>OZ030008.1:152532564-153132564 GCA_964023405.1 Apodemus agrarius
ACCTCTCGACCCGGTGGAGCCCAGTAGATGAGATGTGATCAGATACTCAGGAATAAATGCAAAATAGATTGTAAGCAATGTTACAAATGGATGTCGGGGGAGTGTGGTGTGCTTCCTGGGAGGAGCAGTTAGGCAGGGAGGCCCAGGGAGGCTTCTCTGAGGAGGTGACAACAGAGATGAGTCCTGAGGCGCAAGAACGGAAAATCTCAGCGTGTTTCAGCTGAGGAGACCTGTGCAAGGACATCAAACACTGGAGACTAACAGGAGGCCAGTGACCAAGAATGGAGGAGGAGAATTTGAAGAAGGGGAATAAAAATTGGACGGCAATATTTTTAATAATGCTAGAATAATGAGAATAGTGTGGTTGGCCACAGAGACAATTAATCTGCAGTGTGTTATTTCTTTATGTGTGTGTAGTGGGAAGGGGTGGAGGGACAGAGTCCCACGTCTGGTGTGATCCTCAGGAGCTAGCCACCTTGCTGTTTTGAGATAAGATGTCTCACTGGCACCTAGGACTTGTGGTTATGCTAGGCTGCTTGACCAGGGAGCCCTAAGGATTTGCCTCCTCAGGGCTGGGATTGAGACTGTGCCACAGGGCCTGGCTTTGTGTGTGAATGTAGAGACTCAGAGTCCTCACTAGTTCTGTCCTGTTGAAACCTTTCAGGGGATTTTTTGTTTTGCCTTTCCACTGCTGGGGATTGAACCAGGAATATGTGTACTCTGGGCAAGCAATCTACCACCAAGCTACCTCTCCAGTGCACGTCACGTGTGTTCTTAACCTGGACAGCATAGTCAAATGGGAAGGAGAGAGAGAGAGAGAGAGAGAGAGAGAGAGAGAGAGAGAGAGAGAGAGATTGTGTGTGTGGGCACCTGTGACTATGTGTGTGTATCTTTCTTTGTGTCTGTGTGTGTTTATGTCTGTGTGTGTTTGTGTGTCAGAGACAAGGAAAGGGTGTTGGATTCTCTGGAGATGGAACTATATGTGGTGTGAGCCACCATTTGGGTGCTGGGAACCAAAGTGAGGACCCCTGGAAGAGCAGCAAATGCTCTTGGCCCCTGAGCCATCTCTCCAGACCCAGGAGGAGCCTATTCAGTACTGAGTCAATCCATGGGAAACAAGAGTTTCTTTTTTCTTTTTTCTTTTCTTTTCTTTTCTTTTCTTTTCTTTTCTTTTCTTTTCTTTTCTTTTCTTTTCTTCTCTTCTCTTCTCTTCTCTTCTCTTCTCTTCTCTTTTCTTTCTTCCTTCCTTCCTTCCTTCCTTCCTTCCTTTCTTTCTTTCTTTTTTCTTTTTTTTTGAGACAGGGTTTTTCTGTGTAGCCCTGGCTGTCCTGGAACTCACTCTATAGACCAGGCTGGCCTCAAACTCAGAAATCTGCCTGCCACTGCCTCCCAACTGCTGGGATTAAAGGTGTGTGCCACCACTGCCCAGCACAAGTTTCTTGATCTTTGACACACATTACATCAGCCCCAGATGATCAGCAAGTAAACAACAAAAGATTGAATCACTGGCAAGACAGGAAGGAGGCCATCTTAGCACCAAGGGTCAGTCCAATGTGTCTGAAACTACCACACCAGGCTAAGCATGGAATATAAACATGTAAATAATGAGTGTGTGTTCCAAGATTATAGAAACAGGTACATAGCTTCCGGGAAGTTGGAGAGGTGTGTACATGTACATGCATATTTAACAAGGGACCCAGGTCAGCTGTGGTAGCACACGCCTGCAGTCCTGACATCCACGAAACAGAAGCATTAAATCAGTCACAGCAGAGGCAAACTCAGCCAGTTCTACACAGCACGCTCCAGGCTATCCAGGGTTATGTAGTGAGACCTTGTCTCACAAAACCAAACCAGGGGCTGGGCGTGATGCACACACATTTAATCCTAGGACTTGGAAGGCAGAGGCAATTGGATCTCTGAGTTGGAAGTGAGCCTGGTCTATATAGGGAATTTCAAAACAGCCAGGGCTACAGAGAGAGAGAGAGAGAGAGAGAGAGAGAGAGAGAGAGAGAGAGAGAGACTCTGTCTCACAAAACCAAAACCAACCAACAAAAAAACAAAAACAAAAATTTCACCAAGCCAGGGCCTGGAAAGATAGCTCAGTGATAAAACAACAACAACAACAACAACAACAACAACAACAACAACAACAAAAACCCCATATACTGTCCTTGCAGAGGACTTGAGTTAGGATCCAGTAACCATGCATGGTGGCTCTCAATTACCTGTAACTCTAGCTCCTGGGGATCTGGCGACCTCTTCTGGCCTTTGTGGGCATCTGCACTCAGGTGCACATACCCACACACAGACATATATGCACACATAATTTAAAAATAAACTAAAAGTCTGCTGACCAAAGCTCCAGATCACACATTGGTCTACCCAATATCTTGCCAGCACTGGCTGTCCTGAGAAAGCCAGTACACTGGGCCACCAAATATTTCCTGATTGGTGGGTGCTTAGATCTAACCTACTTCTGCTTCTCCAGTCCATGTCCTATTAATAGAGCTTCTCAAAACAGGTGAAGATTTCTAAAAATCCCTTCCATAAATTTACCTGTGGATACTGAAGGACAGAAGAGTTGGCACTTGGTCAGCTGGACAATTATGCACAACATAGTCTCTGGTTCACCTCAGCTTTCACTAAATTTTGAAAATGTTCACTAGTACTGGAAGCTAAGTATGGGGGTGTTCATGCTAGTGATCTCACCCCTTCAGAAGTTGAAGCAAGGAGCTTCCAAGTTTGAGACCAACCTGGGCAACACAATGAGAATCTGTCTAAAACTGAATTAAGTTTTTAAGTAGTGGACTTGCACATGCCTTTAATTCCAGCACTCGAGAGGCAGAGGCAGAGGCAGAGGCAGAGGCAGAAGCAGAGGCAGAGGCAGAGGCAGAGGCAGAGGCAGAGGCAGAGGCAGAGGCAGAGGCAGAGGAGGCAGAAGGATCTCTGTGAGTTTGAGGCCATCCTGTTCTACATAGCGAGATCCACGACCACCAAGACTACATAAAGATACCCTGTCTCAAAACACAAACAAACAAAAAGGATTTGTTATGCAAATCCTTTGCAGCCCTACAAAGCAATCTGAACAAAAATAGCAATGTATACTAGGGAAAGTGTTCGTGATTCAGCTAAGAGCCCATTCTTAAAAACAATATTGGCATTAGCCCATCTAGGTGTGTATGTCTGTGTGTGTGTATATGTAAGATACATATAAATATCTGAGATGTATACATTAGATTCATGTGCACATAAATTTATATATTATAGCTATGCATGTGTGCAGATCTGAGTGCATGTTTGGGAAAATGCTTTGCTGTTAAACACACCATAAATGGTGGAAATGGTTATTATTGGTGACGAGAACTCTAGGCATCATGTACTTAATTCTTTATAGATTCATGCATTGTCTGAAAAACTTTAGATGTGCGTAAATTGCCTTTTGATTATTTTTTGTAGTAGCCCTAACTGAACTGAAAGTTACAGAGATCTACCTCCCATTCCTCAGTGCAGCAAGTAAGGGCATGCACTACACACCTGTCTTGTTCTTTTTTGAAGTAAGATATTTTCGACATACAACACATATTGACAATGAGATGAACTAGCAGGAAACTGTCAACTAGCATAAGACACAGATAACTTTGTTCGAGAGAAGAATTATGCTCAATTATTCCAACAAATGCTGTTCTTTACGTTTCAAACAATATGAAGACACGCAGAATATTCTCAACTTTACCCGGATTTTCATTGAATTGTGAAAAAATGAATTCACGTCTTGAACAATGTATTGTTAAGAAATTGAAACTATACGCTATATATTTGGATGGGTCCTTGGTATAAGTATGTCAGTTCTGAGCTGGGAGATGGGGAGATTGGTAGAGTGTTCTCTGTACACAGAGTTCAAGCCTAGAACCTGGACAGAAGAGTCAGGTGCGGTGACTCCGGCCCTTGTGGTCTTAGCTGCAGGGAGGCAGAGACAGGTAGGTCCCCAGCTACACGGTGAGTTACAGGGCAGTGATGGACTTCGTCTCAAAAAATCCCAGGTAAATGGTTCCTAAGGAATGACACTTGAAGTTGTTCTCTATCTTCATGTGTATATGAACACACACACACACACACACACACACACACACACTACAATTCAACAAACAGTATTTCATTTTAGTAAAGGGGGGCAATAATTAAGAAATCACAGGAGCAAAAGCAGCTCTCTCTGAGAGTAAATGACAGAGGAGAACCCATCCCTAACAAGATGTTTATACCGTCCCTCCCAAGACTCAAAAACAGTTCAGAAGAGGAGGCAGAAAGAGTATAAAAGCCAAATGTTGGGGAGAATGGCTGTGAAATGTCATGTTCTGGAAATAGAGACCAGCTGGAGGTGCCTGGAGGTCTGACAAGAAAGGGCCAGTTAGCAGTCAGCATGGATGGAGGAGGGGCTCACGAGGCCCCGCCCTCGGCTGCTGAACTGTTTCCTAGGGGACAGATTTAGGAAGAGGAGGAGTCCTTGCTGTCCATGGGACCCATGGCTCCCATGGACAGCTCCCATCCAAGGCTCACAGAAATGGCCCTGGTTAAATGAAGCAAGTCACAAAACGAATCAGAAGTCATAACCTGGGAAAGGGAGGAGGTGGTGACGACAGGACTGGAAGATTGCTGAGAGGGTGTGGGGGAGAAAGTTATCAGAATACATTATATACATGCATGACATTGCCAGAACACAGATTTGATCAGAAATGAAAAAAAAAAAAAAAAGCGGCAATCTTTTTGTAAGAAAACAGGATTGGATCCTAGCCTTGTAGCACACATACAATTTAAACTCAGATAGGAAATGGCCCAAGGCAGGAACTGAAGGCAGGAACTGAAGCAGAGGCTCAATTACAGGTCAACTCGCTCTGAGCGCTCACCGGACCTTTCTCCTGCAGCCCAGGATGCCTACGGGTGGCACCGCCCACAGTGGGCTGAGCCTTCCTGTATCAATTAACAATTAATAAAATGCCTCACAGATGTGGCAACAGGACAGCTTGAGCTGGGCAGTTCTCCAGTTGAAGTTTTCTCTTCCAGGAGACTTGAGGTTTGCGTCAAGTTGACCGTTGAAGCCAACTATGACGTGTACCTGTTCCTTTGTTTATGTTTTCTTTTTAATCACTCATTGCTAGTATACTTCCCTTCATGCCCTTGAGCAGGGGCAACAGCCTTAAAATATTTAAAATATTTGCCTCTCAATTATAAGGTGTGGGTCACCTTGAGTTCGGCTCCACTGATAACTGTTCCTATTGAATATGAATTACATTATCTCATATCTTCATCTGTCTAATAACTTTATAATATGACCTGGTCACTTAATTGGTACTATATTGTTTGGAGGAGAGAATATACTACATAAAACTTAGTTTTAAAAGTTCATTCACTCATTCATTCATTCATGTGCATCACTCTGGAGGTCAGAGAATGTTTGGAACTTGGTTGTATGTCCTGGGAATCTAACTCAGACCTTCAGGTTTCCTGGCTGGCTCCTTTACCCGCTGAGCCATATAAAATTTAAATTTAAACGCATTTAGATCTCCATAAACAGCATTAAAAGACACACAGTCAATTTGAGGCAAATGTGTTCCCAGTGCCTGTGACAGACAAAGGGTTAATTTTCAGCTCCTACAAATTGTTAAGAAAAAGACAAAGCATCCGACAGAAAACAGTTCCCAGGACGTGGATAGGCAGGAGAAGAGTAAACCCCAATGGCCAATAAACATATGGCTGGAGCTCCTGCACTCAGGGAAATGCAAATTAAAATAACAACGTGGTGGCGCTTCTCACCCATGCGACTGGCAAGGATTCAAGAGCGTCCACACCTACTCCTAAAGAGGACGCAAGAGAAAGTGGGTTTTTAAGGATAGCTGGTGACAATAGAATTAATTCTGCCTGATGGGGAAAGCAATATGGGAAAGAAACTATTTTAAACACGCACACACATGTACACACACACACGTACACACACATACACACATGTGTGTGTCACACACACACACACACACACACACACACACATCTTTCAGCCAATAGCCCTGATCATAAAGAATCTCCCAAAGAAATAAACAAAAGCTCTCAGGTGTGGGCAGAGATGGTGTTTAATGTAGCAGGTTTTACTGCGTCTAAAGAGCTAGTGAGAATTCATCTATAGGAGATGTTTAAATCACGGCAGTTTACATCACAGAAAAAAATAAGCCTTAAAAGAAGAAAACAACCTGACAATAGGGTTTCCCCCATGTATTGCTAACTGAGAAAATCAAGCCAGGATGTAATAATGTTCAGCAATGACCAGCAAGGCCTGAGCGTGTCTGATATGCAGGCGTGTGAAGTGTGGGCCCTGAGCGTGTCTGATATGCAGGCGTGTGGAGTGTGGGCCCTGAGCATGTCTGATATGCAGGCGTGTGAAGTGTGGGCCCTGAGCGTGTCTGATATGCAGGCGTGTGAAGTGTGGGCCCTGAGCGTGTCTGATATGCAGGCGTGTGAAGTGTGGGCCCTGAGCGTGTCTGATATGCAGGCGTGTGAAGTGTGGGCCCTGAGCGTGTCTGATATGCAGGCGTATGGAGTGTGGGCACTGAGTGTGTCTGATATGCAGGCGTGTGAAGTGTGGGCCCTGAGCGTGTCTGATATGCAGGCGTGTGGAGTGTGGGGAAAGGCGCAGACCAGGATACTGAGATTGGTTTTTGAGGACAAATCATATAAATAGAACAAACACTATTTTTAAATTATTGTTTTATGTGTAGGAATATTTTGCTTGCAGGTATGTTTGTGTACTACATGTGTACCTGGTACCCACGTCGGCCAAGGAGAGCCTCGGGTCCCCTGGAACTGGAGTTATGGAAGGTTTGAACTGCCATGTGGGTGCCCGGAACTGAATCCAGGTCCTCTAGGAGAGCAGATGGTGCCCCTAACCACTGAGCCATAGCTTCAGCCCCACAACATTTTTATTATGAAGAAATATTGTTAACTACAGAAGTATATAGACAAAAAGTAAAAACTAGGGTGCTTCTCAGACGTCTGTTACTCAGATGCTCCATTTTAGGAATGAACTCTGAGATTAACTACATTATATATGCAAATATGCACACCCATAATATATATATATACATATATTTGAATTATGTATCAAGTATGTGTGCGTGTCACCCAGGCATTCTATTTTAATGAGATTAACTATATCATATATGCAAATATTCACATCCATAATATATATTATATAATATACATTTGCATGTACGTATCCTGTGTGTGTGTATGTGTATGTGCACACACATGTATCGCTTACTTTCTATTGCTGTGATAAAACACCATGACCAGAAGCAACTCACAGAAGGAAGAGTTAATTTGGGATTACTGTTCCTGAGGAAGAGTCCACCATGGGCGGGAGGAAAGGCAGCAGGTAGCCGGAGGAGGTTGAGAGATCACATCTCCATGCACAAGCAGGAAGCAGAGCTAGAATGAGAAGTAGGGTGAATCTATAAACACTCAGAGCCCGCCCCAGTAATGTCCTTCCCCAGCAAGGCTGAACCTCCCAAAGGTTCTGTAACACCTCCAATCCAAACAGCACCACCAACTTGGGACCAAACATTCAGACACCTGAGCCTATGAGAGACATTCCCCAATCAAACCACAATATGTATACACACATCTTTATTAGGTTTGCTTATTTTGCATTTGTGAGTGTTTGCCTGTGTGTATCTATGTACCACATGTGACTGCGGAGGCCAGAAGAAAGCATCGGATCCCAGGGAACTGGAGTTACAGGCGGTTGGGAGTCGCTGTGTAGGTGCTGGGAAACAACCCAGGTCCTCCGTAAGAGCAGCAAGTCCCCTTAGCCACCGAGCCACCACGCCAGCTCCGATACACTATAAGTACACACACCTTTAAATCTGAAAAGGCTATTGTGTTTAAAATGGAAACGGAGGAGAAGATAACAATAGGGAGGACACCACAAGGGGTGACAGACATGCTTTCTTACAGGACTGGGCTGTCGCTTGGGGTCTTGTGCATGCAAGCCCAGTGCTCTACCTTGAATCTACATCCAGCATTTTCCTGATAACTATGTCTATGGCCTTGATGGTTTTGTGGGTATGTGCTTACCCCAAATTGAGTCCGGTTTTATATAGTAAGTATATACTTTCTGTATGTCAACCACACCTTACTGGAGAGTTTTTTCTTTAAAAAAAAAAATCCAAAATGAAAGAAGAAAGACATACATTGTAGGATTAGTGGGGTCCTGAGTCCTCTCCAAGTGTAGGGTTAGTGGGGTCCCAGTTCGGCTCTACCACAGGGCTTGGCAACTTAGAGAGGCATGAAGTGGGAAATTTGATAGTGCTTACCCCACGCCATTGCCGGGTGAGTGTCAGGCTGTGGGGAAGTCACAGGACACCGCTCCTGGGGTGGGGGAGCACTGTCTGAGTTGTAGAACAGCCTGAGCTGGCTTGGGGTCCCTGGGACTGTAGGGAGGCCAGGGCTGTCTGGTTCTCAGGCTCTCGGGCACCCAGGCACTGCTGGAAGCCGAGGAAGAGCTGAGAACAAGCCAGGGTGGGGTGTGGGGGATGTGGGGGGTGTTGGGGGGGCTCCACCCGGTCACACAGGGAGAGAGCCCTTGGCTTGTCAGTGGGTGGCTGGCTTGGGTTTGGCTTGGCTTTGTGTTCCTGGGAGCACAGAGAGACCTTCTACAGGAGATTAGACAGTGGCTCTCTAGGTGAAAGCCTTCTCCATGGCTCCCCAAGGCAGATCCCCATAAAAAGAGGCAGCCCATGGTTTTAAGGCAATTATTGTCATGGCGGAAAGTGGATGAGTAAAACCGTACCCTGATTCTCAGGGAGAGCCTGAGGTTAAATGCCTTTTGCAGGGGATAGTGTCTGGGAAGGAGTTTATTGGCTAAGTCCTCCAGGTCTTTAGGTGACCACAGGTCACGTTCTCTACCCCTGGAGGGTCTTGGAGTGTTGCCCTTATGTGACTGATGGCCACAAATCTATGGAGGGCTGCAGCCTCATGCCAGGAGCCTGGTGTCCAGGAACAGGGTGAAACGCCTTCTGTCCCTTTAGGGTCACTGGGGTTTCTAGCCTTAGCTCAACCAGGAACCAGGCTGCCTTTCACGGTCGTACAATACACAACAAGGTATTATCCTTCTAGAAGTTTCTGAGTAACAGTGTCTGCTCCTCTGTCCTATCTCTCCTGTTGTGAGTCTCAGACTCAGGTGCCTGGGACCTTCACTTAGTTTTATAAGGAACTGTCTTCTAGCATGAAGTATCCATCAAGGAGAGTGCATTCCAGCTACACGGTCCAGGGCTTCACCTCCACAGCCTGGAACAGCACAGTGGAAGGTAGGGCACCCAGGCAACCAAATGAGGGGACCTGTCATCCCAGTCCTAAAGCCTCCCCGTGTACCATGAAGACTGTCACAGGAATAACTCCGACCCCTATTCATATACTGAAGCCCCAACCCTCAGAGTAGCTGGAAGGGAGTTTTCGGAGTTAGACAAGGCCACGAGGGTGAGGTCTCCCGATGGGATTAATACCTTTTTAATTTTTGTTTACGATTTATTTTTATTTGGTTTTTGTATGCATGGGTGCGTTGCCTCCATGCATGTCCTGCGCCACATGCATGCAATGCCGGTGGAGGCCAGTCTTCCAGCACCAGATTCCCTTGAACTGGAGTGACAGAGGTACAGCCACCATGTGGTGCTGGGGACCAAGCCCACCCAGGTCCTTTGCGAGAGGCACGCAAGCAGGCCCATATCACCTGCACCCTACCCCTCCAGTCCCTAGCCCAGGGTTAGTGGCTCAGTGCTTTTCTAAGAAAAGGCGCTGGAGTCCTCCGTGTGCCCTGAGGACACACTCAGAAGGTAGCTGTCCACAGCCCAGAGAGAAGGACCCCCCAAGAAACACACTCAGCAGCACGTGACTTTAGGTGTCTCCCTCCACAGAGCTGTGAGAGAATTGACTTTTGTGGTTTGTTACCCAGACTGTATTTGTTGTTCTTGTTGATGCCCTTCCCCCCACCGCGGGGGAGTGGGGGAGGGGCAACTTGCAATGACTGATGATAAACTTGATCCTCTGGTTCTCTGGTGCCCTGGAGAGCTGGCGGCCACGTGATTACAGAGGGCGTGGCTAGCATGAAGGCCTCCAAACTGGCTTTCCAACTGGCAGCCTTCCCTCTCCCCGTGATCTTTCTAAAGCGCTAATCCCTAATGTTACCTGTTAAACTTTCTAGCATCCATTAAAACTTGGACTTTCAATACCCGCATGCAGTCCCTCCCTCCCAGACTGTGGGTTTGTTTTACACTGTTTCTGTAGTTCACAGTCAACTGCAGCCCACACTATGAGACTACTAAACTGGCAATTCCAGAGATTAGCAATCTATATGTTTCGATTGTAAGCTCTGAGTAGCACAGTGAAATCTGCCAACAATGCTATCCTGCCTGTGTATCCACTGTATCTGCCGCCCACGCTGTGACGTAGACAGGGTTACAGAACAGCCCACCTTCTGCTCGGTGGACTCCAGATGCACAATCACGCAGACTTGGATATGCCCACTTTTGACCCCCTCTCGCTGAAGTGAATGACGAGGCTCCATCTCACCTATGTCCTACCCTTGGTAGCTTGGTTACCTGCTGGCGACAATGGCTCTGGCAATTCTTCCTTGATGTCCACTACCATCTGCCATTCCCTCCCTCTCCTGGGTCATGGCTATCAGTATGCAAATGCTCCAGCCCCTGGAGCTTTCCCTACCTAGCGGTCCACTGGCCCAAGCACAGGTTTGATCTGGAATCAACTTGTGAATGCTAAAGATCCTGGTCTCCAATTGGTCCTTGATCAATCAATAAAGATGCTAGCGGCCAATGACTGGGTGAAAGAGGCGGGACTTCCAGGTTCCCACGGGTCATGCTTCAGCAAGGGGAGGTCTCAGATGGAGTGGCCATTGGCTGTTTCCCTAACTGGGCCTGGGGTGGCAGGGGGGGGGAGATTAGAAATGCAACTAAGCTGAGGGCAGATTTAGTTTGCTGAGGAAGAAGAAGGTAACTGGACAACTAAGTTGAGGGAAGATTTAGAGGTGTTGACCTGGAAGTGAAGGTAAGGTCACGCTAGCCAAGGGAGGCTTAGAAGTGCCCAGCTATTGAGCCAAAAAGCATATTAAAAGTAAGTGTGTGTGTGTGTGTGTGTGTGTGTGTGTGTGTGTGTGTGTTTCATTCCCAGATCCAAGGAACCTGGGAAGGGTTAGTAGTGTGGTCAGTCCGGAGCTTAAAGCAGGATAGTGGAAAGTATACACTACATGTAGTAAGCAATAACTTGGAGTTACCTATAGGAAAGTAGATTCTAATGACATAAACGGTAGATATATGCCTAGCTCTTCTGCTGTTTAAGGCTTGTTGTAAATATAAAGGTTGTGTGTGTCTTTTATCCAGGAAACTGATATGATCAAAATGATCAAAGGAGGGGTAGAAACCCCGGATGTGGACTCAAAATTTCTACAACATATTGGGGTCCAACATGAGGCCTAGTCTGGCTCCACTGAGTCTCCCAGCCCACTATCAGGTGAGAGGTGCCGGCACAACCAAGCCTGGCAGGGCACCTGGGCTAGAAACAGCTGGCAGAGGCCTAGGCATGACGGCCTAAAGGCAGAGCAAGTTGGAGAGGCCTGGCCGGGGCTGGCAGAGACTGAGCAAAGGTCCCTACGCTAGCCAAACAGCTAGACAGGTCAATGCAGGTACAGACAGAAAGGTCCCGAGAGTCTAAACTGATAAGGCATTGAATTTAAAGAACAACAAAAGGGAAAAAGGGGTGAGGAGGAAGGAAAAGGCACCATGGTTAGGTGAGGTCATGAAAACGTGGCCCTGAGGGCTGGCCAATTGGAGTTAAAGCAGCCCAGATGAAACACGGTCACTGATAACCCGGGATTATCGCTAGGAAAGTAGATTCTTACAGCAGAGAGGGTAGGCAGCGGCACAGCTCTTGTGCTGAGAAAGGCTTGTTGTAAATAGAAAGGTTGTGTGTGTGTCTTTTATCCAGGAACTAAATAATCGAAGGCAGGGTCAAAACCCTGGATTGAGTTTAAAATTTTCTATAACACTGGTCACGTGGTACAGAGACTCCTCAATTCCCCTCTCCATCTCTAAAGGACAGCCATGAACTATCTCTCATAAAGGTCATAAAGGAATCTACCTCTTCAACAACTCTAACTGTGGGACACCTAGGGACTTGTGTCTCATCCCCATCTTAATAAATACCACCACCTCATACCACATTGATCAAGTCCCAAATATGGAAGCTAATCAATATTCTTATGAGTCTTTCAATGCCTCATTCAATCCAAGGGCAACCCCCTTGGGGTCCCTGTCCAAACTATGTCCTGTAGTCCACCATCAGCAACACCAATATCTCAATCACTTAACTAATGGGAAGCTGCCAGAGTCTGCCCTGGGAAAGAAGATTCCCTATTTGAAACAGGGAAACAATTTGCTGAGTAATATTTGGACATTATGTGTCCATAGTGCGTTCCTTAAGATTTCATTCAAAGGTGTTAGCATCCACGAGGGAGCCTTACCTGGAGCAGAGACTGCTTTGCTGACTGTAAAATGGTAATTGCCATAATCTTATCATTTCAGTATCAGCACTGTACTCTATCTCTGAAGAACTTTCCCCTGTCCTCTCTGGGAATATTGATAAAAATTATGGATTACTTTTTAATTCTGTGTGCTAAAACCCATGGCGGCCATTTTTTTCTAATGTTCAAACTATTAAGAATGTGACCAACTCCTTCAAGCAATGTTTACCTTGCTGCAGGTCCCTCTGACCACCATTTTTGTGATCGCTAATCTTGGTTGTCAACGTCACTGCATCTGGAATCAACTAAAGCCAAAGATGCTGGATGCTTCTGTGAGGGACTTTCTTGATCAGATTATTTGAAACAGGAAGACCCACCCTTAACCTGGGTGGTGCCTTCAGGTGGCATTCCACATACAAGACATAGGAGAAGGGATCTTTACTTTTGCCTGCTTGCTCTCACTCTGGCTCACAAGATCATCTACTCTGTAGATGTGACTTCTTCAGGATTCCAAAGCAGACTGAAGACCAGCAGCTCTCCAGGAGCCTTTGGTACCAGAGTGGGACGACAAAGGCATTTGGTCTTGAGGACTAAGCCATGACTGGATTCTTGGCCTCTCCGGTGTGAGACAGATGTTGTTGGAATACCTGTATCATATCCTGAAAGCCAATCTATGAGCCCCATTCTAATATATTTATTCATCCTATCTGTTCTGTTTCTTTGACTATTAAAAGAGCATCCCATTCTCACCAGAGTCTTTTCTGACCTAACTTAATGTGTATGTGCGTACACGTGTGTGCATGTGAACACATGCACACACGCACACATTACTTATACTTCTGTTCAATGTCACTTTCCGCTGAGAAGCCCTCTCTGAATACTCTTCCAAAACAGCATCTCTACCCCAACCCAAAGTCTGTCTCCTGGCCCAGCTTCGTTTGTGCATGTGTTTGTTTATGTGAGGGCTTGCACATCTGCGCAGGCGTATGTGGTTCTGCGTGTGTGGAGGCCAGAGGCAAACCTCTGGTGTTACTTTTCGGACGGGACTCATGGTTTTTGGGACAGGGTCTCTCACTTGCCTGAAGCTTGCCAAAGTAGGCGCCAAAGTTGAGCACCAGAGATCTGTGTGTTCCACCTCCTCAGCCCTGGGATTGTAAGTGCATACTCTCAAGCCTGGCATAAGCTAAGATTCTTCAAAACCTACTTTAATTGGGTTCTTAAACGCATCACCTTCCCTTCTAGCCTACAAATCAGAGGTAGCAGAGAAAGAAGGTTGACAGAAAAGAGGGATATAGACCTGTTTACAAGCAGTTCCTTGGGGCGATTCCTGTCTTTGCTGTCAGGATATCAGCAATCCATTCCAACAGCAAACACCTAACACGAATCCGCAGCTGTTTGATCCAGCAGAAAGCACAATGTTCTCCTGCGTCAGCAGGAGTGAGCAGCAGTGGTAAGAAGCAGCCAGAACAGCATGAGAAGCTAGTTCTTTCGCACATTACTCTCTGCAGAGTGAAGACCAGCGAAGCATTGCAAGGCATAGCAATGCTAGAGCATCCGCTCACCGTGGGGCTACATTTATGTAAACATCACATGCCCTCTCAAACATCTGCTTCAGCAAAACATCACTTGCCCTCTCCTGTGTCTGCTTCAGCAAAACATCCTCTCATGTATCTCATTTCCAGAAAACCATTGCGTGATATAACCGAGTCTCCAAAGAACCCAAAAGTTTGCACTTCCTCTCATGTATCTGCTTCCAGAAAACCATCGCGTGACACAACCGTGTCTCCAAAGAACCCAAAAGTTTCCACTTCAGTCTGGCTTTTGAAATGTCGGTTCTGGGGACTGAGTTTAATGTCCTCAATGCTTTCATGACCACTGCTTTACAAGTTAAATTGTATCTCCAGCCTCCTACTTAATTCTTTATTGTTTCATCTTCCTGTCTGTTCCCCCAATGAAGTATAAGCAGAGACTATTCAGTGCTGTGACGTCAGCACCAAACACAAGGTGAGCACTGAGCAGGCCTACGCTGTCCTGATTAAATGAAGCGTCACAGACAGTGATGACACAGACACTCAGGGAGCCCCTTACAGGCAGGCACATGGCAGAGCACACACACAGGCTTACTAAAGAATGTCGAGGAAACAGAATCACAGAGACATGTCTACAGGCGTGCAGCACGCAGTTCATGTAAACAAACACTTGTGCAAGGTAAAGATGGGATCACATAACAGCACTCATCTTTATGTGCGCCTCCCTGCCCCATGTCCGTACGAGCATTGACGTACACAGGCTTATACATGACACACAAACAAACATGCTCTCATGGATACACATATCCAAAGATAGACATTTGGGTACACACGCATGGCTGAACACCTACACACACATACACACATGCGTCCACAGCTGGCTCTGCATGCCCTTGCTGAGCCTAGTTAGAATGGAGCATGCTGGCCACTTGCTAGCCCCTAGCCAGGAGACCGGCATGTCTCTTGGCAGTGTTTCCTCTCAGGACAGATGATCTGAGAGGAGGTGGGGGCTGCTGGGGAGGCGCCCCCTGATGGATGACCTCTCTGTGGCCGTTGCTGGAGCAGCAATGTCACAGAGGCCATTAACAGTCTGGGCAGAGCCATAAAACACGCCTGGCTCCGGCAGCTCCTGCCCCCACCGGGACTGCCTCTGTAGTCACCCTGCCCCCAGGCCAGGAGGAACCAAAGGTAATGACTGAGGAGTTGAGGGGGCGGAAGGGCAAGCCCTGGGGCTTCTGCACTATCTCCTCAGCTGAGGACAGGGAAGTGACCCTCAGGGGTAGGAACAGAGACGGTAGTGGCTGTCAGCCAGGTGAGGAAACCAGGCAAAGCTAGACCAGCAGGGGACAGGGGACAGAGAAATGGCTGCGTTACCAGGGGAGGACCTAAAGTTTCCCAGATTAGCTCCATTAGTGTCTGATGCCCCCAAGTCATACTAGATGGCTGATCCCAGACAGGAAGCTAGCCCCAGAACCCCATGGCTAGCATAGCATCAGCTGCCCACAGTTGCCTGTGGCCTACGTAGGACTATAGTACGAGCCCACGAAGTCTTCACAGGACTGGACAACCTCATCCTTTCAATGAGTGGTTGGGGATACCAAGGGATTCTCCTCCCACAGCCATCCTGTTCAAACAGAGCCTTTGGGGAATGCTCTGTGCTAGCTCAAGAAGGGGCAGGTACGTAGCATCACTACTGGCTCTTCAAATCCTAGACATAAGAGAGGAAACTGTGTGTAGGATCTTGCGCTTAGAGCTGTGAAAGACGAGGGCTGGCGTGATGGAGGGTGGGGTGGGGGTGGGGTGGGAGGATTATGCCTTAAGAAGCTGTGGAGCGGGGAACTGGAGAGATGGCTCAGTGGTTAAGAGCAGTCAGTGCTCTTCCAGAGGTCCTGAGTTCAATTCCCAGCAACCACATGGTGGCTCACAACCATCCATAATGGGATCTGATGCCCTCTTCGGGCATGCAGGCATACATGCAGGAGGAACTCTGTATAAGTCTTGCCGGGCGGTGGTGGCGCACGCCTTTAATCCCAGCACTTGGGAGGCAGAGGCAGGCAGATTTCTGAGTTCAAGGACAGCCTGGTCTACAGAGAGAGTCCCAGGATAGCCAGGGCTACACAGAGAAACCCTGTCTCAAAAAAACCAAAAGAAAAAAGAAAAAAAAGATGCCGTGGAGCGGAGGGATTTAGGAAGACCAAGCAAGCTGCAGGAAGGAGAAAAGCGGGGGCTGGGAGAGGCCGGAGAGGAGGTGTTACCTACTGATCTGACCCAAGGAAAGATTTGGGGCCTTACACCAAGGCGTTGGGGTTCCGTAAAGGGACCTTAAGTGAAGGACTGGGATGATATAATTCGCCATCCCTTCCAAACATGTCTGTCGGTACAGAAGGACAGAAGGGACGGAGACCATAAAGGGGAAAAGAATATGGGAAGGGCCGTATAGCCTCCCTCTCCGTTTATTTTTCCTGCAGAAACCGTGTGTTCTGGGCTGGGAGGCAGCTCCGTCTACAGAGTGCCTGTTCGCAAACACAAGCGTGAGGACCTGAGGCTAATCCCAAGAGCACAGCTTTAAAATGCTAGACATGTAGGTGCTAATGAGTCTTGTGCTGGGGATGGAGGGGATGCAGGGGATGCAGGGGATGCAGGGGATGCAGGGGATGCAGGGGATGCAGGGGATGCAGGGGATGCAGACACAGGGGGGCTCACTGGTTAGCCAGCAGAATCTACTTGTCAGGCTCTGGGTCCCTGAGAGACCCTGCCAAAAAAAACCAAAAGAGGATTGTCCTGGAGTCTACACTCAAGTGCATGCCTACACACACATGGATACACACAGAGAAACTGAATTTCTTCCATCCATTCATCGGTCCACCCATGCATTGGCCATGCTTCATGCTGGAGGGAAGGTGAGTCCTGTTTGGCTGTCTGGGGTGGGGATAGGCTGGGGGAGGTAGGCTGGGGGGATAGGTTGGGGGGATAGGTTGGGGGGATAGGTTGGTAGAATAATAACGTGGGGGCGGGAGCTGGGAGCAACAGTGATAGAGCATCTATGGGCCTGGAGTGAGACAGATGGCGTGGGATGTCACTCTACCTCCGCGGTCGACGTCTCCTTCCTGCATCATTTTACAGACAGAGAAACTGAGGCTCAGAGTGTTGAGTCTCCTGCCCAAGTTCTCGTGAAGAGTTCCTACCCTGGCAGCGAGGCTTCTGAGGATGACAGAGAATTCCTGAACCACTCCAAGGATGGTTTTCCATCCTTGTCTTCAGACCTGGCAAGGTTCTGAAGTTCCCAGAAAGGATGGGCCCCTGGGGATTGGTCCAAGAGCCCGACACTGCCTCCCCGTTGGCCGTGATGAATGCCTGACAGCCCCTCCACTTGCAGGGAACTCATCAGACTAATGCCTCCCAGTGTGAACCCCTTGTCGCCTTTGGATGAGAAATCCCAGCCTCCTGGCGTTCTGTGCCCCCAGACGGATGGGATCCTGTCCCCAGGCCCGTGAGCAATGCAGCCTCATCTGCAGAGAGAGGTCGATAAAGTCCCTTCATCAGGACCGCGGAGTCTCCCATCAGCCACTGGGTGAGACGGTGTCCCTTCTGCATGCTTCCCCTTGAGGCTGACTCCAGCTGCACACCAGCATGTGAAGACCTGGTGCCCGGTGAACTGAGACCCACGAAGGAGGAGCAGGTCTTTCCCAGCCTTGCTACAGAGTTAGCAGGCCTAAGGGCAGGGGCAGGCCTGATAGCATTCTGCCTCGATGCTGAAGTTCCCAAGAGCCGTGGAGAGTGAGCCTGAGGAGGATCTGAAGAGAACAGCTGCTCAAAGCATCCTGGGACCTCAAAGGCTCTGCAGACAAGGACAGGGGATGTTGGAAGGGCCAAATGTCAGTGTTTCTAGTACTAGGAGGCCACAGAAACGCACTCAGTGCCACCGACATGACGTTGGCATTGGCGGCACCACTGTTTGACCCTCCTGAAGCCCCATGGAGAGGGCAGCACCCCCTCATGTCCCACTCCACAAGTGAGGCCCAGAGCAGCTAAATGATGCTCTGAGTGACACAAGGTCCTGCCATAGAGGTCCTCACCTCAGAGCTGGCCCTGTGGCTTCTTGTCACCCAGCCTATCCACTGGGGTTTGTAAGGTGGCACTTCCACACCAGACGCGGAGTTGGGTAGAGCACTCGGATGTCTGTATAGTGTTAGCATTCCTTCCAGGCCCCACCCAACAGTTACCTTTGCCCCTTCTGTCTTTCTGCCCCCTTTCTCTCCCTAACCCTTTTCCCTCTCTCCCCTTCACCCTCCCCCACTCTCTCTCCACTTGTTCCTGGCAGGACTCTCCTCTCCTCTCCTCTCCTCTCCTCTCCTCTCCTCTCCTCTCCTCTCCTCTCCTCTCCTCTCCTCTCCTCTCCTCTCCTCCCCTCCCCTCCCCTCCCCTCCCCTCCCCTCCCCTCCCCTCCCCTCCCCTCCCCTCCCCTCTCCTCTCCTCTCCTCCCTTCCCCTCCCCTTCCCTCCCCTTTCCTCTCCTCTCCTCTTCTCTCTCTCCCTCCCTCTTCCCTCCCTGTCTTTCTCTGCCCCTATTCCCTTCTCATCTCTCCTTCCCATGCCCTAAATAAACTATTTTACACTACACCTGTCATATGGCTGGGACCTAACAGGGCAGGGACGCCTGAGTGTGGGCCCGCTGAAGCCCCCTTCCCACTTCACCATACCACGTGCCATAAAACATATCCTTGGTTTTTTTTTTTTTTTTTTTTTTTTTTTTTTTGTGTGTGTGTGTGTGTGTGTTTTTATAAAATACAACGTTTGGTGATATGTCACAGCATGGGAAGAGGAGTTGAGAAAGGAGAAGAGGCAGAGAAAGACAAGGAGAAAGCAAGAGAGGAAGAGGAAGAGGAGAGGAGGGGAAGGGGGAGGGGAGAGGCAGGGAGGGGAGGGAGAGGAGAGACTGGCCAGGAACGTGTGGAGGGGGAGGGGAGGGAGGAAGGGGTTAAGAAAAGAAAAGAGGCAAAGAAGGGGGAGAGAGAGAGAGAGAGAGAGAGAGAGAGAGAGAGAGAGAGAGAGAGAAGGGGCCAAAGCCCCCTTTATAGCAAGCCGGGCCTACCTGGCTGTTGTCAGGTAACTGTTGGGCAGAACCTGGAAGGAATGCCAACAATGAGGACATCTTCCCAAGGAAAGGGAGTAAATGTCTGCCTTCGCAGAGTGCTTGGTGGAGAGAAACTAGTCCAGGGCAAAGCCAGGGTGCAGAAGTCGCCACCCTAAGGAGCAGGTACCCACAGGCAGACAGCAGGGAAGGCAAAGAGACACAGCAGGTAGACAGTGAGGAGGACAGGCGGGGAGGAAGGGCGTGGGGCCGGGGTGGCTGTCTATTCCTGGGACAACAGTTGCTTATCAGGGTGTCCCTCAGTGGGAGGAGGTTGGGTCCAGCCAGCAAGATGGGCTCAGGGCAGAGCACTGGCAGAAGGACAATGGGGAGTGATCAGGGTCCACCCCGGGCTGAGGCGGGAAAGCTGGCGGCCGTGGATTTCTGCTTGGTCTGCGGAGTTGGGAGGATCTGGCCATGCAGAGCTACCTATATTTGGGCTTCAAGAAAGGGCAGAGGGGAAAGGAAGTAGCCGTGACCGCACGCCGAAGGCCTCTTCCTTCCTCCACGTCTTGGCAGGGCTTTGGACCCTCGGCTCAGTGCACCTTCTGGTACTGTAAGGTTTGGGCCAGCATCTTCCCACACACCCCACCCTGTGCCACCACAGCTCAGGGCTCCTCCTGGATCATCCTTCATCCTCACCCTGCCCCCCCATCCCCTCTGATTCCAGAGCCTCAACTGTCTCAGTCAACATTCCAATGCTGTAAAGAGACACCATGATCACAGCAACCCTTACAACAGTCAGCATCTCATCGGGGTTTGCTTACACCTCAGAGCCTCGGTCTGTTATAAGCCTGGTGGCACACAAGCAGACATGGTGCTGGAGAGGTAGCAGGAAGAGAGAGATGCTGGGCTTGGCTTGAGCACTGAAAGCCCACCCCCAGTGACACACTTCCTCCAACCAGGCCGCATCCCTCTCAAGTGTGGCCACTCCCCAAACATCAAGCATTTGAATATTTGAGCCTGTGGGGCCGTTCATTCCTCTTCAGTCAGTGCACTCGACCCCTCCCCGACCCAGCCCCTATAACTCTCCACCCCCTCAATCTCCCAACCACAGTCCAGAACTCTGTGTTCCCTGATCCCCTTCGGTTGACCCTTCCTGACTCCAGCCCCACCCTGCCTTCCCACACTCCCACCCAAAATCCTTCCTGTCAGATTGAAACCCTCCAGAGGAAAAGAGACAGCCTCTGTTGATGATGCTCTTAATTTGCTCTTCCCTGCCTTCTCTCCTTGTGTATATGTGTATGTCCAGATGCGTGTATCCCGTATCCCCCCAGAGCTGGGGTTACGGGGGTGTGTATCACACCCAGTGTTTCACATGGTGCAGGAGATAGGATTTTATGGTAAGCGTTTTATAACTGAGCCCGTTCCCCAGGCCCGCTTCTCCACTGTAATGTTGTCCTGTGTTCTCAGGGGACAGGGCAGCCTCGCTGTTGCCAGGCAAGGCCTCTGTCCCTGAGCTGCAGCCCACACCCGCCATTTGTGAGTTAGATTGAAGACAACAGGCTCTTCTTTAACTTTGGGGACCCAAACAACAGGTGGGAATAAAATGGCCTCATTCAGCCGCCATCGGTAACACTGAACGGGTGTCAGCCACCATCAGCCCTGTCCTGTGGGGGAGGGCTTCTGGGAGTTTCTGGGGGTGTGGGTAAGGCTTTCTGTTTGAGAGTCGGGAACGCAGGAATGTTTTGTCTGGTTGGAAAGATTAACCAGGCAATGTATTTATGATCTGTGTGCTTTTCTGTATGTATATCCTGAATTACTTATTTTGGTTTCTTGGTGGGTTTTTGTGTTTTGTTTTGTTTTGTTTTATGTTTTTTGGATTTGTTTTTTTTTTTTTTTCCGAGACAGGGTTTCTCTGTATAGCCCTGGCTGTCCTGGAACTCACTTTGTAGACCAGGTTGGCCTTGAACTCAGAAATCTGCCTGCCTCTGCCTCCCAGAGTGCTGGGATCATAGACGTGTGCCACCACCGCCCAGCGTTGGTTTCTTGTTTTAAGGCTAAGGATGTACCTCAGTGGTAGAACTCTTTCTAATATATGTAAGGCCCTGGATTCCATCCCAACACACCACACACACACACACACACTCACACACACACACACACACACACACACACAGAGAGAGAGAGAGAGAGAGAGAGAGAGAGAGAGTTCTGTGGCCTGCACAGGTAGAGCCCTCAGTGCAATAGAGAGGGGCAGGTAGGTTTCTGTAGCAAGTGGGACATGGCTACCTGGGAGGCTGGTCAGGCCATTCTGCCTTGACTTGCAGAGCAGAGTCTGGTCCTGGGTAGCCAATGGAATGCTGACAACCCCCCCACCCCCACCCCCACCCCCGCTAAGCACCCCACTGCCTGCTGGGACCCTGCCGTGGTGCCACCTGCCTCTCCTCCCCAACAGCTGTATTTTTCAGGTACGATATGACAGGCTCAATCTATTCCTGTTATATATTTCCCAGTAAATGGACAAGGTGAAAACAGTGTCAGTTCAAATCACTATCATGACACTTAGTTCTGATTTACGGCACCTTTTGCCGCGATCTTGAGAGCGCCTGCATCCGTGCTGAGCTGGATTGGCCGGCAGGCCCCGCGGGGTCAGTGTGCAGATCAGCTTCAATAAAAGAATTTAGGGTAAGGCGGCCCCAGGTGGGCAGGGGGCAGGCTAGGGGACCCAGAGGAGGAGCTGACAGAGATGCTGAGGCCACCATTTTCTCCCACGCCTCCCTCCCTACGACTCTTTGTCCCCGGCCCTGTGGTTTGCAGCATCTGGGAAATTTATGGCGGCTCCATAAACGGGTTTTACAGACAGCTGTTAGAGCGTGTGGAGCAAGGCCCGGCTGTCGGGGGACCTAGTCTCAGGCTTACAGCCAAGACACTTAAATATTATGGCCGCACATATATAAAAATCGTGCTAGGCGCGTCCTCTGCTGCCTCCCTCCTCCTGACCCGGGAGCCAGAGACCGGCCAGAGAACAGCAGCTGTTTGCAGCTGCCGCCTCTGCAGAGACAAACGCCCCCAACCCTCTCGCTCCAGCCCCTGCCATGCCTCCATGAGACTTAGCCTGGGCCGGAAGCATGGATGCAGGAGGAGCTGCCTAGAGGGCAGAACCGGATGTGTGGGACCCTAAGCTCCATCTCCCTGGTCCAGGTTCACTGTACCGAGTTCTCTGAGCCTCCAGATCTTGTTGCTGTGAACAGCGTCTTCTGCCTTCCTATTCCTCCAGTCAGTTTCTGTTTTTGCTACCCTTCCAGAACTCCAGTGAACACTGCCTTCCTGCTGGTATTGTTCCCACCACCACCACCACCCCCCACCCACCCCCACCACCACCACCACCCCACATTCCTGAGTCACTTCTCTGGTCATAAATGTTCAGAGCCCCCCTGGACTCCTTCATAACATCTCTAACAATTGCAATGAAATAATTATTAGTGTCATTATCTGTTTAATGTCTGTCTTCCCCACTGGACAATAAAGCACAGGGTAGTGGGGTCCCAGTGGTGAACAGTACCTGGTACTCAGGAGCTACACACTGAACAAATGGAGGTGAGCGAGTGTAAGTGTGAGTGTGAGTGTGAGCGTGGTGTGTGTGTGTGTGTGTGTGTGTGTGTGTGTGTGTGTGTGAATGAGTGGCTTGTGACCCTCAGACAGAGCACAAGGCCACGGGGTTCTGTTCTGATAAGCAGGAGAGAGCAGAGAGATCAGCAAGGGGGAGGCTTTGGGGAGAAGGAACCCCTGGACTTCACAGTGTAATTTTCACGCGAGAGAACCGGCTGAGAGTCTTAGGATGTGAGACAGGGCTGCTCCCGTCGTCTCTGACCTTTCCTTCACAGGGAGGCTAGAGATGACTTCACAGGGTTGTCAGGGTCCGATGCACTCAGTGTGTGTAACAAAGAGCTCTTGATGCTACATTATGACTACACGAGGCTTGAACTCAATAATTCCAGGCAAAGTTATTTATGGGGGGAAAGCCATTTTCCAGACAATCTGCTGCCTCTGAAGTCACATTGTGTTATTGCATGCCCCCCCCCCCCCGCCTGAGTCATTTGACCAGGAGAGAATATATAACCCCACTGAAACCAATCATAGTGGGGCTCGTAACCTATGACCCCTGGCAGGCCAGTCAGATGCCTTCTCCTGGGACTGAGGAACTGTGGGAAGACTTGTTAATGAGTTCAGAGAGAGCCAGCCTCGTCCACCTATAGCCTGGGATAACCCCACTCCCATCCCAGTTTGAGGAGGAAGTATAAGTGATTTAGATTCATCTCATCGCTAGAATATATATTGGATGTGTGATTTGGAGATTGGAACCTTAGCCTCTGTGAATGTGATTCCCCTACCCTTGAAATAGAGACCATTAAAAAAAAAAGGTGGATTGAATGATACCACATGATAGAATGTTTTACCATTCGCCATGTTCTCCTTACTAATACAACCAGATATTCTAATTTCTCAAGACTTGGGTTACCCTTGGGCTTCTTTTCTTTATTTAATATGTATTGCATGGACCTGACTTTGAGTACCACGTGTTGCAGTACCCTTAAAGGCCACAAGAGGGCATCAGATTTCCCAAGAGCAGAAGCCGCAGACTGTTGTAAGCTTCCGGGCTGGTGCTGGGACTTCTGTGAGGTCGGGAGACTGGAACCCCCTGTCTTTTATAGATAGAAGAAAATGCTGAGACATCTGCTCAGTTTCCACACGGGCCAACGGGAAATTGCCAGTGTTTAACGACTTTCACCCCCCTCCCCCGCCCCATGGTTCTGCCTTAGACAAAATGGAAACAATAGGAAACCTTAGGCGGGGCACTCCTCTGGGAAGAAGGAAGCTATTCTGAATCAAGGAAAGTTCCTTTTACCCAGAAGAGAGAGTGGATGAAATTGCACTATCTCAGTCTCTCTTCCACGGGCCTCTCCTGTCTAGCTACACTCACTTCACCACAGTACAGCAGGCCTGTGAATGACACATGAGTCACTTAGCCTCGTAGAACTTTGAACTGAGGTATAGACAGATTCCCAAAGCTCACTGGCTAGCCAGCCTAACCTAAGGAGTGAACCCCAAATCCAAAGACAGACCAGACTCAAAAACCAGCATGGACTCCTTCCCGCCACATTCCAGTTCCAAGTGACCTCGGCTGACCGGCGAGGATTCTCAGAAAGGAGCCTCTGATCAAGATGGGGTGGCACTGTGAGGTGATGCAGGAATTGCGGGGTTCCCCATGGTCCTTGTGTTAGGAGGGACACGCAGGGCCACTCGAAGGAGAATTAGTACAAAATAATAATAATCAAGTCTTCGTCCTATAAATCCTTTAAAGTTACTTCTCCACCGGGGAACACAGAATTCCATATACGGGAACCTTCCATGTATGGACGCTGGAAAACCCAGGGACTGTTTGATGTTTTGGGAATGGGGGCTGCCCTTCTGTGAGATGCACGGTCTCTAGCCCATGTCTGTAAGCTCAGACTTGAATAACTCAAGTATCTCCTTCACCAAACAAGGTGAACCACTCCAGCAGAACGATGCCTGAGGTGGATCCTCTGGCTTCCACATGCACGAATACACATGTGCATGTTACACACACACACACACACACACACACACACACACACAGAGAGAGAGAGAGAGAGAGAGAGAGAGAGAGAGAGAGAGAGAGAGCTCTGAATCAAATTTTCTCTTCTCTGACAAGGGCATCCCATTCATTATACAAAGCGGCGGACTCTACCTCACTAGCAGTTGAATGGAACACCGGGTCGCTTGCCTAAAGATGGGAACACTCTACACATGTGACAGGAGTGGCCAGGGGAACCGGGCCCCCTACATGACGCTGTCAGTCACCCCCACCCCGGTCCGTAAAGTCAATGTGAACCCCGCAAACTATTTTCAGCATGTCACAGTAAATGGCACTGTGAGAGACAGGCTGTGCTTGCCACACCCCTTTTGCTATTGAAACACTGTGTTCCAAACCTCCGCCCCCATCCCCCGCCCAAATAAGCTCTGGGATGGATCCTGGAAGGAAAACAAAGCAGCAAAAGTCAGGCTGCCAGGCTCAGTCAGCGTGCTCTGAACACAGAGCACGAGAGGGACACAGACGGTGGCAGTTGCCAGTGCCGGGAACTTTGGGATGCTTTGTTCCTACAGCTCCGCCTGGCTGATCCTGACGGGTAAGAGGACCGCAAACAGCTGAGCATACAGGCTGGCTGTGAGTAATGCCACATTGTTCCTTTCTCCTCCTTTGAAAGCCAGAGAACCATCCTAAATGGCAATAATAATAATAATAATAATAATAATAATAATAATAATAATGAAATAATAATAATAATAATAATAAACCAGAAGCATTTGGTTGGTGAAGAATTCAATGAAAACTGGTTCGTCAGGTAAAGGTGCTTGCTGCCAAGCCTGATGACCTGAGTTCAATCCCAGGGACTTAGATGACAGAAGAAGAGAACTGACTCTCTTAGGTTGTTCTATGACCTCCACACCCCGCTTCATGTCGCATATGCTCACAAATAGTGTAATATAAATATTCTTTTAAGAATAAATAAAACTGAAATGTGAGGAAGCAGTTGACAATACGTGAAAAAACAGAAGGGCTCGCTTAGAACGGGAGTTGTGTGCCTGACCTCGTCAGCACTGAAGTACTACACCGGCCCCCGCTGAGAGATGGACGGATGCCCTCCTTCTCCCTCGCCCTGCCCCCTCACCTGCCCCCACTGCCCCTCAAGCTGATGTCTTGAGGAGGGAGTCAGAACTGCTCCCCGGTCCCCAGGGCTTGTGCTTCTGACTGCTTTACTCCGCCCACCGCATCACAGCTGAAACCAGCACGGCCCAGGGCAAGCAGAGCAAAAGAAGCAATTGATAGATGTGCTCGGTAAGAATGTAAAACCTCAGTGTGACGAGAGACACCGTAAACACACACTAGAACAGCTCTCTCCCGGGAGAGAATATCTGCAATTTATATTGCAGATAAGGGATTAGCATCCAGAATATATAAAGAATTCTAACAAATCAATAAGAAAAAGACAAATGGCCCAATAGAACACCCAGCAAATGATTAAAAAAAAAATAGTCGATTGATAGAAAAGGAAGTTCAAATGGCCAATAAACTTGAAGAATGTTCATTTTCAGTAGCAATCAAGGGACTAAACCATTAAGCTACGATGACACATATTTTACTCGTCAGATTGGTTTAAAAAAAATTAAGGTTTGGACACTAAACGTTAGTGAGGGGCACAAAAGCGGGGACTCTCAAATACTACGGCAACAATGCAAATCCGTACAACAAATTTGAAGGGAAAAAATCGATAAAAAATAAAAATCAGATTTCCCATCTCTCTCCTGGAGAGGGCATTTGTGTGGGGGCCTCTGTGGGGGTGCTGTCCATCGAGAGAAAGCCTGGGACCCTGCGACGGGAGAGGCGGCTCACTGGTACCCGAGCTCGCGCCGCCATGTCTGAGGACCTGACTGGTTCCCGGCAGTCACAGCAAGTGGCCCATCAAGTGTTAACTCCAGTTCCAGGGGATCCAACGCCCTCTTTGGCCTCTGTGGACACACATACATCACACAATACACATTACACACACACACATTACACAATACACATTACACACACACACACACAGATGCAAACTATACACAAGAATAAAAACTATCTTTATATTTCCTTTTATAATTCATAATAAACAGAAAACGAAACCTTAAATATCCACTGACATTAAATAAGCCACTATAGACGTGGGCCGCCATTTAAAAGACCAAAGCAAGTCTCATGCAGACCTGCCGCTGGGCAGATAAGACAGGAAGTAAAACGAACAGAGGCTGAGTGGTATGTGGCCGGGCATTTCCAGATCAAACAGTGCCTGATCTGCCAACATGAGGAGCTGCGTAGTTCGGATCCCTGTAGTGAGAATTTTGCTTTCTTCTAAAACACAGAAGTGTTACGTGAGTTTGCTTTTTGTTTTGATCCCAGAGGTGAGATCTGGGTCTGCTTCAGATTGTCCACAGCCACTAACTATGATTTGTCTCGTGCTCTGGCAGGGGTGTGATTTTGCCAGCTGGAGATTGTTTATATTTGGAATTCTGGGGACTCTCGAGAGGGTATTAAAAATGCCAGAGCCCCAAGAGGCACTGCGGTGCTGGCTGCCCATGCTGGTTCCTGCGGATGCTGGTGCTGGTGCTGGTGCTGATGCTGATGCTGATGCTGATGCTGATGCTGATGCTGATGCTGATGCTGATGCTGAGGCTGAGGCTGATGCTGATGCTGATGCTGATGCTGATGCTGAGGTTGATGCTGGTGCTGGTGCTGGTGCTGGTGCTGATGCTGATGCTGATGCTGAGGTTGATGCTGGTGCTGGTGCTGGTGCTGGTGCTGGTGCTGGTGCTGGATGCTGCCTAGATATATATTGCCAGGCAAATATTGGATCTGCTCCAAGGAACAGGATGCCCCTAATCAGCTAAAGAGATCTATACCCCTTCCCCACATAACCTTCTTTCTTGCGTACCTAGTATTGGAGGGTTAGAAGGGATCAGGGTAGAGAAGGGTGGTTGATATAAGAACCCAATAAAATAGCCAAAAAGTACGGTTACAGCACCCCAGCACCGGTGTAAAGCTGGGAGCAGTGACACACGCCTGTGACCTCAGTGCTTGTGTGAAGAGCAGAGACAGGCTGAGCTCACAGGCTGACTACACTAGACAACCAGTGAACACCAGCTTCAGGAAGAGGCCTAAGGTAGAGAGAGAAAGAGATCAACCTCTGGCCTCCACCCACAACACACGTATGCGGGTGAACCCAAAGGTACATGTGCACACACATGCTAAGATGAGCGAGCATGTTTACACACACAACCACACACTTTATAGGTAGTGTGGCGGTTTGAATGTACCTGGCCTACAGGGAGTGGTGTTGTCAGGAGGTATGGCCTTGTTGGAGGAAGTGTGTCACTATGACAGTGGGCTTCGGAGGTCTCCTATGCTTAGGCTCCACCCACGGAGGAAGAGAACGTCCTCCTAGCTGCCTGAGGAACTCCGTCAGAGTTTGCCTTCAGAGTAAGAGGTGGAACTCTCAGCTCCTTCTGTGCCGTGCCTGCCTGGGTGCTGCCATGCTTCCTGCCATGACGATAATGGACTGAATCTCAGAACCCGTAAGCCAGCCCCAACTAAATGTTGTCCTTATTAGTGTTGGCTTGGTAGGGTTGGAGAGATGGCTCAGTGGTTAAGAGCACTGACTGCTCTTCCTGAGTTCAAATCCCAGCCACCACATGGTGGCTCGTCTGTAATGAGACACTTTCTTCTGGTGTGTCTGAAGACAGCTACAGCGTACTTACATATAACAATAAATAAAATCTTTTTTAAAAAACATAGTTGGCTTTGTCATGGTGTCTTTTCACAGCAAAGGAACAACACTAAGACAGGTAGGGACAAAACAGTCAGAAACAATATTTTTATGTAAAAAAAAACACTTAAAAGGACAATTCTAATGGAAATAAGACTGCTTTTGACATGAAGTCATAGGCTGAACATACTTGGAACAGACATACAGGGTGACTGGTGGTATGTTCAAAGAGCATAGGAACAGGCTGGGGTTGGGACAGGACATAGTGGCGTGGTCTGTAATCTCAGCTCTTGGGAGAGAGAGGTAGAGGTGATCAGGAGTTCAAGGCCAGCCTGGTCCACAGAGTCTCATGTATCCCAGGCTGGTCCCAGCCAGGCTGAGGCCAGCCTGGGCTACATGAGACTCTGTATTAGAATAAGCAGGTGAGCAAACAGATACATCAGAGAGGTTGGGGTCTTGTTGGGAAAGAGAACAATTCCGTGAGTTGTTTAGACACTGATGCTGGGAGCTGGTGAACTCTGGAGTGGCAGCAGCTGCCACGGAAGCCTGTGGGCTG
This sequence comes from Apodemus agrarius, assembly GCA_964023405.1. Taxonomy (NCBI): domain Eukaryota; kingdom Metazoa; phylum Chordata; class Mammalia; order Rodentia; family Muridae; genus Apodemus; species Apodemus agrarius. The sequence goes on from OZ030008.1 coordinate 152,561,674, forward strand.
TGGCAACGGCTTGTTGTTTGACTGTGTCAGCGCTGGAGAGTGTCCAGACAGACTCAGCTAGCTGCCCCTGCACTCCCGGCTGTCCTCCTGTGGTTGTGTAGTCAGTCATGGTTTGGAAAGTTGTCCTACGGTCATTGCTGCCACCTGTGCCTCCTGTGTGACAGTCCTTCCTTTAGGCCCTTTACAGCTGCGTTTGCCAAGTCTGACATGAGCAGCGCTGCTTTGTTTTTGTTTGTTGAGAAACTACAGTGTGTGTGATGCCCTTTTAAAAACTTTATTTATTCACTTTACATCCTGATGTCAGTCCCTCCTCCCAGTACCCCCTCATGAAAATCCTCCCCCATTCCTCCCTCCCCTTCTCCTTTGAGAAAGGGAAGCTCCCTTCTAGGTATTATACCCACCCTAATCCTGGCACATCAAGTTCCTGCAGGACTAGGGGCATCCTCTCTTACTGAGGCCAGACGAGGCGGCCCAGTTAGGGGAACAGGATCCACAGGCAGGAACAGAGTCAGGGACAGCCCCGGATCCACGGTAGCCTGTCTTAGTTAGGGTTTAACTGCTGTGAACAGACACCATGACCAAGGCAACTCTTATAAGGACAACATTTAATTGGAGCTGGCCTACAGGTTCACAGGTTCAGTCTCTTATCACCAATACAGGAGGATGGCAGCATCCAGGCAGTCGTGGTGCAGGAGGAGCTGAGAGTTCTACATCTTCATCTGGAGGCTGCTAGAATACTGGTTTCCAGACAGTTAGGACATCGTATTAAAGCCCACGCCCACAGTGACACACCTAATAGTGTCCAACAGGGCCACACCTCCTAATAGTGCCACTCCCTGGCCAAGCATATTCAAACCACCCCAGAGCCTCAGCTCCTATTTACAAGGCTGTATAAGAAATAGCCCACTTCACCTTCTCAGAACACACCCATTCCCTGCACAGAGCTCAGCCACGCTCCCCCCAGCCACGCTCACACTGTGTGCCTGGGAAACGTTCCCACTATGACTGTCCGGTGACAGTAGCCCCACATTCTGTCTTCATCTAGTATCTTGTCCCCATAGCAGAGGGACAGCCCACCCTACTCCCCACTACAGATGCCCAGCCTGGTTTCAGTTTCCACGGGATGATTGTATTCATCCCTGTTACCCAGGGTTGAGGAATCTAAATGTTTCCAGATGCCCTGGGGATTCCAGAGACACCGCTGTGAAGAATCCATGCCTCAGAAACTTGTGGGGCAGAGGAAAGGGGGCAGACAAAGTCTAGAGATAGAAAAGGCAGCCCCGGGGTCAGGTGTAGGAGGAAGGCCCTGGGGCAGGTGTGAGCCACCAGACTTGTGTGGACTCTGTAGGATGTGGTGGGAAGGTTAAAATAGAGATGCAACGCTGCTTTCAGGAGGCTCCTAACACTGAGATGGAGACAAGGCTGGCGAGTGATGTCCAGGGAACTTCCATCTAGAAGAACCCTGCAGGATGAGAGGGTTCAGAGAGACTCGGGCCACGGGTGGTGCCTGAAGGGACTGAATCATTGAGGTAATTCTCCGGCATAGAAGCACCCAGCTTCCCTCCAAATGGGCAACAAGTGTGTCCTTGTTACACCTAAATCCCAAGATGAACTCACAGAGTTGGCCGAGCGGGAGGCTGGAGAGTGGGCGGGCCGGAAGACCACAGGAGCGTGGGCCTAACCCGCCAAGAGTTCGCAGGTCCATTGGCAGGCTAGCAGGAGCCCTTTGGCCCCGTGTGAGGTCTGTGGATCGCCATTGCTTTGCAGGCACTAGTGCAGGAATGTGTCCGGCGGTCTTTTTAAATACTTCCTGCAACAGATTTGGGCATATTTCCCCCATATCTGGTGTAAGACATAAGAATCAGGCTGGCTGAAGTAGCCCTGGCAAGGGAAAGGCACAAAGGCTTCTTGAGATGTTGCTGGGAGGTCCTGAGTAGTGCCTGAAGTAACCCGAGAGGGGATAAGCCTCCGGGAGACTGGGCAGAAATGTGGCCAGAGCGAGCAGGGTGAGACGGTGCAAGCCCAGGAAGGCCTGTTCTCAGCTTAGGACTTTGCTGTTTTGAAATGCTTCATGATTTTACCCAAATGTAATGAATCAAAAGCACATGCAAGTGAACAGAGATGCTAGCAAACCGGTGTGTGCCCACTGCCTCTGCCTCGTCATGCACGCAGAACAGCTTTGAAGCCTCGAGAGTACAGGGTTCATTGCTACAAGTCCAGGGAGACTGAAAGCCTTCAGGATTCGCAAGTCCTCCAGTCCATAGGGCGCCGCAGCTCTAAGAGACCACAGTCGCCTCCTGGATCAGAACGTGCTTACTTTTTGGAAAAACAATGGGATTCTAAGTTTCATGAATGGCTACATGTCCCTATCATGGTCCTTCTTCCTCATATTATCTCCCGGGCGTATTGAAAATATTGACAAAAGTAAAGCCGGTCAGGCCGGTGGCAGCACCGTCAGCTACTTGGGAGCTCTCTTAGAGCTTCTAGTGCTGTGACAGAACAGCATGGCCAAAAATCAAGCTGTGGAGGGAAGGGTTTATTTGGCTTACACCCCCACACTGCTGGAAGGAAGTCAGGACAGAAACTCAAGGCAGGCACCTGGAGGCAGGGCCTGATGCAGAGGCCATGGAGGGGTGCTGCTTACTGGCTCGCTCCCCATGGCCTGCTCAGCTTGCTTTCTTATAGAACCCAGGACCACCACCCCAGGGATGGCCCCGCCCACAATGGCTGGGCCCTCCCTCCTTGATCACTAACTGAGAAAATGCCTTATAGCTGGATCTCATGGAGGCGTTTCCTCAACTGGGGCTCCTTCCTCTCCGATGACTCTAGCTTGTGTCAAGATAACACAAACCAGCCAGTACAGAGGCCGAGGAAGGACATTCACAAGTCCAAGGCCTGCATGGGCAACTTAGAACCTGTCTCAAAAAGGGGAAAAAGAAGTGTGCTAGGCATGTGCCTCCATTGGTAGAATGATTGCCTAGCTACCACAAGCCCTAGGTTAACTCCCTTGTGCCACATCAACCAACTGTGGTGGAGCAGACTTGCACTCCTAGTACTTTGAGGGGTGGGGACAGGAGGATCAGAAGCTCAAGGTAAATAGGGATTGCAAGGCCAGCCTGGATTATATGAGAGCCTGTCTCAAAGAACAAAAAGAACAACGCTAGCTGAGTGGTGGTGGCGCACGCCTGTAATCCCAGCACTCTGGGAGGCAGAGGCAGGCGGATTTCTGAGTTTGAGGCCAGCCTGGTCTACAGAGTGAGTTCCGGAACAGTCAGGGCTACACAGAGAAACCCTGTCTCGAAAAAAACCAAATCCAAAAAACAAAACAAAACAAAAACAAAAACAAAACAAAAGAACAACGCTAAGGGCCAGGGAGTGGGTAAGGCATCAGCTGCCAAGCCTAATGACTGGGCTAGACCCCTAGGGTCTCTGGTGGGAGGAAAGGATCAACACATAAGAGTTGTAGAGCTTCCTCTACAGGCCGGCTGTGACAGGGGCACACACAGACACATATACAAAACAGAAGGCTGGGGCTGCAGGCCTGGCGTGCCTGAGCCCTTACTACCAAGCCCCAGTCTTAGAGGAGAGAGGAGGGGTGGGAGGGGAGAGGAGAGCGTGGCAGCTGCTGCTCCTGCTTCCTCTGAGTCGCTCCTTCCTGTCTCTGGGCTAACACAGCATTAGGAGACGTGTGTGCACCAAGACAGGGAATGCAATCAGTTAAGCTAGTTGGAGGCAGCAATTCGGCATCTAGAAGGAGCGAAACGCATCTGTCTGCGCGAGCTACGAAATCATCTAGGCAATTCCACACAGAAGTTAAACGCTCTCCTGTTTGTATTTAAAGGTGACTTTGCAAACTGCAAAGTAAAATCCACACGATAATTTTAAATTATATTATGCTCTTTACTTACAGTGATATTACACAGCAAATAAAACCATCAGGCTAAGTCAAGAGAAAGGACGTTAGAGACAGGCAGGTGCTTTGGTGTTTTGTTTTGTTTTGTTAATATTTTAATTTTTCTTTTTCTTTTTTTGCAGCTTCCTGGACAAAGCTCATTTAGCTCTGGGCCCTGGGTCAGCTGGGACCTCAGGCCCAAGGGACCTGGCTGGAAGGCCCCTTGACTCAGTTGCTTTGTCACCAGGAGTTTGAGACCATTTATCCCCACAACCTTGTCCCCAGCTCTCATGGCAGATTCGACCCAAGCCTCCTGAGCCACCAGTCCTGCTCTTGCTGACTATGTGTCCTCATGTCAGTGATTGGATATCTGCTGCGGTTAGGATGAGGGCCCGTGTGCTGGTGGCTCGAAAACCATCCGTGGGACTCTGGAGGAGGCGGTGGGATCTTGAAGAGGTGAGAGCTACTAAAAAGAAGTTGGTTTACCAGGCCCTTGAAGGGAATGTTAGAACCTCACGGAAACCCCCAGCCTACCCTCCCTCGTCCCCCTCCCCCATCCCACCTCTCTCCTCCCCCCTCCCCCCACTCCTCCCAACTCTCTGGCTCCCATGAAATGGGCAGCTTCCTTCCACAGAGAGTTACTCACCACAATCCAAGAGCAATGGCATCAACTAGCCAAGGACAAAGCCTCAGCCAAAATAGACCCCGCCCCTTCCAGGAGATTGCCCTGGGTATTTTGTTGCAGTAACTGAAAGCTGAGGTGACATGTGTGTGCCTCATTTTGCTACCTCTGGAACAGCGAGCTTTCTAGAATTACCTGCTTCAGAATGTTGTTGAGGAGGTCAGGGACCTTCGTGCAAACAGTAGGGGCTCAGCACGTGTCACACAACTGTCACAGCATCTTCCAGTTTTGCTGTGGCGTGCAAGAAGCTTCTCCTATCTCAGGGATGGTGGAGGATGGGTCAGACTCCACGCCGGTGCTGAGGAAGGTGCTTCAGGGAACACAGCTCACTCACAGGCCCTGGGCTGCTCCTTGATGTGGGGTTGATAATCTGCCTCTGGCTCTGTGTGAGACTGTGATGCGGAAATGAGCATTGTGTTGCTTTGGGGGTGGGTGCTACAGGGGACTTCTGGTCTCCTTGTCTGTGCAGGCCTGCTCAGGCTGTCCCAACAAAGTTCAATAGGCAAGAACAGTGACTTAAACAGCAGACATTTATAGTCTCATACTTCCAAAGGTCACAATGGCAAGGTAAAGTTATTAGTCGCTTCGGTTTATCCTGAAGCCTTTTTCCCCTGTAACTTCACTTGGTTGACACTGTATATCTGTGTCCTCGTACTTTGTAAGGACACTAGTCCCACCACTTGGATCCACCTTTGTGACCTCACTTAACATTAATGACCTCTGTATGAGCTCTGCGTCCATATACTGTCACATCCTGAAATAGTTAACTGGGGGGAACTCGGGGAACGCGGTTCAGCTCCCAGTGTCTATGGATGTATGACTGCTCCATCAGTCTTGGTAACCCTAGAAATGACATCTGTGCTTCTGTTTCAGGTGTGTGTGTGTGTGTGTGTGTGTGTGTGTATCTGAGCATCAGACCTGGTGGAACTCAATCTTTGTGAATATCCATTGCTGGAGCTCTAGGGTCCAGCCCTGCCTTTGGCTGTGAGATCTGATGAGCATTCTGTATCAGCCTGTTGGTCGTGGTATGTCTGTGAGTCAGATGACGTCAGAGGTCTGGAGTCTGGGGCCAGAGAGAGCAGGATCTATTCCCTTTTGAGTCGGAGTGAATGTGGGCACACACAACTGCACGTCTGTGGCAATTACCCCAGCCGTCTGTGGCCACTGGGCTGGACAGTGCCTTGTGAAGGGAGAGGAGAGGGTCCTGTGGGTTTGAGAGTTGGAAGGAGACAGAGAATCTGTGTTAGCAGAGAGCAGTGGGCGGATCGGCTGGACACTGTCACACTGGGACAGCAGCTGAGTCTGGGCTAGCTCCAAGATGAATTGAGTGGCTTTTTGGGTCTTGAAACTCACAAAAGCAGGCACGGTTGCAAAGCAGTGGGCCTGAGTGGGATGTGCTAGAGGGGGCGTTGAGGTCCAGGAGAGGGGGTGCAGCCATGACGGAGCCCCGTTGTCTCGGCACACTGGGGCCACACTGATCTCACAACTGAGCCCTTTCCCCAGCTCTCTGGAGCCTGGGGTTGTGGGTAACCAGGTCCTCTAGGACTCTGGTCAGCTTCACATGCAATGCTCTGCTCTAGGCTACAGGTCTGCAAGAGGGCAGTTTCTATCCCCAGTGACTGGCGGGGGGGGGGAATTAATACCCAAAGAGATGAAGGATGTTGCAACCTGGTCCTCACAGATGGCTCCCAGGAATCTGGGGTGTTGCTTGGTTAGGAAAGGGAGGAATGGATGAAGGGATGAATGAGTGAAAGAAACAAACATTGCCTGTGCTTTGGAATTGAGCCATGTCTAAGTCCTGGTGAAGACTGAGGTTTGTAGCTGACTAGACTTTTACCTCCATGCGTGTCAGCTCTAAGATATGAAGCTAAACATGTTGTTGCTCTGTCCTTTTTGAAAACCAGTAACAGACAAGAGGCCGTGATGCTGGTCACTCGTGGCCCAGAAAGGAGGAATTCATCTTTTCCCACCCTCAAAACAACCACATAGACACCAAGGTTCGCCCCTGGCCTGTTCAGCTCAGCTCTGGTGTGTGTGTGTGTGTGTGTGTGTGTGTGTGTGTGTGTGTGTGTGTGTGACGGCCACACCACACATCAGCCTGTTCCTTTTTCTTCCTTTCCTGTTCTGGGTTTATGATATTACCACTGTTTTCATCTTATCGAACAGGCTAAAATGCATGATGCCTCTACACTTAGAGTACAGAATGTCATGTTGGTCATGCCTGTTGGGTCTCTCTCTTGGTATCTGATTTCTGATATGACTGTCATTTTTGTCTGTGAGGTCACACTGAGCAGAGCCTGTATTTCCAGGCCTAGCTTGTGACTCTCGTGTGGTTGGTGCTTCAAGGCTTCACTCTGGGTCTAGACGAGGCTACTTATTAACTTCTCAGAATAAGTTACGGTGGCTCCAGCCTCCAACAGAATATATCTGCTCTGGCAAGTAATCAATCCAAAGACCTTCTAGGTCTGCATGATCTGGCTGGAATATAGATTTAGTACACACCTTTAATCTCAAACAATGACATCTAATTGGGGGACAGACAAAGTGACAAATCAGAGAAGGAGTTGACAGACTCAGTCAGAGATAGGGTATGCCCAACTCTCACAGGAACAGACACAAAGGAGAGGCTACATAAAAGCAGTACAGGGAGAAAAGTTGAGGTGAATTCAGTTGAGTTCAGTTGAACTTGGTGCAGTTCAGATGAATGCAGTTGAGTCCAGTTCTGTTCAGTTTGTGCAGTCAATGCAGTTCAGTTCGTGGAATTCAGAGGCAGTTCTCCCAAGCAGAACAATTCAGTCAGAAGCCAAGAGAAGCCATTTGAATCAGTTAGCCAAGAGAGGAGTTTGAGCCAGAATAGCTGAATTGAACTAGCCAGAGTTCAGAAAGAGTCAAAAAGGATGAGTAAGTCTCAGAGGCTGAAATGTTCTAGGCTTTGTTAGCATATAGAAACTGGAGTCTTCAAGGTCTGGGCTGGCAGAAAATTAGATTGTATGGATGCTAGAAGCTTCCAGTCCTATCCTAGAGAGAGTTAGATAGAAACACTCTAGGTTCAGCCCAAGCCATGTATTCATAAAGCCTGGATATGGCTCTGATTCCACCCTTCCATCTGAGGAAATAAAACCACCATTCACATCTGATAGTAGAGCTGTTATCCTTTTTCATTTCCAAGTCTGGACTACTTTCTTGTACCTGAAACACAGATGATGTCTGTGCTAGTTAACTTTGCCAGCTTGACACAGGCTAGAATCACTGAGAGGAAAGCCAGATTGGGGGATTGCCTAGATCACACTCACCTGCAGGCATGTCTTTGCTATTATTAATGCAGGATCCAGCCCACTGTGGGCAGTAAGATCCCTAGCAGGTGGTTTTGGGATGCACAAGAAAGCTAGTTAAATACCCTGTGACCAAGCCACCAAGCAGAGTTCCTCCACTATTTCTGCTTTGACATCTGCCTTCATGTCCCTGCCTTGAGTTCCTGCCCTGACTCAATGACAGAGTTTGACCTGAAAGTATAAGCTAAAATAAGTCCTCTCCTTTCCTAAAATGCTACTGGTCAGTGTGTGTTGCTATTGGTCGGTGTATGTTGTCATAGCAATAGGAAAGAAATTAGAACAATGTCTAATAAATGATTGATGCTGGGACATCAGCTCCCATTTTATAATAAAGGTCTGGAGCTCAGAGACATTAAGTAACCTGCCTGAATTCACGCAGCTAGGTCATAGTATAAACACTGAGCCAAACACTGAACCCACCAGTGACTCTACTAGCCTCAGAGCCAGACATCTGAGTGATGAGGTCTTCAGAATGCCCTGGGACCTCATCATCATCTGAGCACAACCTTGTGAGAGGCCCCAACTGAGAATGGTCTAGCAGAGCCTGGTGATGGACCAGATTTGTGAACAAAGAAAAGGATTATTATTGTTGTAGGTCACTGTTTGGGTAAGGCTCGTCCTACAGCAATACATCAGGGACACCTTCCCATTGCTCACCAGACATAGTTAACACATTGGATATCATCCAGTCACTCAACAGAGTCCTGCTGTGCACCAGGCTCTTTGTTAAGCAAACAGGACCAACAAGATAGTGAAGGCTGCAAAAAAGCCATAAAATAGAAAACACCAGGCAGTGACAAGCAGCCTTAAGTATGGGATGAAAATAGAAGGAGCTTTCTGCTTAGGTGATGGGAGAGGCGGCTCCAGGGATTGTGATGTTGAAGTTGAGAAGAATGTTGATAGGGAATGTGGCAGCAGAATATTCCAGGCAGGAAGACTTGATTATTCAGATGCTGAGGTGAGCTGAGCCAATGAGATTGGTAAGGTCAAGCACCCCTTCCAGGGCAAATGTTCTGCAATGCCATGGCCTTGGAAGCAGAGGTCCTGGGGGAGAAGTCTGAGAGGTGGACAAGAACCACCATGAACAGCCTTTGTAGTCAATGAAAAGTTTATGGACTCTCCCCCTCCCCCCAGATACAAGGAAAAAGTACCGGAGAGCATTTTAGCAAGGTGTGTCATTCAGATTAGGATAGGCTTTGCTGCAGATCAAACAAACCCAGCTATCGTTGTGGCTTCCTCTGACAGATGCTTATATCTCTTACATCAGTCTTGTATGTTTGGAGGACTTCTTCTAATGATCATTCAACTGTCCAGGCTGCCACCATCTTGTAGCTACATCTTAAACCTTCTTCAAGACATCATCTACAGGGGCAGTGGAAGGGGAATAAGGGCTCAGAAATCACAGCCAATGTTTCCACACCTTGGTTTGAATGTCTATCTACCTGTCTTAGGAATTCTAAAGCTGTGACAAAACAGCATGAACAAAAGGCAAGTTGGCGAGGAAAATGTTTATTTGGCTTATACTTCCATATTGTTGTTCATCACTAAAGGAAATCAGGGCAGGAACTCAAACAGGACAGGATCCTGGAGGCAGGAGCTCATCAGAGGCCATGGAGGGGTGCTGCTTACTGGCTTTCTCCCCATGGCTTGCTCAGCCTGTTTTCTTATAGAACACAGGACCACCACCTCAGGGATGGCATTGCCTGCTATGGTATGACAGCCCCTTGATCACTAATTGAGAAAATGCTTTATAGCCAGATCTCATGGAGGCATTTCCTCAACTGAAGCTCCTTCCTCTTTGATGACTCTAGCTTGTATTGAGTTGACACAGCCAGCCAGTACACACTATCATCTAAATCTATCTGTCTATCTGTCTATCTGTCTATCTATCTATCTATCTATCTATCTATCTATCTATCTATCTATCTACCTATCTATCTATTTATCTATCTATCTATCCATCTATCTGCCTACCAGCCTACCTATCTACCTACCTACCTACCATGCCATTTTACTTTCTACCATGTGTTGTAACAGCAAGAAGACCTCAGCAGAGCCACACTGTTGGGCTTCCCAAGTCCCAGAACCAGCAGCCTAGACCAACTTTATTCCTTTTGATTATCCCACCTCAGGTATTCTGTTACAAAAACAGACTACTATGAGTTCCCCCCAGGGAGAAAAACCCTCACACAGGCACAAAGTTGTTAAAGAGACCTACCTGACATCCCACAGACACCATATGAATAAAAAGATGCCCCAGTAGAAGAAGACAATCTGGCTTTAAATGTGATTCCCATGCTGATTGTATTGAGGGAGATCCATTGAGAAATGTAGAACCCTGGCCTGTCTTTGGTTACTTTGTGGGTTCTTCTTTCTTCCACCCCTTTTCTTCCATCCTTGCCAACTTGACACAACATAGAATCACTTGGGAAGACAGGCTCAGAGAGTGATTACCTACGTTAGGTTGACCAGTGGCTGTGGATGTGAGGGGTTGTCTTCATTAAGTTCATTAATGTGGGACGACCCAGCTCACTATGGGTAGTGCCATTCCTTAGGCAGAACTTCCAGAACTGTGTAAGAATGGGGGAAGTGAGGCAAGAGAGCATGGATGTATTCATTTCTCTCTGCTGGTCAAGAGGCCGTGGATATGGTGTGACTAGCTGCTTCAAATTCCTGCCACTGTGACACCCCTGTAACCTGAAAATGTGAGCCAAAATAAACTCCCCTCTCCTCCAAGTTGATTTTTGTCAGGGTATTTTATCAGAGTAACAGAGATGAAACCAGGGTGGCATTCCTTCTCTGCTTGCAATGAACATCCTACTGTAAGTTAAGCCTTGGAACTACAACCACAACCACAACCACCACCACCACAAGAACAAAACAGGAAAAATAATAGTAGCTGTTAACTCTATATGAGAAAAATAAAGACTATCTTTTCAGTTTGTTCATTAAAAAAAAAAAGGAATAAAGGGTTACCCAGCCTAGATAAGATGCAGAGTACCCTTCTGTGTGTTGAAGTTGGCGGTGTCACTCTGGGTATTCTACAGTCTGCCTGTCAACTATGTGACATTCTGGAAAAGGTGAAATCATGAAGATGAGGTTTGTTGTTGTTGTTGTTGTTTTAAGTCAGTGGCTGGCAGGAGTGTGGGACAAAAGGCTGAAGAGGCATCTGTGGGTGTTCAGGGCCAGGAGCAGGCAGCGTGATGCTAGGCACAGGTCATTGTATATCTAGCTGAAAGCATGGAATGCATACTCAAAGACAGAGCCCTGATGTAAGTTCTGGACTTTGGGTGACAGTGACCTGTTAATGTAGGTGGGGAGTGTGTGTGTGTGTGTGTGTGTGTGTGTGTGTGTGTTGATGTCTCAGAATTTTCCCTGTCCAATTACATTAGTACAGAGGAGGCCTGTGATTAGACAGGAAAAAGGGAGGCAGAGCTAAGAGTGGCAGAGACAGAGAGCATCTCAAGAGTAGGGGAGAAGCCAAGATGGAGGCAGATGGACAAGAAGAAGAGCCTGATCCCGTGTGGTTTTAACAACCACAAGTAGCTGTGATTTCACAAGGTTAGAAATATTGGGATAGAGCTTTTATCATTATCAATTGGCTCTGAAATTACTGTATTGGCATCTTGTAAATTGTGATTTTATTGATATATAAATCTGATTGGTTAATTAAGCTTTAAGAGTCTTGATTCTCCCGGGTCACAAGGTATTGTGTTATGCAATCTCGAGGTTCAAGGTTCCATTTAGTTACTGGAATGTGGGATCGCCGACTTCATGGGATTACGGCAGGAAGTACTAGCGGCTCCCGGGATGAGCAAGCCAGATGCTTCGGGGACTAGCTGGAGAGTGACAGGAGAGTGTGATCTGGCCCTGCAGAGTGTTGGCGGGTTCATTTTTTAATATTTACCACAATATGTTGAGGGCAGGGGTTACATGTGGAGACATTGTGTTTTGTGTCCAATTTTTCTACAAACCAAAAACTGCTCAAAAAGTAGTCTCTCCAGATGGTGCACACCTTTAATCCTACCACTCAGGCAGCAGAGGCAGGCAGATCTCTGAGTCTGAGGCCAGCCTGGTCTACAGAGTGAGTTCCAGAACAGCTGGGACTACACAGTAAAACCCTGTCTTGAAAAAGAGCCAACATCAACAACATTAATAAAATATAAACAAACAACTCTCCCAAAACTGTTGAGTTTTAAAAAGAATCTCTACAGATAAATGGTCTGAAAGCCACTATGCTTTTGAGTCACCAGGACCAATTTCTTCAAAGAGAAGTGATATTTGAAGTCTTTCATTGGAAGACTGGCAATTTGACTTGAGTCTAGGGTTTAAAGGTCATAGGAGAGACATACAGTAAGTTATCCACCCAGGCATGTACACACACATACGCACAGAGAGATGGGAGAACAGAGGAAGGAGGGAGGAGGGAATCTAGGAAGGGAAGGAAAGATGAAGGAAAAAGAGCCGGCTTACATCTCCAGCATGGCTAGCTAACTTCTCCAGCATAGCTTAAAAAAAAAAAAAAAAGTGGAGATTCTGAAGGGCAGAGCCTCAGACCAGGACGTGAATGAGCAGCTGGATAGAGTGGAGGTGATGAAGCTCTCTTCCTGAGTCTCAGAACCATCCCAGGAGGGCGTGGTAAGGAATGAAGCGGATACAATTGTAACACTCACTAAACCAATATGTTGGTGAGCTTGCCTAGGACCACCCACCACGCCCGCTCCAGCTCTCACCACTGAAGCAGCTGGGCTCCACTGACATGGATGGCTTGATTAGACTAGGGTGGCCATCAGAATAGATAAACTAATCAGAATCTTTCCTCAGGATTAAAAAAAAACATTGTTACTGGTGTTATGTACTGTGCTGTGCTGTGCTGTGTATGTGTATGTGTGTTTGTGTGTGTGAATGTGTGTGTGTGTGTGTGCACGCGCAACGGTGTATGTTTAAAAATTAGAGGTCAATTTGTGTGAATCAATTCATTATATCTGCAGTGTGGGTCCCAGGGATCTAATTCAGGTCCACTTTACCCACTGAGCCATCTTGCCAGCTCTGTAAAGATATACTTACTATCACAACCTTTTAAAAAGTCTTAATAATTACTTTCTTCTCTGATAACAGAATAGTGTTTTAAAAACTAGCCAGTGTTTTAAAAACTAGCCCGTGTTTTAAAAAAGTAGCCTGGCTATCTTGCTAGTCTTGAGAAATGACCATAACTGTTGAAGCCAATTTCCCATCTTCCCTTGAAGTGAGGCATCGTCATGTGGCCATTTTGGTCAACGCCCCAGGATGCATACTCTTAACGGTTCTGATCCCACATAAGGACTCTGAAAGAAGATGCCTGGTGTCTCGTCAAACACATGCATCTATATTTCTAAGTGAGATGAATACCTTAAAATAGAAATGATGCTTTGTGTATAGACCCATCTCTGAGAGAAAGATGAAGTTAAAAATTAATGTTTGGCCTAAGTATCTTTTTGCATAACAGAATTATTTATAAATAAATACAAATACATGTAAAATTGATGGGTTTATATGCTAAATGCATTATATTGTATAACCTGCTCTGACTTGCATGTGTGCATGCATGGGTTATCTGTGTTCCTACATGTGTGAATGCATATGTATGTGTAGATAAGAGTGGAGGTCATAAGTTAGGTGTTATTTGTAACCATGGTGGGATTTTCTATGTTCACCCAGTTCACAAATAATGACACACAGAGGCTTAAATTATTTACAGTGCTAATGGCTTGCTCTCCAATTAGTGCTTATATTTAAGTGTTTGTACTAATCTAAGTTCTGCCACATGGCTGGCTATCTCTCCTTGGTTTGCTTGGAAGCAAACTCTATATAGAGGTTCTTCAATCATCTTCTTTGAAGTAGTATGGGTATGCTGCCCCGAGCCGACCTGTCTCACTGCCATGAAAAGCCTCATGTTAATAAAGCGTCTTGAAATGCCATATTCTGTAGACCTCTGAGGTTTTTGAAGACTATCTATCTGTAGTTTATCTGTGGTTATTTCTAGCTGTATACTATCTGTCCAACCTATCAAACAAATTTCTGTGACTAACTATACTAATATCTAACATGGCCATAAGTTTGATTGACTAACTAGTAACTTGAATTTTGTAATTATCCTAAACAGTTTATAATAGTAGCTTTCAAAAGGACTAGAACTTCACATTGCATTTTTGAATGAATTGCATAGGTACAATACCTTATACAAGAGTTGGAACATATATACAGTATGTTTTAGCAAAAATAACCTAAATTTGTATCAATATACAAAATTCGTACTTGATGTAAAATATTTGGCCTTTTAGCATTCTTTAGTCTAAAAGCCGATTCAGTAACTTACCCTTTTATCTAATCTTTCCTATCTCTCCCCTTTTTCATCCCTTCTCCCCTGCTTTTCCTAACATTAGATAGAAGAGAAAGGATAGAAGAAAGAAAAAAAAAAGGAAAAAAAAAACTCCGAATCTAACCTCATATACTTTGTTTCCTCCCTGACCCAGACCATTAACAACTTGTGACTGACTCCCTTAAAATGACAACAAACATCCGTCACCCACCAAATGACAGAAACCCACCCACCCTACCTCTTGGGAACGGGGCATCGTTCTCTTAAAACTGTGTCCTGTTGTCTGAGGGTGACTTTTGGGGGGGGTCTTTAAGGATATTTGCTAAGTCCTAAGATAGCTAGGTGTATCATTGGCTGCCCAGTCTCTGTGTGATGGGAAGATGCAGGGCTCGACTGAGGTCCTGGCTGGAACAGTCTGTGAGTCTGGATCAACCGAGAGTGCTTTGAAGTTGTCCTGGAGGCAAGTGTTGACGAAACAGCAGCTAAGGCGGTTTGTAAGGTAAGATCACCTGGGCTCCGTGTCTTGGTGGTGGTGGTATCTGGTTCTTTTGCTCTCCAAACATAAAGCATTTCAAAGGTAGTATGCATTTCTGCATTAGCATATGTACGGAATGAGGGTGTCTGCACAGTTGGGCTAAAGATGATTATGTTTGAGGAGGAAAAAGGCATCAACTTTATAAGTCTGTTTGGAATGTATATCCAAACTGTAATATAAATGTCCATCCATGCCATAGGAAGGGATGGCATGGTAAGTCCTGAGGACTCTGTAGTCAGCAGAGAATTGGCTCTGCTTAGCCGAAGTCCTGGTTGGAGACGCTTAGGTCGCTCAGGTCTCAGCCAGTCTCGGAGCTGCTCCCACACAGAGGGATCAGCAGCCATGATACTTATTTTGTTATTCTTGGTTTTTTCTTTCATGTCTGCAGCCAAGAGTTTCAGGAGGTCTCCTCTGGTTAAATCTAATCTTTATTAATTTGGAAGGAATTCACCACAACTTTTCATCTCCTGTTAAAACAAAGACAAAATCTCTCCCCCAACGCCATGTATTTCCTGCCTTCCATTCTGAGGTCATCACAGATACAGGCTGATTTAATTCAGCAATCCTTTCTAAAATCCAGTGCTTTTCGGCATCTGTGCTATCTGTCACATTGACATTTTAAAAGTTTAAGTCATTAAAGCATTATTAAATCTATCTCTGGGAGATCCCATATCCTCTGTTCTCAGAGCATTTCCTTTAAAGTGTAGCTAGATCCTTCTTTCTTGACCTGTAGGATTTTAAGATACATTAATAACATGTTCTATGTCATAATGTCTAAAAAACTGTTGTATTCTAATGGATAGATATGTTGGAGTATCATCATCTTTATTCTGCAAAGGCATCTTCAAGATGGCTGCCACCTCTAACAAAATGGGTAATCTTAGGATCATCCTTTTCAGAATTTAAGGCAAAAGTCTTTTAGAATTCTAAACATGTATGTATCATCTGTATGATGTATTAACACATATACATACTTTAGATTTTCAATTTTACAGAATAAAATACATAATCTAAGGGATGATATCACTCTAAGGTAGCATCATTAAACAGACTCTGCATTCGTAATTCAGACTGTTGCATCTCTATGGGTTACCATTCTGCAATTTCATCACAAGGTTCTGGATTGGACTGATTTGAAGATCCTTTGTTCTGATTTAAAGAATCCTCTAGCTTTTCAGCTTTCGGCTTGGAGGAGGCTACGGTGATTCAGGAATCCGTCGTCCCAAATCCAGGTTCATTTGACACCAGCCGCCTCCACCATGCTGCCCAAGTTCCGACCCAACGAGATCAAAGTTTTGTACTTGAGGTGCACTGGAGGCGAGGTCGGTGCTACATCCACCTTGGTCCCTAAGATCGGTCCTCTGGGTCTGTCTCCAAAAAAAGTTGGTGATGACATTGCCAAGGCTACCAGTGACTGGAAAGGTCTGAGGATTATAGTGAAACTGACCATCCAGAACAGACAGACCCAGACTGAGGTGGTGCCCTCTGCCTCTGCTCTGATCATCAAAGCCCTCAAGGAGCCACCAGGAGACAGGAAGAAGCAGAGGAACATAAACACAGTGGAAACATCACTTTTGATGAGATTGTCAACATTGCCCGGCAGATGAGACACAGGTCTTTGGCCAGAGAGCTTTCTGGTGAGAGCAAGTTATTTTATCTGAATGGTTGCCATCTTGCTGTTGAAGGGTCAAGATTTGGATGCAGTGTTTTTTCCTCTGTTCCTGCAATGGAACTCTGAATTCCCCTTTCCCCTGCCACCGAGAGCACCATTCTTACTGTAGGAACTATCAAGGAGATCCTGGGTACTGCACAGTCTGTGGGCTGCAACGTGGATGGCCGCCACCCACATGACATCATACAGTGGTGCCGTGGAGTGCCCAGCTAGTTAAGCAACAAGAAAATATTTCAATAAAAGACTATCTGATAAAGAAGAAGAAGAAGAAGAAGAAGAAGAAGAAGAAGAAGAAGAAGAAGAAGAATTCTCTATTCTTTGTTCCATGGCCTTTAATCTAAGGCCTTTCATTATCTAAGTCTTACTGAACATATTGTAATTAATTTCACAGCTGCAGCAACTAAAATGAAATTATATGGGGCCCAAGTGCCCTTGGAGTGACATTGCATTCTCCATTTTTTTAATGCAGAAAATATTTTCTTCTTAATCTCTCCAACTCTCACCTTCTTTTGGAGACTTCGCTTTTTTATTTTCAAACTAAATATTTGCTTCTCTTTTACTGTTTTCAAACTTATACATTGCCAGTTCAGAAGTCGGAGGCTTTTCAGTCGCACTACAGCTCCAGGAAAATGTTCCGTCTGTCCTTCTGAGCATCTGCGGAGTCCTCCTGCCAGCAAGTGTCTCTGGCGGCTGGCTCTGTCCCCTGGGCTTGGTCTAGCATGCTGCCTTTGCTGGTTTGGGGGCTGGAGCCACTGCCTGCCATTTTGAGAGCGGAGCCAGCGAGCATTAACTGGAAGTCTCGCCTACCTGCCGCAGCTCTGGGTTGGAGTTTGTTTGCTGTGTTTGCCCTTGGGCAGTGGGCTGCACAGCGGCCCTGCCACAGCTCCCGGAAGTTGCTCACCCGCCTGGGGCTGTGCACTGAGGCTCTGGCTGCCCACACACACCAGCTGCTTGCAGGCCTCTGCTTGTTCCCTCTTAAAGGGATTTAGTGTCTTGCCCTAGGAAACTGCTTCCAGTGCTGGGAAGTGTCTGCTCCCTGCCTTTCCACGGGAGCTTTTTCTCAGGCTCTAAGCTAGGATTCTACAAGCCTTACTGAGGACCAGTTATAACCATTGTGGGCTCTTCTATGCCCACCCAGTTCACAGATAATGACAAAGAGACTTAAATTTATTTACAATGCTAATGGCCTGAAGGTAGCCTTGCTTCCCAATTAGCTCTTATATTAACCGTTAGACTAACCTAAGTTCTGCCACATGCTATCTACCTCTCCTCAGTTTCATACTTCTATCTTCCTCCAGGTTATAGTAGCAAACCTTCTCCCGCCTGAGTCTTTCTTATCATCCCTCTCTCTGCCAGAAGTCCCGCCTATTCTCTCCTGCTCTGGAATTGGCCGTTCAGCTCTTTATTGATAGGTGAATGCCTTTACACAAGGTACACAAGGTATAGTCGTTCTTCATGAGACATCCTCCTTATTTACAGGGTTTCTGAGTGGGACCCAGGGCTCCCTAATATGGCTTAGATCCCTGGTTAGTAAATCCAGAGCCATGCCGGCCTCTACCTCCCCAGTGTTGGGATTACAAGTGCAAAACCATCATGTCAGCCTTTGATGTGGGCTCTGGGGACTGAACTCAGTTCTTCACGCTTGCAGGCCTGAGCCATCTCCCTATCCTCATAACCTTTTTATTTAACAAAATACCAAGGAGTGCTATGCTTACCTTAGCTTTTTAATTTTTTTATTTTTATTTTTAGTAATACAGCTTTTATTTTTTTTAAAATGATTACTCTGTCATTACTAAACAGGGTATGCCTAATATTTTCACACCATAAGCAGCAACAAATTGTGCTTGTCTGTTTACTTTGAATAAAGTTGTGGACATGAACGAAGGGTGTGCTCATTTTAAAAGTTGACAGCTCTCCCATGCGGAGAGACGCTTACTAAGGGGCTGGTACAGGAGGCGTGCTTATGCTTGGAAAACTAAACAGCTTTCAGTCTGGAAAAGGGTCTGATCGCAGAATAGGGAAACAAGTCTTTGTAAATGAGGGTGAATGATACGTGGGAGGGAACTAATGCAGTAGGTAAATGGAGACCTATTTGATGGACGAGAAGCAAGTTCCAGGGAGTGGCGCTGAAGCTGGGGAGCGCAAGGCTGCAGACAGAGACACTTTAGCCCAATAGCCTAGGAAGAAATCTTGGAGATTTCAAGGCCTCAGAGAAAGCCTGCCTGGCTAGGGCTGCTGCCTAAAAGGACACAAGGTCTTGCAGCGTGTGCCTGAGCATCAGAAGTGTATTTTATTTCATTGGAAGTTATTAGAGGGCATTAAAGCAAGGGAGTGACCTGTCACATGGTAGGTTACCATTCTTTACTTATTGATTGGGTTGCTATTTTGGGACGGGAGGAAAGCCGAGAAATTCATTAGTTTTTGGAGTGGTTTAGGTACATAAGGTGGTCTGGAATAGAATGCATAGAAATACACAAATGTGTATCGCCCATTTGTATTGTATATAAAAAACAACAACAAATACAAAGGAAATATTTATCAGCGAAATTCAGAAAAACGCGTATTTTCTTGGGGCCAGAGGGATGGGGCAGCAAGTTAGAATGCTTGCTGGTTTTACAGAGGACCTGAGTTCAGTTCCCAGTGCCCACAGTGGCCCGCTCACATCCACCTGGATTTTCAGCTCTAGGGGGGATCCAACACCCCCTGCTGGTCTCTCTGGTCATGTGAGCATGCGCACAAGCGCAGTGTGCGCCTGCGCGTACCCACACGTCAAGTTTATATCCCTACGCTAGTGACCTGGTTATATTTGTCTGCCAGAGTTTTACATTCTATTTAGTAGCTGTTAAAACAATATCCCCTCATAACTCTTCCATGTCCGAGATCCTCCAATATTTATTTACCCAAATATACTTTACGATGATATTTCACCATGGTTTATCTCACTTCATTCCAAATATCCTACTACGTTTTGATGTAGATTTATGCATACATAAGTTGAGCTGGGAGATATTTTGCAGTGTTAAGACCTCCTGTGCAGGAATTTATGAGGTTTCTATTCATGAACATCTTCTGTACGGCTTTATGGTTTTCTTTGCCATTTCTTATTATGCTTGTGATTAGCAATGCACCATACCTACTTATCAGTAGTATAAACATAATTTCCTACCATACGTTCCCAGTGGTAGTCACTAACATATCGTGTTGCGTATGGGGCCTCTACAGCATCGCCTTTCTGCCTTCCAGCCTCCTACAAACTGGGGCGTAGAGGAAAAGGAAGTGGGACGTAAACATCCCTCGATGCGGCCAAAGGTGCTTGGGAAGAGTGCGTGTTGCTCTGGAGCCAAATGGACTTGCTCTCCTTCTCCTGCGAGTAGACAGATTCAGTTCTGTAGTTTGGGGAATAATGGGACAGTGATGTGTCCATGCCTCAGAAACAGTTCTGCTCAATAGTGAAAGCTTATGAAAAAAAAATTCTGTCTGCAGTCAATTCAGATCCAAAACAGAACTCAGAGCCATCTGCTCTGGTTTTAATTCCTTCACCAGCTCACTAATTCTCCCAACCTACTCCCTCCACACCCCCCACCCCACCTCCTAGGAGGGAGGGGCTGGAAGTCTCTCCCTATAGAAGAGAAAGTCAACCACTGTTTTTGGCGGTTATCTTACCACAGCAACCTTAAAAAATGTCTGTAATGTTCTTAGTTGATGCTTTTGAGCTTTATTCATAGGGAAACAAGCCATGAACAAATCACGAAAATGTTCTCTTTGTCTCCATTATCACTCCCAATTACTTCTCTTATTTTATTGCATTTTTTTTTTAATAACACATCTGGTGTTCTTGTTTCTGACTTCAGTGAGAACATGCCCAGTGTTTTGACATTAGATGTGTATGTTGATGGCTTCTGATAGATTAACTTTGCCGCGTTAGGATGTATAAATGTGACCAGGTGTGGTGGCGCGTATACATCTTTAGTCTCGGCACTTGGAAGGTAGAAGAGGACAGCTCTCTGTTGAGTTTGAGGTCAGCCTTGTCTACAAAGAGAGTTCAAGGCTAGCCAGAACTACAAAATGAGACCCTGTCTCAAAAAGCCAAAACCACCATAACAAAGACCTTCGGATTTCCTTTCTAGTTTACTGTTTTGTTTTAATAAGCCATTGGCGTTGAGGTTCATTAAGTACTTTAAAAGTATCCATCCTGGGATTGGAAAGATGACTCAGGCTAAGAACACCTGCTGCTCTTACAGGGGTCAGGGTTTTGTTCCCAGCACCTGCATGGTGGCCCACAACTATCCTCAACTTCAATTACACAGATCTATTGCCCTCTTTTGGTCCCCATTGGCATGGTACACATGCGCTACACATACATACATGCAGACAAAACATGCACACAAAATAAAAATACATGTAAAAATGTACAGTATTTATCATATTGATATATCTATTTTTAAAAATAGTGCAATGAATTATAAATATACACACATCTATATCTATCTATTTATCTATCTAGATACAGATATCTAGATTTTTTTTTAAATAAGTCTTAACTATGTATCCCTGGTTGACTTGAAACTCTCTATGTAGATCAGACTAGTCTTAAACCCAGAGATCCATTAGCTATTCTTCCAAAGGTACTAGGTTCAATTCTCCGAAAAACACACAGTGGCCTGTCACTGGACTTTTGGCTGCTTTATTGGGTTCTTTTTCTCACCGCCCTTCTGTACCCTTCCAACCCAACGCTAGGTAGGAGAGAAAGGACAGAGGGGAAGGGGGCGATGATATCCTTACACTACTTCCTACTGATTAGGGGCGAAGTGGAAACCCAAGGGTTCTTTGGAAAGTCCGTTGGATGGTGTTTTGCTGGTGCAAACATGTGAAGGAACGTTTCCTTGAAGCAGACACGGGTGTGAAAGGCTAAGGCGGACTCCTGAACGAACGTTTTCTTGGAGCAGACGCAGGAGAAAGGCTGTTCTTCTAAAACAAGCTCATGAAAGAACATGTGATGAAGGTAACAACACACATGCACTGGTCTGCCTTACACTGCAGAGTTGGGCTGCATTTGTCAGGACTCCATAGAGAGAAACACACCAAAAAGCCCTCTGGTGCTGGGCTGCAGTTTGTTCTGCTTCTGAGGACTCGGTCTGATTGGGTGCAAGGGCTGAAGCAAGACCTGCGGGGAACACGTGATGTGTGGAGAGGATAAATAGGACTCCACGGCGATGGGTTTATAAAAGGAGAGAAGGGGGATTAGAGAGTGTGGCATGGCGGTGTGAGGGAAGGGGGTGCCTAGGCGGGCCCATGCCTAGGCACCTCTTCCCCCTGAGGGACCAAACACACACAGACATGGTATAGAATAGAGTTTATTCAGGGAAGAGGATGGGAGTTAATGATGTAGTGGAGGGAGAGAGAGAGAGAGAGAGAGAGAGAGAGAGAGAGAAGTGGAGGGTGGAGGAGTGGAGGCCGGCCATGGCCACGTGGAGAGATGGGGAGGGGAGGAGACCCCAAGAGGGGCAGAGAGGAGAGAGTGCAAAGAGGTAAGAGCAATGAGAGAGAGAGAGAGAGAGAGGAAGGGCAAGCAGTCCCTTTTATAGTGGGCCAGGTCTACGAGGCGGGGCATACCTGGCTGTTGCCAGGTAATTGTGGGGTGGAGCTTAGACAGAGTACTAACACATGGAGCAGAGACAGAGCTTGGCTTGCTGGTACAGTTAGCTGTGTAACGCTGGTGGGTCTCGTGTTTTTGCTGATCTTCACTTCCCTGAGAGAGGCACAGAGAGAACTTGTGGTGTTCCTCAGGGTCCCTCCTGCTGACTAGAGCGGAGGCTGAGGCCTGGCTGTCTCTGCTAGGTCATGTCACCGCTGTTGCCAACCCAACTCTACCAAACCGAACACTGTTTTAGAGTTTGAGCTGCTTTTCTAGCCAAGTGGATCATAAAATGCTACAATTTTATTCGACAGGGCAACGGCTGTGTATGATGTATGTCAGATGTATGGCGGTGATTCTCATAGTAGGTAGTTAATTGATGGGCTTTTGGGAGAGTGGTTTTCTTGGCCCAGATGATTCTGGGAAATGGCTGACTAAACAAATGAGCCAGGTTTTTGTTTGCTTTTACTATGGGGGTTCCTGGAGGTGTCCAGAGAGTCTCCCAAAGGTGGACAGATGGGTGTCACACAGCACTTTCTTACTTTGTTAGACAGCAGACATCCTTTATAAAAGTACATACATTCAGGTCTCTAGGGATAAAGCTCTGTACTTGAGTTCTTTTTGGTGTTCTCTCTGATAGATCTTGATATCAGGGTTATGATAAATCTGGAAAAACATTATTTTTCTTTTGCCTGTAGCAAGTTTTTGTTGGAGACAGGGTCTCTCTTCAAATCCTTCTGTGGCTGTCCTAAAACTCACTATGTAGACCAGGCTGGTGTCGAACTCACAGAAATCTGCCTGCCTCTGCATCCCGAGGGCTGGAATTAAACCAAGCACTGCCGTGCTGGGCTCTGTACCAGTTTAAAAACACAGATCATCTGTTTCCTTATGGTGGGTTTGGACTTGTTACAAACCCATTTGGATCAGTGGTGTTTCTGAGTGACACAAATACCTGGATTGTATGCACACATTTGAGAATTGTCCCCCACGAGATCTTTTCCTCGACAGCCTGCTTAGCACCCTTTGCTTCAGGATCTGGCTATTTTGGAAAAGCATGGGATGTGTGACTATGAGTCCTGATGCAGGAGCAAATCCAAACCTGCTACTATGCGATCCTCTGTTTTAAATATCCAGTCTAGCACAAGTCCTCTCCAGGGCACACAGGCAGGCCGGGGCTGGGTTGGGGCAGGTGGTTCAAGGATCAAAGGATGCTGCTGCCTCCTTTTCTTACAGCCTGAGGGTCCTGCTCCATTTCTTCCTGACGTCTGTACCTTTCCCCAGGCACTGAAGGGGCAGGCATCCTACTCTAGATGCTTCCTCAAGGCTTGCCCCCAGGCCTCTGTGGGTAAATCATTTGCCCAGCAAAAGGGGCGAGCTGAGACCTACTCTGAGAGTGGGGTCAGTCTAAGGCCCCGCTGCACCGCATTAGGTCAGCCGGGTAGAGGGCAGAGCAGAGGGGACCGCCCCGGGGTGCAATCAAGCCTACAAGGGACAGGTGGGAAGGCGGCTCTGCAAAGGGCCACTCCGGGCCTGCAGGCCTGGGTGTCGGAGCGTCTTGTAGAGACCTACAGCCAAGCTGAGCGGTGGACTAGGGGGACGGCGAGGCCTAGCAGAGCCTAGCGGAGGCCGACTAGGGGCGGGGACCGAGGGCGCCGGGGGCCACAGGGCGGTGCGCTCCCGGGCTCCGCCGCTGGCTGCGCGCCCCTCCCGCCCCGGCCCCGGCCCGAGCCGCTGCTGCCGCCGTCGCCGCCGCCGTCGCCAGGCCGCGCCCCGCCCCTCGCCGCCGCCGCTCCCGGGGAGGCTGCGCTCGAGCTGCGGCGCCGGCTGCAGCCGCCTGGGCCCCGGGCCCGGCTCCTCCCGCGCCGCCCGGGCGATGAGAAGCTGCTTCTGCGTGAGACGGAGCCGGGACCCGCCGCCGCCGCAGCCGCCGCCGCCCCAGCGGGGAACAGTTAAGTGAGGCCCGCGCGGGAAGACGGGCGGGGGCGGGCGGGCACGGGAGGAGCCGGCCGGGCCCAGGCCTGCGGGCGGCTCGCAAAGCCCCGCGTGGGGACAGGCCCCGGGAGGGCGGCCTCTGCCCGGCGCGGTGCCGCAGGCTCTCGGGGCTCCGGCTCGGCCTTGCGGCTGGAGCGAGCTGGGGACTCGAGTGGCAGCAGTGCTCCGAGGGTGGAGCCAGGTGAGGGGCGACGATCTCCACCGGGGCACAGCACACGCAGGGGACAGTTCCCTTGACTCGCCTGGCCTGGGGTCCGGCTCTCAGCTGTCACGTGGGTGCGGATGAGCGCGCACCTGACCCTCAGACATCATTACCTGGGGACACCCGAACTGTAGGGCACCTGTCTGCAAGGTGACCAGCCATCCAGGCAGCGTGGTGGGCATGTTGATGAGCCTCCCCTTGTAATGACTCCAGCCAGGGCAAGCGAGGCCCAAGGGGCTGCTTAGCCCAGCACCCGGGACCATGTCCTCAGAGAGACACAGTGAATAAGGTAGACCCAGGAGCATCTTTGTTTCCTTTGTCTTTAGCACACAGCTGTCCCTAAATTATCAGCCTATCTCTTCTGTCCTCCCACCCCCACCCCAACGACCTGTTCAGCAAGACAAGGCAGGCCCAAGGCAAATGACCATAGCCCCCACTCCCTGCCCCCACGGGAGACCCAGAGCGCCTGGATTTCAGCCACACTGGCAGACAGCAGGCAAGGCTCCTCTTTCAGGGCCTTTGTCTCTGGTGATGCCTTGTTGGGGTAATCTGTGTTTCCCGACAGCTGGCTGAATCCTATCTCCCTTTAACTGGGCTAGTGAATCTAATCAGCTGCCTTGGAAAAGTTAGAAGATAAGCCCTGTAGAAACCTATACTAACTGAAGAACTCGGAGCAGGCAAGAGGTTAGTTACCAGAGATGGTGGCATCTTTCTTGCCAGCTGGGAAATCTCTTGGGAGTGCTTTGAGAACTTGTGCCACACTCATATTTAACGGGGGTCTCTCTGAGAATTACGGCTTCTCCTCCCGCATCAAGAGCCACGGAGGTCGACTGTTAGAGCGACGGCTGGTTCCTGGACTATAAAATCACCCTTTCTTGTTTCCATCACCCATTGCCGTGCCTGTACTGGTGGGCCTAGACCACTCTAGAATATTTCACCAAAGTTAAGTGCAGGGAGTTTAAGAATGAAACGCTGGCCCGTGTCTGGGTTTTCTACTCAACAGCGTGCCATTGGCGAAATGAATGAAGTCTTCTGAGTCGCCATTCCTTGGCATTGTAGACTGAAGATATCTATCATAGAAGGTCATGGTGGGCTATAAACGAAGTGTTGCAGGAGACTTTAACGTAGTTGCCCGCCTTAGTGTGGTGAGTTTATCAGTAAAAGCGGTTCTTCTTAAGCCTCAGCATCAAACTTATGCGTGTGGATGAACTATACCATTGAGCTGTATTCCCCAACCCAGTCAGCAATTACTGTTAGGCGTTGGGTGAAGAAGTTTGTAGGAGGCATAAGAAAGGCCTCCGCTATGCTATAGTAAGCGCGGCTTGATTTTGAGAGCTTGGTTTGAGTTCTGTCTCACCCTTTAGACCTCAGGTGGCCCTAATAAAGCACGATCCCGTTCCTGAATCCCCATCTTCTTAACTATAAAAGGGGCTTACAAATAATACATGTGCCATAAGGGTCATCAATCAGGAAGGCCCTTGATCCTTCTGGAGGCAGAGGGCCTCATGGAAATTAAGTGGGATCCAGCACTCTGCAGGCCTAAGACTTACGTGACTTGTGACTGGGGTCAGGCCCCGTCAGAGAAATAATTCAGGGATACCTTGAGTTTGTGTGTGTTACAAGACCACATGGCCACGTGAAGACAGCGGCTGGATGCCTCTCAGGGCTTAAGGAGTACGGGAGAATCCCAGCGTTGGATTTCTGCCTGTTTCGTGGCAGATCTGTTTCATGGGGATCAGAAGCCGGTGGCTTGGGTCCCTCTGCTGTGGCCGGTGAGAAGTGTTTCGAGTCCAGGGAGCAACAGCCTCGCACAGCCACATAATGATGGTGCTGGGGTTGAGCATGGGAGGTGTGGAGCACGGTTGGCACAGGGGGATCACAAATGGCTGCACGGCTGGATGTGGTTTGGCTGAAGACGCTGGTTACTGGCTGCGGATGGCGGGAGCCTTCTCTGCCAGCTGGGGATATGGGCGGTAGGGTGCCTGTAGTAAACTGCTTCCTCTCTGGTCTCGTCTGCTGGCCCTGGGGCTCTCCCTGGCCTCACTTCCTCTGCAGCCCCAGGGAATTGTGGTTTCTCCGTGCTGTCTGCAGAGCTGGGGCTTGAGTCATCCTCCTGCTCCAGCTGCCTAGGCGGTAGAGCCCCCAGCAGGGTGTGTATGACGTTACTCCCTTAGTGGGGACATCCTATGGGCATGTGTCTGGTTTAGTTGACACACTCCTGGCAAGATGCTAAGCTTGTTCTAGCAGAAATATGAGAGCCCCGTGGGCCCAGATCCCAGGGCCACACACAGGAGCTCCGTGGCGCAGCTTCCTTGAGGAAGGAGGGAGGGCCCTCTAGTTGGCCTTCTAGCTGGGATTTTTTTTTTTTTTTTTTTTTTTTTTTTTACTAATATATTCCTGTGTTCGTTTTATCTGTAGATACAGATGTGTGAACATGCCACATCGGCTCTTTTAAAAATTAAACAACAACAACAACAACAACAACAACAACAACTAGACACTGATCAGGACAGAATGTTCAAAAGAGTGCCAGTGTAGTCATTAAAGTAGAGAAATACATGATTCTTTTTAAAAACCATCTCTGTGTGATAGTGAGGTGAGGGTCACATGTGGGGCGAGGTCAGAGGGCAACTTGTAGGAGTTGGTTATTTCCTTCCACCGGGTCCCAGGAATCAAACCTGGGCTGTCAGGCTTAGCGGCAAGTGCCTTTATTTACTGAGCCCTTTCTTGGTCCATACAAGAGTTTGTTTTAAGATTTATTTTTAAGTGAGTGTGTGTGTGTGTGTGTGTTGGAACCCTGGAGCTGGAGTTACAGGTGGTTGTGAGCCACCCAATGCAGGTGCTGGGAGTTAAACTTGGGCCCTCTGTAAGCGCAGTCTTAACCACGGAGCCATTTCTTCAACTCTACAACTTGGCCAGGGTGGCCCAGAAAGCCGCCTGTCTCTGTCTCCTCGGTACTGGGACTATGGTGTGTGTTACCTTGGTTTTTATTTATATATTTATGTAAATATATAACTTTATTATATCTTATGTGTATGAATGTTTTGCTTGCATGTATGTCAGTGTGCTGTGTGCCCTCCCAGAGGATGGAAACCACTAGATCCCCTGGGACTGGGGTCTCAGATGGCTGTGAGTCACCAAGTGGGTGCATGGAACTGAACCCAGATTCCCTGTAGGAGCACCAGTGCCCTGTACAGACGAGCCATCTCTCCAGTGATACCACTCACCTCTGTCTGGCTTTCTGACATGGGCTTTGGGGACTAAAATCAGGTTTTCTTGTGTTTTCAAACCTGAATCATCTCTCCAGCCCTAATCTCCAGACCTTTTTTGGCTCTCAAAGTTGAAATCACTAAACAAGTCCCTTTCTTAGGGGGCTCCTGGCAACCGCCATTCAATTTTCTGTCTCCCTGGGATGACCATGCGGGAGCCTCATGGAGCCGGAATCCTAGGATGTCTAACTTTTTCTGACTGACTTATTTTACTTAGCACAATACCCTCAGGGTTCACCGTATCATAGTATGGGTCAGATTTCCCTTCCTTTTGAAGGCTGACTGATGTGTGATTGGACGTATTGACTGTATTTCACTTAGCCATTTATCATATTTTGGCCACTGAATGAGGCTGTTCTGACAATTCTTTGTTCAATTCTTCGGGAGATATAGTTAGAAATGGATCATATGGAAACGTTATTTTTAATCCTCAGGGGAATTAGCATACTTTCCCTGAATAAAGCGATGGCTGCTGTGCTCATTCCCACCGATAACATCAAAGCTTCTGATTTCTCCACACTCTCCCAACGTTTGCTACCCTCCGGGTCCTTGCCTTTCATCGTGGAGGCATCCAGCAGGATGTGTGTAAGACACTTCACTGTGGTTTGGGGTGTACCTGGCATTTCCCAGGAACTTCCTAGTTGAACATCTTCTGTGCTGCATGTGGTCCGTGCATCTCTCAGCCGTGGAAAAATGTTTGTTCTACTCATTTGGCCACTAAAGATGAGTAAGCTGACTCTTGTTTAGGCGTGGCTCTTTATAGACTTGGGTATAACTCCTTGTCACACACTGTGAGCGGATATGGTTGGCAGATGACTTCCTTCATTCTTCGAGTTGCCTCTTTACAGAGTGTGTTCTCTAATGCAGTTCTGGAAGTCTTATGCACCTTGTAATCCCATAGACAAAATATACCAAACACTCCCAGGTTGGTGAAAACTCGGGCCTGGGTTGATCAGTGTGTTTGGAGCTGTATGGCTGTGGGTGTCTGAGCTTCGACTGGCATTCTGGTCCGACGCTAGAGCCGTGCCTTCATCCGACGATGCTCTGCTGGTCATCCCTAGGCTAACTAGTAACATAGGCGGCCTGGGCAGGCCCGGGGAGGCCATGTAGGTGGGAGGAACATAGAAATGAAGTCCTTGCACGCCCTGCTCTGGACCGCTGGCGGCCTCCCCTGCCTGCCCCCAACTCAGCACACTTAGTCTGAGGGATGGGCAGCAGTGCCTTTTTTTTTTTAATGGAGTTTAGTTGGATTTATTCGGTTGTTTGGGCATTTCATAAACTTGTTTCATAGCCCAGCTGTTGCTTGCTGTGCCCCCAGAAGTCCATGCTTGTTCAGACCACCGTGCCTTTGTGCACGTCAGCAAGACTCATACCATCCCGACGCTCTGTTCTTCCCTCTGAAGGAGGAGTCTCCTCATTTGCAGCCCCTTGCCTTGGGGATTCCCCCTGTAGCCTGGGTTCACACCTTTCGGCTGCTGTTCAGTGGAGCTTCTCCCAGTCTGCATTCCGTTATTCGGTCTTAGCCCAGACCCGGCGTAAGCTCCTCAGGACATTCTCCCTGCAGTCAACCGGGACCCTCTGAGCCCCTTCCAGGCTCCCACCCATCACCACTGCATCGAGATCCACAGCTTGCCAGAGGCTGCAGAGCCTCCTCCCCTCCACACACAGGCACTTCTGGAGTTGAGTTTGTCCTTCCAGGACCTCAGTGACCCTGCTGGGGGTCCCATGAGGAGGGGCCAGAAGGCTCGCCGTCACTGTTGCTTCTGTGGCGCGATGCAGTCTCCTCAACCCACTGAAACTGGGCAGTATTTGAGAGGGCAAGAACTTCATCGTTCATTCTTTATATGTAGACCATGTACTGAGCACCGACTATCAGGATGTGCACATAGCATACCTTTGAACATGAGGACAGCGTATAGCCTGAGTAGCAAGGCTGGTGTGCACTCGTCTTCGTGCATGCTTGTGTACGCATGCATATGTGTACACAAGACCCCGTGCTAAGAATATTTGTACTGACTGGTTTTGTGTGTCAACTTGACACAGGCTGGAGTTATCTCAGAGAAAGGAGCTTCAGTTGAGGAAATGCCTACATGAGATCCAGCTGTGGGGCAATTTTTCAATTAGTGGTCAAGGGGGTGGGGGAGGGAGGGGGCGCCTTGTGGATGGTGCCATCCCTGGTATTCTTGGGTTCTATAAGAAAGCAAGCCAGTAAGGAACATCCCTCCATGGCCTCTGCATCAGCTCCTGCTTCCTGACCTGCTTGAGTTCCAGTCCTGACCTTTCTTTGGTGATGAACTGCAGTGTGGAAGTGTAAGCTGAGTAAACCCTTTCCTCCCCAACTTGCTTCTTGGCCCTGATGTTTTGTCCATGAATAGAAACCCTGACTAAGAGAAGATTAGAACTCTGGGTGGTGGCATTTGTCTGCCCGGGCAGTTGGAGAAGGCTTGGGGAAATTCAAGAAGTGCCTGGCATGCTGAGTGGTGGGGTAGGCGTCTCTGGGAGAGAAGCTGACCTGTGACCGGGAGGCAGAGGATGGGGAACTCATTCTGAGACTCTTCTCAATGGCAGATCACCTTCAAGTTCATTTCTTTCATTCACTCATTGTTTGCTTATCAAACATAATAAGACCAACCTTTGCGCTCTTGGATTGTAGGTTGTGACCAGCAGTTTTGCATTGGCAGGGACCCTCTGAGAATGCAGCTTCATGGGCTCCTTGCCTCAGTCCCTGGCAGCCCCCGGGAGTCTGTTCCTAGTATGGGGCTCGTTTTAGCAGCTTCCCAGGAGACACTCCTGTATCCCCAATGCAGGAGAACGTTCCTCTCAACCTGGCTGTCCACAGATGTATGGCCCTGTTAGGGAGGGAATGTGTGAAGCTGTGTTGAGGTGAGCCACGCTGGCGGAGCCAGTGGGATATGCAGGGAAAGTACCGGCTATGCCCCTGGGTTTTAGGGGAGAACTGGAAGGCCCTTGTGGGATCTGTCAGCTGTCGGGTGAGCTGGTTGGATTGGTGAGTGTTCTAGAGAAACACTCAGGATGGGGACGCCAAAAGGATATGGAATGTGGGAGCCCATTAGCCCGACACCGAGGGAACATGGCGTCCATACTCTGACACTGGCCATCAGGGCCACGTATGACTTAATTATACGATAGCACCAAACATAAAAGGACCTTTGCTCTTGTGACCTCCTGGGATGATTTTGTTTTCTGGCCATTTTCTCTCTGTCAGGGTCTTCGAGTGTGGTAGATCAGGTTAGACCTGATAGGAATGGGCAGGCTCAACCCTTATTTGCTGCGATCATAAATTAGGCAGAATGAGGTTCGCCTGTGTTCTGGTGGACCCTCTACCTTCCGGCTGTGTTCCAGGGCTTGCGCGGAGCTGGGTTCCTCCAGGCAGCTCTGTCTGGGCAGTGCTGGAAGCTCCATCCTACATTTGTTTCTAGAGAGCCTGCCCCGTGTGCTTTATGGGAAGTATGTGTGGTCCTCAAATGATTAAGTGAGAAAGGTCTGGTTGCATTTGATGCATGTGTGCACCAGACCCTTCCATTAGGAAAAACCCAGACCTTTACTGGGGAAAAGGGAAGTGCTTACCATCGTAGGAGACCTAGGAGAGCTTAGAAAAGTGTTTGCTATCATCCCGTGGTATCAGAACAGCCCTCCCAATAGTTAGTGGCCTGCTGCCACCTGCCTGTTCAATGGCGATTGCCCCAGAGACTTCACTTCTGATGGGTCACCACCAACTTAGCTGTGCACACACCCAGGTGCAGGTGGACCAGGCCCCCTCCTGAGGTTCTACAGCAGATGCCTCCCAGCTGTGCACTCTCTCTCAGTCAGCCTGGTGCTGACTGCACACACTCTCCTGGGTGCCTCACGGCCCCTGGTCTCAGCCTGCTGCCTCTAGGGGAGGCAGGTTCTGTACCTCTGTGTTCTGTGCAGTGTGGCGTGGTGAAGAAAATGGCTGTGCTTTTTGTCTCTTGTCTGCAGAACAGTGCTAGTCCTTGGGAGGCTCCAGAGTGAGCATGGAGCCACTGGAAAAGAGGTGCAGAGTCCTCCCTGCACCTGGCTGGAGTAGCAGCTTCTCCGGGAGAGTCTGCCTCTGTAGCCTTGAAGTGCGGAAATGTCTCCCTTTCCTTTCCTGCCCCACAAGCAGCAGGGTATGGGCAGTTTGTCTTTGGGGTCCTTGAGCCTGGACCACAAGCAAACTGCACAGTTCATCTTCTGTAGGGTCTTATTAACCCACTGGGTTTGTTATTTCAATTGTAGTGGGCCAGTGTAAGCTGCAGTCCTCTCCCCCTTTGGTACTTTGAGATGACTGACATGTGATCACTCCTTTAGCCCTGGTGGACAGGTGCTGGCGTTGCTTCTGAGTCAGCCTTGCCCATGCTTTCTGCAGGGAGGCAGGGATGGCAGGGAGGCCAGGCCTTCCCTGAAGGCAGCAGCTCCCACCCGCCCTCTGCGGTCCTTGCTCTGGAAAGCACTTTAAACTCCCTTGCCCCCTCCCCACTGCAGTAGGGCCTCTGTGGAGGGACTGCGAGGTGTTAGCTGGGTTTTGATTTCAGTTCTGGAGTTGATAAAACGAGATAAACCCCAGGCTCACTAAGGCCGTGGAAATTAAACAGAGATGATATCAAAGTTCCCCCGAGTCTTCAGCTGTGCTACAGAAGCTTCGCTTTCTCCAGGCTGGGCCGAGGCAGCCTTTGATTCTGAAACAATGAGCTGCGTCAGTTAAGCCCAGAACTGCTGACTTTCAGGGATTAGGTGCGTGGTTGTAGTAATTCTTTGATCAGCTACAAGGGAGCAGTGTCCTGTCTGCCTGCCACACTGACGGGGCTTCATAGTTAAACTGTGAAGTTCACATCTCTGTGAGGCTGCATGACAGTCAGTGTTGTTGAGGTGCTGTGCTGCAGGGAACCAGACCTCCTTCTGGCCAGTCCTCCATTGAAGATGCGCGTGGTGTGCTGTGGAGGGGAGCGGAGGGGAGGGGAGGGGAAACACCCCCTCCCTTGGAAGACCAGACTCCCACCATGGTTCGCAGTGCATGCCCACACTCTTGCATAACTCTTGTCCTGAGGAGGGATCTCTCAGAGACACAAGACCAGGTGCCTGGAGCAGGGCTCTGCGGCCCTCAGCCTGGGAATGATCCGGCAGAGGCCATGCGCCCACTCAGGAAAGGTTCCTGGGGACTGACATCTGGAAGGTTACCTTAGGAGAACAGCTCAAGGTCACTGTCATCATGGCCAAGAGCAGATGTGACCCCGAGTGCCCATACCTTCTTCCTTCCTTGCCTGGCCTGTGTTGAGAATCCACTGGTTTCAGATTGGCTCAGTATCTGCCATCCAGTCACTGAAGTAGGGACGCGGCTCTGGCTTTCCCTGTGGACACTTCCTGTGGCCACAGCTGGGTGGCACAAGGTTCCTCTCTGCTCCCGTCCTCGTCCTCGGGGCCGGCCTGCCCCGCCACTTGCGCCTGGTAATGGAGCCCCTGTGTGCTGTGGCTCCTGCACGTGCCAGGCCATAGATCAGCCATTCCCCCCTGTGCCGGGCTCAGATCTCCCTCATTAGGCCTGAATTTACCTCTGTCCTACACAAACATGGCCTTAGCTCATTTTTATTGTTGTAAATTATTTATGAGGGGAATGTTGAATCTCGAAACTGAGGTGCGAGGAAAATTAATCCCAGGTTACTTTTATCTTTTTGTACGTTTCTCCCCTTTGCTTTACTTATTGAGCTATGGCCAGAGGAAAAAAGCGCTCTGGCATTTTAAAATATAATTAGTGTTGAACCCGCTTTCGCATTTGGGCAAGATGTTGGTGCAGAGGCTAGACTGAGGAGGACCCCCAGCCTGCTGTCAGCCACCAGCTGGGTGTCTGCCACCAAACCTCAGTGTCTGCTTATGTAAAATAAGGCTAGCTTGTCGGGGACCCTCCAGCTCTGAGGCAAGCTGATAAGGAACCTGAGAAAGTCCCCTGGATGTGCAGAGTTCTGTACAAACGTGGCTGTCGACCCACTATGATGGAACCAAGAGTTGCTGCAGGAAGGCCTTTTGTGTTTAACTGCCTGCCTGTCAGTGTGGGTCTTGGCACCCGCTCCCCTGCTCTCCCCTCTGGCCCTCTGTTGGGCTACATTCATGGTTCCTCTTCTTCCCGGCAGAGGCCTGGCTCAGGACCATGGGCTACAGGCTCCTCCTGATCTGCTCCCTTGCTGGCTGGAGGCTCCAGGCAGCCTGAGGAAACACGGAGTGCAAGTTAATAAATGGCCTTTTGTTAGGAAGGTCAATTGAAGTGACTGTAGAGACGCTGTAAAAAGTAATTTGCAGTCAGAAAATATGTAATTCAGGGCAAGCCACTTTGAGCGATGGCCTCTGCCATGGATATCTTGGGCGTTTCTCATTAAGAGGCTCCTTGGCTGGTGGCGGCCATGCCCCACCGCCAAGTGGGCCGCAGCCCCCGAACAGCCATTTGTCTCCGAGGCACAAAGGCTGCCTTGATCCCCAGGGCACAGCAACCGGGCAACCGAGGGAGAGAGGCGGGGCGAGCGAGGAGAGGACTGTGCCGCGGAGCCAGACCTGCAGTGGGCTGGGCAAGCTGGGCTCCTGAGCTCAGGCCCGCCGCTTTGTCTGCTTCAGCTGGAGGCTGCCCGCAGCCATCTTGGAAGCTGCTGCTGGCTGCCTCCCAGGGTGCATTATGGGAGCAGTATCTTCCCTTTGCAAGCATACTCACCCTCTTGCAATTGACAGCA
Organism: Apodemus agrarius; assembly: GCA_964023405.1. Taxonomy (NCBI): domain Eukaryota; kingdom Metazoa; phylum Chordata; class Mammalia; order Rodentia; family Muridae; genus Apodemus; species Apodemus agrarius. The sequence goes on from OZ030008.1 coordinate 152,595,977, forward strand.
AGCAAGAGAATCGTTGTCATTCTGCCTCGTGGAGTGCATTGCCGTGGGGAACATGGATCTCCCAGCAAATGAGATATTCCTTGTGTGTGTTCACAACCTCCCTCTATCCTGTCTCCCTCCATCCCTTCTTTCCGTCATTTCTTTTTCTCCTCTTTACTCCCCGTCCCTCTTTCTCTTTCATAGTAAAGGCAGTAGGATTTTTTTAAAAACATTTTTTTTTTTGCTTCACATGTTCTTTATTAAATTCACAGCATGATATTTAACACTGGCAGGATTCGTACATTCTGCTAATGAGTTGTTAATTGCAAAGCATCTTTGGTAACAGACATCATCAGGTACCAATATTTTTGCAAACTGCAGTCATGTGATTTTTATGTGCCCCCCCATTACAGGATTTTTCATGGACAGAGGCATTTTGTTTAGAGATTTGCTCTGAATTGGGTAGGTGCAGGTATTTAACCCTAAACCCATATTGGAGTCACACGTGTGGAGTCACCTGATAAATATTTACTCAATACCTACTGGGTGCCAGAGCACTAAGCACTGAGCTGTCCTCGATAGAAGCTTCCTAGAAAATGAAAATCCCAACTAGGAAAGGATCGAGAGGTGCAGCCAGGTCTCCACTTCCTGCCTCCTGCTATTGTACACCTATTTTTGGTAGAAGGAAATAAAATATAACTCTATAACTTGGCTAAGGGGCATGGTGCCAGGTACTGCCAAGCCCTCACCAGGACCAAGTCTGTTTCCAGTGTGCTCTGTGGGTTCCGCTGACTAAACGGGTGAGCTGCTTGTATCGTCTCGATGGTTCCTGTGAGGTAGGCAGCAGACATCCTGAGTGGCCAGCACTTTTTGATAAGAGGCTGAGGAGCAAGAAGGTGCCTTCCGCTGCCTCTTCAGACAGGATGTTTGCTTTAGAAGCTGTAGCTGGCTTCGAGAGCTTTGCAGCCAGCGGGCTTTAACTGCTGCAGAATGAGGTGGAACTTAGTTTGCTCTTTCTCACTGCTTGCCCAACAAGAGTGCTCTATGTCAGGTGTGGAGATTGTTATTTGGATTCTGGTGCACAGCCACTCAGGTGGCCAGGCCCACTGCTCTCCATACTGGGTCAGCCTCCTCCTCGGGTCCTGGGCAGAGGCAGCGAGCAGCAAAATATTAATTCCACACATCGTCTTTTCATCCAAGTGACCAGTGAGAATTAGGATCACTGTTAGAGCTTAGCTTTGAGTAAGTGCCACTTGACCTGGGGGTTAAACTAGACAAAGAAATGGGCCAGACCTCTAGTGCATGGTGCCTCCCGACTGGCTCCAGCCAGAGTGCCCTTAAGCCCTCCAGTGTACCTGCTGTTTTCTGAGTGCCTACTGTGTGCCTCTCTGGGCCCCTATTTTATATTTTCTCTGTTTTCACAACAGCCCCAGAGTGGGTCAAGATCTCATTTTACAGTTGATAGAAAGCTGGGGCTCCCCAAGGTTTAATTTCTTTCTTTTTCTTTTTAAGATTTATTTCATTTGCATGAGTACACTGTTACTCTCTTCAAACACACCTGAAGAGGGCACTGGATCCCATTACAGATGGCTGTGAGCCACCATGTGGTTGCTGGGAATTGAGCTCAGGACTTCTAGAAGAGCAGTCAGTGCTCTTAACTGCCGAACCATCTCTCCAGCCCCAGTTCAATTTCTTGTTCAGCCACTAACTTGTAAGTGTGGAGTCTGGAGCTGTATTCACCTCCTGTGCCTGTGCTCAGATGTCTTCTCCACTTTTGGAGCTCACTGAATTCTCTGTCTGCAGAATGTCTAACTGTGGTTTGAAAGCCTAGCTCCATACAGGAGCACTGTGTGAGGGACAGACTTCGCCAGGGGTGGCTTGTCCAGTATTGGTCCCTGGTCAGAAATCAGGTAGCTGGGAGTAGAGTTAAGAATAATGTGGGGCGGGGCAGACAGCGTACTCAGTGGGTAGCATGCTTGTCTAGCCTGCATAAAGGGTTCCATCCCTAGCACCACATAAAACTAGGTGCACACACCTGTAATGTGAGCACTCAGGAGGGAAGTAGAGGCAGGAAGACAGGAGTTCAAGGCCAGCCTGGAATATATGATAATGTGCTTTTGTGTTTGAGTGGAAATTACCTCCTGGTATGAGCCCTTAGCATTCCACACTCCCAGCTTGAGGTGCGGTAGTTGAATTCTTGGTCTGAGTTCAGAGTCAGATAAGGCCGGGTCAGGAGCGCAGAGCTCTCTGAAGACAGCTGCCCAGCGTTCTCGGTCTGCTCGAGACCTTGCTCACTCCCATTAGACACCGAGTTTGAATTGTTTGCTCTCCATTTCCTTTCCCAAACCAGGACCAAGCCACCATGCCTGAAGTCAAGGAGCTCTCAGAAGCCTTGCCAGAGACACCAATGGACCCCATCACGGGAGTCGGGGTGGTGGCCTCCCGGAACCGAGCCCCAACAGGCTACGATGTGGTAAGACACAGTACCAGCTTGTCTGTTCTGCTCTTTGTCGCCTTCAGTTCCTGTGCATCTTCCCTCCCAGAATTTAGGATGACCAGAAGAGGAGAATCATGGCCAAGGAGTGGCTAGGAGTGGTTGTCAGGGGATCTGCTGAGGCCATGAATGTGGGAGTGGTTTCCTGGCTTTGGCTGTGACAGGCTTTGACATCTGTGGTGGTCACTTCTCACCTTTAATTAGATTCATGGATTTCCAAGTCACCTCTGGTTTTGATGCTTCGTGAAGAGGATTCAGGGAAGGTCCTGGGAGCTGTCTTGTATTGTCCCGGGAGTGTAAATGTTCTGAGTGTGTTGCTCTTGCCCATAGCCAGCAGGAACTTGTACAGTGATCAGCTTCGTGTGTAGACGGGAACTCTCAGTCAAGGCTTCTCAAAGTCAGAGCCAATAATCAGGTAACTCTTCCATGGGACCATCATGTGCATCATAAGCTGTGTGCAGCAGTGTCCACAGCCTCTGCTTAGCGGAAATGAAGCTGTTTTGAGATGTTTCCTGGGAAGGGTAGTCGAGGAAAATCAGCCCCCATTGAGAACCTCTTTGGTGAGTCTGCATCAGATCCTCACTGCAGAAAGAGGAGTCCATTAAAAAAAAAATCAAGAAAACAAAAGCTCTCCTTCCCTACATTGAGATGCTTGTGAAGAGATGGAGAGGGCCCTTGTTGACAAAGATTTGCAGCTGGCCGGCCTCCTGTCTTCAAAGCCCAGTTGGAATGTCTAACTTTCCATAAAATAGAATCATTAGATATGGCTTTGTGCCGTAAAACTCTTGGGGAAAGCTAATAAAAATACTCCTGACCTGAAGCTGAAGTGTGTTTTGATGAATTGGGTCTGAGGTGGCACTCTGTGTATCAGGCCTGCCTGGGAGCCCCTGCTCTGCTGAGGACCGTCCAGGGGCCCTGGAGGCTCAGGCCCCGGGCCTGGGTCTCAAAGCTCCCTGCTGTTCTCTGTCAGTATCCATAGCACTCTGGCTGCACTTTTGGGGTCATGCAGACAGCTTGGCTGTGGGCGGCAGATGGCCTTTGATAGCTCGGCTCTCTGGGAGCCTGACAGGGGCACAATCCATCCCTATCATTTTCCTCTAACACCGAGCCCAAGGCAGTGGAGCGGGGGTCAGAGAGTGGAATTAATAAGCACATTTCACCACCACGCTGCACTGCGCATTTCAGTGGAAGGTGAGCAGGGCAGGAGGCTCACCAGAGTTTGCCTGTAATTACTCAGCCCGCACATGGGCCTAGCTCCTCTCAGAGCTCTTTCTGGGAGAGGGCAGCCAGTCCTCTCTTCATCTGACCTCTAGCCTCTTCTCAGATAAACATCTCATTCCCAAGAGCTCTGGCCCTAGTTCAAGGGGAAAGGTGGGGCGGGCAGGGTGAGAAGCAGCTCTTCCCCTTCTTCTCAGCTGGAGTTCCACATGAAGGCAACATAGGGACCAAGTGCAGGAATGTTTGGGGAAGGCTCCAAAGACTGTCCAGAGGAGGAGGAAGCCCTGTGAGCAGGAGGCTAGATTAACCCCATCCTCTCTCACACAGTGCGGCACTCTGACCACTCCTGCCATCAGTGTGTGCTGCTGGCCCTCAGCCGCCTTAGAAAGACTTCCTAGGTACTGCTGCTGCTTGAAGTTAAAAATGCCAAAGGTGCATTGGACTGGGGAAGCATCTTGGACTAGGACACTGGAAATCACTTGCTGTCTTGATACATTGTCTCCATTTCTGCAGACTTCTGAGAACAGCCTCCCATGTCTGTCTGTCCCACATGCCCAGGGCTTGGAGTGACAGACTGATGTGCCCATTCTCAGAGATTGGGGTGGGTCTCAGAAAAGGCTCAGAAGCAAGACTGCTGGGCTGGAAATGTAGTGAAAATTTTGGTTTCTTTAAAAAACACAGAAATAGGAATATGTTTTCATTTTAATCCCAGGTGTGGGGATACGGGCAGCTTCAGATTGTCCACAGCAGCTGACTGTGATTTGCCTCGTGCTCTAGCAGAGGTGGGATTTTGCCAGCTGCAGACAGTTTCTGATATTGTGTGACATTTGGGATTCTGGGGACTTTTCAGAGGGTATATAAATGCTAGGGCCCCTTGAGGTGGGTTTGGGCTGTTGGTTGGTTGTAGTCATGCACAAAGAAGAAACAAGAAGTTAGATATCCTGACAGCGAATATCAAACTTGCCCCAAGGAATTTGACACCCCTAATCAGCAGAAAGTAGTCTAAGGGTAAGGTTGCCCCCTTTCCCCTCTGTTTTTTCGCCTAATGTTCAGGGGTTGGAGGCATGGGAAAGGGGTGGAAAAAGGAAGAACCCACAAAGTAGCAAACACAAACACCAGCTCAGTGGTAGAAGAGTGAGGGGAGGTGGCTGGGGGGGGGGGCTGAGTGTGGACAGGTGGGGGAGGGGAGGTGGCTGTGGGGGGGCTGAGTGTGGACAGGTGGGGGAGGGGAGGTGGGGGGCTGAGTGTGAACAGGTGGGGGAGGGGAGGTACAGTGGGGTGTTGAGTGTGGACAGAGGTGGGGGAGATGGCCGCTGGACCTGATATAGTGTCAGGAGCAGCCATTTGAAGATGGGCAAGTGACAGGCTAGCCTAGATGCAAATGGGGAGGATTCCAGCGTGAGGCCGTACAGGTGGGCAGGCCTGTGTGGTGAAGTCCGGCTGGGAGGGCAGGGGAGGCGCTGTCCAGCAGCGGTCAGATGGGCGGGTGATTTCCCTTGTTTGGCTCTTGTTCCTTCCTTCTGCTGTGCGCTGGGAAACCAGCCTTGGTGGCCTCTGACCTCCATGTGCTCCATGGGCATGTGAGCTACCCCTCCCTCCTCCCTTCCCCACCTCTTCATCTCCCTTTCTTTCAAGAGTGTTGAAATTAATTGGACAACAAAACATTTCTTCAGAACTGCTGGTCCTTCATTCTTTGTAGATACTCCAAGTCTCCCAGGTGTCTCCAGAATCACTGGAGCTTCTAGTGCTTGAAGCATCAGATATAGGGTGCTGGGGTACACTGAGACAGACCAGCTCTTCTCTGGGCAGTGGGTTGGGTTTAAAAAGGACACACAGGTTTAAAATTGGAAACCTGCAAATGAGGAGCCAGTTGTCATGCACCAAAGTAGGAGAAGAAAGAATAAATAAATAAATAAATAAATCCCTCACAAAACCACCTGCTCAGTGTTGAAGCAGGCTAAAGAAAGCTTGCAAATTCCCATCATGCTCAAGGAATTAAAACCCTCTAGAGGAGGGTAGCAAGCTCTTGCCCAAAGCCTGTGGTACATGTCAAGTGGAACACGTGAGCCTCAGTCATCACTCCGGTGTGACTGAGCGGTTACCCAGGTCTTGAGAAAGGCCACATTGTACTAATAGGCTCTTGTTCCTCCTAGCCAGAGGACAGGAGACCTCAGATGGATCTGAGGTGCTATCCCTCCCATGTCTCACCCTGCAGCAGGTAAAAGGAGTAGCTTGCCCCTGTGGGCCCCTGCTGGCCTCCTCAGGGTAGCTCTGAGAGCAAGGGACTGCTTCTGAGCAAAGTCACAGAACTTGGGGGTTCCCACACCCCACAAGCCTCTCCTCACAGCCTCGTTTCTGTTCAGAGCCAGCTAGTTTTGATAAAGGCACCAGGTGTTGCTCTTTGTTGTTTTGATAGAAAATACATTAAGCCAAGATTTACTGAAAACACGGAAAGTGGTTTTATGACCAGCCTTAGGCCCTGGCTTCCTGCAGCTTGAATCTGGAAAGTTTCTGTGGACTGTCTGGAAACAGACCTGCCTTGAGAGGAGGGCACTTGGCGCTTGCTGGAGTGAGTGCAGTGAGGCCAGCAAGACAGCTTCAGGAAGTTCTGTCAGGAACAGTGGCTTCCTGTGCCTGCAGCCAGTGACCAAAGCTCAGTTAGACAATGGGCAGGACAGCATCTTGATACTTCCTTCTGCTGCAGAAGCGGCTGGCTCACTCTTGCAGACTTGTGGAAGATAAAGCCTCAATTATTTGGATTGGCAGAGAAGTTAATTTTCTTTTTTTAATGTAGGATTTGTTTATGGATTGATACGGATTTATATGCACTTTAAGGAGCAATACAGGCATGCTCACTCCTTACCTAAGATGGAGTGACAAGGCAACAGAGGTGCGGTGTGCGCTTTGACCCCTGTGGTAGACACCAACATGGCTTCCGAACCAGGACTCTGAGTTTAATCAAATGATTTCTGGCCAGCGGATCATGAGATTGCTCTTAGAAAGGTGGCTTTCAGCTCATGGTTCCCAAGAGGAACAGTATGTCCTGCTGCTGGGCAGGGCCAGACAGGGAAGTGTCGGGGTGGACAGGAGCCTGCAGGGCAGAGGCGGCGTGGGCATGAGCTTTCCAAGAAGAGTCGGTGTACAGAGTAAGGCTGAGGGAGGGTAAGCAGACTTCAGCCCGCCTAGAGGAAATGCCTCTGTGCCACAGCTGTAGTGTCTACTTGTCAGCTGTCTGGTGTCTTGGATGGCCGGATCCTGATGCCCGAGAATGTGCTGGTTCATTGTCACCTTGGCATATGCCAGAGTCACCTAGGAATTGAGAAACTCTATTGAGGAGTTGCCTCCATCAGATTAGCCTGTGAGCGTATCTGTGGGACATTTCCTTTTTCTTTTTTTTTTAGGATTGATTTATTGTTTTTTATTTATATGTAGATGGATGAAACTGAAGGAACTTACAGACACCCCATGAGTGCAGGTGTCAGCTGAGGGCAGAGGGCATCCTGAGTTGCATGCCGCTGTGAGCAAGTTGCACGTGGGTGCTGGGAATTGAACCCGGAGTCCTGCAGAAGAGCAGTCCCCAGTACCCTTAACTGCTGGCCCGCATCTACCAACCACATCTACAGAGCCCCCTGAAGGGCATTTTCATGATTAATAATTGATGTGGGAGGGGAGGGCCCAGCCCAGTGTGGGAGATGCTTCCCTGGGCTGGCGGGCTTGAGTTGTATTAGAACTCTGAGCAAGCCATGGAGAGCAGGCCAGGAAGCTGCGTCTTCCTTGGTCTCTGCTTCAGATTCTGCCTCCGGGTTCCTTTCTGGCTCCTGCCTTGGCGTCCCTGGGTGATGGACTACTCCTAGAAGTGTAAAGTGGGGGACCCCTTTCCTCCCCACACTGCCTTCGGTCGGTGTCTTATTCCAGCCACAGAAAGCGTACAGGGACAAGGTAGATGGGGAACATGGAATGGTGTGGGTTGGTTGGTTTGTCAGAAGTGTGCTGGAGGGAAGTCACTTCCTGTCTCGAAGACTAGCTGATCTGAGAGAGGCAGCTTGCCTTTGGGTTTGCTTGCGAAGGCAGCAAGATCCCAAAGTTTCATAAGCTATGCTGTTCCTACCGTAGTACCATTCCTACTGCTGGCCGCTGACGGCCACGCTCGGCCCACTGCCTCCTCCAGAGCCCCAGGGTCCACCCCTCCTGTCTGCCCACTGTCATTTTGTCATTTCTGAAGTGTGCTCAGTAGTTTTTGTCAACATGACACAGACTCCTGTGGTCTGGGAAGAGAGATCCTCCACTGAGGATCTGCCTCCGCCACACTGCCTTGTGGAGAGTCTGGGGGGGAATTTTCTTGGTTGATAATAATTGTTGTGGAGGGGCACAGCCCACTGTGGGCAGTGCCACACCCCAGGCTTGTGGCCCAAGGTTTTATAAGAAAGCAGACTGAGCAAGCCACAGGAGTAAGCCTGTAAGCAGCACCTCTGGGATTTCTGCTGCAGGTTCTACCTTGAGCTCTTGTCTTGCCTTCTCTCAGTGATGGACTATCATATGTAGGCCACATAAACTCCTTCCTTCCCAGGTTGCTTTTGGCATGGCGTCTGCCATAACAACAGAAGCCTGACTAGGAAAGGCACTGTGTGAATAGATGCTGTCTTTAGAGATTGGCCTTTATTTATCCAAACCTCAGCCTTACTGAGAGCAGCCTCATGTGCTCATCGTTAGTTTTATTGATAAGTAACCGAGGGTGTGGATGCACCATGCTCATTCGCCGGCTGGAGGGGACCGCTGTTGGCCTGATTTGGAACTGCTGCAAGTCCTGCGCAGGCTCTCATGCAGTGTCAGCTTTTATTCCTGTGGCCCGGAAGCTTTTGCTCAGTGTGCAGTAGTTGTGTGTTTAGCTTTTAGGAGAAAACTAAACTATTCACTGTGTGTATGTGGCTGTGGCTTATGAACAGCCCAGCTCCTCGGCGTCTTCTCCTGCCCTTGTATGTGTTTTTGCTGTTGTGGTCATTCCCACAGGCGTGCAGTACTTTCCTGGTGTCATTGTAGCCCTAGTGACCTGTGCTGTGTGTGCTAAGGTCTTCACAGGCCAATCCCTCATCTGTGGGTCTCTGGGAAAGTCTCTTTAGGTTGTTTCTTAATTGGATCACTTGATTTTTTTACTGCTGACTTCCCAGGGTTCTTGACTTAGTCTAGTTGGGATCCCTCTGTGTGTGTATAGACGCTTGCTTCAGGAGGCATGTCTTCTCCCTTTAACACAGTGGTTCATGTGGTGAAAGCCTTAAAGTTTGAGCAGGTCCAGGGTCTCTATTTTGTTCATTTATGAATTATTTATGAATTATTTAAGTATAGGAACCTTTTCCAAGTATAAGAACTTTTCTGGGAAAGTTTCTAGTTTTCTACACATTTTATATTTCATGTAATATTTAAGCGTAATATCCATTTTAAAGTTAATTTTTATATAAGATGTGAACTTGAGCTGAGGTTCCCCCTTTCCCCTTAGGAAAACAAAATGCACACAGCGTTTGTGGAAAAGTGATCTTTCCTCTTGAACCTGTCGCAGAAGCTATGAACGTGGGTCCCTTTGTTAGTACCATGTAGCACTGTCACTGAAGCTGTATAACAAGTTCTCAAGTCAGTAGAGCTCGCTCCCCCTCCCCTCCCCCTCCCCTTCCTCCCTCCCCTCCTCCCTCCTCCCTCCTCCTTCCTCCCTCCTCCCTCCTCCCTCCTCCCTCCTCCCTTCCCTCCTCCCTCCTCCCTCCTCCCTCCTCCCTTCTCCCTTCTCCCTCCTCCTCCTCTCCTTTGAGACAGAGAACTCTAATATGCAGCTTTGGCTGGCCAGGAACCCACTACAGGGCCCTGCCTATTCTCAGCCTCTGACAGTACTCTGCACCGGCCTCCCAGAAACATACACACGTGCATACATACATTATTGGTAGTTTTATTATTGTGCTTTCAGGCTTGTTAGAGTTGTCAGTCCTGTAACTTTTAGAATAAATCTGTCTATACCAAGCAAACGTCTCTGGGAATTTTGAAGGGCATCGCCGTGACCTCGGCAGGATCTGAGCCTCTTCGCCTCCCATTGAGCTTTCTTACTCAGCCACGGGATTGGGTTCTTTGATTTCTTTCACAACATTTCTACTTTTTAAGCATACAAGTACACCCATATTTTGGTAGATAAGTGTGAATACTTTTTGAAATTGCATTTTTATTTATTGTACCTGTGGGAGCAAACCATAGTGCATGTGTGGAAGTCAGAGGCAGCTTGCAGGCGTGCCCTCTCCTTTTCTCTTGCCGCTGAGGGAAGAACGGAGGTTTGGCTATAAGTGTCTTTACCAACTGAGCCATCTTACCGGCCCCAGAGTACTGAATGATTGCAGACTGAGCTGTGCCTCTAAGTTTGAGAGCTGACTGTATATGGGAACATCGGTACTGACTGCGCTCCGGGACGAGCCTTCCTTTCTTGCTCTTGCTTGACGCAGAAGCAGGGCAGTGAGCTTAACGACCTCGCTGAGCGGGCGGGCGGGCGGTCACAGGGAAAGCAGTCACCATCAAGATTCAGCTATGGAGTCAGCTGTAGAGATCTGCACCAAGTTGAAGTTTCTGTTCACATTTTTCTGAAAATATCATGACTAATGGATGAATTTTTAGATGCCCTTTCTGCATCAATTGATCATGTGTTTTGTTTTGTTTTGTTTTTTAAAATCTGTTAACGTGGTAGATTCCATTGAATATTGAACAACCTTATATTCCCTAAAATCTTATTTGGTGGTAATTTATACTCGTTATCTGCAAATTCTCTTTGCTAATTTTGTTAAGAACATCTATGCTATGTTCATGAGGATTATCATTCACTGTTTTCTTGATTTTACATTCTTTTTGTCTGTTTGATAACTCTAGATTTTGAAATGAATTGGAAAGTACTCCCCCTACACACACACAACAGTTCTAATTCCTAGAAAAGACTGTATAATTGGTATTAATTATTCTTTAAATATAAGATAAAAAAAACTTTCAGAAAGCCTCCTGAGTCTGGGGATTTAACTTCTTTGAAAGTTTGAAATTTTCAAATTTAGTTTTCTTAATAATCAAAGGTCTGTTCACACACTCTTAGTGAACTGTGGCAGCTTGTGTGTTTAAGGAATTGCTTTATTTGATCTAAGTTATCAAATGTGTGTAGAATTATTCGTAACAGTTCCTCATTCTTTTGATGTCTACAAAGGTTGTAGTAACTTGTTTTGTATTGATAATTTATATTTTCTCTTTTCTTAGCCTTCCTAGAAACTAATTGGTTTTGTTGATAATTTTCCCAAAAGCACCTATTTCATTGATAGTTACATATTGTTTTTTTCTTTCAATTTCATTGATTTCTGTTATTTTCTATTTGCTTTGGGTTTATTTTGCTAATTTTCTAGATCCTGAGATGGAAGCTTAACAGACTGATTTGAGACTTATCCTCTTTATTTATTGCATTTTATTAGTTCTTTGAAAATTTAATGTTTTTTTATCCTATTCACTCCCTCCCCCAACTCCTCCAAGATTAACCCTTCCCATAGCAGTGAGCCTAGCTACACCCTACCACCCACCCAGGGTATCTTTGGATTTGCAAATGAAACACACACACACACACACACACACACACACACGTACACACACACACACACGTACACAAACACAGACACACACATGCACCCACAGACACATACATGTACACATACAACAGACACACGCAAACACACACATAGACACCCACAGACACACACATGCATGCACAGACACACACATGCACGCACACACACGTACCCAGACACAGACACACACATGCACACACAGACACACGTCCACATACACAGACACACATGCACACACACCAACAGACACACACACACAGATACATACGCATAGATACACAGACACACAGGCACACACTCAGACACACACGTACACATACACAGACACACATGCACATACACTCACACACACACACACCCACAAATACACACACATACACACACACACACACACACAGCAGTTAGTTTATGACATGCTGTGACTAGCTCAAAAGCTGAGTGCTCCTAAGCCTTCCCCTGCTAGCAAATGCTCCCCTCCAGTGCTCCTGAGACTGCTAAACCTTCCTCTGCTTGGCTCTCTCCCTGCAGGTCTTATACCCCAGTCTCTCCCCGAGAGTCACGGCCATTCCCTGGCTCCTTTCTCTCCCTAGCTCCTAGCCTAGGAAAACCTCAAGGTCCCACCTCAGTTTACCTGCCCAGCCATTGGCCATTGGCTCTTTATTGATCAATAAAAAACCAATTGGGGACAAAGACTTACAGCATTTGGACATGCAGGTTCCAGAATTTGGGGGCTGGATTAATTCAATGCATTAAAACCAATCCCCAACACCTTCCTTCTCTACCCACACAATGTGGGGTCCTCTTTTTTTTTTTTTTTTTTTTCATAAGCCCATCAAGTCTGATTTGTGCTGCTCACAAACTTGTGGATGTGTGGCCTTCCGCTGGGGTATAGTAGACTTCCCAGAGGCTGCACCACTCCTAGAGAAAACAGATCCCCTCTCTCCCAGTAGCCATCAGTTGCCAGGAGCTCCTTAGCCAGAGGAAGAATGTTGTACCCACTTTCCTGCTCCATTTGTCGATTTGGGCTAGCTCAGACTTTCATGGGTCTTACACATGCTATCACTATTGCTGTGCGTTCACATGTGCAGCTGGCTCGCTTTGCCCTTGTAGTCCTCCACCCCCTTCTGCAATGGTCCCAGAGCCTTGGGAGGAAGGGGTATGAGACACTCCCATTTTAAGTCCCATTTAAGTCTCTTACTCTGCAGCTGGGCCAGTTGTGGGTCTCTGTGTTAATTGTCATCCACTGCAAACAGACATTTCTCTGATGAGGACTGAGAGACTCATAATCTTCTGTCAGTTTTCTTTTCAAGATTTATTTATGCATTTTATGTGTATGAACGCTCCATCTGCACGAATGCCTGCACACCAGAAGAGGGCATCAGATCCCGTTATACTGGTATGTGAACCACCCTGTGGTTGCTGGGAACTGACCTCAGGACCACTGGACGGGCAGCAGTGCACTTAACCACTGAGCCATCTCTCCAGCCCCTTGTCAGGTTTATTTATTTATTAAAAATTTAAAGATACACTCTTACTCTATAGCTCAAGCTTGTTTGGAACTTGCAGTGATCCTCCTGTCTCAGCTCCCTAAATGGTAGAATTATGGATGTGAGCCTCTGTGCGTGACTTTTCCTCATTTCTAGGTCTCCATGCTTCGCAGATTTTCATGTTGTATTTACACATTAAAATTTATAAAATTTTATTTAGGCGATGTATTTGATACATAGATACTTAAAACATGGTTTCCATATACAGAGAGGACTTAGTTACTGATTTCTAGTTTGATTATGTTGTGTTTGGGGAGAACGCTGATCTGGTTCTGTAAACCCATAGCGGCGTGACAGTCCGCTAAGGATGTGTGTGGTCTGTGCCTTGGGCACATGGGGCTGTACATGCTCTGCTGCTGCTGGGGAGGTGCTCCGTGAAGGTCAGGGAGACTGAACAGTGTTCACAGCCTCTGTGTCCTGGTTCAGTTTTGTAGGGTCCAACTGTTTTGTCAGTTTTTGAGAGAACCGTATTGAAAGCTCTAATTGTAATTGTGGATTTATCTACTGGCTTCTTTTCAGCTCTGTCATTTTTTGTCTCACAGATGTTTGCTGCTTAGATCACCATGTCTTCCTAGTGGACTAACTGATGAGTGTGCCACTTTTGACTATTAATTACATTGTTTTATATGAATATAGCTATTCCTTTCAATTAAGTACTCTTTTTTTTTTAACACTTTTAAAGCCACTCTTTCTATAGTCTTAGAGTTTCTATTGCTGCAGTAAAACACCATGATCCTAAGCAACTTGAGGAGGAAAGGGTTTATTTTGCCTACATTTTTTTCTTTTTTAAAGATTTATTTTATTATTATCTGTAAGTACACTGTAGCTGTCTTTAGACACACCAGAAGAGGGTGTCAGATCTCATTACGGATGGTTGTGAGCCACCATGTGGTTTCTGGGATTTGAACTCAGGACTTTTGGAAGAGTAGTCTGTGCTCTTAACCACTGAGCCATCTCACCAGCCCTTGCCTACATTTTCACATCACATTCATAATTAAAAGGAGTCAGGGCAGGAACTGGAGGCAGGAACTCTTGCAGAAGCCATGGAGGAATGCTGCTCAGTAGCTTACTCCCCTGGCTTATTCGGTCTGCTTTCTTAGAGCACCCAGGACCCTCAGCTCGAGAATCTTACTGCCCCTACTGGGCTGTGCCCTCAGACATCAATCATCAATGTAGAAAAGGAATATCGGCTTGTCCATAGGCCAGCGTGGTGGAGGCATTTTCTCAGCTGACCTTCCTTCTTTCTAAATGGCTCTAGTTTTTGTCAAGTTGACATAAAACTGGGCAGCACAAGTATATATGTGTCAATCTGGCTGGCCTCACACCCCGCCTCTACCTCCTGAGTGCTAGGGTTACAGACACGTGCCTTCGTGACTGGCTTTGAGACACAATGCTTAAGGGAAGATATGCTTATGTCACTTTTTGAAATGCACTCTGCCAGTCTCTAGTCCTTTAGTGGGAACTTTTAGGCCATTTATACTTAGTATAGATTTTGATATCTCAGGGCTTAACTAAACTATTTTATTTATTTATGTATTTATTCTGTTTTGTTTTCTATTTAGTCTCTTTTTGTTTCTGTTTTCTTTTGGATTAAGTGATCCAATTTTGGCTTATTGAAGTGTTTTGAGTGGTTGTTCTTTGTATTAGGTATTATACTACAAGTCTACTAATATCATGTTACCAGTTTTGAGGTGAGATGCAGAGTGTTCCTCTCCCTCACCAGCCTCCATTAATAGCCCAGAGCATCCTGAGTGTTTCCCGCACGTGCACCTAATGCCAACGCTATTCTGTCATCACTACCTCACATGTGACTGAGGAGATTCAGGAGGAGGAAATCCATATTTACTTGTTTTTATTTACTTTGTTTTCTTCTTTCTGAGATTGCCTTGATTTTCTCTCCTTTCCCGAAAGTAGAATTCTGAGTCGAATAATGGTGGGCCCTTCTTTCTGGACACAATGCTTTCTAATGAGGTCACTGAAGGCCTCCCAGTGTGGCAGCGTTGGGATCCCCACGTACTTGGAAATAACCCTTTGCCCATGGTCTGTAAATAAGTCCAATAAACTCAGAAGCTCCCCACGGTGTACTTTGGTTTGTTGTGGGGCCTTGCATATGGTTTACATCTTCCCGGGGAAGAAATTCTTACAACTGATATATCCAAAGTGTGCTATTTGGTGAATCTGAGCACCAGTCTGTGTAGCCACCACCATCTCCAAAGGCTTCCCCCTCCTCACTTGTCTGTCCCTCCTCCCCATCCCCATCAGTGGGGAGGCACTGCTCCACTTCCCCTGCCTGCCTGCCTCGCCCACCCTCCCCTGCCACACCCGCGCCCTGCCAAGTATAGTGTAGTTATTTGGTGAAGCCCTCACATTGTGGAGGATGTCAGTTCAGTCCTAAGGAGCTGTCCTGCATTACATCTCCGCTGACATGAGGTGGCGTTTGTACTGTTTACAGTTGGGTCTAATCAGAACGAAGCCTCTGTGAACAAGCACACATACATGCATTTGTTCCCTTTGCTAATTAATACCCAGCAGTGGACTGGCTTTAGCATTTACAGTTAAGGCAGAGACTTATTGGAGTTAATTTTCCTTAATGTGCGGGTCAAGGGACACTTTTTAGCCCATTGTTTATTGTGTTGTAATCTTTGAAGATGACCCTTTCTTCAGTGAATTAACATGAGCCTATTGTCTACAATCAGTTGCTTGGCAGTCACCGACTGTACTGCTGTGCTCCGAGGTCCAGGGCCTTTGGTGGCCTTGGCTTCAAAGCCACTGTTGGGGTGGGGCAGTCCTCGCCTCTGCTCTCATCAGCTTTCCTGTGGTTGTCCTAGGATTTTTGAATTGTAATGGAAGCTTGGGAATCCTTACATCAGTGTCTAAAAACACTCTGCGGGGCTGTGTGTGGCTGTGTGGAATCTGGGTCAGTTTGCAGGTTCTGGACATGTTAGCGGTTCTGGGCCTTTATGTCTATGAATGTGGCATTTAAATATTTTAAAATTCCAACTACCTTTGTTTTTTCAGTGTGTAATTTGTGCAGATATTTTGTCAAAGTTATCCTTGGTTATCTCAAATTTTCTAGTCTCCTGTGAAATGCTACTTATTTTATTCCCATTAATAAGAGTACAGGTGGCTATTGTTGCTATCAAATTAGTTCTTAAAGCTTTAAAAACAATCCCTTAAATAGCTACATAGGTAGCAATGGTGTCTATGAACACAAAGTTTATTTCTTCCTTATCTCACATCCTTTACAGCTTATTTTTCCTGCCTTATATCAGTGGCTAGCATGTCCAGTGCACTATTGACTAACAGTTATGAATTCAGATTTCCATGGCCTGTTTCCAGTCTTGGGGGAAAAGCCTTCAGTGTTTGACCATTTAAATATGGCCTTGGCTATAGATTTATCTGTGGATACTGTGTAGCAGGGAGTACCCTTCCAGAAAGCTTTAGTTTTACCTGGAAGTTTAATTTTGCCCAATGTTTTATATGTTCCTGATGCTGTCATATGAGTGGGCTTTCTTTAATTCCTGGTGTGATGGAGCACACTGATGTTTGAATGTTAAGCCAAATGTAAATTCCTGGGGTAAATACCATGTGGGCATAAAAGATTGTTCTTTTTACACATCACTTGATTTTATTTGCTAGAATTTCGTTTAAAAAATGTTATGCATGGTGGGGGGATAAAATATGAAGTGTAAAAAATAGTTAATTAATAAAAAGAAAAAGAAAAAAAGAAATGCTTTTTTTGTTTTTTGTGTTTTGTTTTTTGTTGGTTTTTTGTTTGTTTGTTTGTTTGTTTCTTTGAGACAGGGTTTCTCTGTATAGCCCTGGATGTCCTAGACCTCACTCTGTAGACCAGGCCTCAAACTCAGAAATCCACCTGCCTCTGCCTGCTAAGTGCTGGGATTAAAGGCATGCGCCACCACTGCCAGGCTTTTTGTTTTGTTTTGTTTTGTTTTGTTTTGTTTTGTTTTGTTTTTGTTAAAAAAAGAATGTTATGCAGGACTAGAGATGTAGCTGGTAGTTGAGCACTTACATAGTGTGTATGAAACTTTGGGAAAACAGAAAAAAGGGAAGGAAAACAGAGATGTTATTTATGCACATGTCCTGAGAAGTCTGGCCTACTGTGGCTCTCTGATCTTGTAATTTCTTTGGCTCTGGCATTGTGAAAGGGTGTCACTTTTCTGTTTTCTGAAGTGTTTACTGTAAATTTGGTCTTTTTTTTTCTTTAAATGTAGCATTACCCTTGAAAACTCTCTGGGTCAGTATGTCAAAAAGTTTGTAATAGGCTAAGGATGTAGCTAAGTGGTAGAACTCTTGTCTAGCATGTTCAAGGCCCTGGGTTCAATGCCTGGTAGTCCAAAAACACATAGATAGAAAGATAGATGGATGGACAAGATGGATGGACGGACGGATGGATGGATGGATGGATGGATGGATGGATGGATGGATGGATGCACTGATGGATGGATGCACTGATGGATGGATGGATGGATGGATGGATGGATGGACTGATGGACGGACAGATGAATGGATGGATAGATGGACACACTGATGGATGGATGGATGGATTAAATAATTTGTAACATTTTCTTTTTCTTTTTTTTTAAAGATTTATTTATATATAAGTACACTGTAGCTGTCTTCAGACACATCAGAAGAGGGCATCAAATCTCATTATGAATGGTTGTGAGCCACCATGTGGTTGCTGAGATTTGAACTCAGGACCCTTGGAAGAGCAGTCAGTGCTCTAAACCGCTGAGCCATCTCTCCAGCCCCACATTTTCTTTTTCTTAAATAGAGGGATCTGAGTGTATGTATGGGGGCCTGAAAGGGTGTACATGTGTACATGCTGGTAACTGCAGGACATTGTAACAACCCCCCTCCCTGCCCCGCCACACACACACACACACACACACACACACACACACACAGAGAGAGAGAGAGAGAGAGAGAGAGAGAGAGAGAGACAGACAGACAGACAGACAGACAGACAGACAGACAGACAAGGACTGGAGCTACAGGCAATGGCGAACCACCTAATGTGAGTTCTGGGAAGCGAAGCCGAGCTGTCTCCAGAGCCCATGTGTTAGCTGTACCTGATGAGCATCAGTAATTTATGTCCAACAAGACATTTTCCAATCAGCAGGTCTTCTTGTGTCCAGGCATAAAGTTCGTCATAATGTTCCCTTATTTTGTTCATAGTTTTATAAACTCTGATGATTACTTTTTCTTTAATTCTCAATAATGATAATTGATATTGTCTCCTTTTTTCCCTCCTAAGACTAGAGTTTCTCCAATTTTATTTTCTTCAAGTTTTATTGGTTTTCTTTTCTTTCTTTTCTCTTTTCTTGTTTTTTTTTCTCATCATCTTTAGACTTAGCAGCCTGGTTTCGAAGGGGGAGTTCTGTGCACTGACCTGGCACCCCCATCACACAAGCATTAGTGATAACCCCTCCCTCTGGCTCCCTTGCCTCGCTCTCCCTTGCCTCTTGCCCCCTCCCCCCCCCCCCCGCATTTGCTTCTCCCCTCTCCACGTGGTCATGGCGGCCTCGACTTCTCCACTCTCTCCCTCTCTCTGCCTCTACTACCCTCTTAATTCCCCTCCCCATGCCCTGAACAAACTATTCTATACTTTAAAAAAATTCCTTCTTACCTGGGCATTGGTGCATCCCTCAAAAATGATCATCAGAGAATTTTAATTTATTCACAGAACTAATTCCTTCTTTTTTTGTAGAAAAATGTAGGAAAACATGTTAGAATTGAAGATTATCATGGAAAATTTTATATAGATATAATAATGGTAGGTATAAAAGTATTCCTAAGTTGATTGAAAGTGGAATTATAAACATTTTCTAATAAACTTGAAGATTTACATAGAAAATATTTCTGATAAAATTGAAGAAATATATAGAAAAATGTGTTAAAATTAAAGATTATCATGGAAATTATACAGATAAAATGATAGGCATAAAGATAATTCAAAATCTTTTTTTTTTTACTTTTTTTTTTAATTTGGTTTTTTGAGACAGGGTTTCTCTGTATAGCCCTGGCTGTCCTGGAACTCACTCTATAGACCAGGCTGGCCTCAAACTCAGAAATCAGCCTGCCTCTGCCTCCCAGAGTGCTGGGATTACAGGCGAGCGCCACCACTGCCCGGAGAAAGATAATTCTAAGTTGATTAGATGTGGAATTATAAACATTTTCAGATAACATTACAGATTTACATGGAAAATATTTCTGGTAAAATTCAAGAAATAATAGATAAACACGTTAAAATGGCTATTTCATGGAAAAAATTTTACATATAAAATGGTAGATATAAAAACTCTTTCTAAATTAATTGAAGGTGGAATTAGAAACATTTGTGATAAAAATCAAAGATTTACATTGAAAACATTGCTGATAAAATAGAGGAAGTATATAGAAAGACATTAAAATTTAAGATTATCATGAAAAATAATGCAGATAGCATGGTAGACATAAAAACATTACTAAATTAATTAAAAGGGGAATTACAAACATTTTCTGATAAAATTGGAGATTTACATGAGAAATATTTCGTTAGTCTATGTCTTTTTATTAGGGAGTTGAGTCCATTGTTGTTAAGAGATATTAGAGAGTAGTGATTGTTGCTTCCTGTTATTTTTTATGTTATTTTTATGTTTGTGTGGGTATCTTCTTTTGGGTTTGTTGAAAGAAGATTACATTTTTGCTCTTTCTAGGGTGTAGTTTCCCTCCTTGTGTTGGCATTTTCCATCAGTTATCCTTTGTAGGGCTGGATTTGTGGACATATATTGTGTAAATTTGGTTTTATCATGGCATATCTTGGTTTCTCCATCTATGATGATTGTGAGTTTTGCTGGGTATAGTAGCCTGGGCTGGCATTTGTGTTCTCTTAGGGTCTGTATGAGGTCTGCCCAGGACTAATGCCTTCTTTATTTGTCTCTTGTTCAGTGTTTTATTTTAATGTGTACTATTTTGCTTTCCCATTGGGAACTTTCTAGATGTGTGCATTGACCGCTTGCTCTCTTCATGTGCCCAGAGAACATAGCAATAGGTACTGGAAGCCTTCTCCTGTAGACCTGATAATGTTTTTAACATTTATGAGCTGTGTATGATCTCTGGGGCATATGGTTGTGTTTTAAATCCTTAAGGAATAGAAAAACCATCTGCAAATCGCAGGATGTACACAGCCTGCAAGCTGTATTTGTCCTGTATTGCAGGCTGTGTATAAAAACCCAGGCCTTCCAGGTAATCAAGACAGTCAGGCAGTTAGACCCAGGTAAGGTGCAGCGGGCTGGGAAGACAGATGTACACTCAGCTGCCATCCAGGGCAGTTCATCTCTGGTCACCCATTACAAACACTATCCGCAGCCAGTCTGCTGTGGCTCCCGTCATGAGACCTAAGTCACATATGCCCCTTCATAGGGTGATCTGAGTCACATGTGTGCCGTGGCACAGGTCAAATGTTAACCAAGTGTCCTAGTTACTTCTCTGTTGCTGTAATAAGCACTTTGACCAAAACCACATAGAGAAGACTGGTGACAGGCCACCATCAGGGAAGCGAAGGTAAGGACTACGACAGGAGCAGATGCAGACACTGGGGAATGCTGCTCACTGACTTGCTTTCTCTGACTTGCTCAGCTACCTTTCTTACACAGCCCAGAAACACCTGTCCAGAGATGGCACTGCTCATGGCTGGGCAGTAGGAAGGCTGGGTCCTCCTACATCAATGTTAATTAAGAAAATGCTCCATAGACATGCAAAGAGGCCGATGGCGGCTTTCTCTTCCTGGGTGTGTCACACTGACCACTAATGCTAATAGTGACACCAAGCCTACTTCCTCTAGATGCAAGGACCAGTACCCTTCCGTGGGAACCTTTGGGAATAGAGACGCCGCCTTAGCTTCCCATGGTGGGATTATGAAAGACTTTTACTCGAAAGGACTGATCTGCGTCCTCTTCTCCCTCCCCAGTTATCTCACAGCCTACCCTGTGGTTTGTCTTGGGAAACACTCTAGAAACATCGGGAAGCGTATTCTGTTGTTATCACAGTTGATTTTTCCACAGGGGTCAGGAAGGCCTGGTGCGTTGACTGTATCATTTACTACTTCTAGATGCTGACTGATTTTCTGTCTGTTTTTTCAGATATCAAGAGACAGATACTGGAATCTCTGACTATAATTAGGGATTATTGGTTTGTTTACTTTTTAGTTCTTGCTTTCTGCATTTTGTAGTTCTGTTAACTTCATAAATATTAGAATTACATACCATTCTTCTTGGTTGACCCCTTATCATTTTAAGTGACTTTGCCAATATTTTTTGCTCTGAAGGCACTTTGGGGTATAATAGGATACAGCAGTAGCTTTCTTAGGATTAGTGTTAGCATGAAACATCCTTTCCCATGCTGTTCCTTTGAATCGATCTGTGTCTTTATATTAAATTGGGATTTGTATAAATAGTCTATTATCCAATCTGACTATTTCTTTAGATCACTTAGCTTAAAAGCAGTTCTTGATGTGTTTGGGTTTCACTCCCCCTGGTTTGCTGTTATCCGTTGTTCCCCAGGCCCCATCTGTTGGTGGTTTCTGTGGGGTTTGAATGAGAAGTGTCTCCAATAGGCTCAGACGTTTGAACACTTGGTTCCCATGGTGATATTTGGGGAGGTTTAGGGCACGCAGCCTTCCTGGAGGAAGTGCGTCACTGAGGCAGACCATGAGAATATATAGTCTCACCCAGTCCTCAGCTCTGTGTCTGCCTCACGCTTTTGTCTGAAGATACGGGCTCTGTTGTCAAGCCTCCCACTAGGACAGACTTGCCCTGCAGCTGCAGAGCCAGCTCGTTCTCAGCTCACTCTTGGTCATGGTGTTTGTCACAGTAACAGAGAAGAAACCAAGACAGCTCCCTCCCCCACCCCTTTCCCCAGGGTCTTTCCTCTTCTCTCCCTCTTGTTTTTTTTCTTTTAGTGCTGGGAATAAAGGCCAGAATTTGGCTTGTTCCAGGCAAATCTCGTACCACTGGGCTGTATCCACAGTGCTCCCTGAATCTTTTAAATTATTTTTATCCCATTTTATTTTATTTGTTATCTTACTATATGGATATTTTAAAAAAAGATTTCTTTTTATTTTATATGTTTGAGTGTTTGTCTACATACATGTGTGTATGTCCCTGGTACTCACAGAGGATAGAATTGGGCATCTGATCCCCAAAAGCTGGAGTTAGAGATGATTGCGAGCCACAGTGTGGGTGCTGCAATCGAACCGGCCCTCTGTGAGAGAGCTTAACCGCTGCGCCAGCTCTCCCGCCCAGCCCTTGCCCATCGTTTCTCCGTAGTTACTCCGGCCTCACCTCTTTAGCACACCACAGTCTGTCTTTCACACGCAGCTCAGTGCTTCCTTCCTTCCTGGCTTCTGTGCTGTGGTTGCTGCACATTTCCCTCTATGCTTGCCATAAACCCCACAAAGCATGCCTAGCAGCTTTTGTTTAAATTTTTATTATCTTATAAAAAGACATAGGAGTAGTGACTTCCTTACGGCTGCCCTTATAGATTGTCATGTCTTGTATTCACTGCTCCGTGCTCCCAGTTTCCGTCTGATGTGGCTTCCCCTCAACCTGAAGAACACGCTGAGGAGGAGACTTCCTGTGCTCTGTGCTGGCAGTGTAATGGCTCTTCATTCGCATGCCTGGATAATTTATTGTTTCCTCTCTATTGTTGCTTGTTCTCCTTTGATATAGAATTCTTACCAGCATTTTCTTTCGCAGTGTCGGAATGTGGCCGTTATCTTTCAGCTCGCCTTGTTTCTTATGGAAGTCAGCTGTCGCTCTTCCTCGGCCCTCTGTCTTCTGAGCCTTGTGTGTTTTTTTATCTCCACCCAGCCCAACCCCCAACACCCTGGATATATAAGCACCCGGATGAATTTCCTAACGGTTATTCTGCCTGCCTGTTATTTATCTGGAATCTGCGGGTTTATAGCCGTGGCTAAGTTTGCACTGTTTCTGACTGTTGTGCCTACGGTTCTTTCCAGTGCTCTCTTCTAGGGGCTCTGGCAGCTTGTGTATCTGACCACTGCATGTTGTCTCGCAGCTTAGCTAGCCAGAAGATACAGAAAGACAGAAGGACAAAATTAGAATTTTAATTGTTAATTAAGAATCAAGTCTTTGTAAAAAGCACAGTAACCCAGAAAATCTAATAGTAAAAAGAAACTAAGCAAAATATAGACCAAGAAGAGGAAAACTAGAAAAGCATATTTTAAATGGTGTGAGAATGGCGTGGGCAGTTTCCACACGTAACAGTGTGCCAAGAATGGGAGGCCTTAGCGTGCCGAGAATCTCTCCTGCTTGTTGCTGGATTTTAAAAATGTGTTTAAATGTTTTTTCCATGTGTATAAATGTGCACCACATATATGAAATACTTCCAGAGGCTGGAAGAGGGCGTCAGAGCCCCCAGAGTTACAGATGGCTGTGAGTTGCTGTGTGGGTGCTGGGAATTGAACTCAGGTCCTCTGCAAGAACAGCCAGTGCTCTTAACCACTGAGCAGTCTCTTCTTGCCCCTCCCCTCTAGGTTTTGTTTGGTTTTTTTTGTTTGTTTGTTTTGTGGCAAGGTCTCCTGTAGCTGAGGTAGCCAAGGCTGGCCTTGAGCTTCTGGTCCTTCTGCTTCTCCATCTCAATGCAGGATTACAGAAGTGTGTTGCCACACCCAGCCTCTAGTGCCATTTATGAAGAACGCTGGTGCCACCCCTGACTCTAAGAAAGAATCCAGCAATGTTGTTAGAGTTATTTCTGCAAGAGAACAAGTCCTAGTGGCTTTTAGGAAACATTCCTGTGATGACAATTCTTGGCTGTCAACTTGACTAGATCTGGAATTAGGTAAAACACAAGCAGCTGGGTACACCTGTGAAAGACTTTTTCCCTAATTACATCATTTAAAGTGAGAAGACACATTTTTTTGTTTGTTTTGTTTTGTTTTTGAGACAGGGTTTCTCCGTGTAGCCCTGGTTGTCCTGGAACTTACTCTCTTAGACAAGTCTAGCCTCGAACTCAGAAATCTGCCTGCCTCTGCCTCCCAAGGGAAGACACATTTTTAATCCGGATCTTCTGAGATGGGAAGATCCGCCTTTGATCTGAGCCTCACCTCTGCTCGAGGCCTGAGGAAGGCCATGGAAGAAGCGAGCTCCTGCCCCTCACCTCTGCTCGAGGCCTGAGGAAGGCCATGGAAGAAGCGAGTTCCTGCTCCTCACCTCTGCTCGAGGCCTGAGGAAGGCAATGGAAGAAGCGAGCTCCTGCCCCTCACCTCTGCTCGAGGCCTGAGGAAGGCCATGGAAGAAGCGAGCTCCTGCTCCTCACCTCTGCTCGAGGCCTGAGGAAGGCCATGGAAGAAGCGAGCTCCTGCCCCTCACCTCTGCTCGAGGCCTGAGGAAGGCCATGGAAGACGGGAGCTCCTGCTCCTCACCTCTGCTCGAGGCCTGAGGAAGGCCATGGGAGACGGGAGCTCCTGCCCTTTGCCAGCTTGCCTTCTCTGGCACGTCCATTCCCTCACTGGCATTAGAGTCTACTTTTATGGAATTCTGGTGTATATTGAAGACCAGCTGAGTCATCCAGACTTGTGGACTGAACACTACTGGATTCTTGGACTTTCCGTTGGTGGACAGCCATTGTTGTACTAGCTGGGCCACAACCTGTAAGACACTATCATAAATTCTCACATATGTATTTTTCATATATATATTTATATACACACATAATATTCATTCTATCAGTTTGCCCTCCACAGACACCCACCCCGACTAATACAATCCACTTCACCTGCCTCTGCCTCTGTCCAAGTGCTGGGAATAAGGGTGTGGTCCACTACTGCGCCAGAGCGAGGGTTTGGTGTTGGTAATGGCATCACTCCCGAGTACCAGGTTCCAGCTGTATATTCAACTGGTTATTGATTGTAGTGCGTATTTTGCTTAGGAGAGACGGAGTGGTCTGTTGTGTTTTCAGTTGATGTTCTTGTATACCCACAAGCTTCACCGACTTTCCCTTCTGGTCCCATTTCCTACCTTGCTTCCCTCCGAGGCATCATTTAGGACCACATGTCTGCAATGTCTATGAAACTTTGAGACCTGGGAAGGACAGGCCAGGACGCAGGCTTAGAGGGGCCAGCCTGCTGACAGTCTGCTCTGTTGCTCCTTGGTAAGGATTATTTTCCCAGAGTTCCCCAGCTCTGCTCTCACCTCCCCATCCCTCCCTACCACTGACTGGCAACTCTCCCCCTCCACAGCCCCACACCCTGCCCCATCCCATCCAGAACGGGGCCCTGGCTGGATGATTTTAACTTCAAGAGCAAATGTATTGCTCACCTTTCTAGAATAACTCCACATCCAGCACTGGCTAGATGTTTAGCAAACGCATGGGATGCCCCGCCCTGTGAGAGTGCCTTCGCTCTCCCCCCTTGAACTCCATGCAGCTACCCACAGTGCACTGCCCCTCCCATCTCTGCGGCCTCGCACTTGTACCCCGCCCCTTTCCCTGTGCAGTTAGGCCCGTGTCTGTGCAGCACGGCACTCCAGCCCAGCACCAGTGCAGCCTGGGTACACACTGGCTCCACCAGACCCGTGAAGAGTGCTTACTGAATTAGCTGGCTCTTTTCCGTTCTGCCTTCTGTGTCTGGGATATTGGATGCCAGCATCCAGCTAAGTTATGTGTGTGTTAAACATGAATTGAAATGCAATTACAGCTGGCAATGTGGTCTGAGAGGCGAGTAATAGAGTAAATAAGAAGAGTGACTCAGTCAGCCGCCAGTTCATCTCCTTGGCCGTCTCGCTTGCTGTCACTGGGGGTGACTCATGAGTTCAGCTTCTCTCAACTCCGTTCCCCTCACCTCTTGCTGCCTTCTCTTGTTGGATCTCTTCAGAGGCTCTTTATCCAAACCCAAAGAAGCTCAGGGCCACTCCTGATGGCCCAAGCAGAGAGCTGGGCAGGGAGGAGCACACACGGGGAGGAGCCTGGGGAGGGGTGTGCAAACGGACACACTAGACACAGGGCTCTTTGTCAGGGGTGTGGCCTCCTTCATCTGAGGCACATGGTCTTCACAGCCTGATTGGTTGTATTCAGAGCTGTGTCCAATGACTGGGCCTCCCGAGAGTAGCTTGGTTTGACTTGGTTGATGGCAGCGCTGCCTCCTTGTCCTGGAGAAGGCACCTCGACGCCTAAGTTTTCAGGATCAGTGAGCGGCACATGTGGCTTATGATTGTAGACTCTACAGACCAACCTGAAGGTCCTTCTCAGCAGCCACCCTCCTGGGCTCACAGGGGGCTTCTAGAAAGCTCTGGAAGGGACTGGCTGCATGCGTAATTAGCAATGATGTATACATTCAGGGCCACCTTGTGCAGGCCCCAGGTGGGGTTCTGGGAATCAATTAGTGAGTTGGTATAGTTCCTGCCTGGGTGGAGCTTGCATTCCCAGGCAGAAAGATACATAAATGGAGAACTGGCAAAGCCTGGCCCCTCCCCGCTCTTCTGTCCCCAGTCAGTCCCCCAGGTGTGTCTTCTCCCGCCTGGAGTCTCATTGCAAAGTCCCTCTGCCAGTCTCCTTTAAAAACATTTTTTATATTTATTTATTGTATATCGTGTGTTTGTCTGCATGGATTTATGTGTACTATGTGTGTTCCTGGTGCACTTGTGGGTTAAAAGAGAGCTCTAGAGGGCTGAAGAGATGGCTCAGTGGTTAAGAGCACTGACTGCTCTTCCAGAGGTCCTGAGTTCAATCCCCAGCAACCACATGGTGGCTCACAACCATCTGTAATGAGATATGACATCCTCTTTTGGGGTGTCTGAGGATAGTGACAGTGTATTCATATATGTAAAATTAAAGGTTTTTTTTTTTTTTTTGTTTGTTTGTTTTAAAGCACTGGGATAGAGAGGAGCTAGATTGAAGGATGGTCATTAGCTAATTCTGTGGCTACCGGGAATTAAACAGGAGTAGCACATGCTCTTAACTGAAAAAAAAAATGTGTATGTATATATGTGTATGTATACATGCATGCATGTATGTATGTTATGGGTGTTTTGCCTACATTTTGTTTGTGTACCTCCTGTGTGCCTGGTGCCCACAGAGGCCAGAAGAGGGCATTGGAGTCCCTAGGGCTCCAGTTACAGATGGTTATAAACTACCGTGTGGGTGCCGGGAATCAAACCCTAGTCTCTGGAAGGACAGCTCGTGCTCTGACTGTTGAGCGCTCTCCAGCTCCGGGGCTCTGCCTCCTTTGCCCTCGCCTGGACATAAAACCCTCCTGCTGTCCCCTGGGCAAGCAGGCATGGCCAGCGCCTTCCCTGTCCTGCTGGTCCTTCCCTGGTGTTCCTCTCCATCATCTCTAGCTCCCCACAGCTAGTCTCTAGGTCTTGCTCTCCGCCTGAGCTCACCCCTGCCTGCTCCTTCCCAGTGTTGTGTGTCTGTCAGTAACTCGTGTCGATCTCACTTCTGTGTCTACAGGTCCATCTTGGGTCCCTACTATTCTTCTGCCCTCTGTCCTGGATTGCTTGCACCCTCCTACTCGCCGCTCTGCTCTACCGCCTCTCCCCCTCCCCTCTGCCTCTTCTCCCCTCAGCTCTGTGGGCTCCCGCTGCCTCGGTCCGGCCACACAGACCCAAAGCAGTGTCAGACAGACAGCCTGCCCTTCCCTAGTGGCTGGCTTATGTTCCCACCCGCCTGAGACACTAGCCCACCAAGGCTGGCGAATGCTAGATGCTGTGGCCTAGCCGCAGCTCTCTTAGTTCTAGCCTCCAACACAGGGCAGCCCACCAGTGCTCCTCACAGAGCCTGCGATCCCTGTGGGGCGCCTCACCAGCCCCAGACCCCACCCAAAGCTGGCCCTGGCTCTCACGCCACGTCTGTATCTTACACTAGACGACCTTCAGCCAACCAATCACGTCCTCTGCATTTGAATCTTTCTGGGTCCATTGTCTGAGTTTTGTTTGTTTTTTGAGATAGGTTCTCTCTACTCCTGACCTCCTGGCTGTTCTGGGGCTAACAATGTGGACCAGGCTGGTCTCAAACTCAGAGCTGGTCTCAAATCTGTTTCTGCTGGGACTAAAGGTGTGTGCCACGATGTCTGAGTTTTGTTTTGTTTTGTTTTGTTTTGTTTTAATAAAAATTATGTTACAAACTTATATGAGAAAGCATCAGAAATAACAAATGCCTAAAGGATCAGCAGCAGCCTCCTCGGGTCTAAGGTCCACTAAGGCTCAAGCAGCTTTTTAATAAAGAAAATCAAGCCTGGGAGGGGAGAGGGCACTGTGCCCCTTTCCACCAAGAATTCGCACGGCTTCAAGTTGGTGTTGGATACCCTCGTGTTTCTCATGGTTCCAGCTTGCCTGGGTTCTAGAGAGGCTTGGATAACATGGGGTGTATTCTCCAGCTCACTTCCCCTCCCCAGTCGTTCCTGAGGGCTGCTGTTGGTCCTGTGTGTGGCCTTAGTGCACAGCCTTGTAAGACTGCGTGTAAGACTCTAGTTTGTGACTGTCCTCGAACTTAAGTCTGTTACTCTGTGGGATGTGGGTTCTTTCTAGTAGTTTCCCACTGCTAGGAAGACCATTGACATCATAGCCTCAGGGTTTGATTCGAGAGTTTCTTCTAGAAATGATTTTGGCATAGTCATGCTGGATCCTTTGCACCTGTCTGGGTGTAGAGAGGAGTTCTCTGAAGTAATGTGATAGGTCGAGCTCCATGCTGACACGAAGGTCCATGCACCTGACTTCGAGTGGACATAGAATTTTGCCAGACATTTCCTCTGAATAGAAGTCACTGTCATTTTGAATTTACATTTTCTTCAGAGGTGAGCTGCTTTCTCCTATGGCATCTCCAGCTTTCTTTCTTTTTAAGATTTGTTTATTTTATGTGCACTGATGTTTTGCCCGAGTTCATGTCTGTTCAAGGATGTCAGCTCCCCCGGAACTGGAGATACAGAGAGTTGTGAGCTGCCATGTGGGTGCTGGGAATTAAACTTGGGTCCTCTGGAAAAACAGACCGTGCCCTTGACTCCTGAGCCATCTCTCCAGCTCCGGCCTTGTTTCTCAATCCTACTGAGTTGAGTTCTCTGTATCCTTATTTTGACTGTTAACCCACATGGGTTATGCCTGCTGGATACAGATGTTGTCTTGGTTAGGTTTCTATTGCTGTGATGAAACACCATGACCAAAAGGAAGCTAGGGAGGAGAGGGATTACTTGGCTTACACTTCCATACTGTAGTCCGTCACTGAAGGAAGTCAGGACAGGAACTCAAACAGGTGAGAGCCTGGAGCAGGAGCTGATGCAGAGGCCGTGGAGGGCGCTGCTTACTGCTTGTTTCCCGTGGTCTGCTCAGCCTGCTTTCTTATAGCACCCAGGACCACCAGCCAGGGATGTCACCACCCACAATGGGCTGCCCCACCCCATCACTAATAAGGAAATGCTCTGCAGGCTTGTCCGCAGCCCGATCTTATGGGAGCGTTTTCTCAATTGAGAGCCCCTCCTTTGCAGTAATTCTAGCTTGTGCCAAATTGATATCAAACTAGCCAGCACATGTGTCCTTTGTAGTTTGAGGCTTTTGGCTTTATAGCTGGATAGTGTAAGGGCTTGAATTTGATTTCCAGAATACCTTATTAAAATTTTTTTTAAGGGGCTGGAGAGATGGCTCAGCAGTTAAGAGCACTGAGTGCTCTTCCAGAGGTCCTGAGTTCAATTCCCAGCACCCGCATGGTGGCTCACAAACATCTGTAATGAGATCTGATTCTCTCTTCTGGTGCCTGTGAAGATAAATCACTCATATACATTAAATAAATAAGTATTTTCAAAATAATAATAAAAAGCTTTTTGAAGCTGGCTGTGGTAGTTGTGCCCATTTAAGCCTGGTGTTAGGGGAGCAGAGGCGGGCACAGCCCCGAGGTTCGCTGGATATCAGATTCCACTGGCCCACGTGGATAGTTCCAGGACAGTGAGAGACCCTGTTTCAAAAATAAAACTGGAGGAGCACCTGAGGGATGATGCCTGAGGTGGTCATCTGGCCCATCACATGCTCACACATGAGAGCACCAATTTACTTTAGAGGAATAAAATAAATCAGAGCCCTTGTACACATGTCTACTTCTTTAATAACTCCTTCTATTAAAGCAAAGGTCTATTTCCTGCTGAAAGTTTTCAAGTTTTGCTTGGCTAGTTTTTTGTCCTGTGGTGGCCACAGTAGCATCTTTCTGCTGCTGACCAAGTAGTCCTTGCCACTGTCCTTAGGGTCCCAAGATGCCCCAGAACCAAGAGGAATGGCTCTCCTCTGCATGCTCACCAGCTCTGAGGAACTCTCCAGACCACCAGACCACTTCCCACAGCTCTGTGGAGGCCTGGGGCCCGGCCCTTCTCTCCGGCAGCCTCTCCTCTCCTGAGTCCTAGCTGCTGACTCTGTGTAATTGCTTCTCCTTGCCAGGCAGGGCTTCCTGGGGGCCTTGAGCACTGCTGCGCCTCCAGGGTTTCTGCTGGGATTGTGGCTCTGCTTCTTTCTATCCTGCCCAGCCCAAGAGGCTACTGTAGCCATGGCTTAAGCTCTGAGTGAGGACAGCTGCCTGGTGTGCTCTGCCATGCCAAGCACCACTCTTGCCATTGTCCAGGCTCCATTTTTTAAATCCTGCCATTTGGCAAATGTCTGCGGGCATATTACCAAGTCTCTGGGCTGATGCTGGGGAAACGTCCACTGGGTGGAACAGGACCCTTGATTTGCAGGCCAGAGATGAGGAGCGTGTGCCCTGTGCCAGGCCCCCTGCTAAGTGCTTTGCTGAGACAGTTCATATGCTGTGGTTTATCGTTCAGTCCATCTTAGAATATACACAGAGCTGCCCAACAGTCAGCAATATCTAACCGTAGGTCGTTCCTAGCTCCCCTAGGTTCCTTCCCTGCCCTCCCTCTGACAACGACCACCTCCTTCCTTTCTATCCCCCCAAGGATTGTCTCCTCTGGAACATTGTAGGAGAGCAGGGCTGCAGTGTGTGGTTTGTGACTGTCTTGTTTTACTTAACATAGTGCTTCTATGGGACTTCATATAATATGATTCTATTGGGACTTCATTCCCTTTTCATGGTCCAGTAATATTCCACTGTGGATAACTTCCCGATGTCCATTTGTCAGTGGACATTTATGTTGTTTCTGCCCTTCAGTGACTTCCCTTATGAGCATGTTGTGTGTGCATGTACTCTGTTCTCTGGAGTACATACTCAGAGGAGGAACTGCTAAGTTCCTGCCATTTCCACCGTGACTGTGCCAGGTCACAGTGCCAGCAGGGTTCTGCGTTGTCCGTGCAATGGCTGCTCTTCTGTCTGTCTGCTGCAGCTTTGTGACAGATCTGATGGGGAAAGTGATTTTCTGTGTTTTGTTCAGTCCTTTCAAATTATCCTATGGGGCCTCCTCATTAACAGTTCCACATTTTGATGAGGTGGAATGAGTCAGTATGACTTTGGGAAATGTTTGCAGCAGAGTCAGGACTTGAACTCAGCTCCAGCTCACTCCGGAAATCCTGGTTCTGCCTGCTGAGCTCACAGAGGCTGTGTGACAGGGTTCCTTCAGCCACGGCCCAGGCAGCAGGACCATTCCATCATGGAGCTGAACAAAGGAGAGCAGGCAGCCAGGGCCTGAAGGGTGGGAGGCCTGAGGTGGCCTGTGCCTGTGGGAGAGAAACCTACCCCGGGGTCAGCAGAAACTCCAGTCTCCAGGGCAGAGCCAGGCGTTCATTTCTGAGAGATGTTAGAAGACATTTCAGCACAAGGTCCATGGCTGACCTAAGTTCTCCTCGCAGAAACCAAAGTTAAGAATGGACAGAAAAGCAGCCGAGAGTCCATGATGCGAGCCAGGGCAGAGCCGGCCCTAATCTCACCTAGGCCGTGCTCCCTGCCTTCTGGCGGGCTCAGCTTTGTCTGACGGAGGATGTGGGGCTTCTGCAGGCCGACCTGAGCCAAGCTGCCATGTCTGGAGCCTTTGAACTTCACAGCATCAGCCAGAAGTTGCCCCTGGAATGTCTGCAGAATTTCCTGCCCCTCTCCCCCTCCCGCTGCCCTGTCTGCCAAACTCACCTTTGAGTTGTGGGTGGGCCTTCCTGAAACCACAGGTGTGAACTAGGGCCCCTGCAGACTGCCCCTCCTCAGGCTGGCCCTCTGCATCCCACTTTAGCTGGGCACCAGTTCATTCAGGGGAGTTTCTCAAGTTTTAGTCCAGCAGATTTTCAATTTCTCACCTCATCAAGTAAAGCTTACAATTGTTTTTCCATAAAAGTTGTAAGTGTTCATTGACCAAAAAAATGTGACATACACTAGCAAAGCAAAGGAACGGTTTAAAAAGCTCTGTCTGTCCTTACGTATTTATTTGCATGAATTTGTGTGTGTGTGTGTGTGTGTGTGTGTGTGTGTGTTTCTGTGTATGAGTTATGTGTAAATGAGTGTGTGTACATGTGTGCTCTGCTGCCCTTCTTGCTCACTCTGCCCCTGATGTGCTGAAGCAGAGTTTCTCACTGAATCTGGGGCTTGCAATTTTAGCCTCTGCCTGGTCAGCTTGCTGTGGGATTCCCCACCTCCCCTCCCATGCACTGAGCTGGAGCAGCTGGGTTCCACATGTGTGTGGCTTTTACATGGGTTCCACATGTATGTGGCTTTTACATGGGTTCCACATGTGTGTGGCTTTTACATGGGTTCCACATGTGTGTGGCTTTTACATGGGTTCCACATGTGTGTGGCTTTTACATGGGTTCCACATGTGTGTGGCTTTTACATGGGTTCCACATGTGTGTGGCTTTTACATGGGTTCCACATGTGTGTGGCTTTTACATGGGTTCCACATGTGTGTGGCTTTTACATGGGTTCTGATGATCCAAACTCCAGTCCTCATGCTTGCCCTGCTGAGGCTTCTGACTGAGCTGGTCCAGGTCGCCACCATCCAGCCTTGTACACGTCTCTCTCTTTATATATCCCCACTCTCAGCCATTAGTGCCAAACAATGCTTTGTAGTTTAGTTTCTAGGTCCTTCTCTGTCCACAGCTGTTAAAAGACAAAACTGGATCCCATGAGCCATATTCCTAGATTGTCCTGTAAGAAACGTCTTACAAAAGTAAGTTTGTTTGTCTTTATGAACAGAGAGCCCTGGTGAAGATACAGGCTGGTCCCCTCACCTGGCTCCTCCATCTGCAGGAGGGGCTCCCTCTTTCCCTCCCTCCCTCCCTCCCTCCTTCCCTCCCTGCTGATCTCCAGGTCACTGTCTTCCCTTCCAGAAGCCAGGCTGAGCTGCTGCTGCAGAGCACGCCTCCCCGCCCCCTCTACACTGCTGTCAGTTAGCCCTTTAAATGCTTAATGCAATACGTTGTATTAACTCGTGTTCATATATGTGTTTATCACATGTCTTTCCCTGTGATGAATGTGCCTCGTGTGGTCTGTGAGACCCTTCTCCTTCAGTAGCCCGCAGTAGCATGGCCTCAGAACCAGGCATCCTCAGAGAAGGGACAATGAACAACTCACCATGTGTCCATAGTCTGCCTGGAAGCAGAACTCCTAGTTCCTGGGGCATGCGTGTGTGCTCAAGCTTTGGTACCAAAGTCATCTCACTCTGGAGCGCTCTCTCTCTCTCTCTCTCTCTCTCTCTCTCTCTCTCTCTCTCTTTCTCTTCCCCCTCCTCTTCCCTGCCCCTCCCCCTCTCCCTTCCTTCTTCCCCTCTCTCCTTTTCTCTCCCCCTTTATTTTGTGTGTGTGTGTGTGTGTGTGTGTGTGTGTGTGTGTGTGTAGGTCAGAGGACAA
The DNA here is from genome assembly GCA_964023405.1 of Apodemus agrarius. Lineage (NCBI taxonomy): Eukaryota > Metazoa > Chordata > Mammalia > Rodentia > Muridae > Apodemus > Apodemus agrarius. The sequence goes on from OZ030008.1 coordinate 152,629,608, forward strand.
CTCTGGGAGTCAGGTCTCTCCATATACCAAGTGGGTCTCAAGGCTCAAACAAGGTCGTCAGGTTTGACAGCAAGTGCCTCTACCCACAGAGGCACCTCGCTGGGTGAGGTACTCATTGGCCTCCCTCTTGTCACACAGCAATGATGGGTGTGTCTGTTCTTAGAGCCTCTTTGCATTGACTGTACCAGCCTCTGCTTTAAATGTTAGTATCAGCTGGGCAGAGCCCCTTTGAGATCAATAACTAGCCAAGGCCAGGGTTTGCTTACCCTTTGCATGGCTCTGCACCATTGCTGGTTGGTGTGTGGCCTGCCTGTGGACTAGAGTGTTTGCCTTTTTCTATTTCCTTATGAAAGCTCTCCACACATATTCTCTCATGTGCTTTCTGATAAGCAATTTTCCCTCTAACATATCCTGGGCATAGCCCCATAAGCGTGTGTCATCCCGTGAACATACTGTATTTGTGTAGCCAACACTCTCTGTGCCTTGGTTTCCTTGTCTAGAACTCAGACAGTAATTTTTTCTCCTCATAGCTTTGCTATGTGTACTGTGGTGGTCCATGAATTACTTATACTGATGATTTAAGCAAAATAAATTATGTGTGGTGAGGGAAAGGGGCATCCGGGCCTCAGATGGTCTAATGTGCCTTCTCTCCCAAGGGTGTAGTTCAGACTCTTCCTGGTTTCAGTGAGCTTGATCTTTCCATTGTCAACCTGGCCTGGTAACCTATGGCATTCACCTCTCTCTGGGCTTCTGAAGAGCCTGAGGACACCCTGGGTCACACCTGGATGTAGAGATCTTTTAAATCATTCAGCAACACACACACCCTTGATTCAGGTCTTACAAAATAAGGCAATCGTTTGGCATGAAAATGTGTGCTGCCATGTCCTGGTCTGGTTTCAGCTGCTGAAATAATCTGCTGTTGCATCCACAGACTGGGCACTTAGAAACAATGGAGGTCATGGCTCTGGGGTCCCGAGGCTGGGAAGCCCAAGTGGAGGAGCCATGTCCCTCGAAGGCTTTCTCGTGGTGGATAATGGAGCAGATGTCGTAGATGATGAATGTGCAGAGGAGATATATGCGGTGAACCCTTCCTGCCACAGCACCCACCCAGCGTAGCATGGGTCCCTCTCCAAGGGCAGTGTCCATTTGGCCTAAGCACCACCCATTAGGCCCCACCTCTTCAGCCTCACAGCACAATAGTGGCCACACTCCAATCCGGGCTTTGAGGGGACACTGAACCACAGTACAGTTTCACACCTCTGCCATCAAAGCAAAATCCTCAGCACTGCCATGCCTCTAAATGTGCCTCTAGTATCCCTCCATCTGTAGCCTTCAACACCCAGCTGTGTTCCCAGCTTCCCCTCAGCACAGTGGTATCGGCTCTCCCTGTCTGCTTGGGTCCTTCTGTATCCCAGAGAAGCCTGCCTGTGGCCTGTCAAATGTCCTGAAAGCATTTTCCCAGAGTGACCCGAGGGGTCTGGGTTTGGCCCTGTAGCTGAGCACTGAATGACTGGAGTAAGTTTGCTGCTGTCTTCAGGTTCAGTTATCTTAACTGGTGTGGGGGTGGGGGCTCCATGTCATTAGACTGTCAGGACCCTTGAGTGAAAAGCTATAGGTGGCTTGCTTAGACCAGAGCCTGACAAACAGCAGGCTGCTGCCCCGTGTCCCCTCTCAGCCAGGGGGAGAGCATCCCACTTGGCTTTGCTCCTTCATATCTAGGCATATCTGCTAGCTGCAGCAGCTGGGACACTGCTCAAAGGGCTGCTTGAAGCTCTCTGATAATCGCTTATTTTCTGTGACTGCCAAAAAGCATCCATGCACTCAGCCAAGGAAAGAAATGGGAAGCTGGGCCCATGAGGACCACATAACTCTGCCGTCCCTGTTACCCCCTCTCAGGGCTCCAGCGCTGGGCACTCAAAGGTGGATGCTGGCAGTGGGGAAGGCTGGAATCGGGAGCATGTGCCACCAGACATAATCACCAGTTGCAAAATGTGCTGATGCCATCTAGCAAGGCATGAGATCGTGTGCCACTAGAAGGGCCGGTGACTCTCATACCACAGCGCTCTGCTTCTTCAGATTAGAATGTACCTTTATTTTAACAAACCAACATTTGCATGCACAGTTCGATGGTGGCACATGCCTGTAAATCCCAACACTCAGGAGGCAGAAGTAGGCAGATCTCTGTGACTTGAGGCCACTGTTGCCTAGATAGTGGGTTTCAGGCCAGCCAGGGTTACAGAGAGACCCTGTCTTAAAGAGTAAAAGCTTCTGTCTTACACTAGCACTCAGGAAACTGAGGCAGGAGGATCATCAAGAGTTTAAAGTCAAGATGGAAGGAAGAACTCTGAGAGGAGAGACCAGGATGGAGAGCAGCTTTTGAAATGTAGATAAGTAAGTAAAGAAATAAATAAGAGTTTAAAGTTAGCCTTGGCTACAAAGTGAGGCCCTGTCTTAAAACAAAAACCTAAAATTACAAAGCAAAGCAAAGCATGAAAGCCTGGCAAAGGCTTAAGAGGAAAGATGTCTTTCCGGACTTGCCGGAGGGTTGCTCTGCCAGGCTGAGCTTGCGTGGTTTGGTTTGGTTTTCTCTCTGCTTTGATGACATGGTTTCTTAATTGAGTTGCCTGTTTTTTGTTTCATGTTCTTGTTCCTCCTGTAAGGTGGTGTCACAGATCTCTACTCTGCAGTCACATCTTGTGACAGGGTGGATGTTGGGTACAACTGAAGGAACTGGTGTCCTCCGGGTACCTGCTGACCCCACACCTGGGCTCTCAGGACAAGTCAGCCTCCTTCAGAGCAAGAGGCACTCGGCAGCAGCCTTGCTGGGGTCAGTGCCCAGGACAGCGTGCGCCTTGGAGAGTGGAGGGCGGGTGAGCCTCCCGCTGGTCCTGCCGGCTTCAGTCCTGGGAGCACCGCTGCTTGGGGAGGCTGCACGAGGCGTGGCTTCTTATGGCTCTGGCTGAATGGCTGCCCGCTCACTCATTCCTTTAGTGAGCATTCACTGAGCCTCTTTGTGTCAGGCACGGTGCGTGGCACAGAGTGGCACCTCCTGGTCCTGGTGGATGGTAGGAGAAGATTCATGTTTGAAAGGACAGATTGAGTCTCAGAGATGATGCCGGAGTCTTGGGACCGCTGTGGGGCGTTAGGACCTGTGAGTGAGGGTGTGGCACTGTGTTTAGTGCCTGGCTCCACCTCCACCTGAGCATCCTCGCGTTTGGACTAGAAGCAGAGTCCGCTCTGCAGGTGCTCACCAGCAAGAGCCTTGCACCTGTAGCGTCTCCTGTGACCCCTGGGGAAGGCAGCGTGCCTTTCCACAGGCCATGGTTTCACTGAAGCTGCTGGGTTTTAATTTCAGATCTGCCTCTGAGTTCCAAGCCACCTGCTCCCTGGACCCTGGTAGGGGTCCCCGTCCTCTTCCCTGTGCCCACAGACTATTAGTTCATCTGACTGGACGAGACATTCATGTTAACCTGTAGCTTTGTGTGAGTGGGTTGAGAAGTGCCTGCCCAGAGCAGCGGTGACTGCGGCTAAGGCCGCTGCTGTTGCTTCTCTGGAGCCTCTCTCATGTGGCTTTCAGGTTCCTCTGGCCACAATGACCTTTCTTTTCTTTACGCTCAGGTTTGCTTCGGTCTCAGACATAAGTGTTTTTCTCTTGCTGGCTGGCCTTCGGCTTCTCTGAGGCAGCCTCCAGGGTGGCGGCTGTGGTGGGCCTGGGGCTGTAGTGAGAACTCCTGTGTGTGTGTTGGAGGCTGGTGACCATTTACAGTGCCTTCATGGGAGTAGAGCTCCGGTCAGCTGTCCTCCACGATGGCCCGGAGCTCATCAGCTCAAGGCCATTTCCCCATGCACACTTGAGAAGCACAGCCGTGGCTCCATCAGAAGACCGGCTGCCCGAGGCCGTCCCATGTCTGTGCCCACGTGGGACGTTGCTCCCTGGGTCTCCTGCCTCTCTGTTGTGATTTGGGCACATGGGTGAGGTAGAGAGTTGTAGGGTCCTCTCTCCAGTCCCCTTGTCATCTTTGTGTACCCGGCACTCAACACTGGATGTCATGCTAATACCACCTGCCCAGTGAAGCAAATAAAGGCTTGCTTTACTCAGGATTGTGTCCTGAAGGAGAATTGAGAAGAGGCTTCCTAGCGAGACCAGAAATGGAATCAACTGAGTCTAGTTTATTTTCCTATCATGATATAGTTTCTGACCTTGAATTCCACTTTGGGAGCTTGCATCAAGAAGATGCAGTGTGGAGCCAGCTTCCTGACCTGCCACCCCAGCCCCCACAGCACCTCTGACTGAAGCTCCCTCGGGCTCGCTCCTCTGGGCAGGAGGTCACATCAGCCACACTGCAGGGGGTGCCCTTTGCAGGTGCCTTTCCACCCCATGGGTTTTATTCTGTGCCCCATGTCCACCCCCATGTAAATAGCAACCGACAGCCTAATGCGCTGCTGGTCCAGTCCCTCCCCGTCCGTTACAACAAAAGCTATTCTTTGCTCGTTAGAACCATTTCTGTCAGGGTGTCTTTAATCAATGGCTTCCCTGGGGACAGTATTTTTAGAAGTTGTATTTTTCACCGTCTCCCCTTTTCCCTTTTGGAAATGTTCTTCCTGGTGCTGAGTGTGGCGCACTAATGAGATGCCAGGAGAGTTGGGGCCGGTGCTAATTGGAACAGGTAGAGGAGCTGTGGGCTCCCACTCGGGTTCCGTCGTATCTTACCTGTGACCCTCTTCTCCGTCTCTCTGCTGCAGGTTGCGCAGACAGCAGACGGTGTGGATGCTGATCTCTGGAAGGACGGCTTATTCAAGTCCAAGGTTACCAGATACCTGTGTTTCACAAGATCATTTTCCAAAGAAAATGTGAGTGTGGTGGTGGTTCCGTTTGCTGAGTGGGCAGGACTAATTTATATTTCTGGTTGGGGCTTCCTCTCTTTCGTGTGTGGTTTATGCTCATTGTTGTATTAATTTATCGGTGGTTTCAGAAACAGGGTAGAATCAGCAGCCAGCACTGTGTCATTTATTAACAACATTATTAACCACATCCCCAGTGCACTGTGAATCCTAGTAAGATGTGTTCTCCAAAGGATGCCGGGAAGTTCCCTCGCTCTGCTTTCAGTGACAACTCCTGGGGCACTGGGGACAGGAGGGTCTGCCAGGGCCACTGGGATGGAGAGCAGCCAGCAAAGGGCAGGCCAGCTCAGTGGAGGGTCCGTGGCACCCACTGCCCCATGACAGTCCCCAGACATGATGTGGCCTTGTTTCTGAAGAGCATCTGTGTGACATGGGGCGTCTCGTCATTATGGAGAGGTGGCTCCCCGGGTGCAATCCTTTTATGCTGGTTTTTAGTACTTGAGCACATGAACTAGGGAACCTTAAGGCTGACTCTGACAGTGTCCCCAGCGAAGCCAACCTGTGACGGCCCCTCACTTCCTCCCAAGATGACCACTTTTGCTCCCCACGTTAACCCTCTGGAGGAGGTGATAAGTTATCTCTTCTGATTCAGATACTTATTTTTGCAAGCATTTTTAGCAATTTCTAAGTATTATAATGGTAATATAGGTGGTAGTTAAACATTAAAAACACAATATAAAACATGCCAAATAGAAAACCAAAAGAAGCCTTCTTGAGCCTCCCTGTCCCTCAGCCTCCATCCCTCAACCCCACCCCCCCCTTCTCTCACAACCTCTTTCTCTTCACAACCTGTCTCTATCACAACTCTCCAGCCTGGATCCCACTGGCAGGCCCAGGCTTTTCCCTGCAGCAGTTCTGAATGTGGACTGTAATGTGATCACACAGCACTTGTTGCTCACTGGTAATCTTTTGTCCTGAATATTGTTCCTGGTGTGTTCAGGATGAGGGGCGAAGCCATCCCATTAAGTTCCCTCTAATTATAAGAGCAATACCTTTGCTGCTTGTAACATATAGAGTTTATGACCAAATAGGGCAATCTCTTTACCAGCAGCCTTTGAATGCATTTTCAGTAGCAGGATGGCGGCAGCTGAGGCAGAGTAGGCACCTGCACAGGGCTTGCGGTGCGGCTGCGCAGATCCTGGGGGTTAAATGTAGCCTGAGGGGACTCCACCTTACAGGTGAGTTGCCTGAGGTTATCGGTAGACCTAAGACGTATCCTTCCCACCAGCACCCTCAGGCCCTCTGTCTCAGGGGTCTACCCAAATGCCTTTTGAAAGCCATTTTGCTTTTCCCTCTTGTTGTCTCTGCTCTGTCTGTTGACCACAGCTTCCCATAGAGTACCAATGGGTCCCCCACTGCTGGACTCTCAGGAGGAAGTCCTGAAGACTGGGTCAAACACCTTGTCTAAGTTACTTTTTTGTTGCTATGATAAAACCATGACCAGGGCAACTTATCAATGGAGGGAGATATTTGGGCATATGGTCTGAGAGGGATAAAAATCTGTCATGGCAGGGAGGCATGGCAGTCTGTGGCAGGCATGGTAATAAGAGCAGGACCCTGGGAGCTTCCATCCAGGAAGCCGAGCGAGAGCTAGAAGTGCTGTTCACATTTGACTTTCAAAGTCCGCCCAGAGATGAACCTCCTCCAGCAAGGCCACACCTCCTCCACCTCCCCAACCAGCCCCACAAGCTGGAGACCAAGTGTTCCCATATCGAAAGGATCACAGCCCCGGGCAGTGCTGCTGGCCTCAGAGGATGGCCACGGTCCCTGGGTCACGTACACTGGGCCCTGCTGCATTTACTCCTGAGTCTGTGAGCTATCGCTCTTCTAAGCAGGAGTTCACGAAGCCCCAGGAGCTGGGGCAGCACATCTGTTGTGGTCTGGGGAAGGCACTGGACCCATTAGCTTGGGGTGGATTATAGAAAACAGTCCTCAGCTTGAGGGCGGTGGTAGAGCACTTGCTTACTTAGTGTGCACTGGGCCCTGAATTCAGCCCCGGGAACGGCCAGGAAACACGTTGCTCCCCGTCAGTAGCCAGGCTCTGGGGGTGATGAGGTTGCCAGGAGGGCAGCAGGAGAAGCCCCTGCCCTCAGCTGAAGCCTAGGTGCATGACTGTGTCTAGCACTTGGGAGACATGTTAGCAATTCCATCCTCGGCACCAAAAGAGGAATGGGTGTGTCCTTTACAGCATCCAAATGACAAATCAGGATAGAATTGCTTTGGGATCAAATTTTGGGGAATGACAGAGCCCACTTGCCAGCCCTAAGTGAGGCAGGAGCTAGGCACATCTGCATCGGTGGTGGCTGCCTGTCTGTCCTGGTGTAGTCAGAGCACAGGCTTGGCAAAGCACGATTTTACAACCATCTGGGAGGGTGTGGGCTCTCCAGAGCAGGCCAAGTCTTAATTAGGCGACTTGAGACTCCCATCAGAGGAGTTTGGGGAGCTTCCTTTGAATCCTAAATTTCTTTCCCCCAATCAGGCCATTAAAATGGAAACCTGGCTGGAGAGTGACATCGCTTCCTGGGAAGGAGTGAGATTAATTGCACTTTTCATGCCCCGCACTTTCTGTGTTACCTGTAATAATAGTGTGCATAGATTAGGTAGGGAGGATGTTAAACAGAAGGATTTATGAACATTTGAATATTAAGTTGGTTATCTGTGGCTACCTTAAATGCAAAGTTGTCAAAAATAATTACAGTATACTAGCAAATACTGGCTACCAGAGACAATATAAATACCCTGAGTCAGTGTACGCCGGGCTCCTGGTATGAATCATGTGCTCAGCAAGGATCGGGAATACGCTCTTCATATTTATGAGGAGGAAATGAAAGAGAGCACAGTGGGGGAGGGGAACCAGGAAAATTAATGGTGTTGTAGGCCTATGATATATAAAAAACGGTGGGAGTAGGAGGACCCTGCAGACTGGCAGCCCCCGTGGAAGAGGGCCACACCCTCGGGCTGCAGGAAGCTTCAATAGGGCAGCCTCCCATTTTGTATGCCTGGAAGGGTTTCCCAACACTTGTAAAGTGGCCACACCACCAATGCTCTGGTTTGAGGATTAAGGCATCTTTTCCAAGAGCGCAGGGGGTGAGGCGGCTGAGTGGTTGCGGTTGACTTCATGGAATCCAGCGTGTCTAGCCGAAGACGGTCATACACGGTACTGATGAATGCCCATCCATCTAGGGGACAGCAGAGCATGCCCAGTTGTTAATTTCTCAGTGCAGGAAGCAGTGACAACATGGGAGAGCAGCCGCCTGGGCAGGGGAGCAGGAGGGGGAGGGGAGCGAGGGCAGTCAATGAGACAGACACGCTGCTCCAGAAGCAGCTGCTGCTCCCACGGTTCCCAGCTGGGCCCGGCCTTCACGTGCAGTTAGGGGTCTATTCCGCAGCGGAGAGGCCCACTGCCCGCATGCCGCACCTCAGTGCAGACTGTCTTCCTGAGCCTGGCCACCTGAGCACCGTTGGCAAGCACACGGACGCTGAGAGAGACGGGCAGATGTCTGATGGTACAGTCACGGATGTGCTGGCCACAGGCTGCACCTGCCACTCTGGCTTCCGAATTTCAACTTGAGGCATGTTTTACTTACAGGCCATAATAACTAAGAAGGAACGGTGGGAACTTTGGTGACGTGGTTTCCATTTGAGAAAGTCTGAGTCAGTTTCTGATTGCTAGCACCCCACACTGTTGAAAAGCTTGCCACAGGCATTAATGTTTTTATCCAGTAATTATTGAGTGCCTACTGTGTGCCAAGGACTATGGCGGCTTGGGTGAGCAGAAGGAGCAAACATCATTTTGGTTCCTGTTTAGTGGTGGCATCCAGGAGCCATTGTGCAGTTTCTTAGAGACGTCTTTCGAGGCGGCAGGGAGGTGGACAGCTGCTTCATGAGGCCTCTCTAGTCACTGCTCTACTGCTGCGGAGAGCACTACAGTCGGGCGTCACTGTCAGCGTGGCAGGGAGCACGGCAGCACACATGAGGCTGTGTTGGTAGCTACGGCCTCCTCCCCAACTCAGACAGAGATGTTAGGCCCAGCAAGGGCTTTTGACTACTCGAAGGCCACCCTCAGTGACACACTTTCTCCAAGGCCACACCTCCTAATCCTTTTCGAGCAGTGCCACTCCCTGGTGACTATGCATTCAGATACAGGAGCAAGTGGAGGCCATTCTGACTCAGATCACTGCAGTGTCCAATTACAAACTGATGGGAAGTTAAAAGGGTCTTGGAGAGAGAGAGTATCTGGCTTCATTCAGAGAGCAAATATTCGACAGGCGGTGGTGGCGAACGCCTTTAATCCCAGCACTTGGGAGGCAGAGGCAGGCGGATTTCTGAATTCGAGGCCAGCCTGGTCTACAGAGTGAGTTCCAGGACAGCCAGGGCTACACAGAAAAACCCTTTCTCGACACCCTCCCCCCCAGCAAATATTCCCTGGGTGGATTTCAGAGATGCCTGTGATATAAAAATGGAGCCAGGGTTCCCCAAGCCCACTGGATGGATGAAGTTGGGTCCATCTCTAAGTAACAGGGGAACCCTTGCCTGAGTGGTTCCTGGGACGATAGAGCCTGGACTCACCCTTAGATGTTAGTCCAGGACTGCAGACAAGGAAAATAAGCATGCATCCAGCTGGGCTTGGTGGGACACCGTGCTTCTGCAAAGTGGGCACATTGCTGGAATCCTAACAGGAGAGATTTGGGGCAGGAACCCATTATTCTTGCCTTAACTGGCTCTGACGAGGCTGAGATGACTCTGAAGACGTGAATGTAATCTCCACAGCAGCCCTCGTGTTTAAAATGTAGGGCAGATTTCTTAAGGGCTGTTTCTAGCTTGAAGTGAAGGCTGCAAAGGCTGGCGTGTTGGCAAAGAATTCTCTCTTGCAATTATAGAATGGTGCACCACCAACCATCTTCAAAAGATGTCTGTATGGAAAGTGTGCACTGCGGACCCCTCTGCAGCACTAGATAGCAGCTCTTCCGAGCTCCCGGAGCGAGCTCTCTCAGAAGGCGTGGGGCGGGAGGTGGCCAGGCTGGCATTCAGTTACTTTATGATCCTTAGGATTTTGTAAAATGTATCTTGTAGCCGAAAACTGCCAGTCTGTGACCGGTGACCCCTTGGGTGTGTGGTCAGACCTTCACATGCAGCTCCTCTCTTGCAAGCATTCCAGAAGCATCTCTATTTAAAACGCTCTGACCCTGAGAAGTGGTGGGGTTCAGGGATGTGCGTACACCTGCCCTTGGCTGAGTGGCTTTGGGGTTCCACAGATGAAATCTCCTTTCTGAGGTACACTAGAGTATCTGGTAAATGCTAGTACCATCTTCTCCAGTTAACCTGCTGGGGTAAAGCTGCGGCAGCCATTGTGTTAATCATGTTTCCTGGAGCCGGGACCGCAAGCAGACCAAGGCAGGTTCCCATTCACAGTGTGTCTTTTCTGTCCTTCCCCAGAGCCACTTGGGGAATGTGCTGGTGGACATGAAGCTCATCGACGTCAAGGACACCTTGCCAGTGGGCTTCATTCCCATCCAGGAGACCGTGGACACACGTGAGTCAGCACCTCTGGCCCTGGGAGCCTCCTCCAGCAGGGGTGGGAAGGGGGTGGGGGTGGGGCTTCCAAAGACTGCATGTGTTTCTCTCTGGAAATGTGTGAGGGGGTTTCCTGTTGATGGTGAAGAAAGCCTGCCACTTGATTCTCTGTGTGTCTGAAGAGTGTGTGGGTCCTTGCCTGCAAGTGTGCAGAGTCTTAGATTGGTGCCCCCTCACTCACCGACAGAGCAGTGAGTCTAGGGACAGTTGGTTTGCCCTCAGCTGATGCTGAAGTCAAGCTTAGCACAAGACCCTGAAGCAAAAGGGAGGGAGAGCAGAGATCACAGGATCCCCCGGGGCTGCAGAAACAGCTCTGAGTCTGGTCTGGGGCTCCAGAGTGAACCAGAGGCAGGACCCAGAAAGACTTCAAGTTAGAGCATGCAAGACCCAAATTAGAGTGAGATGTGGTGGCTCATACCTGTAATCACAACACTTGAGAGGAGATGGGGGCAGGAAAATCAGAATTTAAGGCCATCCTTTACTGCATAGAAGTTCTGAGCCTGGGCTCCATGAGACCCTGTCTAGTTAAAGAACAAAACAACAACAGCAACAACCAAACCAAACCAAAACAAAACAAAACAAAACAAAACAAATTGTTTAAATTGTTTAAATTAGACCAGATGCTCCAACCACTGAGCAACACTGCACTGAGCTAAGCGGCAGGGAACTGTGGGAAATGGAGAAGCTGCTTCAGGATCCTGCAGTGCTATGGGCTCTGATCCTAGAGTGCTGGGAACTGAGGTCTCTGAGTGCTGGGGCTGTGGTCCTAGAGTGCTGATTGTTACAGCAGGGCTGGTAAGATAGTATCAGGAAGCCCTGTGTATCTGAGCTTCTTCACGTGGGTGTACATGAACTTGCTTTATTTGTAATTACTTGTAGCCAGTCTTTGCTACTTTGTGGGTTCTTCTCCTGACCTTTATCCCAGTCTCCCTATTTCACCCTGTCACTAGAGAGAAAGAAGGAGAGAGGAAAGAGACAGAGACACACACACTCACACACACACACACACACACAGAGAGAGAGAGAGAGAGAGAGAGAGAGAGAGAGAGAGAGAGAGAGAGAGAGAGAGAGAGAGAGAGATCCTGGCATCTCCAGCCCTGCCTCTAGGGGCCCTAGCATTTATTATATACCCTCTGAAAAGTTCCCAGAATTTTAAATGTCATCCAATCATAGAAACTATCTTCAGCTGGGAAAACCATTTCTCTCCTACAGCACAAGGCAGATCATGAATCAGATCCCTAAACCTGGGATTAAAACTAAAACACAGGAGCAAAGATGGTGGCGACCTCAGAACGCAGGGCTCCCTCTAATTGCGGGACTCCCTCCAAGTCAGATGCTCCCTTGCAGGATATGTGCCCAGAATGTAATAAGGATACATGCTCCACTATGTTCATAGCACCCCTATTTATAATAGCCAGAAGCTGGAAAGAACCCAGATGTCCCTCAACGGAGGAATGGATACAGAAAATGTGGTATATTTACACTATGGAATACTACTCAGCTATTAAAAACAATTCATAAAATTCTTAGGCAAATGGGTGGAACTGGAGAATATCATCCTGAGTGAGGTGACCCAATCACAAAAGAACATACATGGTATGCACTCACTGATAAGTGGATATTAGCCCAGAAGCTTGGAATACCCAGGAAATGATTCACATATCAAATGATGCCTAAGAAGAAGGAAGGAGAGGCCCCTGGTCCTGGAAAGGCTCAGTGCAGCAGTGTAGGGGAATACCAGGACAGGGAATGGGAAGGGGTTGATTGGGGAACATGGGGAGGGAAGAGGGCTTATGGGACTTTCGGGGAGGGGGGAATCCTGGAAAGGGGAAATCATTTGAAATGTAAATAAAGGATATATCGAATTTAAAAAAACCAAACACATTCTTATAATATTTCTGTTGTTTTCTAAAAAACCAAAACTCCAAAATTGTCACTACAATTACTCATGAACCCACTCCACAGCAGCAAGACAGGGAGTAAGAAAACAGAGATCCTCATCTGTGAGATTCCTTTATGGAATTCTGTACCCGGTTGTTGGTCATTACTTATATTATGTGTATGTGATTTTGTCTTAGTCAGGGTTTCTATTCCTGCACAAACATCATGACCAAGAAGCAAGTTGGGGAGGAAAGGCTTTATTCAGCTTACACCTCCACACTGCTGTTCCTCATCAGAAGAAGTCAGGACTGGAACTCAAGCAGGTCAGGAAGCAGGAGCTGATGCAGAGGCCATGGAGGGATGTTACTTACTGGCTTGCTTCCCCTGGCTTGCTCAGCCTGCTCTCTTATAGAACCCAAGACCACCAGCCCAGGGGTGGCACCACCCACAATGGGCCCTCCCCCCTTGATCATTAATTGAGAAATGCCCCACAGCTGGATCTCATGGAGGCACTTCCTCAACTGAAGCTCCTTTCTCTGTGATAACTCCAGCTTGTGTCAAGTTGACACACAAAACCAGCCAGTACAGATTTTTTTCCCAAATTCCCACGGTGTGAACACTTCTGGGCCAGCACTCGCCTGCCATTCGCACTGAGCAGCCCCCGAGTCTCCTCAGCCTCCCGCGATGGCAGTGGCCCCACACTGGCTGATTCAGCTGCTCCCCGGGCTGCGTCCTAGCAAAATGTCACAGTGCTGGCCGGCTTTAACTGCCACTTGGACATCACCTGGGCTCACCTTAGAAGGGGGTCTCAGCTGAAGGACTACCTGGCCTCTGGGTGTGTCTGGGGGCAGGGGATTGTCATGATTGTTAGCTGACTGAGCCCACGGTGGATGGCACCTTCCCTGGGCAGGAAGTCTTGGACTGCCTGAGGCGCCCAGGAGGAAGCAGGGATACATTTGTTTCTCTCTGTTCTTGACAGAGGTTGGGACATGACCATCTGCTTGAGTTTCTGCCTTGGTTTCCCCTCAGTGGTGGACTCTAACCTGGAATTGTAAGCCAAATAAACCCATTCGTTCTCAGGTTGCCTTTGGCCAGGGTGTTTTATCCTAGCAACGAATACTAAGGTGCTGATATCTGCTATTTTTCATAGACCCATGTGAAATGCTGTAGCCTCATGATGTCACTTTACCTTTGGGAGACCTCGGTAGAGATGGGCGTTGACCTATTTTAATATGAGAAATATTAAGGCACAGTGGCTACATCTTAGCCAAAAGCAAGAACACACCCATACGCACATACATACACATGCATGCACACAGGCATGTACATATATACCCACAGACACTTATGCATAGACCTGAAAATGCATGCACACATACACATATGTGCATAAATACACATGGCTACATACATGCATGTACATATACATACATGCACATAATCATGTGCATATATACATACACATGTAGCTGCACACACATACACATGCATAAACACAACATACTTGTGTGCACATGCATATGCATGCACAAACACATACACACGAGCACACATGTACTAAGCACCTTGCACATCTAGATTTTATGTATCTGTGTTCTGTCAGGATGGGCTTTATTGCCATGCTGACGTCTCACTGCCTTACGGTCGCTTTGTTTGCTCAGCCCTTCTGTACTGGCTCCGCCTCTTTGTTTTACTGTTTAAATTGTAGTTAACTTATAGCTTGCTACTTATTAGCAAGCCTGTATGCTTTTGTAAATGTCTGCTTGCTAGCTTTGCCTCTTATGTGAGGTCTCTGCTTACAAATTAAAATCACATTGTTGATTTGCATCCAACCATGGTCTGGTTTCTCCCTAAGTATTTCAAAGTTTTTATATTTCCTTGATGTTCATTTTTGACAGCTGACTGATGTGTAATGTCTTTTGTATGGATATATGGCACAGCCACAAGGGATTTCCTATTCTGAATTTTCAGTCTGTTGAGCTCATCAGCCGGGAGGCCCTGTTGTGGGCCTGTGTTCTGACAGGGAAACCAGTCCCCATGTTTGCACTAGGTGCTCTGCAGTGGGTCCTTGCTCTGCATCATGGTGTAAGCACTTCCAGTCAAGGGCCATTTCTCAAAGGCTTCCCAAGGGACCAGGAGCCTCATGGTCAGCCCAGTGTCTCCTGAGAGTACTTAAAGCTTTGATTTCATGAAGTCAGCCAAAAGGATGAGACTCCTGTAATTAATTTAAAATATAGCCTGCTGCAGTCCATACAGCACTTAAACACTGGAAGACTGTTTGTTTTAGTAAAGTGTTGTGTGCTCTTCCTGTGTTCATTAGCATGACTGAACACATTTCTATCGACTATGTATAATATGTTTACTTAAAATGAGGCCTGCTTAGGCGTGTGTAAAGAATGAGTGCATCCGGTCTCCACTGGGCTGGCTGCAGTGGAGGCATGGAGCCCAGCTGGGGCAAAGGCAGGCCCAATACCTGCCCTGAGGTTTGCCTCCCAGCAGGTTTCCAGTGCCTCCCCTGAGGGCCTGAACTTGGGAGCTGATGGTGGTAGGCTGCTTCTGCACCCGTCCTCCAGGACGCCATCGCTGCCTCACGGATGGTGTTTGCCATGTGGATTAGAGGCATTTCTACAGCTTGACAGGGCCATGCAGCCCTCTGCTTTCACTGCTGGGAAAGACGGGAATTTCAGCATGACCTTTTAAAAAGACATCTCCCTTTTCCTAAAACCTAGCAAGGGCCCAACAGTACTCTGCCTGCCTGCCTGCCTGCCTGCCACAAGACAGTGTCTCTGGCTTTTCTTTATTGAGCACTTACTGTGTGCCTAGAACTGGCCAAGAAACCATATTTTTGGTCTTTTGGATTTGGTTTTTTTGAGACAGGGTTTCTCTGTATAGCCCTGGCTGTCCTGGAACTCACTCTGTAGACCAAGCTGGCCTCGAACTCAGAAATCCGCCTGCCTCTGCCTCCCAGAGTGCTGGGATTAAAGGCCTGTGCCACCACTGCCTGGCTTTGTTTGTTTGTTTGTTTGGTTGGTTGGTTGGTTTGGTTTGGTTTGGTTTTTTTTGGATTTGGTTCCAAGAAACCATATTACCGTATGACATTTACCTGAATTGCTCTGGAGCAGGCTTCCACTGGACAGGTCCCTTGTGCAGATGGCAAAGCTGAGACCCAGAGGGTTTAAGTGTGACTTCTGAGGTGCCAGTGCCAGCAGTAGTAGATCTAGAACATCTAACACAGGTAGAGCTAGGGGAGGTAGCACACACCTGTAATCCCAGTACTCGTGAGGCTGAGATAAGAGGATAATGAGTTTGAGGCTCATCTAGGCTACATAATGAGACCCTGCCTCAACCAGAACTACAGATAACAGAATAGAAATAGTCTCCCCAGGGAAGAGCCCTTCGATTGGCTATCCGGTACCGAGTGGTAGGCCCTGAAATTGTGTGCACACAAGGAACATGTAGACTGAGCAGGTTGCATCTATATATTTAGGAGTATATACATAACAACGATTAAAGAGAAAGAGGTCAGGGGCCATGAATTTAAGAGGGAGCAAGGTAGGGGAGGGCTTGTTATGGGAAGGGTATAGGGAGGAAAGAACGGGGAAATGACATAATTATATTTCAATTTCAAAAATGGTAAAAAAAAAAAAATTAACAAACCCACAAATCCAATTGAAAGTTTTATGGACTGTTGATAAAAGTTCAGAACCACAGATGAGTGGATGGGCACTGTCCCAGTTGCTGGAGCACCAGCCATTGTGCCCAGACTGAACAAGTACCCACAAAGAGCCACACAGCGGCCCTCCTTCCTGTCCACAGCCGCTCAGAGAGTTGAGGAAGAAAAGTCACGTGTTAGACAGAAGAATGTGAACTCATCAGTGCAGAAGGAGCCGCACAACAGGAGATCGCTGTTTTGAAACCTAGAACTGATGTATAGCTCATAGCTTAAAAGCCTTAAAAGGCACAGTCAGAGCAGTGCACAGGAGGGCAGGCCCAGGTCGGCACTGGGCCAAAGCTCGCCAGCCCTGGTATGCTCCTGGCTGAGGACAGAACTTGTCTTTTGTTCTGGGTTTTGTAACTGGGTCTTTTGTTTCTGTTTTTTTTTGTTTTGTTTTGTGTTTTTTTTTTTTCCTGCCTTTCTCTGCCACAAAGGAGTTTCCTTGTTGTTGGTAGAAGTGGCAGGGACATGGCAGCCTTGGCGGGGGCAACGTGACAGAGTTGGGAATTCGTACCCTATGTCCAGGGAAGGCAAAGGTGTGTGGAGACTGGAGCCAGAGCGCTGCCCAGGAGCAGGTGGGCCTCCCTGCAGGCCTCACTCCACGGGGCATGCTTGAGGACTTCCACATTAAAAAATGGAGAAAGAAGGGGCCTTCGGTGGGTGGCTGTGGCCTGAGGAAACCATGCAGGGACATGGCACAGCCTAGAGTCTTGGCCAGCGCCTCTGGGACCAAACCCGGGCGCAGGGCAGAGTGACTGGTGTACTCAGCTGTCATCACCTGTTTTTGGGGGCAGGGCGCAGGACTTAGCCCCTCAGCCGGTGACACGGTGGCTCTCCCCTCTGCACCCACAGGGGGAGGAGGCGCATCTCCCGTCTCACGCCCTCTGTCTCCTTCCCTTAGAGGAGGTGGTCTTCAGGAAGAAGCGGCTCTGCATCAAGTTCATCCCCCGGGACTCGACCGAAGCTGCCATTTGTGACATTCGCATCATGGGCCGGACCAAGCAGGCTCCTCCTCAGTACACATTTATAGGGTAAGGCTCAGGGTTTCCACGCCGCTCCCCTCCCCTGAGAGTGGCTGAACCACTCGTGGGACCACGACTGAGACGTCAGCATGGCTCAAGGCTCAGCTGTGCTCCGTGCTGGTGTTCACACAGACTCCACCTCAGCCTACGTCAGCTCACCCTGTAGCTGCTCACACTAGGGCCTGCTCTCCCCGAGAGGTCACCTTCAAGGCCCTGCCCCGAGGCCACTGTGGGCCTCAGCATCCCATGCTGCTTATCGACCTGGGCCATCTCATAGTCAACCTGTTTGTGCCACTGGACAGATGGTGTGTGGGAGGAGGAGAGAGGGAGGGAGGGAGCGGGCCCTGCCCTCATGGAGAGACTGTTCTGCAGGGAGAGGTGAGCACTGAGCAAGAAGATAAGCAAGGCCGTCTCTGACCGTGACGGAAGGGTAACTTATCCACGGCCTGTTAGCTATTCCAGTTAAGATACCAGGCAGGGTTACTGAGCAGAGACCTTCAAGTGAAGAGAACCCGCTCTGAGGAGAGGACTGACCTGAGCAGGTGGAAGGGAATGAGTGTGGCACATCCCGGGAAGAGAGGCCACCTGTGGACACACCAGGGCAAGCACTGGGCCATTGGGTCGTAGTCACTTGCAGCCTTGGCAGTGGTCAGGGCCTGGCCCAAAGCTGCCCCATAAGATCCAAGTGCAGATCCCAGAACTTCATTTTGAGCTCCCATGAGACTGAGTGACAGGAAGCCCCACCCCTCGAGGCTTACTCCAGGGGAAGCGTTTGCTGGCTGACGCAGCAGCCAGGCTTGGACTGGCAGAGTAGGAACTCAAAGGATGCGAATACCTCATTTCCTGCCCCCTCAGTCCTCTGGTGGGAGCCTACCTGATACCTGTCCCTCTGGGAGGCGTGACGCTGCGGTTCCTTTGCAACCACCCTTCAGCAGGTCCAGAGACAAGATGTCTGCCTTCCTGCGCTTCCCATCGCAATTCTAGACCTCAGGGTCCTGGGAGCACCCTGCCTGGTTACTGCTGCCACGGAAGGGCCATTCTATTGATCAGCCTGAGCTAGGGGCCCTCATTGATCAGCCTGAACTAGGAGTAAGGACGAGTTTCGTGGAGCCCAAGGAAGAACAGTGAAGGGGGCTGGCTGTGTCCAAAAGAGCAGGGAGGTAGGGGCCAGGAAGGTGGGGCTGGGCAGGGCTGGATACGGGCTGCACTCAGTGGGTTGAGACTGTGCTCTCCCCGCTCAGGCCGGTCAGTCCTTGCCGCTGTGGATTCACAAACTCTCAGGACTATCAACATACTTTTTCTTCTAAATATTTATTTATTTTATGTATGTGAGCACACTGTCTGTCTTCAGATACACAAAAGAGCATCAGATCCCATTACAGATGGCTGTGAGCCACCATGTGGGTGCTGGGAATTGAACTCAGGACCTCTGGAAGAGCAGTCAGTGCTCTTAACTGCTGAGCCATCTCTCCAGCCCCCAACCACCACACTTTTAAAGTATACTTGCATCTACTGTTTACATCTCTCATTACAATTCTCTTTTAAAAGGAATGCAGTTCTAACTATTTTAAGCAATTCTGAAGAATTGATTTTATTGGTATTTATCTTAATATATAAAACTAGAGTTTTCTTGCTTGTTAATATTTTTTAATTGCTGAAGTACAATTTTTATTTCATCTTGGGCCTAGCATCCTCTCCTAGAGGAAACATGATTTTTAAGTAAGAGAAATGAGTTGAGAATTTAGATCCAAAGGCACTTAATCTAGGTGCCACATGACGAAGGTCTGTGCTTGCCCTGTGGGGAACAGATAGCTCGGGCTAGAAAGGACGCGGTCTCACTGAAGCGGGCAACCTGAAGCCCGTGGAGGTGGCCAGGCTTGGTGATGCCATAGTGGGTCTTGCTCTTCTGATGAGGCAAGGTCAGGTTGGAAACAGCCCCCAGCCTACACCCGGGACCCACAGAATAAGTGTCTTTTATTTTTGGAAGAGATGCTGCCCCTCAGCCTCCGGTCCCATAGACAGTTCCGGGGCCCGGTTCTGAGGGCCTCTGTGCCGCAGAAGTGATCCTGTTTATTGCTGAGGGTGAGCTTGCCTCGTCACATCAGGTGTGCAGTGCGGGGCACAGCCACAACAGCTGTCACCCCACATGCAGCATGCATCTTCTCTCTGTTGTGCTGGTTTGTGAGCCGTGAGCCTCCAGTTTGATGGTTTGCCGCCATTTCCCCAACGGACCTTGGAGTGAGGTTACGTTAAGTGATTCCTAGCGCTGGGCAGTGGTGGCACACGCCTTCAATCCCAGCACTTGGGAGGCAGAGGCAGGTGGATTTCTGAGTTCGAGGCCAGCCTGGTCTACAGAGTGAGTTCCAGGACAGCCAGGGCTATACAGAGAAACCCTGTCTCGAAAAAAAAAAAAAAAAAAAAAAAAGTGATTCTTAGCTATGAGGGGCCAAGTCTTGACAAGGTAAAGGGTGCTTACATGCCAGCAAGCAAGGCAGGGCAACCAGAGCGGGCAGGCCAGCGTGCTCCGTGATAAAGATGGTCATGTCACAACAGCTTGCCTCTGAGGCATGGCTGCACTCCTGCTAGGCTCTGGTGCAGCACCCAGGGCATGAAGGGAGGAGATGGGACCTCCCCGGGGTTTGCTCACCAGTGTGGTAATCGTTGACTCAGTGGCTCAGGTCAGGGCTCCAAGCTCAGCAGTGCATTGAGGTTTTTCTTTTCTTCTGCAGGGAACTGAACAGCATGGGCATCTGGTATCGAATGGGCAGAGTGCCAAGAAACCATGACTCCTCTCAGCCCACCACACCCTCCCAGTCGTCAGCCGCATCCACCCCAGCCCCAAACCTTCCCAGGTGAGGTTTTGTTGGGATCTCACCATGCACTTACGTGGTCTTAGGTCCTGCCGAGCCATGCAACAACTTAGAAAACACCCACTTAAACATCTGCTAAAATAGTGCAAAATATAGCTGCAAGTTTGCAGAGGTCTAAACTTGGGCCTTAAAACGTCATGGTCAGAAATCCATGAGTTCCACTTGTGTAGAGGACACTCTATAGTCTATACTGTGTGTGTGCTACAGGTTTCCAACACAGCAGGAGGTGCGGCTGGCTGAGCCACGCGTGGTGGTGCTCACCCTTAACCCCACACTCAGGAGGTAGAAGCGGGCAGATCTCTGTGAGTTCCTTGCCAGCCTGGTCAACATAGCGAGTTCCAGGCCAGCCAAGGATACTTAGTGAGACCCTGTCTCAAAAACCAAATAAAACAGGCAAACAATTAGCTTGCCATTCAAATGGATGTGTGTCAGCCAGGTGGTCAGGGCCCAAGGGCAGAAGTCCCTTTCAGCTCTGCCCGCAACTCCTCTGACACCCAGCAGGACAGGTCAGCATCCCCAAAAGCCGTCCTTAGAAGGAAGTGAGTTTTCAGAACATCACATTCATTATAATAATCATTAAGTCCAGGGAGTCCCTGGTGACCAGCACAGCCACTCTGCAGCTGACTGCGCTGGTGCTGGTGGGTAACCTGTCTGTACTCTGCAGAGCAGCAGTCGAGGAAAGAGTCCCACAGATAAGAAACAGGGCGTCCCCGAGGAAACTGATAGGGACACAGTAATAATGAATTAAGTCTGAGAGATTGCAAAAGCTAAAGGAGGAGGTATGGCAGATGGTTTGCTGGGGCTTGAGGTGACATGAGACCACATGGAAGAGCTCTCCACAGGAAGAGGCGCGTGTCTGTCTTTAGCAGGACAGGATGGGTGCCAAGGCAGCCCCTGCCCCTCCCCCATGGAGCAGCTGCCCTCAAGAGGCTGCTCTGCCCTCTGCAAGTTGTGCCTCCAGGCGGAGCATCCACTCTCTGGGTAGAGGCTACCTTAGGGACCCCAGGCCAAGGACTCTGTCTTTTGGACTCTGTGCAGGCCACCCAGTTCTTCCAGTGGCAGCCTCCCACACCAGGAGGAGTCTTTAATGAAAGGTGAGCAGCTGAGTCTGTCTCTGCTCAGGAGGGCGGGGCTGGCATGACTCGGGTGGGCACACCTTCCATCCTCACTGACTGCTAATGCTATCATAGCTCTGTCCTAGGCCAATGCTCAGGGCCACCTAACGTCTGCCAGCGTCATTTCAGGTCCTCGCCTGTGCAGGGTGGGGTCAGCTCAGGCTCTGGCTCATGGTCAGCCCGAGTTTGGATTAACTGCCTAGGCTGCTGAGCCTTTGGGGCTCAGTTGCCTTGAATAAATAGAGCCAGTCCCCCAAGACATGTGCTCTGGGAGAGCCCAGAAATGGGCATCACCTCAGGCAGGTGCTAATTCCTGTCACATGGAATGAAGCCATTCTTATTTGTTTTCGATTGCTGTGGAAAAAACACAGACCAAAAGCAACCCTGGGGAAGACAGTTTACTTGGCTTATACATCCTAGTCACAGTCCATAATTGAAGGCAGACAGAGCAGAAACTGAAGCAGAGGAATGGAGGAGTGTTCTTTTCCCACGGCTTGCTCAGCCCGCTTCCTTAGGGCACCCAGACCACCTACCCAGGGTAGCACCATCCCAGGAGCTGGGCCACCCCACACAGGCCAATCTGATGGAGGCATTCTCTTAACTGAGGCTCTTTTCTCTCCTTATGACCCTAGCTTAGTTTGAGTTGACAAAAAACTTAAAGTACAGGGCTCCTACTGTCCCAGAGGAGACAGGGAGAGTGCGTGTTCTGAGCTTGCCAGTCACAGGAGAGCCAGGTCACCGACCATCACAGCAGGCCTCACAGCAGGTGGCCGGAGAGAGTCCCCAGGCTCTGGGTGCTGGTAGGGTTGGGAGGTGGCACAGCCCAGCAAGTGCTCATGAGACTTATGTATTTTATGACCTTGGTGCAGTTTATGGTTTACAATGGATGCAAGGAAATTGGATCAGTTCTGTTTTACTTGCCAAATAAAACAAATGTCAAAATAGTCAATATAAAATGTATTCTAATTTGGCTGAGTTAAGTCAGCCAGCTTTCAGGAGGATCACCTCCTATATGCAAATGCCTCTGTGTGTCTCCCAGTTCTCCTCTGTGGCTGGGTGTAGATTTACAGGCAGTGCGCCTGCTGTGGGAGCCTCTTAAGTCATCTGGGTTTGGCTGTTTTTATTTTTTGTGGGCTGATGTGGATTTTATTCTTTTCCTATTCAGCATCTTTGATTTTTAAAGAAAAGAATCAGTAGTTACTTACTTGAATTTTCCATTAAAGACAGGAAGAGTTGGGTGCGAATTTTTTTACTTTTTTCTTCCTTGAGATGCGGGGTCTCTGTAAGAGACGGTAAGGAGTGACAGCTTTAAGGTAACATGATGACTTGGATCCCCCCCCATAGACTGCACCCCACCCACCCACACTCAGTGACCTTCTGTCTTCTGTCTCCCAGCTCCAGGCCCCAGCGTTAAGTCAGATGCGTACCCGGCACCCCCCCTCCCCCATTCCTGGTTTATTCTGGCCTGAGCCTCCCCTGAGCCTCCCCTGAGTCTGGGTCACCTGCGCAGGTCACTAGGGGAACCCCTTGCACACAGGCTGAGCAGGTCCCCGTGGTCACTGTCCCAGCACACATGAAGCACATGCCTCTCTGGCAGCAAGGACCCCATGTCCTGCCCCCCAGATGACCCCCGCCCCTGAGCACGGCAGCGTTTGCCATCACAGGCAGTGAGTGCTTGTGGGAAATTGGCAGAATATAGAAAATAATGGGGACGCAGAGCCCGCTTCCAGTGAGGAAATCCTCACAACCTTCCGTTACATTTCCTTCAAGCTCCTTCCCCCGTGTACTTTTATATAGGTGACATCATCGCATATATAACAAGTTTGTAATTTTCCCATGGAGTGTTAAACCACAAACATCAGGAACACTTTCCTGGTCTTTGTGTGGGGACACCTGATCCAAGGACCAAAGCATAGCTTCCAGGAGCGTGGTGATGGGGTGCCCTCTACTGGCCAGCTAGGAGGTGGCAGGAGGCTTGCTGGGTGGGAGCCATCAGCAAGAGGGAGATAGGTGGGTGGCAGACTGGGAGTCAGTCTCAAAAGCGAAGGACACGCCCTCGGCCAGCGCTTGGATTTAAGCATTCCCAGCAGCCTTCTAGAGAGCTGTCATTTCCAACTTTACTTTTAGACAAAAGGGGCATTTGCTGACCTTTTCACAGGTGACAGGCTGTCACCTTTGTCATCTTTCCCAGGAGCAGGCAGCGCCTACCTGGGCCTCCCCACTGCTGCAGAGGCATTCAGGGCGAAAGTTATCTGGAGCTCTCCTCCTTACCTTCCTGCACGGAGCTCTCTAGGCGAGCAGGGTGCTCATTGGCGCTGTCCAGCAGGTTGGATATTGAGTCTAATGGAGTGTGTCAGAAGATGGCCAGCCAGAGCCCACCCTCTGTCCAGTGACACAAGCCTCTGCTTAGGTCTCTGGTCCTGTCCCAGACCTGGAGCCTGTATCTCCTTCCAGGCAGTGGGCATCCATCCCCTGCCCACTAGTGTTGCACACATTATCTGGTAGGATGCGGTGCCTGAGGGCTGAGGGCATACTTATCTCCCCGCCCCTCTTCTGGGCTGGCCTCAGCTAAGTGGGCCAGCCTTAAAAGTGGGGGTCTGTTTTGCTCAGGCCTGCCACCTGGGAGCATGTGTACCAATAATGGAATTGTCTTTCAACAGAGCAACCATGCCCTCTCACACATGGGGACACGTGACAACAGAGCACCCATGCCCTCTCACACATGGGGACACATGTGACAACAGAGCACCCATGCCCTCTCACACATGGACACATGTGTGACAACAGAGCACCCATGCCCTCTCACACATGGGGACACATGTGACAACAGAGCACCCATGCCCTCTCACACATGGACACACATGTGACAACAGAGCACCCATGCCCTCTCACACATGGACACACATGTGACAACAGAGCACCCATGCCCTCTCACACATGGACACACATGTGACAACAGAGCACCCATGCCCTCTCACACATGGACACACATGTGACAACAGAGCACCCATTCTCTCACACATGGACACACATGTGACAACAGAGCACCCATTCTCTCACACATGGACACACATGTGACAACAGAGCACCCATGCCCTCTCACACATGGACACACATGTGACAACAGAGCACCCATTCTCTCTCACATGGACACACATGTGACAACAGAGCACCCATTCTCTCACACATGGACACACATGTGACAACAGAGCACCCATGCCCTCTCACACATGGACACACATGTGACAACAGAGCACCCATGCCCTCTCACACATGGACACATGTGACAACAGAGCACCCATTCTCTCACACATGGACACACATGTGACAACAGAGCACCCATGCCCTCTCACACATGGACACACATGTGACAACAGAGCACCCATGCCCTCTCACACATGGACACACATGTGACAACAGAGCACCCATGACCTCTCACACATGGACACACATGTGACAACAGAGCACCCATGCCCTCTCACACATGGACACATGTGACAACAGAGCACCCATTCTCTCACACATGGACACACATGTGACAACAGAGCACCCATGCCCTCTCACACATGGACACACATGTGACAACAGAGCACCCATGCCCTCTCACACATGGACACACATGTGACAACAGAGCACCCATTCTCTCACACATGGACACACATGTGACAACAGAGCACCCATTCTCTCACACATGGACACACATGTGACAACAGAGCACCCATGCCCTCTCACACATGGACACACATGTGACAACAGAGCACCCATGCCCTCTCACACATGGACACACATGTGACAACAGAGCACCCATGCCCTCTCACACATGGACACATGTGACAACAGAGCACCCATTCTCTCACACATGGACACACATGTGACAACAGAGCACCCATGCCCTCTCACACATGGACACACATGTGACAACAGAGCACCCATGCCCTCTCACACATGGACACACATGTGACAACAGAGCACCCATGCCCTCTCACACATGGGGACACGTGACAACAGAGCACCCATGCCCTCTCACACATGGACACACATGTGACAACAGAGCACCCATGCCCTCTCACACATGGACACACGTGTGACAACAGAGCACCCATGCCCTTTCACACATGGGGACACATGTGACAACAGAGCACCCATGCCCTCTCACACATGGACACACATGTGACAACAGAGCACCCATGCCCTCTCACACATGGACACACATGTGACAACAGAGCACCCATTCTCTCACACATGGACACACATGTGACAACAGAGCACCCATTCTCTCACACATGGACACACGTGTGACAACAGAGCACCCATGCCCTCTCACACATGGACACACGTGTGACAACAGAGCACCCATGCCCTCTCACACATGGACACACATGTGACAACAGAGCACCCATGCCCTCTCACACATGGACACACATGTGACAACAGAGCACCCATGCCCTCTCACACATGGGGACACATGTGACAACAGAGCACCCATGCCCTCTCACACATGGGGACACATGTGACAACAGAGCACCCATGCCCTCTCACACATGGACACACATGTGACAACAGAGCACCCATGCCCTCTCACACATGGACACACATGTGACAACAGAGCACCCATGCCCTCTCACACATGGGGACACATGTGACAACAGAGCACCCATGCCCTCTCACACATGGGGACACATGTGACAACAGAGCACCCATGCCCTCTCACACATGGGGACACATGTGACAACAGAGCACCCATTCTCTCTCACATGGACACACATGTGACAACAGAGCACCCATGCCCTCACACATGGACACACATGTGACAACAGAGCACCCATGCCCTCTCACACATGGGGACACATGTGACAACAGAGCACCCATGCCCTCTCACACATGGACACACATGTGACAACAGAGCACCCATGCCCTCTCACACTTGGGGACACATGTGTGACTCTGCTGGAATGGAGAGCTTCTGCAGCTGCCTGTACTCAGATTTGAACAGCCCCAGGAGTTCTGGTTGAGAGAGTGCCAGGCGCCCCGAGTGGATGAACGAATGCCCCTGGGTTGCTCGGTGTAGATCCTGGCAGGCTGCTGACCCCAGCTTGTGAGCTTGTGGAATCAGAAGCTTGGTAAGAGTCAGAGTTGTGCTTACTAAACAGTCACCAGGGAGAGTGGATGTGCCAAAGGATAGGCTTGATCCTGTAGATAGAACTCCATACCCACAGCACCCTGGGAACCAGGACGTAGGAGGCAGTGGGTACAATAGGACCTCTCAAAGGTCACATGCTCTACAGTAGAGGGCCAAATCCAGGAGGCCTGGCCCGGAGGGTGTGTGTGTGTGTGTGTGTGTGTGTGTGTGTGTCTATCTGTCTGTGTCTGTCTGTGTCTGTGTCTCTGTATGTGTTTGTATGTCTGTGTGTCTGTGTGTGTATGTATGTATGTATGTATGTATGTATGTATGTGTCTGTGTGTCTCAGAAGTCCTGACCAATCTGTGTCCATATTTCTTCCCAACCACTCTCTGGTGTAGTTGAAAGGTGTCAGCTCACAGGGCCACCATGCCATCACTGTCACTGTTTCTGTGTAGTCAGTCTTTGGGGGCTACCATGGCCAGGAGAGTGACCAGGACCAGCAGAAGCAGCAGTGTCCAGCTTAACTCTTAAGGGGGGAAGAGGCTAGCACTGACTCTCACAGTGGCTGCCACAGTGAGTCATGGCAGAGCCCCCGCAGCCTCACCCCTGCCCCAGCTCTGGAGCTCAGGCCTGGGCTCTCCTCTAACAGCTAGCTGCTGGACCTCTTTTGGGAGTGGTATAAGGCATAGTGGTTTCGAACCTCACAGCAAAGGTGTGTGTGTGTGTGTGTGTGTGTGTGTGTGTGTGTGTGTGTGTTAATAAACTGATCGTGAGCTTTACTGCTGCGGGTGAACAAGGAAGTGTCCCTCAGATGCTCAAATGTTGAAGGCATGGCCGCCAGTGGGTGTTGGGGCTGAGACTGTCAGTGTGTGCATAACTAGACCATGATGGTGCTGAGTTAATCAGTAACCAATTTACTGATGGATTTAGTCAGATGATTGGAAAATGTTAGACACTGGAAAGGTGGGGCTCAGTGGGGGGAAGGAGTCCCTGGAGTCTCAGTCTCTCTCTCTCTCTCTCTCTCTCTCTCTCTCTCTCTCTCTCTCTCTCTCTTTCTCTCTCTCTCTTTCTCTCTCTCTCCCCCCCCCCACTTTGAGGGGAGAGACTTTACTCAGCTGCATGCTTCCCTCTACCCCACACTGGTCCCCAGAGCCGCAGAGCTGCTGTGAGAGCCTCACCAATGTGGCCCCGTGAGACAAACCTTCCCTCTCTAGCACTGTTTACCGGGGTGTGTCGTCCTAGTGGTGAAAGGAGCCAGGACCTCAGACCTCTTCTCAGGCCTTAATCAGGAAATGTCTCATCTACCTCCTCCCCTGACCTAGTGTAGTTCCCAGTTGCTGGGATAAAACACCCCACCAAATACAGCTTCAGGGAGAAAGGGTTTATTTTACATCATTTCCCAGGTTACAGCCCATCTCAGTGGGAAGTCATAGCAGCCGGAGCTCAGGGGAGTAGGTCATGTCACCCCCACAGCCAGGGACAGAGCTGTGCATGCTGCGTGCTTGAGCTCAGCTTGCTTAATCACTCACTCCCATACACTTCAGATCTCCCGCCTAGGGAATGCCACCACCCACTTTTGGGCTGGGTCTTGTAATGTCATTTAACAATTAACATACTCCAGGTAATTCCCCTTAAATATGCCCACAGGCCAATCTAATTTAGATAGCTCTTCACTGAGACTCTCCTCCCTTCTAGATTGTGTCAAGTTGACAAATTAAAACCAGGCATCAAACACCCTTTCTTAGAAATTCAGGTTCAGGAGACACCTTTCGGGAGTAACCTTGGTTAGCAGTGTGTCAGTAGGGCTCAGAGTAAGCACTGGACAATGAGGCCATCGCCTGCTCCGGATTCCACAGGCACCGCCTTTTCCTCTGGTGTGCTGGTGGTAGTTAGTGACAGAGGCTCCAGTTGGAGGAAAGCTGCCACCATGGTATATCTCTGAGGTGGGTACAGACAGGCCTTGCCCAATACCAGGGCCTCAGTGGTGCTGGCACCATGTGTCAGACCAGTATTGGCACATGTATAAGCAAGTTACTGTGTGGCCCCAGAATCGACCCCAGAATACTGGACATACTAAAACAGTTTATTTCGGTGAATGCGGGCAACCTAGAAACTGGAACACATGCGCTCACATGGCTGTCCTCTGCCCTACACCGTTCGGTCCCAGCATCTTCCCTCCCTCCAGGTGCCACCTGCTGGGAGCCATTCCCAGGGGTCAGGCAAGCTTGCCTCTCTGGCCTGGTGTTTGGAGCTGTCCCAGTGACTTGTGAGCCACTAGAAATTTGTCAGTCACAGTCTCCAAAGTATGTTTCTCAGTGACAGACATAATTGTACTTAACTTTTTACATGAATATCAGTCTGTGACAGATCCTCTGGGAAACGGGGCATTTTGGTGGCAGAAGATCTGTCACACACACTTAGTCTTCCTCTCGTGGACACCAGGATTCAGTCACAACTTTTGCATGTCGGTGCCAGGTTTTGAGAACATAGATCCTGCTGACCTCAGAAGTGGTTCATCATTCGGGTCCCAGGGCTGTCATCTAAAAGGTTAACGGCCTTTCCTGCAGGAGACAAGAAATCACACCCCTGCTCTCATTGCTGTCACATCCCTTGTCACAGCCTACGAGCTGAATGCCATCCTGCCTGCCCGATCCTGCCTCCCTCCTGGACCCAGGGCCCAGTTCTGCTGACTCGTGAAATGTTCTGGTTGACTAGCAAAGTAGGCCTCATGGAGCTGAACCCTCAGGTCGGTCGCGGGATCCCATGTCCCCAGGGCAGCCTCGAACCCTCCTCCTGCCTCCTGTCAGTCCTCAGTCACGGTGTCTTTGTACCACAGACGTAGCCCCCACTTCACCTGCTGAGGCAGGACTGGAGCAGGAGGCCTACGCGGCTGAGGCCAGCTGTCTTCCTCTTCCCGTGGCGGCATGAACTTCCTATTCTTCATGCTAGATGAGTTCTGCAGGCCTTGGCCTGAGAGTGCCTGGCAGATTCTTCAGAGGATGGCTCTGCGCAGGCCTGGGGTGAGAGGCTGTGGTTTGGTGTCAGGTTCATCATTTCCAGAAGGGTCATATGAATCCTGCCTCCTGATCAGACCAGGAGACAAGGCTGAAAGCTGGTTCCAAGAATTGTTCCTCCCTACTAATAGCGAGTGTGCTGTAGCATGGTAAGTTGTTCTTCCATGGCGAGTCACAGGTCATTCAGAGGCAGGTGGTCACTCGGCCCTGATCCTGTCAAAAGAGGCGGAGCTCAACACCCCAAAAGTTTGGTTTTCTTTCCTTCACATGAAACCCACCTGCTTTTGCTCAATAAGATGCTTTTTAAGGTGTAGAGCTTTTTACTCAAGGCACACAGACCTTTGCTGTGAGGTTCGAAACCACTATGCCTTATACCACTCCCAAGAGAGGTCCAGCAGCTAGCTGTTAGAGGAGAGGCCAGGCCTGAGCTCCAGAGCTGGGGCAGGGGTGAGGCTGCGGGGACTCTGCCATGACTCACTGTGGCAGCCACTGTGAGAGTCAATGCTCACCCGTGAGTGCTGGCCTCTTCCCCCCTTAAGAGTTAAGCTGGGCACTGCTGCTTCTGCTGGTCCTGGTCACTCTCCTGGCCATGGTAGCCCCCAAAGACTGGCTACACAGAAACAGTGACAGTGATGTCTGACATGGTGGGCCTGTGAGCTGACACCTTTCAACTACACCAGAGAGTGGTTGGGAAGAAATATGGCCACAGATTGGTCAGGACTTCTGAGTTTCAGGTGCCCAGCATTTGGGAAATATACCCAGAAAGTATCTATGGATTGTATAACATGAGTTAGTGTGGAGCTAGAAGTCAGCCTACCCTTGCTTCACCTGTGCTTCTATCTGTCCAGGTACCCAGTCATCAGCTGCAGATAGCACAGAACCCACACCGCAGTGCCAGGCTGCCCAGCCCCATCTCCAGGACCGTATGAGCAATAAACAAATGTCCTAGCAAGAGCTCCATGGGCAGGGCTACTGCCAGCCCCATTTAAATGAAGAAAGTGGAGATTAGGAAGTTAGGCCTTTGTTAGTGTCGCACAGTGGTATCTCAGAGCCCCAGGTCTCAGCCCATAGGCTAGTTCCCATCAGCTTGTAACCAGGGTTACAGCCCCTGGTTGTTGAGTTTATTGAGCTTTTATTAAGAGCTGGACCCCTGCCTGATTGAGGGACAGCCCTTTGGTACCCAGCTATCTTAAACAGGCTGCTTCTCCAGGCTCCAAACCAGCTGCTAGAGCGGAAGTGGGCGGCAGGGACTTCCCAAGGTCTGTAGGGTTAGCCTTAGCCTCCAGAGGCCCCCTAGCTGGACATGACATCAGCAGTCCATTTGCACACGACAGGGGCGGAGGTGGGGCCACTGAGCTGTAGCTGTTGCCCAAAGACAGTACAGTCCATACCTACAGGTCTCCATGTCACAGCCCCAGGACCCTGCTTTGTCAGGATTGTCTCTGGAGGCATGAGAATACCGTGGGAGCCACCTGCCCAGCTAGGTGCTTGTGGCAGAGCCTGTGGCTACCTCTAAAGCCAAAGCCAGCTTAGTATTGACGTCAGGATAATTTTGAAGGAGAAATTCCATTAGAATGCAGTTTGGTATTGTTAGATATGAGTGATGACTTTAGGCTGAGCAGTACACTTTTAGATATTAATTTTTAATACTGCTTCTTGGGAAGTCAGGGCTTCTGTTTAATGAAGAATTGACTATTAGTCAATACGGTTCCCCCTCTGAGCCAGGACGGCCGTCAGTCTCTCACGCCAGGTTTTCACAAGGTGTCTGCTGCTTGCACATTTGCCAGAACTCTGTAGACTGTGCGACATAGCAAGTGTCTTATTTCTCACAGTGACAGTTGTGTGGCTTCTGCATGGAGCGTGTCCTGAAAGCTGGGTTGTGATGCCAAGTCCTTTCTGAGGCCCACTCCCGGTGCCCCTCTGCTCTGGGTACCCGCACCTGGCTTTGGAGAAAGGCTGTTTCAGGATTATGGGATAGTTGTTTGTGTGTGTCAGACCAGATTTCTCAGCTTACTTTGGGGTTGGTTTCGATAGCCTGGCCATTTAGAGGAGGATATTTACCTTTTATCAGTGGGTGCTGACAGTGTGCTTGCAGGTAACTCCATGGAATATTTCACCTGGGTCTCCAGGGGAAATCTGGCCGCCAAACAAAGTAAAAATGAGCGTTGCCCCAGCGCTCTTTCCTGGGGTCTCGCCTCACTCCAGGATAGACTGCTCTGTTTCAAGACTGGGTTTCAATTATTAATTTGGATATTTAATAAAATCTGTTGCCTTCAGTAACTTTCAGAAAACCTTTCGAGTTTATTTGGTTTGGGTTTTTGCCCATGGATTGGGAAAAATTCGATTCAAATATCCTCCTTGAACAGTATATGTTTTCTTTCTAGTTGAATGATATTAATAGTGAGTATTAAAATAAATATCTTTGTTATCATTTCAGCTACAAGTTTTTTTTAGCATCTTGTATTAGGCATCATCTAAACACTTGAAAGCATATACGTGTGTGCACGCACGCACGTGTACATACACTCCCCAGCACATAGTTTTCATTTTTGCAACCAAGGTACAGGTAAATAATCCAGTCCCTTTTTTGAGAGAAGACTGACCTTGGAGAGCTCATGACTTTAGGAGAAAGCAGCAGGAGAGCCCAGGGGCCTTAAGCACACCCTGCTTGCCTGCAGGAGCCTCCTGGGTTTTCAGCTCTTTGCCTCTGTTTCCTATAGCCAGCAGGTATGAACTGGCACTAGAGCAAACACAGCTGTCCAGCCATGGCCCACACCCCACCCCCTCCTTTACCAGGGCTTTATTCTGCTAACCAAGACGTTTCTACAGCTCGAGAGATGGGGTGGGCTGGAGGAGGAACATGTTGCCGGTTCTTGGTCAGGGGTCTGGGGCTTCACGCTCCGACCGCCTGGCCGCTGGCCTGCTCTGGGCTCTCACGCATGCAGCTCATTATGAGGCAGCATGGCCCCCTGCTCTGGAAAGGCGGCCATGTCAGCTGGAAGGAGATGAGAAGCCAGCCGTGCCCATGTGTTCTTGGTTTTAGAAGTCAGGTCAGCGAGGTTTAGAGACTTTTTAAATATTTCAGTTTATAAGATTAGACTTGATCATTGGGGACGGGAGGGTGGCGCCCCAGGCCGGGCTTGGCTTCTTTCTTCATTTCTTTCACAGGGGAGGTAGGTGCTTTGGCATTGCAGGGTTCAAGTGTAATAAAAACCTATGGGTGGTGAACAAATACAGTGATTTTGGAGTGCTACAGCAACTCTGAGAGCTTATTCTTTTTATTTATTTTTTTTATTTTTTTATTTGGAAGGAATTGTGAGTTGAAATATAGCAGATTGGTACAATCCTTGTAAACTGGGAAAGAGAAACCTCCCAGGCTTTCAGGGACTAGAGTCACTGGCCATTCTGTAAGGAAGTGTGTCCTCTGCCTGCTTGACTCTTCTCAGTGGAGGATTGACAGCATCCTGCAGTCCTTTGAATAGGCGGAACTCGACCCGTGCATGTTCATGCTGGTGAGCGAGGCCATCATTGTTTCTAATCCCAGGA
This sequence comes from Apodemus agrarius, assembly GCA_964023405.1. Taxonomy (NCBI): domain Eukaryota; kingdom Metazoa; phylum Chordata; class Mammalia; order Rodentia; family Muridae; genus Apodemus; species Apodemus agrarius. The sequence goes on from OZ030008.1 coordinate 152,662,369, forward strand.
TACTTAAGGAATCGGGGTTTCCAGTGCTCCCTGGTCTCCCCACAACACAGCAAGTACCTCAAGTTTTCCACTGAAGATGTACATGCCACGAGGATATGGAGAATATGCTCTCCTGTCCCCCAGGATGTGCCCTCAGTCACCATAGGAACAGCGTGGGGTGGGGGCAGTCAGCCCAGTACCCCAAGCAGGGGGACCCTGCCCCCTCCCGCCCCAAGTCAGTGGGAGCCCTCTTTGTTGGCTGTTATTTCCTGTCATGTTCACTCTTCATACCCCTTAGATTCTAAATTTCACAAGTAATTTGTCACTTTCAAAGAGTGTGTCATTAATAACCATTATTTCTAACTCTTGAGTCTTGTGTGTGTGTCTGTGTGTCTGTCTAAGTTAAACACCCCCAAAACGGCCTTGCTGATGGCAAACAGTGCCTCCACATTGATAGATCCAACCCTCCCCACCTCAGCCCCACCCACAAGTGAGTTGTCCCCTGTCTGCCTTTAATCACCATGAAGGTGGGTGGCAGCGACAGAGCCCGGCCAAAGCCTGGCCTCAGCCTGGCCTACTGGAACTCATTAGGATTATTGCCAAAGACAGGCTATAAATTGAGATTTTTTTTTAACTGCTTGGAAAAAAATTTCTATTTAACTATTGCATTTTATTGTTCTTACAAGAGAGAGAAGGAGAGAGAGGAAGATTTTCTCATCAAGCATTTGAAACAGTAAGTAAATAAAGAACCCAAACTTCAGATCTCCCTGGGTGTGGACCCTGAGCAGTTGTCACAAATGCTGCAAAGATGGCATCTGATCACCCCGGGGGCCGGGGCCGGGGGCCACCTCCAAACCTGAGGCGGGTGGCAGTTAAGAGACAGCGTGGCCTGCAGAGCATGCTAACCGTGCTGTTATTCTTAACATTAAAATTCCACTAAAGCACTAATAATTACTGTTAATACCGTCTAGTGGAAAGTTGCAGTAAAGGAGCAGTGGTAGGAACAGTATTTAAGGGAGAGCTGGCAGCATGAGAAGAATGCAAATAAGCGTTATTAGCCTAATGATTCTGCCGTCGCCATGGCTGTGCGGCACCAGTGTTGTGAATATGTCATCCAGCACCCGTGAATTTGGAAAGTGTGTCAAAACACAACTTCAATTAGTTTGCTCTAATTATGGCTCTGGAGAGTTTGTGACTACATCACTCCTCATTAAAGGAGATTTTCGTATATGGATTAATGTAATATACAAAGGAAGGTTTCAAAGTTCCTGATGCCGTTTGCTCCCATCGTGAGCTGGCTCGGAGCAGGCCTGCTGTGACCGGATGTAGGCAGGAGGCCGTGCGGGGAGGCTGCGGTGAGAGGGACAATGTGGTGTTTCCAGTGGCCATTGTAGGAGGAGGTAGGAGGTCCTCCAGAGAGGGTGGTGAGGCATATGAATCTGTTAGGAGACATTTGCCTCTGTGGCCCTGTCAGTCTGTCGCTGTGCCTGAGCGAGTCCTTGGAGATCAGAAGAGGATATAAGCCCGAGTGAGGGTGGTGGGAAGACGCGCTCGGTGGTGGAACCTTACTTCCAGTTACATAATCTGTGGCGGTGGAATGTGATGAAAGCCAACCAAAGCGTTTTCCAGGGAGCTGGCCGCAGAGCTCAGCCCGTAAAGTGCTTGCCATGCACACATACAGACCTGAGTTCAACATGAGAGCCAGATGTGGTAGGCGCGTGAGCACACTGCACCAGGAACACAGAAGAGCAGCTTGTAACTTCTCCCAACGTCAGACTTTACTGAACAACAACAGACTCACAAGGCTGGGCGGTTCTGATGACAGCAATTTGTCATGAACCGCCTTCCGTGGTAGCTTGGCCAAGGCGGATGCAAGCTCTCTCCTTCCTATCATAATTACTAATGTTAACTCTCATATCACATAGCACACAGGAAGCACGTCTGTGTATCTTTTACATGGACGTGGCTTACAGACTGAATATACACCAAAGAGGCTGCAGCGGGGACCAGAGAGTCTCAGGAGTGGGCCAAGAGACCATGCTGATTAGCTGATGAACCAGACCAGTGGCTGGAGGGAGCTGCTGTCAGAACTGCTGGGTGATGAGTAACTGGACTGACTTGACCCTCTGGGGCAAGCCTCAGCACTCCTCCAAGCCTCTGTTTCTCCTTCTCTAAGATGGGGATACAGGCACCTCCGGTCGCTCTGTGCTGGCTCATTGCAGCACCTGGTGAGGGTTGAGTGGGGGATGGGATAGACCTGTTGTAGCTGGTGCTCCAGCCCGCCCCGTCCTCCCTCCCAGGGCAGAACAGAACAGGCGCCCTCCTCCCTGCAGAGCCCCAGGGTGTTCTCAGGCAGGGAGCAGCTGGGAAGGGGTTAAGGTGGTAATTGTGTAAGTCTTCCAGGCTTTCTCCCAGTTCTGCGATAATTTGATGAAGAACTTCACCCTAATTAAATATTCAAATTAGGAATAAGTGTCAATATGGCTTCCCATTGCCTGGAACGATGATTAATTGTATTCAAAACTCCAGTGGCCGCTGTAATCTGAGCTGAACCATTGTACCTGATTATTTCTGTGCTGCATTTGCCATGTTTTTGTTTTAAGATTTAAACTAGTAATTGATTTGCCATATGCCGCGGAGCTGTGCACACTTTAAACCTGCACCGCAGGAACTCGGGGAGTTGTGATTTCCTTAGCCTTCCTCTGACAGATTTTGCTTTGGTTTTTTGGCCTGTCTAGTGCCTTGTGCTCTGGTGAGGGCTAGGGGACTGCCGGGAGGGAACTCATGGTGTAGGTCGGTAGGCTGGAGTCCTAGTGACCAAATGGGCGGCTTGGCCAGAAGGGAACACTGTTGTCTGTGCTTTTCAGTTCCTCGGGAAGGTAACACGGTTTCCATGGCAGTCCAGGCATTTTCTTTAGTTCTGTGACCTTGGGCAACTTCCTTAACCTCTCTGAACCACTGTGTCCCCGCCTGTAGAACATTGTGTACCCTACTGGGTTGTTTAGAGATGGTTATGAGCATTTGAATAGTGGAGGCCAAAGCCTGTGTCATCCGAAAGTCCTTCCTTCTGCACCGTCTGACTCCACACTGTCGCCCAGCTCTCTCGACCCGGCCCTGCTTGTGTCTGTGAATTTCGGGGGTTGTCACTTTGACCCAGGAGCAGCTGTTTTGTTGCTTGAGCCGTTTCTCCCCTTCCCGGTGAGGCCACGCAGGAAGCCGTCAACAGGTGCTGGCTGTTGTCCCCAACCCCCTATTATTTTAAAACGAAAGCCTGAAAACTTATACCCTTCTAGTCTTTGAGTTTTAGAGATTTTTGCCTTGTAATAGATTCATGTGTGTGTTTCGGTTTGTGGCTAGTAGCCTGCGCTGGGAGAGCGTGCTTCACTCTGGCTTCGTGAACCATCTCAGTGCTTAGCACAGTTCTTAGCTCATGGCAGGAGACCTGTTAGACAGATGGGCAGGGTGGTAAGATGGCTCAGTGGGTGAGGTTGCTTGCCACCAAGCTTGACAGGCTAAGTTCTATCTCTGGACCCCTGTTAGGAGAGAACTGACTCTCACAGTTTGTCCTCTGACCTCCATGTGCACACCATGGCACTAAAACACACACACACACACACACACACACACACACACACACAAATAAACCAAAAAAAAAAAAAAAAAAAAAACCACGTGGACAGTCAGTGGCTTCGTGCTAAGAGACTGCAGCCGGTGTGCACACCTGTAACAACACTTGCCTCTCCATGGAGGACCCTGCTCACTAGGACAGTTAGGAATGGCCTTCAAGAGCAGCAAGAGGAGAAAAGCATGATAGAAAACAAGTTGGGCCTGTGGCTGCTGAAATTCGGCCTTTCTGTTTCCCAGGACCCAGTCTAAGAACAAAGAGCCTCTGGCTTCACTGGGACTCTTCGGAGCTCAGTCCCACTGTACACGTGGAGGGCCTGGAAGCAGGAGCATTCTGAGAGGTCTGAGGGGTCTGCGTGCAGGCCAGGGCCTTGCAGCTGAGAACGATGCATTTTAATTACCTTCAGGGTGAGCCAGCCCCTGAGCATATGGTCCTTAAGAAGCAAGGGTCCCCAGACTGTCAGCGAGTGTAGTCACTGTCCAGGGACCTTTTTCTGACACCGTTGACCAGCTTGTAGTGGGGATGCTCCAAAAGGTGCTGATTAAAACGCCAGCAGGTGCAGGGGAGGCCGGTCCCCGCGACTCCCGCACCCTGCTCTGCTCGCACCCTGCTCGCACCAGGTGTTTTCTCAGAGCCGTTTTCTTCATTAAGTGGTGTTCATTAAGCACGCCCTCACACCTGGTGCTGAGGCTGTGCGTCGCAGCCGACTCCTTCCCAGTGGTGGTTTGCAGGGATAAAAGGGAGTTAGTTTCATTTAGCCATTTGCCACCCCACCCCCACCACTTCAGCTCAGCTGCCATTGCTTTTGAATGGTCCTTCTCTGTCTCCAGCCCTCCTTCTTGGACTGCCTGAACGAGTCCCACACACTTGGTGTAGATGATGAGACAGCTCTTTTACACCAGTGCCGTGCTGCGGGCTGTCCCCGGTGCCATCTGAGACTCTCCCCCTGGCTTTGCCATCTTCAGCTTTCCGACTAGAAGGGAAGCAATGTTGCTCAGAACATTAGCAACGAAAAGCATGAGGTGCGCGTGGTGGGCGCCTCCACCCTCCCCTCAACTCAGCGTAACTGCTGATGACACCACAGTCATGTCCCGGAGCCGGACATCCTTCAGGCTTGTTGGCACTGGCCCTGTGCACAGGAGGAGGCTGTCCCTCAGGGCTGTCTGTGACTTGCTGTTTTGGAGCTGCCTAACAGCTGTGTTGCAGAACAGCATCCAGCTCATCTGTCCCTTCTACTTGTTCCACCCCTGGCAATGTTAGGAGGTCATCAAAGCTGCCCCATTTTTCTGCCCAAAGCCCCAGTTCCTGCCAGCTGAGGTGCCCTTCCCCCAGTTCCTCAGCCCTCTCCCCAGCCTCGACCCCCATGGCCGCCGCCGCTCTATGTATGTATAACTTTCTGTGGTGATCTTACAGTGTTGTCTTCAGGTTTTAGGGAACCCTCATAGGCAGCGCAGAGTTGGCACCCAAGTCCAGTCTCCAGCAAACTATGTGCCCAACTGATTAGCTGGGTACCTGAGGAACTCCCCAAGTACTTCTGCAGGCTGGGCAGCCTCAGCACCTGGCTACCACAGTTGGGTAGCTGGTTTGGGGATTTTGTACTGACTTCCCAGGTAGTCTGTGAGAAGGCCAGCCAGCCATGTATTCCATCTAAAGCACACCATTCCCCTCATCCCTCGCTGTCCTCATGGGTCCGAGGAGAATGAATAAGCTGTAGTCTGTTGACCCTGTCTACTTCTAGCTAATTCCAAGCTTAGGAGGTGTGTGCCACCATGCCTTTAACCCAGATGACCTTGAACTCAGAGATCTCCCTGTCTTAATCTTCTGGGATTCATAGCCACTATGCCTCAAGAGCTCCATGCCAAGATCCAGGTCAGAAACTTGTATCTCTCAGCCTCCAGGTTAGGATCACAGGGGAGCCTTCCAATTCTGGATTGTAGTTCATTCCAGATCTAGTCAAGTTGACAACCAGGAAGAGCCACTACACCGACTTTCCTCAATGGGAGCGTGGCCAGGCTTTGTTGAAGTGGGATATGCATGGTGTGCGCTGTGCGTGCTTCATATGCTGTGTAGGTAGGGGTGTGCACACGTGGGACGCTCCACAAAACCAGGGTCGAGTGTGCCCCACTGCGTGTCTCTGTAAAGCACCCTCCTCCTTCCTTGGGCAGCCACTGGACTAGCCTGTGGATTAGTTTGCGTTTTCTAGAGTATTCTAGAAATGGCATCATAGTGTGTGCATTATTTCCTGCCTTGTTTTATTTAATCTAGTTGCCCCAACATTGGCCCATCTTGTATGTCAGTAGTTTGTCCCTTTTTTGCTGAATTTGACACAGTATGACGAGTTACCCTCCAGTTACCAGGCTGAACATCCGTCTGTCTTAGCATTGTCAGATACAGCCTGCGGTGCGTTTGTGAGTGAACCTCGGTGTGGAAACACACCTCCATTCCCTTCTCTTGGGTAGAGGTCTGGGAATGGCTGGCTTGTGCTGAGTGGCCGGATTTAACTTTAAACCTGAACTAAAGCTGCTTTCCCGGCGGGGGTGCTGCTGCACTCCCACCAAGCCGCAGGACAGGTCTGGCTCCCCACATCCTCGCCAAGGGTTGACAGTATCCATCTCTGACATCTCATTTCCCTCTGGAAGGTAGAGGGGGCTCGTCGCATTTACTACATTAGAAACTCACATGCCCCTCCCAACTCATGATCAAATTTTTTCCTGGTGAATTTGCTCCTTGTATTTTCCTTAGGGACATGTCAGTTCCAAAGTTGTACCCACTTCCATGCTGAGTTACTTTCTAAGTTGTAAGTGTTCTGAAGGCCCCATGGTAGAGTATGGTGTGTGTTGGTGCCTATTTCCTCTGGGTCTAGCGTTTACTGTCATTTAAAAAAATATTTATTTATTTATTTTTAATGATGTGTGTAAGATTTTTATTTTTTTATTTCAGGTTTTTTTTTTCCAAGATAGGGTTTCTCTGTGTAGCCCTGGCTGTCCTGGAACTCACTCTGTAGACCAGGCTGGCCTCGAACTCAGAAATACTCCTGCCTCTGCCTCCCAAGTGCTGGGATTAAAGGTGTGACTGCTTGGCTTTTTTTTTTTTTTTTTGGTTTGGCAAAGACTTTTTTTTAAGATAAAGATTTATTTATTATTTGTAAGTATACTGTAGCTGTCTTCAGACATACCAGAAGAGGGTGTCAGATGTCTGTATGGATGGTTGTGAGCCACCATGTGGGTGCTGGGGTTTGAACTCAAGACCTTTGGAAGAACAGTCAGTGCTCTTAACCGCTGAGCCATCTCTCCAGTCCCATGGCAAAGACTTTTTAAACTTTAAACTAAAAAAAAAAAAAAAAAAAAAAAAAAAGATTCTTAAACAGAAGATCCAAAACTTATTTGTTTGAAGAAATACTGAAGTAAATAGTTTTTTAAAAAAAAAAGGAAAAAAAGACCCAAAATAATAAAAATAGATGTATCCTCCATAAAAATCTGATTTAAACTATCAAGTCATTCATGGCGATTCAGTATTCAGAGCATGAGTTGGCATTAACAAAACATTAAAAAAAAGTCAAGATCCGGCCATTTCGCTGGTGGCTCTCTTGCTCTCGTGCTGGTGGCCAGCGCTGCACACTACAGTGCCTGGTCCCCCACCTCCTGCAGACAGACGGACGGCCAGGCCGTTAGAGCTCCTCCTTGGTCCTGCTCCTCTTTGTGGCATGTTCATCTACAAACTTGCTCAAATGCTCCAGATCTCTGTCACCACCCTCAGATTCAGTTGGGTTATTTTTGTCCCCACTGGGGGCAAAATAGATGGTGGGGAAGCCCTCCACCTTATATCAGTCGTTGGTGATGTCATTGGCAGTAGCATCCATCTTGGCGATGACCGAGTCCTTCTGGCCCTTGTACTTCTTGCCTAGGTTGGTATAGACAGGCTCCAGCTGCTTGCAGTGCCCACACCAGGGCACATAGAATTCAGTGAGGACGTCCTTTTTGGGGTCCATCACAATGGTCTTCCCCACCACCACCTTGACTGGCCCCTTGTTGTTCTTGGGTACTGGCTGTGGTTTGATGACTGGCTTTAGTTTTTCCTTTTTAAAAGCTGTGACAAATTCCCAGAGAGCATCTGAATCAAATTCCTCTGGCTCCATGGCAAACCTCTTCCCACACTCATCCAGGATGGCTGCATTGACATCCTCCCCGCTCTCACTGAGTCCCAGGTCCTTCACCTCCGTGGCATAGTCTTCCTCATCAGCAATGGCGAAGGTGTACTCAGGGAAGTCCTTGGCCACCTCTAGGACTTTGTTAAGCCAAAACTGAGTAGTAGTAGCTCTGAAATCAAAGCTGAAGTCCACACTGTAGTATACAACCACCAGGGGGCGTTTGCTGTATCGCTCAGCATCATTAGAAGTCTCGATGGCCCACCAGGGACAAGGTGTTTCACCACAGAGTCCTTAATGGACCTCTGTGTGTGGTGTATATACATGTGAGTGCCGATGCCTTGTAGAGTCCAGAAGAGAGTGTTGTGGGCCCTTGGAGCAAGAGTTATGGATGGTTACAAGCTGTCTTATACAGCTGCTAGGAACAGCACTCAGGTCCTCTGCAAGAGCATACTGTGTTCTTAGCCACTGAGCCAGCTGCCCAGCTCTGTGTGTAGTTTGTGATGTCGTGTGTGTGTGTATGTGTGTGTGTGTGTGTGTGTGTGTGTACATATAATATATATGTATATATGTGTATACACACACACACACACACACACACACACACATATTGTAGACCCCAGGCTTGCCTCAGCCTTCTGTATGCTAGGAGTATATGCCGCCACACATGGCTTAGCTTATGTTTTTTAATATCCCATTTAAGGAAAGTCAAATAGCTCAATATTGTGGAAGTGTTGCGACCTGGCATCCCACTCGAAGTCTCAGGAGCCCTAGGTCTCCGAAGCACACACTGAAATCTGGTGCTTCAGAAAGTGACCTTCAGCCCTGGGAGAACAGAATGGAGAGACCCTTACCTGTATGTACAGGGACACAACACAAAACAACAGCCATCTCCAACTGCAGCTTAGCCACGCCCCCTCGCTGCTGTCTCCCACAGTCTGAAGAGACAGCTGGGTCTGCTGCCACCCAGAAGAGCCATCTCCCTTCTCTGTGACCACGGGGTCTGAAAGAGATTGATGGTTGCATTTAAAACATTCACCCAGACCTGGAATCAACACTAGAAAATACAGATTTAAATTAGCAAGGAAAAGGCAGAATGAAAGGAAATAAATTGTGCTGGCAACTACTGTCACGTAATAAAATGTCATGTGTAACTGAAGGGCTTTTGTACAGGGCTGTCTGAGGCTTAGTGGCCATGTTAATTGAATAAGGTGCCTCATATTGACTCGGGGCAAGAATGAAATTTCCCTTAGCATCTATTTAGCTGGAGTTGTTGTTGGCAGCGGCGTGATGCTCATCTGTTACAGAACCGCCAGCCCCTCTGCGCTGATGCAATGGCTCCAGAAGCAGAGTCCAGCCCCAGCCCTGCAGGTATGGCCTGTCTGCCCAGGGCAGGTCCTGACAGGTCCAGAGGGAGGACAGCTGGACGAAGGCTCTGGAGGGCTTAGAGGCTGCCCTGGTGCCTTTCCATCAACCAGGTGTTGGAAACATTGTTATCAAAGCCAAGTAGCAGTTGTTGATGACTGCTGATCCCCAGACTCCCAAGGAGAGGGCAGCCTGCCCTCTGGCTTTCCTGGTCGTTAGGGGATGTCTCCCTAGTCACCATGTCTGCCCATGACGTGGTCCCATTTCTGTTAAACAGCAGGCACCAGCCATGGTGGCCTCCTGGGATGTCTTAGTAGTGGCTGAAGCCGTGCAGCCCTTGACCGGCTTCAGACTAGCCGAGTGACCGGAGCAGCCCCTGGAGCACTGTCCCTCCCCTCCCTGCTGCAGCACGCGGCCTGCTGAGATCTCGCCTGGATTTGGCAAGAGTTCAGTTCCAAATGTGAGAACTGGATTTTTGTCCTCTTTCCCATGGGTGCTGCGGGTGCCAGTGTGGTCTAGCTAGCAGTCTCCTAAGCTTTGTACAAAGGCCATGAACTATTTCAGCACCCAGTTATATGCGGCTGCAACTGTCCCCCCAGAGTTTGATGTCTGTGGCTTTATAAGTCATGCCATGAGAAGAGAGTGTACTGTGTGTGTGAAGTTATCCTTGAATCAGAGGGAGCTACATTTTCCAAACCATTAACCAGCCCACTCCTGAGGACAAGAAGGAGGCCTTGCTGGAAGATTCCCAAAATTATGCCTAATTACAAGTCAAAGTCAAGTCCATTCAACAAGTTCTAGACAACTTTACAGGACTTTGTTCTCAGCACTGGGGAACTGAGAGAAGAAAACAGAATGCAAATCAAACTCTGCCCCACAGAGGGAGGGCTGTGCAGGCTGCACGGTGGGCAGTGTGATTAGAAAAGAATTCCTGGGGTTGGGGAGACGCTCAGCTGTGAAGAGCACTGACTGCTCTTCCAGAGGTCCTGAGTTCAATTCCTCACAACCACATCTGTAATGGGGTCCAATGCCCTCTTCTGGTGTGTCTGAAGGAAGTGACAGTATACTCACATAAAATAAATAAATCTTTAAAAAAAAAAAAAAAAAAAAGGAAAAGAATTCTTGGGATGGACCCAGGGTGGTCAAAGCTGCTTTAGGCGAGGCGGCCTGGCCTGGAGAAGCCAGCCTCTGCAGAACAAGTGAGAAGGCCTGGAGCAGACCAGAAAGCCACAGGGGTAGGGCCCAGGAAGCTGAAGCTGGGATTGGTGAATGTGGGGGAGGGGCTGGGCTAAGCTGACAAGACCTCACAGCCCTGGGGCAGAGGAAAGTCCCCAGTGGATTTGCGTGGGCTCTGCTCTCAGGCCCTCAGGAGCCTGGGCTTTAGGATGGTTACAGGGAAGAAAGGGTTTATTTGGGCTCACACCTTGAGGATACCAGTCTATCATGGTGGACAAGGCACGGGGACAGGGACTGAGGCAGGTGGTCACATTGTGTCCACAGTCAGGAAGCACAGAAAGATGGCACTGGTGCCAAGCTTGCTTTCTCCTGGTGGTTCAGGCAGGGACCCAGTGCCATGGGATGTTGCTGTGCAGAGTTATGTCTTCCCACCTCAGCCTGATCCAGAAACTCCCTTCCTGCCATGCCCAGAGACTTGTTTCCATGGAGATTCTAAGTCCCATCAAGTTGACAAGATTAATCCTTGTACCAGTTTAAGGGGTTGGCTGGCGCTCACCTACCATCTGGTTCTGTGACACTTGTTTTGTTTGTCACGACCTGTGTCTGCTGACAGATGACATGTCTCTTCAGAGGTCACCCAGCTCCCGGGTGCTAGCATTGAGCCTGGATCCCATATCCAGTGAGCTCGTGGCCCTCTTACCACAGTGAACTGCTGCCTGCTGGGGTTGCTGTGGGAGGTTGTGGCAGGGATCTTGAGTCCGTGGGATCGCTGGCTTCAGAACAATGGCCAGGACAGTGCCACCCAGCATGAGTGACCTCTCTCTAGCCTGGGTCCAAGTTCTGAGGCAGCATAGCTTTAACTAAAGTGATTTAAATCTTCCAGAAGATTCGGGGTCTGTGCTCAGTCCCACCCTTACTGCTGCCTCTCTTAAGCAGCCTGCCTCCTCTCTGAGTCACCTTCTGTGGGAAGGGTTAGGCCTTGGGTGTGAGGCTGGCCACCCTGTGTCTGCGCTGGGAACTGCAGTTAAAACCTGCCTCAGATTCAGTTCCTCTGGCCTGAAGATGTGTCCTCAGCTCCCGGTCTCTGCTTCCTTCCTGAGAGAAGAGGTGGCGGAAATGTAGGAACTTGAGTTCAGTTTAACATCTGCCTGCTGAGTGGCTCCTCCCTTGAGGACTTGGGCTTCATCTGCCCCCTCTTCTGCCCACACTCCCGTGTCCCTCATGTCACCTCGTGTATGTACACGGAAACCATCCCTCCCTTAGAGCCCTGGATGCTGTGGCCACTGCTTTCTTCCTTCACCCACCTGCTTCTCTCCGTGGCAGAGAGGCCTGGCACCCACGAGTCCTTTTGGGAAACACTGCAGAGAACTGCAGTGGCTGAGCCAGCAGCCCTTGATGACAGACAGACCAAGAGCATTATGTCCAATCCTGGACTGGGCCAACAAGCATTTGGTCTGTGACAGAAACTGTCCTAGCAAATAAGGAACAAAGCTGACATGCCCCTGCTGTTGAGTTGACATCTGTCCTGCCGCTGAGCATGTCTCAGCCCTGAGAACATTCAGGCGCTTCGGTGAGGCCTTGAAGGTGAGCCGGGATCCAATGGTGATTGCCTCACCAGGATCTTTGCACTAGTAGCTGGATGTGGCCCACACATTGGTAACTGAGCCATCCAAGGCAGCTCCAGGGAGGCCTCCAGGAAGCTGGCAATGCCCCTGTGCTCCCCAGGCCTGCTGGCCCGGCTCTCCCCATCGCCGTGGTTCTCGAAGGCAGCCGTGAGCATGCTGAGTGGGTGGGTGCTCGCTCTGGACTCAAGCTCACTTCCCCATGCCGGTCACAGGCTGCTAGGCAGCTTCGTGGGCCTATGCAGGGTGCTTTCCATGAGCATATACTGTGTGCTCTATACCGGGGGGGGGGGGGAGGGGGGACGGACACAGTGGCTCAGACAGGTGCCACGCTCACTGTCAGAGGTCGCTAGTCTCCTCCCTGAGAGTGAAATCCTTTATACCCTGTGATGGATGTGGAAATCACTCTTCCCAGCCCGGGTGCTGATTGTACTGATGTACCCACACTAAGCTATGGGTAAGACTGTTGATGGAAGAAAATGGCTGCTGGCTGGTTTCTTGCGAAGGCCAAGGCTGAGGAAGAGGATGGAGGTCTACTGCTCTGGTCTGCATCCTTCGCCTGTCCCTGCCTGCTCTGCCTCTCCGGAATGCTGTTCAGCTATGGATGGCATCATGTGCTCTCTGAGGCTAGGGGCCGCAGTACCCTCCTTGTAACCACCTTTCTCCCGTCTCTCTCAGGCACATCTCCCTAACACTACCGGCTACCTTCCGAGGCAGAAACAACACCAGCACAGACTACGAGTACCAGCTCTCCAATCTGTATGCCATATCAGGTATGTGAGCCACCACAGGCCAGTGCTGAACTGTGCCTGTGGCCGCTTTCTGCATGCCGCGGCCTCTCAGCCCCTGGCCATGCTGTCCCCTCCCTGCAGAACCTGAACTTCTCTTTCCTTTGTTTTGGAACTTAGAGAAAGGCCAGTGGTGTGTTTGGAAGCTAATGAGGTGCAGTGCGTTGCTTTCTCAGGTTGGGGGACACTCACCACATCCAGAAGGCAGGCCCCACAGGACAGACAGCCCTGCCTGCCGTGTCCCTGCCTGTCCTCACCTCAGTTTCTCACAGGCGGTATGTGTCCAACAGGGACACTGCCTGCTCCCCCTTGCATACCCAGAGTCCCTGTCTGTGGTTTCTGAACTCAGCCTGGAAGTGGATAGTGTTCCTGTGGCAGGAACTTCACGGAGAGGAGAAACGGGCAGCCTCCCTGTAGAGCAAAGATTCATGAGGTACGAGGCCATGCAGGTGACTCGCTAAGAGCCCAGGAAGCCCACAAACACCCCCATCACGGGGCCCCAGACAAGGGTGTTTGCCTGTCAGGGGAGCACGGGAAATCAGCGCCACTTACCAGCACACATCCTTAATGCTGAGTGACATTTCGAACAGGGGAACATGACATCCATTCATGTCCCATAATGAATCGGTTATTTAAAAGGTAATCTCTCTCTCTTTTCTAAAACCTGCAACTTCGGGTTACTAAATAGGTGAGCTCCCACAGTGGTGTAATTCCTGCCAGTGTGCGTTCCTCTCGTTATGATCGCTCCCTAATAGGTTTGGAAGTGAGAGCAAAGGCAGATCGTTCCATTTCTGGGTGACACTCCTGCTGGGAAGGGGGAGCCCTGAGTCCCAGCTCTGGCTGTGCTCCAGAAGTCAGGGCAGAGGGGGAGGGGCAGGTCATGTGTGTCTAAGAAAAGTGTCTCTGGAGAACATTGCTTCTGTGCCACGACTATTTCAGGAGAATCATTAGGGGACCTTAACAAGTGTGGAAGAAGGCCTGTTCTGTGGCACAGCTAACTGTTTCCCAGATGCTTGATGTCAGAGAGGTGCATACCAGGACTGGGGAGCCCAGGGCCACTCCCCACAGACCCCCTCACACACCTCCTCTTGCCTGCAGCTTGCACATCTCACAGCTCTGGCACCAGGCAGCACCCACCACCCCTACCCCCACCCGTGTCCTCTGATGGCTTTCCCAGCTGGTGATGCTGCCTCAGCAAACAGCCCACAGGGCACATGCTTTGGTCTGGTAGGAATGTTATCGTCTGCTCTGGACCGCCCGCCGCCTCCTCAGTGCCGTGGTGATGAAGTGTTGACTGGGCTCATTTCAGCTGCTGGTTTAGCAATAGCAAGGTAACAGCCTCGGGACATGGGGGAAAGTGGGTCAGAAACTTCCTGTCCCATGACAAACTGTGGGATTTTCATCTTCAGAGGTAGTGTAGGCTCTAGCCCGGGCCACAGACAGCTCAGGTCTCCTCAGCAGCTACAGGCCCCAAATCACTCTGCTAGGAACTGCCTCTCACAGAGGTTTAATCCAAAATCAGCTAAGGTGACCCGTGCCCCAGGCACCAAGCCCCGTCTGACTCCCCAACAGAGGAAGTTGTGAAAACTATGGCATGACTCCTCGTCAGACCCTCTCCTCCCAGCCACCTGTGCAGGTCATGACACCCTTCCGGGGCTGAGCCCTTGATGCATGTTCTCTGTGGTCCCTGAAGCTAGCTGTAGTCATTTGACAATTCTTAGCCCTTTCTGATAAGGAGATGTCGGAACAGTGTGGCTAGGAATGTAAAATGCAGCCCTGTTGAATAAGTGCGGGGACATTTCCTTTCCAGTTCCCTTCCCTGAGCTAAGACAGGCTCCTTCCACCCCAGAGCACATTCAGCTCAGAGCTCCCATGGCAGCGGAAGAGACCATACAGGATGCTGCCAGGCAGACATGTGGAGCTAGCATCTGTTCTGCCCAGGATCACCAGACAAGTCCCTTGTCCTGTGACCTGCTACCTGCATGCTTCCGGGGTCAAGGGCCACCACCTCTGTCAGCTTGCGCCCTGTCTGCAGCCTCCCCTCGCCCAGCCGGGCTCTGCGCTTTCATAGCCATGTCGTGGATTGAGTGCTCAGCACACACCAGGCACATCGGCCATGATCTACCCAGTCCAGAGAATAGTTCTTACTGGTAGAAGTGGGTGAGAAACTCACTGGCTCCGTGTGAGAGTCCTGAATGTTCATATCCCTTTGGCTGCCATCTTGACACACACACCCCAAAGCCACGAAGCAGTCGTTTGGCCCTCACCCTTCCTCTCCTGGGGACTGTCTTCTAGAAAATTCTTACAGATGTGCAATCTTACTTATCAATAGAAAAGCTGGGGACCCACAGTGAGGACTGTTGCTTTTTAAGTTAATACTCTAAAGCAAGGAGAGAAAATGTGTGGGGGTGTCTCTCAGTTGTTCAAGGCAAGGGTGTCCTACAAACTGCCGGTCCAATGCCTGGCTTTTTAGCTAGCCATAAATGTAAGGAACGTGCACAGAATGTCACCTTGTGAGGAAAAAAAAAAAAACCTAGTCGAATCTTCAGTGAGATCTCTCTTTTTTTTTAATATAAGTTCTAGAAAGATCCACACCAGTGTGTTTAAGGCATTTTCTTCTTGTATGGGCAAGCAGTGGCTTGTGCCTCTCTGTCCCCTCTCATACTGTCCTTTCCTGAGTGAGCTCCCGAGTCATATGACCGCCGTCTGTATGTACCTCTAAGATATGAGCCCCTTTGAGGGTTCCTCTTGGCCTCAAATGGATCTGACTAGACATTTTGCAACCAACCCTGAAAATGGTCCCCAACTAATTTTTTTGTAGGATATCTTATTTTTTTAGGATACTTTTTAAAAGATTATTTTTATGTCTATGAATGTCTTATCTGTTTTATGTGCTTGTGTTGTGTGCCTGACTAGTACTCACAGAAGCTAGAAAAGGGCACCAGATCCCCTGGAAATGGAGTTACAGAGAGTTATGAGCCCCAACATGGGTGCTGGGGATTGAACCCAGGTCCTCTGGAAGAATAACCAGGGAGGGCTCTTAACCACTGAGCCACCTTTCCAGCCCAGCATCTCTTATTAATGAAAAGTCTTCTATGCTGGCATTTTAGCCCTGTCAGCAGGGGCAAGGACAGAGGCACAGCTGTACTATTTTGCCCACAGTGCCTAGGTTCTTTTTAGGAACTAGACTCAAGTAAAGCAAGAAACACTTGGCTTTGATACAAAAAGGAATTTCGGGCTGAGGCAACATGAAGCAGGGTCATAGTTTGTTAAACTAGAAAGGCGTCTCTGGACAGAGTAAGGCGTACCCAGAGCACGGGGCTTTGGGGTGAGGAGTGGGGTGTGGGGGTGGGAGGGTTCTCAAAGCAGGCCTCAACTCAGCTCAGTGCCCAGCTGCAGCTGTGCAGCGTTTCAGTGCCTCTCGAGCTAACCTCAAGTGCTCGTTAAGACACCACCCCCTCCTTTTCTGATAAAATTGGTCTCAGACTCCAAATGGTTCTTGGATAAAACTCAGAGCCACTGCAGTCTCACAAAGGGTTCAGGGTGTTTCTTTTCTCTGTAAGGGGGTTTCTGATTATACTTTTAGAAAACTCGGTTTTGGGGAAGTGTGTTCGAATTTTGGGGACTCAGCTAGTAAAAGCTTCATCCAGAGCCTGGAGTGAGGGGCTCCTCTCCTGGCCTTGCCCATCGTGTTCCCCAGAGGCTTTCTTATAACTTCCGTCAGAGGTTTAGATGTCTGACCATCCAGAATTTTCTGTTTCACCTGGTCTAAGGACGATTTTAGGTAAAGCCCAAAATACATACACCCCTAGTTTTCTCTTTGATTACTAAAAGCACATCTTCCTTGCCTCTGTGGCTGATCTCTTAAAAACCAGATCCTTTCAAGCTGCTGGGTCCCAAGGAGGGCTGCAGGTACCTGGGCTGAAGTCTGTCCTCTTGTCAGGGCAGACAGGAGGACATTTTCTCTAAGACAGAGATCTATGGCTGAGCTGAGGACTCTGGCATGGGCGGCGAAGGCACGAGGCAATTAAAAATAACTAATGATTTCCGAGGATCAGCCTTTCTCCATGCAGTTTGAATCCAGTTCTCATTTAAATTAGAAGATGGACATTTAATTACCAGTATTATGAAACTCGTGATTTATACATTTCATCCAATGGGTAAAATTCCTGCCAGCAGCTCTTCGTCTTGTGGCAGAGTCTGTATGTCTCGGGAAGGGGGTCAGACTTCATGGCAAAGAGACTGTGTCTGGGTGGGGGTGCGGCTTGTTTGAAACAAACAGAACATTCCACCCCAAACATGGTTCCTTTTATTTCCAGTGACTTGTCTGTCTGTCTGTCTGTCTATCTCTGTCTCTCTCTCTCTCTCTGTGTCTGTCTGTCTGTCTCTGTGAGGAGGGGAGAAGATGTGATTGCTCATACCTGTAATCCCAGCACTAAGGAGGCCAGGCAAGGCTCGAATCACTGTGAGCCCCTGCTAACTTGAGCAGGACAGCATGGCCCAAACAAGACCCTGAGGCTCTGCCTGCCTCGTGCCTCAGCGGAACCTTTCAGGCTTGGCATGAGGCTCAGACAGCAGGGCAGCCCAGATCTCCTGTGGCGTGCAGAGTGTGGACGTGGGTAACACTTGGTTCCACTTGTGGCATGCTGTGGGTCTCCTTTTAGTTTCTACATGAGCTGAGTGGGTCACTAATGGCTGCTACCGGATGCTGCCTCTGTTCCCAGCGTCCCTGTGGCCTTTATCTTCCGTGGACATGCTCTTGCGGCCTGAAATGATGTTGCATCTCCCACCTCTGCTTTCCATTATCTACTGGCATGGCTGGGGATACCTGGGGTGATGTGGAAAGGTGTTAGGTGAGTGCCTGTGTAGGCATCGAAGGTCCCAGTAGGGAGCAGCAACTTGATACAGCCACAGAGTGCAGTGTGGGAAGTCCTAGAACACCTCTGACTGCAGTGCTCAGGTCCAGGGGGAAGTGGGCGGCAGCAGTGGTGGCAGGGGTGGGAGGGACCTTTGTTACCACAGTGGGATCTGTGGCTCACAGTGGGCCCAGCCATGACTGGCAGTGAGATCAAGTCTACAGAAAAATATAATAAGGAGAAGAAGAGCTGAACAGAAGGATGGGAATTGATCACCCAGCGTATTTGTAGATCCTGATGTAAAGGGGTGGCTGACAGGTGGCCAGGTTCGCTCTGTACACAACCATGTGTGTGCTGTCAGGCGCACGCACACTGCCTTGTTTCGATTGATGAATTGCCTGCTTTCTTGATTAAACCTTCCGTCACTTAAGAAACAAAAAGCCTGTGTTTAGATGGCAGAGTGGGACATGTCAAAAAAATCTGTCTCCTTTACCTTTGTGCAGATGTGGGCACAGACTGTAACATGTATTATTAAAATGAATGTGGCATTTACTGTGCATTATTCCTTCCCTGGGAGAAAGGACTGTAAATTATATGCTAATAATAAGCTTTAACCCTTTCGAAATGCAGAAAGATTTAAGAGTGCAAATCCTCACAGAGGCCTGGCTAATTGGATATGCCTCTGTACATTCCCCGTGGCCGCCATGTCACAGGAGTTAATGAACACTACACATAGGCACGTTCACAGGGCACTCAGAGCTCGGGCCAGTGTCTGTGCACGGCTCCATGGAGGGACTGAGCCTGACACCCTGCCCGTGGCCCACGGCTGGCCTGTGCCCTGTGAATCCTCAGCTGGAATGTTAGCATGGCCCCTCCTCATTTTCTACAACCCCACTTGGCTGGGTTTGTGGTCTAGCCCGAGCAGTGCCGAGACACACGAGCGCTCCACCACTTGCCTGCTTGAGCAGCCCTTTCTAACCGTGATGTCCTGCTGTCCAGGTGGCAGACGCTTCCTCCAAGCACCGCCTGAGCTCTTCATCTGTCAGTCAGACCTGCGTGTCTCCATGTCCCCGGTCGTCAGTGACTGCACCCTTCCAGACCTCCCCTGCCCTGGATTAATCTGCCCTTTGACACACCGCACCCCTGTCCCGCCAGCCTCTGTCCTTGCTTCTGGCTCTCCTTTTGCACCCAGCACAGCAGCAGCAGCTCCGCCCACCTCTTTTTTGTGTCTTTTTTTGTGTCTTTCCCAAACTATCTTCAAAGACCTATTGTCAAGCTCTCTTCTCAAAGCCTTTAGGGTCCCTCCACTGCAGTCTGCCATCCTCCTGCCTCACCCTACACTTGCCTTGTGCTAAGCGTCTCCAGTAGACAGAGGCCTGTTTGAAAGCCTGGGGGTGGGCTTCTCCCTCTCTAAGTCAGGAAGATGTAGGTAAAACAGTTCCAAGAAGGAGCAAGGCTGTAAGCCTCCACTCATTCAGCCGACTCTGGGGGCCATGGCAGGCTCTGTGATCAACAGGAGACCTGTGACAAAGGCTGTCACGTCATATCCAGAATTTTGACACATGCTACCCAGCTTTCAGGGAGAGAAATGCTGGGTGCAGCCTCCCAGGTCGTACACTGCAAGCATGGGTGAAGAGCATCCCCTGGAGGCTTGAAGTATGCTCAGGCAGGTGACGCACTGCTGCGGCTACTCTTGCACCTGGGAAATACAAGCAGTGTCCATCCCACCCCCTTCCCCTCCCCCAATTGCCGGGAGGATTCGGGGCTTAGTGAAAACAGTTTGCAAAGCAGGGAGTCTTGTGGGAACACGGGAGCTCTCCATACTCCTGTGGAGGAGCCCAAAGATTTGTGGGGAGTCGTGACTCAGGACACACTGGCCCATGCTCAGCCTGGTCTTCACTTCAGCCCTGTGCTCCCTCACACAAGTCTGATGGATATGGTCACTTCTGGATGTTAGGGAAATCTGTTCTCCCCCACCCCACTGCAGTCCAGAGAAATGGGCAGGAAAGGCTCTCTGCCACAGTTGAGCCGGCGTCTCTGGAAGCCAGGATGCAGGCATGCATCACCACTTAGAAGTGGGCTGTTTTCTGTGGCAGGCAGCCCACAGGCCCTTCTGGGGAGGCGACAGGATGACGGCTCAGGGGCAGGAAAGAGGGGAGTGCCAGGCAGGCAGAGCCTGCCAGCAGCATCTATAAAATCTTCCTGTATGCGCCTTTGGTGTCTGCAGGAAAAATCCTTGATGGAGCTGCTGGCTGCCAAGGCCTTTGTGTGCACTCCTGCTCGCTGCAGGTGGGGGAGCACCAAGCCGTATTCCGGCTTCGTCATTGTGGAAAATAAAAATATTATGAGGTGACAGGTACTTCAGAGCTCTTAAGAAGGTGGCCGACTCCCACTGCTTTCTCAGTCTGTGTTTGGTTTGAAAGCCTGGCAGAGCTTGGGCAGCAACGCCTTAAATCCATAGGTGAGGCAGACAAGGGGCCTTGGAGGGACCTTGGCAGGGACTTGCAGCTCAACGTCAGGCCTGAGTTTCCCACAAGGGATCTGAGCAGCAGCAGACCTGGACGGGTGCCTCATCTCCCAGGTCAGTTTGGCAGAAACAAGTTGTCTGAGACAAGGTATGGCCGCACCCCCAGCAGGGCCACAGGTACCCTGGATACATGCAGCTCATGGTGGTCCAATATCCTGCCTGGTGCTATGTCGCTACAGGCCCTAGACCTCACGGGCGCTCTGTTTAGACACCACCCTGACAGAGAACAGATATCTGGGCACTCCTTCCTCCCTGTGTGTTTATCTTCTCATAATTTCCTACCTGGCAGAGGATCCCACTGCAGGCCTAGCCCAAAACATACTAATAATCAAGGAGGTGTACTTAACCCCAGCGCGTCATCTGTGCTTGGCACCTCTGCTGGAGTTTGCTCTGGACACTGCTGTCTGCAAAGGCTCGCATATCAAGTTTGCCTTTTGTTCTGTTCCCCATGGATGTGTCTCTTGCAGTAATCAACCATCAGCTGAGAAGGGAGGAGAGGATATTAAGGTAACGTCTTTCATTTAAACACATTTAGGGAGCTAAAATAGATGAAACATATCTATTTTATTAAAATAGATGGAGTTAATAGAAATAATGTATTTAATTATACCCGCCCTTCCCCTGGTACTTCACGTGTGCAGAATCCCTGAGTGCACTGTTTGTGCATTTTGTCACTAATTTAAATCCCAAGACAATTCTAAGTGGGAAAAGGAGTTTAGAAAGATGGGCCCGCCCAGGGTTGCACCCAGGACTGAGATTTAAATCCAGGTTTGGACATCTGGCCCTGAGGCCATGATTCTCATTCAGTCCAGATTGGTGTGTGTTTCTCTCCCTTTGCCAGCCTGAAAGTTAGAAGTGCACAAGCCCAAATGATTCGTGAAAGCACTTCGGTGTCAAGCAGGCCCCCAGTGTGCTGGAAATCCCTAGCGCCCCAGCCTCTCAGATCCCACTAGAGAGGCCTTGAACCTGTAGCTGACTAGAATCACTAAGTTCCAAGGGCATCAGGAGCAGGCAAAGACTCCACGGGGTGTTGCTGTTACTACGGCACTCCAGACCCATTCACAGGTCCTTTCCAGGACAGCTGGGGGACGAAGGCTGCACCTTCAACAACCCCTTATCAGGAGGCGGGGCCTACGAGTTGTGCTCTAGTCTTGGTCTAGAGACCTCTGCGCACCAGTCTCATCTCTCCTTGCTGCGGTTTTCTCTGGACCTTAGATGATAGGACGTGGCCAAACCTGCCATGCCACATACTGGGATTGAGCCCTCAATTCCTTTCCCCGCTGTGAGCGTTACAGCTCCATGAGTTCCTGCATCTGTCCACCAGCATCAGGTCCCATCTGAACCAGGGTCACCTGGCTGTCCTTCCTCAAAGCTTCATTCTCTAGATCAGGCCTCCAAAGAGCCAGGGACGGTGAGCAGTGCCAGCTCCCGTGCTCCAGCCGCCTCTCTGGAGAAGCCCCAGCCCATGGCCCACAGTCTGCCAGCCCTCGTCCCCTCTGCTTCACACTCCCGTCTTTCCCCACCCACCTGGGCCAGAAGCTCTAGGGCCCAGTCTAGCATCTGGAGATTTACCAGGCAATGATGCAGCTGCTCAGGGCTGGGCAATCAGCTCAGAGGCTGCCCAGTGTCTCACATCAGCGTGCCCTCCCTTTTCTGGGGAGGCATATAACTTCTGACAGCTTCCCAGAGGAGAGCCCAGCCTATTTAAGGCTAGCAGAGCTACCTTTCCCACAGACAGAGCACCTGAGTCTACCCCCGCCCCCCTCACCTCTTCTTTCCCACAGCACTGCCCTGCATGCCCACTGGGCTTCCTTCTTAGTGATAGTCTACATGACCCTAAGCATCTTTGTGCTATTTATTAGGGGAAAAGAAAGGAGGGGGGAGGAGGAGGAGAGCGAACCTTAGGTCCAGCCTGTGTTTAGATGATATTGTCAATGTCACAGAGAACGAGGCTCTTTACACCCTGGTCTGTCTTTTCATCATCTCTGGGATGGCGAATGATGCCAAACTTCCCTCCAAGGTGAGAGCCTTTGCTGGTGAGCGCTGTCTCCTGCCTGGTGTGCTTTCCGGCATGAGCAGTCTTTTGACCCACTGCAGCGGTAACCTCGGTAACCTCAAATGAGAGAGTGAAGCTTACCGCGCTGGCCCTGCACGTCGCTCTGGTGACACACGGCGGCATCCTTGATTGCTCATGCTCTAGAGTCAGTGGACACACTGGGGTTTATGTGCCTTGCCTTGTGTATTTATTTCAGATACATCCAGTGCCAGCAGAACTCTGTCCTTAGAGAAGAGCTTTGTCTTGAGCGTTGCCTGGTCCCCAGCTCTTGATATTTTTGCCCAAGGTGCTGTCACCTCTGTAGTCTCAGGGTAGGTGGCTTCTTTGGCCACTGAGCTTCCTGGTGGCATATGTTTCTTATACAGCTCGGGCACTGTGCTTAACTGCCCAGGTCTGAGGAAGGAGTCCTACCTTTAGCTAGCATAGGTTGTTCAGGGTTACTCAGGACTGAGAAGAAGGTTCAGTCAGTAGAGTTTATGTGAGAACCTGAGACCAATCCCCACCACCCACAGACAAAAACTGGGAGCAATGGCTCTCATTTATAACCACAGTGCTGGGGAGACAGAGACAGAGGACTCCCTGGAGCTCGGCAGCCAGCAGCCTAGCTGAGTAGAGAGCTCTGGGCTAGGAAGAGACTGTCTCAAAAAACTGAGAAGGATAGCCTTCCTGAGTAATGACCCCTGAAGCTAACCTCTGACCTCTGAACACATGTATACACACACACACACACACACACACACACACACACACTCAGTAGTTGTCCTCACAGCCAAAGTTCAGGGTTCATCTAGGAGAGTAAAACAAAGGCATCTCATGTCCCAGTGTGCTAAGCACCAGCCAGCACCAGGCATACAGAAGGTGCTCAATATTTATGGTCTTGTTCCAGCAAGGAACTGGTCTTGGGGCCATTCCTTGATGCTGTCCTATTCAGACACATAAATAGGGACGTTTTACATAACATCATTTCCCTTATCTCTATTGTAAGCTTTAATCACACTTTCTATTCTGGTTTTAGCAAAATTAGAAATAACATCGCAAAGGGCACTCCAGAAATGGTAGCTGTCATGTGTACCTTTAACCTGGCCCAGAGGTCCTGCTCTCTCTTAGCCTACGTATGACCTCCACCGGCTGTTAAGGCAGCCCAGAATAGGCCCTGACTGAATTTGGGGTCTTATTGCATCCTGCAGGCAACCCCCCACTTTCTGCCTTCCTACTGCTCGCTTGAGACCCAGTTTCCTGGGTTAGAGGTGTTTGAAGGTTTCGGGGATTTACAGCCTTGGATTTGTTCCTCTTTCCCTACTTAGCTCCAGTCTGAGACAGGGTCTTCTATGGAGGCAAGTTTTCTTCTAGTTCCTTCCTTCCTTCCTTCCTTCCTTCCTTCCTTCCTTCCTTCCTTCCTTCCTTCCCAGCTTCCCCACACTGGGCCCCTTAGCAAAATCACATCAACAATTATAAAAGCCCCCGTCCTTGCCATGGGACCACATGCCATCAAAGCCTGTCACGTCACAGTCCTCTAAGGGCGGGCACCACACTGAATGCTTCCCTGTGTCCTCTCAGACAGAGGACCTGCTCCAGTGTCTGTGGTGGAGGCCACAGCCACTGTTACAGGTGAGGCCACAGAGGCTGAGGTGGCTCGTTTTCTCAGGCTGCTTTTTTTTTCTTTTTAAGATACTGTGCCTTTTATTTTGATTTAATGAGGACAGACATTTTAATCAGAGGTTAGTCATTTATTGTTGCAAACTATTGTTTTGATTCATCATTTTTGCAGATAATTAAATGGTTGAGTTGGCACAGTGTGTCTACTTTATTAAAACAAGTAATTTTGGGGGGGAAAGAGATGCTATTTTTTGGATCACTGCACAAGAATTGCTTTTATCTTCATCTCTGAACACATTTTTCGGCTATTGGGCAGAAAGCTCTCGTGTTCTCTCTGGCCTGGAGGGGACTGGCCTTGCCAGATTGGATGTTGGCCACTCTGCCCTTTGAAACGAGAGCTGCGATATAAATCCTACATTCTCACCTTCTCAGAAGACCTGGGTTTTAATTGGATTGGGGGAAAGAGCCTACAAGTTATGAACTTTGCTGAGCAGCAGTTCTTAATTGCAGCCCTGGCGGTGGGTGGAGTTTAAAAGTCAATTACTGCATGTCCTATTATACTTTACACACCTAGGATTTGAGAAAGTCTGCCACTTAGTACAGAAATGAAAAGGTTACTCGCACTGGTTGGCACGCACTTCTGAGTCTCCATTTGTAAATGCGTTCGCTACATGTATTTGTGTGTTTGCAACTTGTAGCTTGGGGCTCTGCCCACCAGCGGTATTTCTTACCAGGAGCAACCTTCCAGGCTGGTCCTTCAGGGCAGCCCCGAGCAGCCCTTCATCTGGCCATCCAGTGCTCCTGTAGACACTGTGGCTGGCTGGTGCCAGAGAGGCCGAGATCACTCCACTCAAGGGCTATGCATGAGTCAGGCAGTGGCCCTTTGGGGTCCATTTTTAAAGAACAAATTGCTTGCAACGATTGCTTTCTTTGATTTCCCACGTTTGTGTCCCAAATCAGTTAATTCACTCATTAAAAGGATTTATTTTGGGTGTACCAATTAAAACTTTGGAGGCTAATTTTTTGCTGAGCGGTGCAGACCTCTGAAAGCACAATTTATAACAGCTTCTGCCCTTTTCCTCAGAGAGCCGCCTGCAAGGACCGTAACACCCCCACCCTGTCCCTGGCTGGTGGAAGTACAAAATCAGGGTTCTTTGTCCCGCAGCTCCAGGCTGCTGTGTGTGCTGGTGACAGAGCCCAGCCCACCCTTTGTTTTAAGGTGCGCTCTAAGGCATCAGCGTCCAGCCCAGCCCAGGAGTCCTCGCTCTGTTTGTTTGCTTGCAGGGAGCCTATAGTTAATTTTTTTTAATAGGAAGCTGCTGTGTAGTTTGGATATTTAAACAGTTATTAACCGAATGACAATTAACAGATTGCATAGACAGATTTTCTTTTGAAAACCTCTGAAATTGAGTACAGTTTGCAAAACTATCACGGCATAGTAATGACAATGAATTTTGATTTCCCGGAACTGATATTAGACTCTTTATTAAACTATGTGCATCTGCTTTTAATTTACTCCAAATAATTGGAAAATGCAATGAAGCTTTCCAATTAAAGCAGGGCTTTATGCTGTTTAATAATACCCCATAATATTATAGCTTACGAAGTGACAGGTGAGCTGGCATATGAATAAAACATAAAGGCTGCAATGAGGGACAGAAAACCAGAGACAGTTGTGGGGATTTTAAATGCTGGATGTAATTTGCATATATTAATCTCTTCTTTTCAGCCTTATCAGGCGTTCTTCAGTATTTGAAGTTAAAATAGCGCTGACAGGCGGGAGTGCGCTTAGTTTTTTCAAGGATTTATTACTTGTATAATTTCTGATCTTTAATAAGCAGATATGACTGATCCTCATACTTCTATAGAAATCGGTTAATTGTTCCAGATGGCGTGTACTGATTATGCAAAATTACTTTTCACACCGTTTTTTTTTTTTTTTGTGATGGAGTTTGGAGTAAAATTAAATTTTTTATAGCCTTCTTATCATGCTGTTTTACAGTGGTTTTTCCACAGAAGTTGAATTTAATCTACTATATTACATTGACCAGCACAGTTATTCTAATGTAGCGTTTTGTGATTTGACAAAGAATAATAGAACACATTGCTCATTGTTCATCACTGTGTCCCTAATAAAAAGGAGCTCCTGTACATGGAGCGTGGCTGTTATTTATGAAGAATGCCCTCGTTTGTGCCGTTAAAAACGCAAAATTGTATTATGGAGTAGTTTCTTTTGGGGAGAGGAAATCTGGAGAGAATAAGTGGAGAGAGGCTTGTTGCTTCCGGTTTCCATGAAGGGGGAGGAGTCCTCTTTTAATGAGTGCTGTGTTTGAATTGTTACTTTCTTCTTTACAGGGTGGGGGGAGCCTGCATAATCTCGCTCTATTAAGAGGAGTGCCATGGGTTGACTTGTCTTGATTTACATAATCCCAGAAGCCTTCCATAATTGAATAGCTTGCATAAAAGGTGGTCACACTCGGGCACAGGAAAAGAGAAACGCACCAGTCAATTTAGTTCTCCAAGTATCAGCTTATTGCCAGGCCCCTGAGCCCAGATCAGGTCTGAGTCTGAGTCGTCCTCACTACACTGATACTCCTGGCAGCTGGGCCTCACCAGCCTCCAAGAAAGATCAGAGACACACCATGAACTCAGCCTAGAAGAACCCTGAAGTCACTGCCTTGATTCCAGGGTCATTCGGGTGGGTGTAGACAGTTTTCTTTTGCATTAAAATTCTTCCCATTTGGTTGCTGCTAGGGGTTGTCTGTGGCTCATGGCAGAGCCATGACAAAGAAGAAATTTCATTAAACTCCATAGCATTTTAAAATACAGTGTTGATGGGAAGTCTGACTTGTCTTCAGAAGAAACGCCTATGTTTGTAGTGACCCACCTCTCCAGGTGCGGCTAGCACCTCGGCCATGACACGGTCCTGGAGGCCTCTCTTGTTTGAGCAGACTTGGAGACAATTTGGTCTGTTAGAGGAGTTTAAATCCCGACAGCCCTGGGGAAGCCAAACCCTTTTCTTTAATATTCTTGCCGTAACCACACCAAGTGCTCTTCACATGGGAGCCCTGGCGTGGAAACAGGACTTCACTCACATCTCCACAGGCTCTGGTGAAGCAAAGGCAAGCAGAAGGCCACAGCCCCCGCGACAGAGCCTGCCCATCTGGATCTGCCGGGGCGCACCAGACACAGGCAGAGAGCAGCCCCGAGGAAGAGCGCAGGCTGCCTGGCTACACCTGTCACCTGTGCGGCACGCACGCTCAGAACTGCGTCTGTTCCGCCGATTCCAGGCTTTAGAGCATATTTTTCTGAATTCTGTTTTCACTCTAATCTGAAGGAAATTTAAAGTAAAATATGTGTCACTTCAACCCATGAAACCACACGTGGAAATAATTCAAAACCCAAGCAGTGGCATTTGACAGTACCGAGTTTCCATTTCCATCCTCCTTCCACGGTACTTCCAAAAACTTGAGATCTTTCATATACACTTTTTCGTAAACTACAAATGGATTTTTAAAATGAAAGTTATGCAAAAAGGGAAATGAATAAATCAGACATGATTAAAAATATTTGTTCTAATGCAGTATAATTTGGTAGTAATGTGTTCATCGGGGTAGCTTACGGCTACATTAAGTGGACAGACTTTATATGGATTCTCTAATTTTAATCTTCAAAATGCTATCTAATGTCTCATTAAGACTTGCATATAATGTATCTTAAGTACAGTCATTAAATATAGTTTAGGGAGATTTATGTTCAGATACTGCTTAAAGATGTTTTAATAGGCCCATTTACTCTGATGATATTAATGAGCTCTTAATCCAGCTGAAGCTTCTCAAACTAGTGGTAAAGACTCCAGCCCGAGTTTGGAGACTTGGGATTGATACCTGCTTTGGACAAGTGCCCAGAGCTTAGCCCCGCCCACCCTTGGGTCAGGGCGAGCCACCTGCCAAGGCCTGGCATGTGGAAGAGGGCCTTCTCTTTTCTTGCTGTGACTGCTGTCCACAGTGACACAAGGACAGTCCCTTTGCTCCCCCAAACCATGTGCAGGATGTGCAGGGGCTAACTTGGCCAAGCCTTTCATCTCCAAGGTCATTTGTGAGGACCCCAGTGTCACAGGGAGAAGGAGGGTTAAAGAAAGCTGTCACCATCCTTGTTGTGGGAGCATCTGCAGGTGAGGCCCGCACAGCCTGGAGTCCTCGTGGAGTCACCTCCGCTCCACTGCGAGCACGCTGCAAAAGGTCATGTGGCTCTGTCCATCTCTCAGGAGTTCAGCATGGCTGAAATACGCATACTACTGTAGTCCTGCTAATTCAGAGGCATAATGGGAGGGCACCTGTGAGCCGGGGGTCACCAAAGCAGACACACAGTGGTTCCCAAGCACCATTTGTAAACCCCTCTGTATTGCCCCCTCTTTTAGAGAATTACTGAAAAGTACATTTTTTTGTTTGAATTATTTTTTTAAGCAAAAGGGGAGGAAAAGAACGTGTGAGTTCAGATACTTTTCTAATTACTAAATTGGTTTGTTATAAAAAGATAATAGCAAATTTCTTCTTTTTGTAATTGGACATTTCTTCCCTGTAGGCTAATTCAGGCCCAGCCCGTGCATACACAATCGGTTGTACTTCTGAAAAGCCATAACTAGCTAATAACAGCTACAGTGTCATCAGAGAGTAATGGTGTGCTGATTAGCATAATTAATGACAAATGGTGGTGCGGAATTGGTGGATTGGTTTAGCGGATGATGAATGCGGCGAGGCCCTGGCTGGGGCCTGCCAACGAGGCCTCGCTGGCTGTCAGCCCTTCTGTTCTCGCCCAGGCAGGTCTCATTAGTCACGATGGGAGGTGCCAGTTTGTGTTCTGTTGCAGCACAGAAAACTTAATAATCCAAGCAAACGTGATTCTTTTTTGCCTGTGTATTTACTCACAAAATTCTCCGCTCCCCTGTTCCCACTGTGGCCAGAACATAAGTCACTGCTGCTTCTAGGTCCTTCCTGCCGCCTGAACGGGAACAAAAGGATGACAGAGACACAGTCGTGTGGCCAGACAGCACTTCTGTTTATCTATATATGTAGCGGGGAAACCCAGTAAGCTATAGGTTCTGTCCTGATAGAAGACCAGCGCATTTATCTTCCATGTGATTAATTTGCATTCGCAAATGAGGCTGATAAAAAAAGGTTTACCTTTTAACCTTTAGAGGGAAAAGCATTTCTCTGCAAGATTTCTTAGGAGACCGCTCCTTAACCGATAAGAAGTAACTCCTTTATCAATAAAGATGAAAATCCTTCATTTGCAGTACTGAATGAGACTAATTATTATATAGTTAATTAGCATCTGGAAATGAGGATTATCTTAATTACAAAGCACAATTTCCCTAATAGCTACAAAACTGTAAGTTTGATCTGTGTGGAAATTGGTAACTATTATTATGTAATTAGTGATAGCATTAATAGTGCAGAATATTTAGACATAATTTGCATATGCAAATGTCATTTACCTGAGCCAAACAAGTGGACCATTAATGATTAGAGCTTGATGCATCCAGACGGAGAGTTCTAGATTCCTGAATGGAAGGCATTGTGCTAAATCAGAGGCGGAGTCCGTAAGCACCTCTTATGTTTAGGTAGTCCACTGGGCTTTGCTGTAACGGGAGTTAATAGCTGGGTGATTTCATCATGAAGCCACCTGCTCAGGGCACCAGACTCTTGACTTTGATTTCTCCATGTCTCCTCTTGATTCTTGTTTTTTTTGTTTGTTTGTTTGTTTTTTGTTTTGTTTTTTGTTTTTTGTTTTGTTTTGTTTTGTTTTGTTTTTCGAGACAGGGTTTCTCTGTATAGTCCTGGCTGTCCTGGAACTCACTTTGTAGACCAGGCTGGCCTCGAACTCAGAAATCCGCCTGCCTCTGCCTCCCAAGTGCTGGGATTACAGGCGTGCGCCACCACCGCCGGCTCCTCTTGATTCTTAGAAGTACTTTGCCTACACATTTAGCAATCCCGAGTCTGGGATCTTTCTTACAGGTAATACAAATACTTAAAAAAAATTAGTGCGCACACACACACACACACGCCTCTGTGTGCATGCGTGCACGTGTGTGTGTGTGTGTGTGTGTGTGTGTGTGTGTGTGTGTGAGTATGTACGTATGTGTGTTCCATACCAGGAGGACCTATGGAGATCAGAGAAAACCTTGTGGGAACCAGTCCTCCTACCAATTCTCCACCTCAGGCTTGGTGGTCAGAGTCTAATGGCGATGCACACAGGAGCACAGCCAGCGGGAAGACCTAGATGGAGCTCTTGGGTCAAGAGTCTGATTCTGACCTCTCCAGTTTGTCTTTATAGCCCTGGAGGCCCCTCCCCTCAGAGCTGTGCTCTCCCCCCCCACCCCACCCCCACCTCTCTCTCTCAGATTGCTGCAGTGTTTCTCAAAGGCGTTTGCTATGAGGATGTGATTTTAAAGTAGCTACAGTAGACTTTTGAATCTTTCATTTCATCCATATAGTGTACAATGGGTACCATTGCTCAGAAGGTTGAATGGCTATATCCATCAGAATCTGCTGTGGAATGCTGCGTAACAAACAGCCCCCAGCTCGTGGGGCTTGTCATACTCCACTTGTTGCACTCAGGGTGACACTCTGGTGGCTATGAGTTGGCTGGGACCCTGCCTCATGCACCATCTCATTCTGGGATGCAAGCTGAGAGAGCAGCCCCTAGCTGCGGCTGTTTCTACCTCCAGTGGCTCCTGCATCCTCTTGTGAGGCATGATGACACCCCCAGCACAGATCAGGGTCTGTGGGGCAGGAGGCTCCATCCTACCACGACAATGGGTGAGGACAGTCCTACTCATGAGGGAAGAGGGAACATGGCACTTGGGGTGGTAGAGCCACCCATTAGTGTTAGGCGTTCTGAATTTAAGACGTGAGTTTCATGTGTAAGAAAAGTACAAAGTCAGTCATTGAACTGGGGAAATCCATGAATCCGGGGCTGAGACCGTGGTTCCTGGTCTGGAAAGCGTTGACTGGCAGTGTCTGCAGAGCTTTCCGCCGTCTGCTTTTATCTTCAGCACTTCAGGAGCTGGGTTCTGATGTTAGCTTCTCGGTCGCTGTGACAGATGTCTGAGAGAAGCAGTTGTAAAGCTAGACAGATTTACCGGGTTCTGTAGTTGCAACCTCCATTGCTGCGGCCTGAGGTGAGGAAGAGTGTGGTGACGGTGGCAGCTTCCACCTCTAGGTGGCCAGGAAGCAAAGAGGAAGATGGGAAGGGAACTGGGATGGAATTCCAAGGCACACCTCCAGGGAGTGACCCACTTCTTCCAAATGGCGCCTTCAACACCTGAGACTGTGCCAGACCTCCAGGGTGGGCAGGTAGGCAGGTGGGTAGGTAGGCAGGTGAGTAGGCGGGTAGGTAGGTAGGTGGGTAGGCAGGTAGGTAGGTAGGTGGGTAGGCAGGTAGGTAGGTGGGTAGGCAAGTGGGTAGGTAGGCAGGTGGGTAGGTAGGTAGGTAGGCAGGTGGGTAGGCAGGTAGGTAGGTGGATAGGCAGGTAGGTAGGTAGGTGGGTAGGCAGGTAGGTAGGTAGGTGGGTAGGCAGGTAGGTAGGTGGGTAGGCAGGTGGGTAGGTAGGCAAGTGGGTAGGTAGGTGGGTAGGCAGGTAGGTAGGTGGGTAGGCAGGTGGGTAGGTAGGCAGGTAGGTAGTTGGGTAGGCAGGTGGGTAGGTAGGCAGGTGGGTAGGTAGGCAGGTAGGTAGTTGGGTAGGCAGGTGGGTAGGTAGGCAGGTGGGTAGGTAGGTAGGTAGGCAGGTGGGTAGGCAGGTGGGTAGGTAGGCAGGTGGGTAGGTAGGCAGGTGGGTAGGTAGGTAGGTAGGCAGGTGGGTAGGTAGGCAGGTGGGTAGGTAGGTAGGTAGGCAGGTGGGTAGGCAGGTAGGTAGGTGGATAGGCAGGTAGGTAGGTAGGTGGGTAGGTGGGTAGGCAGGTGGGTAGGTAGGTAGGTAGGCAGGTGGGTAGGTAGGCAGGTGGGTAGGTAGGTAGGCAGGTGGGTAGGCAGGTAGGCAGGTGGGTAGGCAGGTAGGTAGGTAGGTGGGTAGGTGGATAGGCAGAGCCAGAGCGTCTGGGCCCTTGCTCTGCTGTTCCCAGGTTAGATGCTGATGTTAACCAAATTTGAGTCCTTGGGTTTGCTTTTTACTCCAGACTTTAGAAGGTAGCCTCGTTTCTCCAGGGTTTGTTTTCCTGGCCGCAGAGGAAGCTTTTAGACCAGGCAGTCCTCCTGATAGCTGTCCTCACCCTCACTGCCCAGAGTCCCTGTTGAGAGCAGAGACATCCATCGTAGGTGCTGTACTTGGGTGGCTGATGGGCTCCCTCAGCCCTCGTGAGACTAATGTGTTTGCTGGACATGAGCTTGGCCTTCTTCAGTCCTGTAAGAAGTGAATGCGTGATGCCTGGAGAGGGCGCGTGCTGCTCTTACAGAGGACCAGGCTCGGTTCCCAGCGCCTGACAGCTAGCTGCCTATAACTCTGTCTTCAGCGGGGACCCAAGGCCTCTGGCCTCCTTGGATAACTGCTCATGTGCACATAACCCACACACCAACACACAGACATACACATACTTAAGATAACAAAATTTGATCTTTTTTTTTTAAAAAAAAAAAAGATAACTAAATAAAAGGTCTTTTGTCAGACACGTGGTTCACTGATAGATTTTTGTTTATTTTTTCTTTGTTAAATCAAAACCAGATGCAAAACATTTCTTTTTTGAATTACAAAATCCCATGTTCACTACTAAAAACAAAAGTTGAAAAAATACATGAAAGTGTGGGAAGAAAACAAATGTCACTCATAATCTCTTTGCTCATAAAAACAATGTTTTAGAGACTATCTTTTCTTGACTTTTTTTTTTTTTTTTTTTTTAGGGGAGCCTGGGCATTCCAGTGCAAAGGTAGTTGTCTATTCTGGATATTTTTAATTTGATTTATTGGAGTCCAGTTTTAATCCATTACTTTTATGCATTCAGCTCAGTGGGTCTTGAAAGATATAGAGATATTTGACAGCCCACTTCCAGAAGCAAGATATAGAATATATCCATTACCCCCAAAATCTCACTCGCAGCCACTCCTGGATCCCCTCCCTGGTGGACAGTCCCTGGAGACCTCACATCTGCTTCATGTCATGCTTACCGGGTGTGTCACCCAGCCTGACCTCGTGACACCTCTTGTCTCACACACGTAGACAGTTTGACCCTTCCTGTGGTTGAGTGTCTGCTTGCAACAACATCTCTCTCCGTCAGAGTCTGGCCCTAGCCTCTGAGAGGGATCTGTGAACATCACTGGTTTGGGCTTCAGGCTTTGCCAGCCTGCCTATGCCTATATGCAAATTATTTCTTTGAGATTCGTGAGGATTTGAGAAACCTCTGCAGATGACACTCAAGCCCTTAAAACTATAGAAAGTTGGGAAAAAGTCAAGTGTGTCATGAATCTGTAAAATATAAGCAGACAATTGTCTGTTTGATCGTTGACTGCCATAAAACATACACACCTATTATAAGAAGTTACACATTCTCAAAACTCGTGTACCCAGGCATTCACAGATGGTGCATGACACCATTTGCAGTCAGGAAAAATGTAAGCAAGCATAAAGGTGTCATGTAAATCATGGCTGCATGAAGGGGGCCGCTATGGCTTCTGAACTGCTGGGATGAGTTTTCTAAGCCTGTCGCCTGTGGGCAGCCAGAACCTCTCCCTGGGCTTGTGTGCCCGTGGGGAGTCAGCACCTGTACTTTGGCTATCCCTTTAGGCGAGTATGTAGGTTAAATGGTTCTCATGGTTTGTGTGTATAATGGTTAGCCACCCAGACTAGTGGCTGAATTAGAACACACTGCTGAGATACACAGAAGCAGATCTGTTTCAGGCCCCCCCTCAGGCCTCACGACGTTGTTAATGTCTAAAAGCCATGTCTGTCTGAAAGACAGCATTGTGGCTTCTTGTTAGTGTGTACTTCCTGGATAACTAGTGTGGTCCCTGCCCACCCCCTACCCCCCAGTTCTCTGCCTTACTGAGATTCCCAAGGTGGCAGGGGCTCTTGTGAACCAGCCATTACTGCTTTTTCAGTCTGCATATTG
Organism: Apodemus agrarius; assembly: GCA_964023405.1. Lineage (NCBI taxonomy): Eukaryota > Metazoa > Chordata > Mammalia > Rodentia > Muridae > Apodemus > Apodemus agrarius. Next base: position 152,696,203 of record OZ030008.1, read on the forward strand.
TTCTTTGGTTTGGGTTTTCTCTTCTGTCTTGCATGCTGCTATTCATAGGAAAACCTCCCCTGTCTCCTGGTAAATCCTGGACTGCCGATACTGTTTTTCACACTGAAATCTAAAACTCACCTGAAATTTCCATTGTATGATGGGGTGAGAACGCACTGTTCATCGTGGTATATTCCGGGGCTCCCTCCCCCTCCTGTTTCCTTGACCTAATGGCAATCACACTTTTGTTTATTACAAATGTGCACATTTATTTTGAAGTTTTTTTTTTTAATTTATGTGGCCCGGCGGTAGTGGCACACGCCTTTAATCCCAGCACTTGGGAGGCAGAGGCAGGCAGATTTCTGAGTTCGAGGCCAGCTTGGTCTACAGAGTGAGTTCCAGGACAGCCAGGGCTACACAGAGAAACCCTGTCTCGAGAAAAGAAAAAAGAAAAAAAAAGTTTATGTGTATGTGCATGTGGGTGTGTGCAAATGAGTGCAGTAGCCATGACAGTCAGAAGAGGGCGCCAGACACCTCGGAGCAGCTGTTAGAGCTGGTGTCAGCTGCCCGATGTGGGTCCCCCACAAAAGCAGGACAGTGCCTTAACCACTGAGCAGCTCTCTAGCCCAGGCACTGTGTCTTTGATTTCCTGTCTTGCTGTTTTTCAAAATGGTCTTAGCAGTTCTAGCTCATTTTTTTAAAATCCAGTTAAAATGTAAAGATACTTGAAGTTCTAAGGAAGATACTCTCTATCTAGATTTGAAAACCATTGAATTTAAACTTCTGAAAGGCTGGTCACCTTTAAAGGAGCACGGTCCTGACTTCTGGAAGAGGCGTATCTGTGCACCACAGGTCGTGCTGTCTCTCTCTCTCTCTCTCTCTCTCTCTCTCTCTCTCTCTCTCTCTCACACACACACACACACACACACACACACACTATACACACACACTATACACACATACCACATACTACATAATACATAGTACACACAGCACACACACGCTACACACATGTGTACACCTATGCACACACACAGTGATTCCTTTTTAAATTCAGGTACTAATTTAAATTTCAAATTTTAAAAAGTCAGAATCTATTAAAACGATATTGAGGATTTTTTTTTCTCATTTGGCCTATTGAGATGAATCACTTTGTTTTGATGATACTGCATTTAGAGTCTGTTACTGTTTTCTGAAGTAAATCTTGCTTTAGTGGGTGTGATGTTCTTCAAATGTATATTAGCTCTAGGCTGCTGTTGTCTGTGTTATGATTCCAGCATTTATGGAAATGATTCAGGTTTGATGCTTATCAAAATACCGCTTTGAATGACTGAATGGTCAGGGATGTTTCTTTCAAATATAAGAATATTTCTAAAATATTGTAATATTTGTTCCTTGGGGGTTGGGAATGGAGAAAATTTCCCTCTAAGCATTAACTGGTCTTGGAAACCCATGGGTCCTGGCTGGAGGATTCTGAGGTAGGGACACAATTTCAATTTCTTTCACAATTATTGATTTTTTATGCTATTTTTCCCCTTAAGTCAGTTTTCTCATGTGTATTTTATAGTTATTTGTGGAGGAATAGATGAAGCTACCAGGGCCTTACTGAGTAGCCCAGGCTATCCTCAAGTACCAAGAATAACAGGCCTACCGCATGCCTCCAGATGCTACTTTACGGGTCAGCACCATGCAGACTGATCCCAGGCTGTGAGGTTTGTGCCCAAATGGGGCCCTCTGCAGCTTCCTTCGCAGAGACAGACGTGCCCCTTGGGGTGCGGATGACATTGGTGGCCTTGGGATCTGTGACAGTCTTGGTCCAGGAAACTGTGCAAGGGCCCAGAGGTTCAGGGGGTCTCTTCCTCTGCTCCAAACCCTTCCAGGGCCCTGCCCGTCCCCGAGGCCTCTAGCCTAGGGAGCTGCCATTCTTCCTGGACAGGACACAGTCCCCAGGGAACCATTCTCCTACGCCCACTCCTGGGTGTGCTTCCCCTTGATAACCAGGGCAGGAGCACCTCCGAGGCCTGCCACAGCTGTCCCCTCCTTCCCAAGCCCCAGCAGGAAGGACAGTGCTGCTGTGTGTCCATCTCTGTGTGTCTCAGCCCTTTGACAGCGGCATTGCTACACAACTGTCCCTGGAGTTCTTGCGTCTTACAGCTCCTTCATGTCTCCCAGGACATCAGCCCCTGGCCATGCTTCCTGTAGCGGGCTCCCTGGTGACACCCAGGCTTCTGTTTACATCACAGTGACTGAGGCGCCCCTGGACCCAGCCTCATCCACAGGGGCACCCCTGATAGATACGTGGCTCTGGGGTTTGTGTGCACACGCCACTGCTCCAGCCAAGTCACTGAGAAGTCTTACTGGCCACAGGCACACAGCCCAGCTAGCTGCAGAGCAACCCGGCCCTTGTCCCTTCATGCTTCTGGCTCTACCACAGGCGTGGCACATGGCTTCCTGCTGTTGGCATGGCAGGGAGGTGCCAGTCCACGTGGCTCAGAGGGACAGCCTAGGCTAATGTAGCCACTTGCTCCCTCTCCTGCCAGCGGCAACCTGGACAGGGCTCTCCCGGGCCCAGTAAGAATCTAGAGTCTGTGCTCATAGGTAACTGTGTGTCATGGGTGGCTTTTGTCCACCTGGTTGGCCTTTCAGTAAAGAAGCAAACAACTTGTGCCCATTTACAGAACTAAGGCACCTTCATGGGTGGAGTCCTTTATCCCTCATGTCATCCCCATCTTACGAATGAGGAATTGAGATTCAGAGAAGTTGGTGACTTCTCCAAGGTCACACAGCAAATCAAAACAATGCCCTCCACTCACTGCCTTCTCCAGAATGCCTTTCTTTCCTGCTAGTGTGCCCACGAGGCCCGTGCCCGACTCCTGCAACCGTTGTGTGCCCAGCAGCTCAGTGTTGAGAGCTCTGCTGTCACGTTCATGTAGCCCTGTGGACAACAGCCTGGCACGGTGACAGGGGCTTCTGTCCTGCAGGAGCTGGTTAGCTCTGCCGCCCCTGTGGGGAGCTGCCCGCAGCCTGCCCATCACGCCGCCCCAGCGCTGCCCTCTCGTGTGAGAGTTGTTTACATGAGGCGGAGTAGGCACTGATTATTTCTTTCCTTTTCTGGAAATGAACACTAACTATACCAGCTGCATGTACCGGTGTTGGGACTGCTAGCCTGTCCCCAGGGCCACACTCACCCCTGCTCCATCACACAGCAATGCTGAGGCAGGGACATCATTAATCCCAGTCAATCCCAGATGTGCAGGCTAAGGCTCAGAGTCTGGTTAACTTCCCCATGCATGGTCACACAGCTTTCCATGGTAGCCCAGTGTCTACTAACTACACTCCATTGCCTGGGGTGCAGTGTTCCTCACGGAGCTCCTGCCCCTCCTGAGGCCTGGAGTCAGAGGAAGACTGAGTGAATGGTGCTCGGGCTCCAGGCCTGGGCTCCGGATGCTCAGGTGAAGGCCATCTGTGCTGCCGAGCTCACGGGGAGGCACAGGATCAGTCTCGACCCCGCATGCCCCTGTCTGGCAAGCCCTGTGGTGAAGCCCTTTCTCTCCCCTGAGCTGGGACTCTGCTGGTCCCAGGCTTTTCTCGATGTGGGGATGGGTCAGGACCAGGCCCCTTCCCATCTGCCTGGGCTACCTTGGATGGGGACTTCCCTATAGAGTGGAGAGTGAGGTAGGACCCAGGGGAGGGGAGTATCCGGGAGTCAGAGCCTGTTCCCAAGCCTGAAGAGAAATGCCTGTGCACCTCCCCTCTCTTCTACTTACAGGAAAAGGGAGAGTGTAGGAGAGACAAAGTGCACATGCCTAGGGCTACAGGAGACATGCTATGGCTAGGGACATGCTATGGCTAGGGACATGCAGGTGGGCATTTGTGTGTGGGCACACACATAATTTTCCCATTAAATAATAGGAAAGGTGTAGTTGCTGTGCTTTGATGCAGATGGTGGCCACTTTACTAAATCTAGAGGCTCTGTTCTCCACGGGGTGCTACTGTTAGCTTCTGGGACATAAAAAGCAAACATACAGCACTGTCCCAGGGACCCTGCCCCTGCCTTAGCTTGAGTCAGGGCTGGCAGTGTTTGGCTCCAGGCATAGCAGGGTTATGCAGCTCAGACTGGCTTAGCAGCACAGAGCTATGTTTCCAGTCAAAGTTCTGTGGTCAAAGCCTGGGCCATAGGGCCTGGAGACTGGAGAGCTGTCTCAGTATCGCAGACGTGGAAAGAAGAGGCAGGTGGCAGCCCTGCTCCCAGCTGAGCTAAGTGCCCCACAGCCTAGAGCAGCCATCTTTGATCTCACTGACAGGTGGGATGGGGTAATCTGAGGGTTTGGGGGCATTTGGGGTTGAATGTGGAGTCTCAGGAAGGAAGTTCAAGGATAATTGCCAACTGACATGAGAAATAAAAGACCTGTGAAAGGCTCGGCAGCTTCGGCCATTCTGGAACTAAGCCCTTCTTAGGGACAGGTAGCCTGCTTAGAGCTTTAGAGCGCAGTCCCAGAGCAGTGGGCCTGCGTGCCACCTCAGACAAACCGTTGTCCAGGAAGCTTCAGGTCTTCCCCGTCAGAAGGGAAATGGCCCCCCAGCCATCTGTCCCCTCATCCTGAGCAGTTAGGTGCACACTGAAGTGCTGTCGACCGTGGCCGTCTAAGGAGGAGACAGGCGCTGCCTTTGTTGGGTTGAGGCTGCCTTGTTGATCATTGTCTCCCGCCTCTGCCACATCGCCCTCAGGAAAGGCCATCTTCATGGGCACCCGGGCTGCCATGCACTCGTCACAGCCCTGAGCCAATCCTGCTGAAAGGATCGATCTGGCCAGAGAGGCCTCAGGGGGTGGCACTGAGCCAGGGCCTGGCACGGGCAGAAAGGGACCCTAGGAGCTTGGAAGGGCTTGTCACCATCGTCCTGGCCCTGTTCTAAAGTTTGGAGTTTGGGTTTGGCATGGTGTAGTTTGTTGGGATGGAGGTGTTTTTTTTTTTGTTTTTGTTTTTTTGTTTTTTTTTTTTTTGAAACAGGATCTCTCCATGTAACTCTATCAGGCCTGGAACACACAGTGTAGACCAAGGTGCCCTAGAACTCATAAAGATCCTCTTGCCTCTACCTCCCAGGCCTAGCTAAAGTTTGGAGTTTTATTCTTACTTCTGAAATTACACATATGACGCCCTGCCTGCCTGCCCACTTGAACTGTAGAGGAGTCCCTGAGGCCAAGCCCTGCCTTCTACACTGAGGACGATGGTTAGCCACGTGCTTGACCTATGCTCCCCTGCCAGGCTTGTCTCAGAACCAATCCCCTCACATGCATGCAACACACATGCATAAGTACACGTGGCTACATGCCTGTAGCCCTACTGTGTGCATTGTCCCCACACAGCCCTACTGTCTGCATTGTCCCCACACTGCCCAGCTTTCATTCCCGGCCCAGGAAAGGCTCCCAAGCCCTGATACAACAGAGCAGAGAGGGAAAGGGGGCGCATAAGGCAATCAGGAGGACCTAGCAGGGGCAGGGCTGAGAGACCCCACACCCCACAGTGCCCCTGAGCATTACAGAGCTTTGTCCCAACTTTCCAGACCGAGAAACAGCCTTTCTGCTTCCATTTTCAGACTTCAAAGATCACTCTGGAAATAAAGTTTTTTTCCAGTGAGATTCCAATGGTTTTACGCACATATGAGGGCAGTGTGCCTGGAGGCTGCCCCCTGTGAAGCGAATGCCAGCGTCACACTCCGCTGTGCCAGGTGCCCACTCCTGTGGCGGGTCCTCACTACCGCTTGCCTTCAGGTGCTGATTTTCATTCAGCTAGGAATGAGTGCGGCCGGCGGGTTTGTTTTTTCCTGGGAGGAACCATTCCTGTCTTGGCACTGTTCACAGCTCCTCAGCCGTCCCAGTGACTCTGTCTCAAGAGTGACCCAGGAAACAGAAAGGTTTCCAGGCTTGACCAAAGGAGATGTCCGCCAAGAGTCAGGGCAGGGGCTGGAGAGAAGGCTCAGCAGTCAGGAAGGCTTGCTGATCCATTCCTAACACCCTGTCAGATGACTCAGAACCCGCCCGTCACTCCAGGACAAGAGTAAGGGAAAGTCTGTGGTGGGGTATGGGCCTCGTTTCAACCTACACGCATCATCCTGAATCCCCAATACTGCCTGTAGTTGACTACAAAGTGCAAAAAGTCATCTCAAACAGCAAGTATTTTGTAGGCTATGTCTCTAAACTATCCCCAGATCATCATATTTAAAAAAAAAAAAAAAAACCTCTGTAGTCCACATGTCTCTCACAAAACTCAGCAATGCAGGAACAAGAGAGACATTGGTGAACTTGAGAATGAATGATTTAATAAGTAAAAGATGACGTCATTTATCAAGTCATTTAAATAAATTTTCACCGAAATGAATTCCTTGAGAGGTGACATCATTGTTAATAATTTTAATGGTGAGATTTCTTTACATAAAAACGAATTGACTTTTTTTAACAAGCTGACAGTGTACTTGGCTGGGGCTTTTACTCACTTAGCTCCCCCCTCCCCCACTTCCTGTCTAGAGTGTTCAAAACACAGGCTGGGTGGACAGGCCTGCTGCAAGCCAGGTGGGAAAGAAATAGTCACACTGTAGCCATCCTGAGCTTGGAAGCAAAGGCACAGGCCCCTGCGGCCACAGCCAGTCACCTCCAAGGACAGGAAGTGCTTCTCCCAAGGCAGGTTCTGCCACGGCCTGCACCACCTCTGAGAATGTCCTCTGGCGTCCGTCCTCTGTCCTCTGGCGTCCTCACACCACGAGCTCCTGTCCCTCACAGAGGGTTCCCCTCAAGGGACCAGCAGTTTGCAATCAAAGCCCGTGAACCCCACATTTGTCCCTTCTTTGCCAGTCAACAGACCCATCCTTACAAGGGAGCCCAGTATGCTCCCCACAGCAGTCCTGTCTCCCTCCCCTCAGACCCCATTCATCACCCATCCACCCGAGCAGGCCCTGGAGAGCCCCTCACCTCCTCAGCAGCATTAGCTATTGGCCCTTTGACACTCTCTCTCTCTCTCTCTGTCTCTGTCTCTGTCTCTGTCTCTCTCTCTCTCTCTCTCTCTCTCTCTCTCTCTCTCTCTCTCTCTTTCTGGTGTGTGTGTGTGTGTGTACACGCGTGCGCGTCCTGTGTATGCGCATGCGTGTCCTGTGTGGATGCAGGTGTGTAATGCTCTGGCATATGTGGAGTTCAGAGGGCAACCACGAGTATTGGTCCTCGCCTTCCTTATTTTGAAACAGGGTCTCTTTGTTACTGTCCCACTGAGTACCCCAGGATAGCTGGCCATTGAGCCTCTGAATTGTCTCCTGCCTCCAACTCCCTACGGCTTCTACGTGTCAGAAGGGCCGCGCACTAGCCAGTGAGCGCCCTGTGTGAGCACCCTTGGTGCAGAACCCCAGAGCACCTTTGCAGAATGACAAATTCACTCATTGTCCGCCTTCTGGATTGCCACCTTCTGGAAGAATGTTCTTCCATGGATGTCAGCATCTCAGATCCAAACAGCCATGTGTTTAATGTAAGGACATATGTCCTTCTGTCTTTCCTACATTGTGTCCTGCTCACACGATTGAGACCTCAAGCATCCATGGAAGCACCTTTTCCATGTCGCTCTTCCCAGAGGACTCTGGGTGGAGTGGTGCCCTGTCTCCTGGCCACCTGTGCTTTCCTCAGCTCTGGACACGAGTGGAACCACAGCTTGGTGCTTGTCTAACAGCCTTCATGGACTCGAACTGAGAGCTGCCATCACAGGCTAGCCCATACTCCACCAGGACTCACACAGTCAAGACAAGCAAAACCTACTGCTCTCCACATGTGTCTGTCAAGAGACAGTTTGGGGACAGTTCATAAGAAAGATGGAGCAGAAGGTGAATGCCTTTTGTCCGATATCCCTGAGCTGGAAGCCTTTGTGAGTGGCTGTTGTCCCATATCCCTGAGCCCCAAGCCTGGCTCCCAAGCCAGAGCCTTGATATTGCGCTCCGGAGTCCCTGCCAAGCCTAAGCTGAGGCATTTTTTTCCACTGGCCCAATAAATGGTTATGTAGCCATCGGGAGATCCACATTCTGCACCTGGATCTTAATACGTACTGGGTGCACGAAGCAACTTCATAAACCCCTGTGTGGCAGATGTTATTACAGCGAAGCTGGGACTGGGAGGGTTGGTCTTGCTGGAGCCCAGGGGAGCCTAGGACCAGCAGAATTCTGCTGGATCTGAATCCCTCGGAGTATCCAGAGGGACCAGGGCGCAGTGTCTGGGAAATCCCGATTCTGCTCAGGCCTGGCTTCTGCAGGGTCCCTCCTCCCCCTTGACTGACTCCATGTTGGGTCTTCCCTGGAGCGTTTAAGGAAGGGCTGTGGAGCATAGCCCCACTTCCCACTGGGGCTTCTGTGGTTTCCCAGGGGTCCTGCTTGTCTCCCGCTAAGCAGTCTGCCAGCCTTGGCTTCTGAGAGCTCTCTCCATGAGGTGTCACCTGCGCGGAACCTTCTAAGCCAGGAGACTGCACAGAAGTATGTGCTTTCACTTTGTTCTGACCAAAGAGCCTTCTTAAAAACATCGGGAAGCTTTTCCAGTGGCTGCAAGTGATTTCCCTCAGAAGCACAGAGGAGACCGAAGCCTCCGGCCGCGGTGGGAAGTGTCACGTTCCTCAGCCCCAGACTACGAAGAGCTCACTTTGAATTATACAGAGAGGGAGGGGGGAAACCAAAAATAAAACCCTGTCTGGATTCCAGAAGAGTCATTCACAAGGTGTCTGCATTTATTAATGTTTTCCCCCTACTGGGGAAAGTAATAAGCCCCAGAAACCCCTGGCATTAAAACCACAGTGCACAAGTACAGACCTAGGGTTAAAACCACAGCGCCTAAGTGCAGACCTGGGTCCTTTCTGGGGTCTTTTCATACTGCAAATTTCAGAAGCCCAGTCCCCAAGAGGTCTGCAGCACTGAGGCTGCCCGTGCCTCAGAAGATTGGTAATCTGTTAGGATTGGCTGTACTCAGGAACCAGTGTCTCTAAACATCTTGTATTCGTCAGGAGTGTTCAGAGCCTGACTGATCCTGTCTCCTCACTAAGCACTATGCCTGATCACAAAGGCCACAGTTTAACCAGCTGGCAGCGGTGACTGTTCTCACCAGGTCACAGAGGGCCTGTGTGTGCAGAGGCACTTCAAGGACCTGCCACCACGGGAGGCCCAGTGCAGGCACGCATGGAGGCCTCTGAAATCTGAGGGCCAGGACTGAGGGTTGCAAGTTTAATGAGCATCCGAGGCTGTGACTGCTGACACACTTCAGAAGGAACCATGCTTCTGGTATCCAGGGCCAGCTGTAAAGACTCCATCTTTAAAGCAATAAGGACAGTCGAGTCCACTTGCACCCAGGACCAAACATTGTCACCTGGACTGCTACGAGTGACAAAGTAGTGCCACTTGCTCTGAGGGCTGAGGTCCCTAGCTCCCTACCACCATGGAAGGGTGAGGCTGCTCTTCGGGGGAAGCTGCTACAGACCCAGCTTATTCCAGACGCCCTGCTGTGTGGACTAGTGTTACCAAGCGGCTGCCCCTTCTGCAGTTGTGATACTTGCCTTAGGCTTTGAACTGAGGACCCCTTTGTTCCCAGCCTGTGGTATCTGTGGTCCACGTGACTTAGGAATGCCTGCCTGTCTCTCTCAATGGTCCCTGAGGAGACCCCTAGGAAACTGTGTTATATATCCACAGCCTGTAAGTCTGATTCAAGTGCACCCAGCAGTCCTGCAAGGCAGGACTCCGCTCTGCTCTCCCACAGATGACGCCCCACTCTGAGACGTGCCCACCGCATGAGGCAGCTTCACCTCAGCAGACAGCTCTGGGAATGTCACAGGCACTTGGCCCCAGTGTCCATCTGCAGGAGTAAGGTGTTCCACAAGACAAACCACCCACCTAGGCTCTGGCTCCACCTCACGCACCTGCCTTGGCCTGGGCCCCTGTGTTGGTGTGTACCCTGTGTGCAAACACTTTGCTCCTTGCTAATGTACATTTGGTGTCTGGTGTCCAAGCCACAACGTGTTACTTCTGTGTTCACGTAGTCAGTAGAAGGGTGTAAGCATCATCCAGGTAACAGGCCTTTGTGCACATCTCACAGGATTGTCTCATGGTTAACAGCAGGTACACAGGAAGTCCCCCACAGCTGGCTAGGAGGTCAGCAGCCACTTCTTCCACCACCTTCTTGGCGACTAGAGTGACAGACAGAAAGGAAGAAGGCCCTTTTGTTCCAGGTTCCTGCATTGGACATCCAAGCAGGTGCTGAAGCTATCCCGGGCTACTCCAAAGCTGGAAGGGGAGGCCCTCAGGGCAAGCCAGGCACTTCCCTTCATCCAGCATTCCCTGCCGCTGTCAGGGCAGCCTGGGATTCCACACGCTAGGGCTGGCTCTGAGGAGATCACCAGCCGCACCCTCTGGCCTTTGGTGGCATTGTGGGGTCACTATAATGACTCCCAAGTTTGTAATTAAAACAAGGGTGAGGGTTTCCAGGCTAAGAGAGACAAAAGGAGCTAGCCAGGGCAACTCTTTTAAGTAGACGCTGTGCTGTGAGCTGTGTAGACATGGGATTTTATCATCAACCCAGCCTGGGCATCTGGAGCCTTGAAAGTAGCTAAGAACATCTTTTCTCCTAACCCAGCGTTTTTAAGCTCCTAATATTATTTCACATTTAAAGGTGACAGCAATATCTTTAACGTTCTTCTATTGGATTAATAACGTTTAATGTTCAAAGCAATAAAGTGAAATGTTTTCGTGAGACTGCTTTTATATCACTCATGGAAAACCCAAGTTTAAGAAAAAAGAGACCACACACACAAAAGCCAAGAACTGTACACTCAAAAAAAAAAAAAACAACCCTGTCATGCCTAGCGTGAGTGGCCAGCGGGTGGGTGCGTGGGTGTTCTGGCTGTGGCATGGGGAAGGGAAGGGCAGCCCACTCGTGGCCGTGAGCGAGCACAGCCCTCGCCCACTCTCCTGCCATCCGTCTCCACCAAGCAGCAGAATATGACAATGTTAGCATTTTTCATTCCCCTGACGTTACCCATTAATAAAGCAATGATCCAAAAGGGGCTTTGCTGAGTCGGTTCTTTATGTGCCCATCACTCACGACGAGATAATTTCACACAGGATCGTTTTAAAATTAAATGACGATAAAAACGCTCTGCTGTTCTGTGTTCACCAGTTCATGGAAGTCTATCAAGTCATTAATGTGTCATGACAAACTGCTCGATGGGTACAAGAGTAATTAATTATTTGAATAAATAACAAGTTGAACTTGGGGCTTTGACCACAATGACACCAAGCAGCCCATTACGGATGTCTTGGAAGCCTCTTCAGGGCACCAGTGTGAAGAGTTAAAATGTGGGCCAGGGAGTGATGGAAACGGATTTCATAAACACAGGGTAGGATTTTGCGGGAGAAAAAGGCATAGTGACACACTCCCGCGCCCACCTGCGGTTCAGTGTCAAAAGTTCCTCGGCAGCGGCCGTTCCAGGACACCACTTGATCAGCGATGACTTCAGAGAACAATTAGACAGACTTTCATAATCACCATTAATCTCTGCATATTTTGCAAGATAATTACAGCAATTATTATTTGGATTTCTCTTCTATGTGCCCATTGTGAAGGGGAGCAAGTGCTTATTATCCCGGAGAGTTCAAAGAGCCTCGCGTGAGAATCCCCTGTCATCTCTCTGCTCATTATTTCAGCTGTGTCTGCCGGGAAAGGTTCCTCAGCTCCAGAAACAGGAGCGATCCCGCAGACGCTGTTATTAAACCTCGAGGCTGAGGTTCGGCCGCTGGCTGAAGTGGAGGGTGTCGGGGGAGATGGCCACAATCCCTTGATATCGCTGTCAGGTGACAGGGAACATGGGACTGGTACAGTCAGGAACGGGAGGGGGCCGCATACCTATTTTTTACAAAGTGATCTACAAAGTGAAGCAGCTGCCAATATTTAGAGGGTGTGTGTGTGTGTGTGTGTGTGTGTGTGTGTGTGTGTGTGTGTACGCGCACATACTGCCTTTATGCCCTTTAAAGGTTAATATTAAACCTAGGTAGCTCTTGGCTTGTACTTCACAGACAGGGCAGCGTGATGAACAGCAACACACATCATGATGTTTGCAGATCACAGTGGGTGTCACCTTGGTCACTGGTTCAGTCTCAGGTGACTCTTTCGTCCCACCACTGCAGAGATGCTTACCTGCTAGGGCACCGTGTGGGAAGGGTGGCTGCGACTGACTGTACCGTTTCCATCAGGACACACACCTCTGTGCGGATGAGGTGTCCTTCTCTGGCACATTGCCCTGACCTCGGTTAGTGTTCAGGCTTTCCGTCCTTCCATGGCCACGCCATGGGAGTGGTCAGCAGTATCCAGTGTGGCCATGGGTAGGACTTGCTTTCATTTATTAGAAGAAAGGAAGATCTTGGTGATAGGATGGCACCTCTGGGGTCTGTTGTTGTTGTTGTTGTTGTTGTTGTTGTTGTTGTTGTTGTGACCTGTAGGTAGTCTCTTCAATTTTAAGTGAAATTTGGAACACTATACCTTTCTAGTGTGTGCTGTTCACAGGCTCGTCATGGAATCAAAGTAAACGGCATTGGCATGGGTTGGGGAGATGGGTAAAGTGCTTATCATCCAAGCGTGAGGACCTGAGTCTAAACCCCAGAACCCAGATAAGTGGTAAGCCAAATGTGGCGGTGAAAGCTTGGAACCCTAGTGCAGGGGACGAGGAGGCAGGAAGCTCCGTGGGGCGCACCTAGCCAATGAGAGATCCTGCTTCAGAAAAACAGAGTGCCTGATGACTGACACCTAAGACTGACCTCTGGCCTCTACACGCATGGGCATACACGCACAGACATGTGCATACAAAGGAATAGGATTGCCCCTTTGTCACAGAATCTTTAAAAATATATTATGAAGCAGAATTAATTTCTGTACCTTCCTTCATGCCATTGTGATGACTGACCCATAGCTCAAAGGACTGGTAATCAGGATGTCGGGCAGATGCTTGCAGTGGAGGCTACTGAGCAAGCGTGGTGGACGGTGAGGCAGGATGGCCCAGGCTGCTGCTGTTCTGTTGGCTTCAGGGGTATACAGACAGGGAGGCACACAACTCAACAGTCAGATATGCTGAGCAGGTTGGGGTGCCTGGGTGCTGGAGGGCGGGGAGCCTAGAGTATGTAGGACAGTTGGGATCCACACGCCAGGGCCTGCGAGCTCATGGGAAAGGACAGAAGTCTTCAGGTAAGGGAGTGGAACGGTGGGACCTGCACTTTAAAGGAGGCTCTGGTGGCCACGAAGGACGTCCCCCTGGAGACAGCCATGGCATGCCACCATAGCCCTCCTAGCAGCTCCAGAAGTCCACTCTTCTCAAACATGTCCAGCTCTCTGCTATCAGTGAGGACTTGCTTGATGTCACCTGGGCCCCACTCATGAGCACCACCCACAGTGGACAAGCCTCTGCTCACTGTGGCCTACCTAGCTGCCATGTGCCAGGCACTGTTGTAGGAGCTTGGGACACAGCTGTCATGGAGCCATACTGGTGGAGCTGGGGTGAGGGGAGCACTGAGACGCACCCCACCCCCCACCCTCTACCCAGCCCCCAGCAGCCAGTTCAGTCCAGAGAGCATCCAGGCTTTGTCCTTGTACAGAGATGAGAGCCATAGCCAGAACTTTGGATGTTCATGTTACACATTCTTCTGAATGCCTGCATCTCGGGGGAATGACCAGCCCCACGTACAAAGGCTCTGTGGGCCATGTAAAGACACAAAAGTGTCTGGAAAGATATATGGAAATTTTCCCCTCAAAGATGCAGTTCCCTGTTAGATTGTTTGCCTTATCATGATCTCCTAAGACTTAGGGCTTGAGCTAGCCTACAGTTACCACTACTCAGGGGTCTGTGGGTCACCAGTGGCTCTTCTGGTATGTTCATCATGACTGGACTAGATGATCACGCATGGGGCCACCCACACGTATGCCAGAGGTGACAACTTGGTTGGGGTAGGGAAGCACAGAGCCAGGACTGTAGGCCTTCACTCCACATGGTAGCTCTGTGGCTCCCAGCCAGCCCCAGGAAACCACACTCCCAGGTACACAAAATTGTGTCACATAGACTAATGTCCAATTGTCCCAAGCAAGTCACATCACCAAAGAGGAGAGGGATAGCTTAAACTTCATGGTGGCATCCATGACGAAAGCGCTTTGCAGAGGGTTAGCAGCCACATATGGCATATTCAGCCTACCAACCTCTACCCTTTCTCTGAGAAGCCTCTGTCCTGGCCACAGGGCTTCCTCTAGCTGGTACAGGCAGTCACTAGGGAAGAGGGAAAGATCCCAGTGTTGAATTTACTTACATCTACTGAAGAGCACTTTCTATGATGCCCCAGAGATATATACTTTATAATTAAGAAATCTAGTGTTTGAGATAATTCCTATTAAAAGTCGGATGTCAGCCCTGGGGTAGACATAATAACCTTATGCGCACATTACAGACTTGGCAGGAGTCAGGCTTGATTGACACCCCATCACCTTGCTCCGCCCGAGGCAAGTTGTATGGTAAAGGTCCTCTCTTCCTCAGTACTGTGTGCTGAGCCACTGTCCCTCAGCCTGGACTCGGGCTCGACTTCTTTTGTCTTAGGTGTATGTTGTGCGTGTCAGCAGGAACAGCACTGAAGTGGTTCTGTCTCCTCAGAGTGGACATCAGGGATCCATGGGCTGTCCTTGGGTAAATTTGTGAAGTCACTGTTTTCCCTTCCACGTGGCAGTGCAGTGGGAGCTGAGCTGTGCCTGGACAGGGAGAGTGGCCTGTCCCTCCACAGTCCCTGAGCTCTGCTCACAAGGGTTGGCATCTGCGCATCCTTGTCACTATTGTTCCTTCAGGATTTATGGGCTGTCGTTTGGTGAGGGTGAGGGGTAGGTCTTCCTCTCATCCTGTATGTGTGTGTGTGTGTGTGTGTGTGTGTGTGTGTGTGTATACACACACACACACACACATATATATGTGTGTGTGTGTATATATATACATATACATGTATATATATATGTATATATATATGTATATATATATATATATACATATATATATATATATCACTTTGCATCAGTGTGAACTGATAGGTTCTCGTTTGTTAATCTTTCCCCCGTGAGACAGTCTAGCTATGTAGCTCAGGCATGTTTTGAACTCCAAATCCTCCTGCCTCAGCCTCCTGAATGCTGGTATCATAGGTGTGCACCATTGCACCCGACTCCATCATCACTTTCTTAGATGCTCAGATTGTTCCATATTTAGCCAGTCAGAGCTCCATCAGGCCAGACTCCAGGCCCTTCAGTCGTGGGTCTGTGGCTCCGTAAGGGTGTCTTTGGTTTCTGGTACAGGATGTTTCTGTCTTTCCCGTCCATTCTAGAGTCAGCCATGTCCCCAGGAGCCTGATCCTTATAGAACAGGGTGTAAGAAACCAAAGCAAGGGCTCCTAGTGTGTGTGTGTGTGTGTGTGTGTGTGTGTGTGTGTGTGCGTGCTACTTGCAAGTGCCCTCACTGTAGGCCAGTGCTTCTCAACCCTCCTGATGCTGTGGCCCTTTAGTACAACCCCTCTTGTGGTGACCCCAACTGTAGGATTATTGTCATTGCTATTTCATAACTGTACAGTTTGCTATGTGTTTTCCAATGGTCTTAGGTGACCCCTGTGGAAGGGTCGTTCAGCTCTCTCAAAGGGTCTCAACCCCACAGGTAGAGAACCCTTGCTCTAGGTCCTTGGCTGAGAAATGTGTGTTTGTCCATGTGCACCTGTATCCACACAGGTTTGTATTTACATCTGTGTATGAATACACAGCTCCTCCTCCTACACATTGAAACCCGACACCCTCCCATTCTCGTCCATATGACAGTGTATGCTGAACTCATGTGCTTCCTGACAACTCCTGGAATCTTTCTCAGTGGGAGAACTGGGTCCTACAGTACCCTCCCTCGGCTCTGTCCCCAGGGCTTCCAAGGGTTGCCCTTCCAATTTCTCTGTCTGCACAGACATTCTCTCTCTCTCTCTCTCTCTCTCTCTCTCTCTCTCTCTCTCTCTCTCTCTCCACCAGGCCAAGTACTACTTGTTTCTCTTCTCCTTACTAGTTAGTCCTAACTTTCTTGTCCATGGTGATCCAACTCAGATGAGCCCATTTTCTTCTGTTGGGCATCACAAGTGCTCCACAAAAACACATGTCAAATGAAGTCCCAGGTCAGCCCAGCCACCTCCTGGCTTCCTGTCCTCATAACAATTCCTGGTGTCCCATTCTGTCACCCTGGATCCCTCCTGTTCCTCTAGCCCAGTCCCCAGCCTCAGTTCTTCCATTTATGCTGCTTCTGTCCCCTCCTCTATTCCCCAACCACCTGCACCAGCCTCACTCACTCTATTAACTAGGGTTTCATTAATATAACAAAACACCTCGACCAAAAGCAACCCAAGAAGGAACAAGTTTGTTTCATCTTATACTTCCACATCATAGTCTATCATGAAAGCTAGTCAGGGTAGGAATCTGGAGGCAGGAGCTGAAGCAGAGCCCATGGATGGGTGTTGCTGAGTGGCTTGCTCTACATCAACTGTTCAACTTGCTTCTTTGTACCAACTGGATCTCAGACATAGGGAGCACTGCCCTCAGTGGTCTGGTCCCTTCCACATCGATCATTAGTTAAGAAAAGGCCCCCGCAGACTCGTATGGGCAGCCTGATTGATAGCCTGTACTGTCTCAATTGAGGTTCCTCTTCACATATACCTCTAACTTGTGTCAAGTTGACAAAAAAAGGAAAAAAACTAGTCAGGACAGTTGACTTCTTGTCGACTTGACACACCAATACATAGCTAGTAATCCATAACTTTTCCTTTTATGTTTATCCACAATGTCTCTGTACCAATATCACAAAATAAAGTACATTCCAATTTTTAAAAATCCCACAGTCATTAAAAATCCAAACACTTTAAAAAGTTAATCTCTGCTAGGTGTGGTGATGCACTTTTAATCTCAGTACTTGGGAGGCAGTCAGGTGGATCTCTGAGTTTGAAGCTAGCACAGTCTATAAAGCAAGTTCCAGGACACACAGGGCAACAGAGAAAAACCCTGTCTTGAAAAACAAACAAACAAAAACAAGCAAAAAAGTCTTTATGGAACCTATTACTATGTACAATGGATATATGCCAATAATTTTTTTAATTTAAAACAAATAAAACAAAATAAAAATTTGGACTCTTTAAAATAACTAAAGTCTCTTTCAGAGTTGTAAGCCTTTCTAAAATATCTGAAGTCTCCTAACTGTGGACTCCTGTAACATTAAAAAAGTAAGTGTGTGTAGAGGGGGTAACATTATATTTCAAATAGGAAAAGCCAGGGCACTGTTATAATCATATCAAAGCAAAACCAAAGGCCAACAGTATAACAGCAAAAGCTTGGTGTGTGCTGTGTGGAATTCATTTAAGAGCCTCTGGATTACATGGGACTCATAAGCCCCACCCTTCAGGCTCTGCCATTCATAACACTCATGGCTCCTCCCACAGGCTCAGGCTGGCTCCATGCTGTTGTCCTTGCAGGTCATTCATGGTACTGCACCCCCAGATGCTGGAGGTTTCACCACACTGTGCTGCACCTTAACCAATAGCCTCTCCTGGGTTCGATTCAGGGACTCTCCCCTGCCACATGGTGTCAGGCCTCGACTTCTCTTCATGACTGCTTCAGTCCTGAGGCTTCTATTGCAGCTGAGACTGATGCCAAGTCTCCACTGCTCTCAATGACCTCTTCATGCCTTCAAAGCCAGTACCACCGGAAGTGATGCAGACATGACCAAGCTCTGCTTGCCAGCATGAGATGCAGCCTCAGCCCCTCCGGGCCATGACTTCTGTGTGCTAAGGAAACACACACACACACACACACACACACACACACACACAGAGAGAGAGAGAGAGAGAGAGAGAGACAGAGACAGAGACAGAGACAGAGACAGAGACAGATTTTGCCCCAGTGATGCTGTTCTTTTCTTAATCAGTTTATTCTTTAGCTCCACATGACCAATAGTAGTTGTACCAGCAAAGCAAAGACTCCACTGTAGGGGTTCTGGCCTCCTGTTAATCACAGCGAGTTCTTCAGCCCGGATGAGCAGGACTGCATGGTCTTCTTACTCCTCACCCCCTCTGCACATGCACAAGCAGGCTCCAGCCCTGCTCCACTCTGCATTGTGTTTCCAAGTCCCCACAAGATCTCATTAAGCTTCTCACGTAATGGTTTTTCCAGCCCAAAGTTCAATATCCTCCTCAGTCCTTCTAAACATATGGTCAGATCTGTAGCAGCATACCCCACAGACCTGGTACCAATGTTTATCTTAGGGTTCGTATTGGTGTGATAAAATACCCTGGCCTAAGCAACTTGAGAGGAAAAAGTTTGTTTCCTCTTAGGCTTCCACGTCACGTCCATGATTGCAGGAAGTCAGGCTGGAACCTGGAGCAGGAACTGAAGCAGAGGCCATGAGGGGTGCTACTCACTGGCTTGCTTCCCACGGCTTGCTCAGCCTGCTTCCTTAGGTATACGGAAGAGCCATCTACCCAGCGATGGCACCCCTATAGTGATCTGGGGCCTTGCTCATCAGTGATTAATTAAGAAAGTGCTCCACAAGGAAGGGGAAACATGATCAATATATATTGTATAAAATTATTTTTCAACAAAACAGGAAATATTCATAGACTTGCCTACAGACCATCTGACAGAGGCATTGTTCCATTGCAGGTTATTCTTCCCAGATGACTCTAACGTGTGTCAAGTTGGCCAAAGGCGAGCCAGGATAGCCCCCCAGTCTGGCCATCCTGGCTAGACTAGGTAGTTGGGAATGGCCACCTGCAAGGCTGAGACTTTTCCGCGTCTCCAGCCCACAGGCCTTTGTGTGGCTCGTCTAGTGGTCTTTGGGATGGCAGTCAAGGCGCCTTGGGCGCTGGCTGTAGGCTCTGCCCCATACTCCTATGAACTGTTAAAAACGTCTGAGTTAGAGCTTCGCCTTCTGATGTGGGATGTTCCACAACTAAGGGGAAAGGTGCAGAACAGTTACACTGTGGTTCTGGGTTTATTAACACGTGTGTGCATGTGCATGCATGCACATACACGTGTGCACACACACGTACATTTCTTTACACACGAAGACACATGTAAATATACAGAAAACAGCTAGGGGCCCAAGGCCTTTGCAGACCCCTGCCTTGTGGTTCGGGCCAGGAACTTCAGGATATTTTAGCTTAGCTGGCCTTTAGGAATGGATTCCTTGGAAAACTGATTCATATATTGAGACATTTAAAAAAGTACAATTTAAAATTGTGTTGGTGTGCATGGTGGCGCACGCCTGTAATCCCAGCACTTGGGAGGCAGAGGCAGGCGGATTTCTGAGTTCGAGGCCAGCCTGGTCTACAGAGTGAGTTCCAGGACAGCCAGGACTACACAGAGAAACCCTGTCTCAAATAACAAACAAAAAAATTGTGTTGGTGTTAAAGGGAAAGGGAGCCCTGTGTCTGTCTACTGGAAGCTGGGTGCGTGTGCTGCTCGCCTAGCCTGTCCACTGGCCACCCACCCTGACTCCAGTGACAGTGACATGACAGTGGCCTAGAGGAGACCCACCTCACTGAGCACTCGGGAGCAGGCCTCCCCGGGCCCAGATTCTGCTCTTCTTTCTGCACAGTCAGGCTCCCTGCTTCATCTCCAGCTCACCAACAGGCTCCAGAATTTTCGTCTTGGAGCAGCAGGTGTGAGCACAGCCCCCAGGGCCTCCTGACCACGGAGGCCTCCAGTTACTCCCATGGACATGACCCCGAGACAACTGTCTTCACCTTAAGCCAAGTGCAAGCGGTCTTGGAGCGAACATTACAGAGTTGTGAAGTTAGAAGGCTTCCCCCTGGAGGAGTGTAGCTGCTCTAGACAGGTTTCTAGTCCCTTCTGGGTGCTGGACACATCCTTCAGTCCCTCCTGGACTCAGAGTGCCCCAAGAACCTCCCTCACCTAACCTGGTGTCTGCATTAGAGGAGGGGCTGCTCTGAGCAGGCGCCTGAGGTCTCTCGGTACTCGGGATGTAGAACATGGTACTCTGGACGTGGAAAGGAATTGCCCCTCGATTAAAGTGAGAGTGTCAAACCCTTTGTATAGAGATGGGATCTGGAGATGGTTGTGTATATGTGAGGGCCGGGGACCGTGCTTTCCAGAACCTGGGGACTGTCGTTTGTGGGAGGCACCTGTAGTTTAACCTCTGACTTCTTTACAATAGTTTCCTTTTTGTTTCCACTTATGCCTGCAGTGCTGGGGGTTGAAGCCAGGGCCTCGCACACGCCTAAGCAAACCCTGCATCGCAGGGCAGTCCTCCCAGCCCGTTAGAACTCTTTTCCAAGGCGCATCAATCAAACAGCTGAGCTCATTCAGGTTGGGGAGTATCCTTAGTTCTTGTCTTCTTGAAGGAAAGAAGTCAGTCAAAACACAGATATTTTAAGCAGAAGTTTATTTAGTAGAGCAAAGCCAACAGTCAGACGCAGTGTGAAGTGCCTGCCCCCAGTGGAATGTATGGTATGGATTTAAAGGATACGGATTTATGAGGTGGCACATTCATAAGGTGATAGTGACCCTTTTCCCTCCCAACTCACGATGGACCAGATTCCCCTTTCATGGCATTTCTTCCCATGATCCTCTAGGAAAGCCCATGGGACCCAACTTGAGACCAAAACCACAATGCAAATGGTATTTTAATGGTGCCAGGTCTCTCGAGCATGCGGACCCTTCATTAGTGCCTGCAGAGGATATAGCACAATCCTAGCTGCAGCTGCAAGGATATTTCACCACAACAGCGTTCTGTCAGCTGGGAGACTGAGCCTTGGTTTCCTTTAGTCACCTCATAACTAACTCCTTATCTACATGGCCCTGGACTGCACCAGGACCTCCACTCCAGATCAAGCTTCATGTGTAACTCCAGAGAGGCAGATGCCAGGGAGGACCCTGTCGGGTACCCGTGAGTCACACCAGAAAGGCACTGCATCCGTGCCTTTGGATTAGGACCCCTGGGTCAGATGGTTTAACATGGGTACCTGGAGTGTGTGGAGGGCTGTTTCCTCTGCAGCAATAATATTAGCACCCCTAAACCAACTGAGAAGCTGCTTGGACACTAGCTTTGTGTTTTTATCCCATTGCAACTTAAGAGTGGCCCAGATGTTATCCTTCACAATGGAAGGAAAGGCTCAGACAGATCAATCTCCGTACTGATCGTAGGGGCAGGGGGCTGTGACCTAAACTCATTCCCCAAAAAACCAGGCACTGCTTTATATATGAAACTCCTTCCTGAATGGCTGCTGCCGCGCACGGCTCACTCGTGTCTGCTGTCTCTCATCCCAGCCCAGCTCTGCAGATGGGGGGCTTAAGTATCCTGGGGCAGCGAAACTCTGACTCAGGGCTGACAGGCTGGCGCCACTGCACGTGCGGCTGACTCCGGCACCCACACTCCTCGTACGTCCTCTTGTGCATGGGGCTCTCCGGCTGTGGCTGATAAATGGCTCCTTTTGGCTTCTGAATAACATGGCAAAACAAATTGCTTTGGGGACCTAGAAGGAAGTCGTTGGCCTTGTGTAAACTCAGTTGGAGTGTCACCGAGCAGACAGCTCAGGAGGCGTCTACAAACATCTTCCAAAGGTATCCCCAAAGTGAGTCACCCAGAAAGCACCCATGCTTTGGTTTGCAAATGAGTTTTGAGAAATGGCCTTGAGAGCTTGGGTTGTTGGCACCTTTTCCATCCCAAATTGCAAAGGACTTTGGAAATGCCACAGAAGAGGAGAGAAAGGGGTGGGGTCCTGGTTATTTACTACTTCAAGCCCCAAGCAGGTACACAGGGCCTCCCGCCACTCCAACTGCACTTAAATTTCACTCCAACAATCACTACCTGCCAGTAAGCCAGTTGGCCATCCCTTCTGAGGGTGCCTGGGCTCTCCTGACACAGTGACTGTTAGCCGGGACTGTTAGCCGGGAACAACCGAAGTACTGGGCATGAGACCTTGTTTTAAAGTCTATATTTTCACAACTCTATTGTATGACTCTCTTTCAAGCATACTAAGATGAAATCCTTCCTTGTGCCTTCTGCTGTGGAGATGTCAAGGAGACATGCCCCAGGGCATAATGGGGCATCAGAGGGGGCCCTGGGGTTGCTTTGGAAAGTGAAATGATAGTTTCTACACAAAGGGAAGGAGCAGGACCTGGGGTGGGGTGGTGGCGGGTAATGTCCAAGCAGATGCAGCCTGTGAATTGGGAGCTTCCCTGAGAGCGGCAAAGACAGGATCTGGGTCAGCTGAAGAAAGGGAGAAAACAAAGCCCTAGACATTTGTACCAGTTCCGTAGCCTCTTTCCCGTGGGGGTGGGGCACGCAGCAGATTACAGCTTTATTTGTTTAAACCTCGGGATCTGTAAGCATTCACAGTCCTCTTGACTTGCGCTGCCTGGTTGTAAAAAGAACAGTTGAGCGAGCTCATTGTTTGGGGGCTTCTTTCTTTAATGTATTTTACAAACACGCGCGGTGACAGGCCTGACATGCAGATTTCTATGCACTTGCTCTTCAGTCTGGGATTACAGCATTAATAACACAGTTCCGTGCTTCGTGCCATTTTTAAGCATGATCGTTATGATAAAGGGCATATACTTAATTACAGGCCTGCTTAATTACAGCTCTGTTGAAGCTCGTTTGTTTAGGGGAATGCTAATTGTGCTACGGAGCCCGCGGCACATCCGCACTTTGAGCTGATCCGTGTTGCTCCAATCCATGGATCAGCGTTGATTAAAACTGCCACCATCTTTTGCTTTAAGTAAAAAGAAGAAAGCAGCGGCCATATACTGAAGGGACACAGTTTCTAGTCAGATAGTGGGAGCCACCATACCAGAGAGCTCTCTCCATGTGCCAGGCCTGTGACTGTTGTCAAACGCCACATCTGTTGGTGTACAGGAGCCTTCATGAGCTACCGTAGTGTGCCCATTTTACAGACAGGCTCAGAGGTGTGGTAGCCCTGGCGTGGACAGCCACCATCTACTGTGAAGGGACTGAGAAGGGAACTTGTTTCTGAGCTCCCAGCCCGTCCTTCCCCACAGGCCAGGCCGGGAACCTGAGCCCCTGTGCCATCACGCCCCAGAACGTAGTGCCTGACTTCGGTGACTAGAGGCTGCAGTTGGGAAGGTTGAGCCGATTGGAGTGAGTTTGCCACTTTATACTGGGAAGGGACTTGGGCTTCCTTTATACTGGGAAGGAACTTGGGCTTCCTTTATACTGGGAAGGGACTTGGGCTTCCTTCCTGTCTTCTCTTTTGTGGAAGAGACCTTGGTAGGACTGTGGGGCCTCTACCTTTCTTCTCTTCTTTGCCTTTGTTTTTTTTTTAATTAATTAATTAATTAATTTTTTTACACTCCGTATTTCATCCTCCCCCTGAACCCCGCCTGACCTCTAGTCTCCTGAGGGTTGGGTGCATCCTCCCCCAATGAGCACAGACCCGGCAGTCCCCTGCTGTATGTGTGCTGGGGCCTCTTTGCCTTTATAAAGTCACCCTAGGAACCCTACCTGCAGAAAGGGCCAGGGCCTGTTCTGGTGTCATGCCTGATTCTGCAACATGACTGTGCATGGTCCAGGCAGGATGGGGGAGAGAAGCCCTTGCTCTTGCTGATTGGCCGGTGGGGTGACCCCGTGAGCCGTGTCCTCCAGCAGTATCGTAGGGTCAATGAGAGCCGGGCAGCTAGGGCAGCCATCCGCACCTCAGCTCTAGAACAGTGGTGATGGAAACATACCAGTCCTGACTGGGGAAGGAGAGAGGCGGGAGGGCTCCCCGGAAGAGGGAGGACAGAGATGATTTATGAGCAGTCTTGGGGATCACATGAAAAATGTGTGCCATCATTTTAAGGATTATGTTTGCCAAACCTCTGAATATTTTCATATATGGAAGGCTATCCAGCTAGGGCTCCCAGAAATGGATGGTGTTGAATCAGAAGGGGCCTTACCTCCTACGGCTGAATGCTGCAACACAGAGACCCTACCCAGTCTCCCAGCAAGCAAACAGCTCTGCCTATTGGCTCTGCCAAAGAGGATAGTGGGGCCCCCTGAACTGTGATGTGTCTGGGCAGCCCTTCTCCCTACAGCTGCAGCTTCCTAGCAGATGTGGGCCTTTGCCCACGTCTGGCCTTCTCTCATCTAGACAGGAGCCCACTCTGCCTGTTTCCCGTGTCTCAGATGCAGTGCTGGGTTGCTGGGTGGAATCTCACCAGCTGGGTTGCTGGGAAGAGTCTCACCTCCCGGAGCAGCAGACCTGGCTTGGCCTCTCCATTTCCTTATGGGTTTAGTTCAGGGTCCCATGACGTCCTACCTCTCTTCAAGGTTCTCAGGATGATCATGAGAGAATACCATGCTAGCCCGAGGTGTCACTCTCAAGCTCAGAGCAGACCAAGTGGCACTCAGATCCTGTGACCATGCTGTGGCACTGTGGCCTTGAGAGGGGCTCCTTTCATGTTCAGTAGTCAGATCACGGTGATGTGTCCAACCAACAGAAAGCCAGTTCCCTGTTTGCTACTGTACATGTTTTCAATTCATCCTGATTAGCTGAACCTAAACCACAAGGTGTTGCATGGACCCTGGTAAATTCAATGCTCCGGTATAGCCCAAATGCTGGCATTCTGACCCTTCGTCAGAGTTCACTGTTAGCCAGTTAGCAAGCATTCACTAGGTCGCACCGACACTCACTTCAACATCCCACACACTGCTTTTCAGATATCTGGTGGTGTCCTGACCCACTTCACAGCAGTTGCTTAATCTGCTTCTCTAGTGCCTAGACTGTGTCATATGGAAGGGGGCGTGTATGCCACTTGTGGAAGCCCAGTGACGACTTTGTGGTGTCATTTCCCTCTTTCTGCCTTCATGCGATTGCGGGGCTCAAATCACATTGTCACATTTGTGCAGCAAGCACCCACCGAGCCATCGCAGTAGCCCCACTAGACTTTTTAACAAGATTTATCTATTTTATGTGTATGAATGTTTTGCCTGCATGCCTGCATTTGAACCATATATATACAGTATTCATGGAAGCCAGAAGAGGGTGTCGAACTGGAGTTAAAAATGGTTGTGAGCTGTCATGTGGGTTCTGGGAATGGAACGTCATGTCCTCTGCAAGAGAAGCTAGTGTTCTTAACCACTGAGCCTTCTACACACACACACACACACACACACACACACACACACACACACATACTCACTCACTCACTCACTCACTCACTCACTAGATTTTTACAATACAGTTTGGTCAGTTAGTATGGCCTGGTGGTCACATCCGCTCCGGTGTGTCCTGCGCAGCTGGGAGCCCTGTGCTGTTCCTCTTGAGCCTCTCCCCTGTTGACCCTACCAGATGGGCTAAGATCTGTCCTGTAGTGCTTGCGAGCTGTGCGTGACTGCCCAGCCTCCTATTGTAAGTCCCCGCCTCAGTCACTTTCCCAAGTGGCTCCTTGCAGTCAGAATTGGGCACAAGGGGCTTCCATTTCTGCCACCAGTACAAACAGGAGTATATCTGCCGCCACCACCTTCCTGGTGGCCACTGTCATGAGCCTTATGTTTCTTTCAGCATGAAACACTCTGCCCTCTGTCGGCTAGTAGGCCGGAGAGCTCCCATAAGGCAGCGGGTGAGGACTTTGCTGTAGGAGTGGGTGTGGAGAAGCTCCGTTCGCTGTGCACAGTGGAGGGAGCAGTGATCTGCACAGTCCCTTATCTGTGTGTAGGTGAAATTCTGTGGTCCGTGTCCACACCTCATGAGTCAAGACTTCCAAGTTACCGCTTCCTGCCTGATTGACCTTGGCAGGCTCCAAACTCTGGAGCTCTGCGTGGTCGTCTCAAAACCATCAGAAGTGGCATGAAGCCCCACAAGCCTTTGAGGCCAAAGCACACAAAAGCCGTGTGGGGTGAACAGAAGCTGCGCTCGCGCTGTATGGTCAGCGGCAGGCTGGCGTGGCCTCTGCCTGCATGGTGATGGGCCTTGCCGCCCTCCCTCTCTGACAAGCGTGCGGCTTTCCAAGGATTCTTCAGTGGGACTATGTCTGCCGGGGCAGGTTCTCAGGTGGTGCTGAGATGTTGGAATGTGGAATGAAACTATTGAGACTTTCTCACCACTTCCTGTGTGTGTCACATACACCGTGTGACATTAGCCTTCTCTTCTGGGCTCTAGGGCCCGGCTGCAATGGGAGATGGCCCCTGCCACAGGTGTTTGTTGAGCCCAGAAGGCTCACACAGGAAGTGGCCCCCAGAGAGAGGGCTCGCAGTGTGGCCGGCCCTCTTCCCTGCCGCCATTATGGATACAGCCTAACACGCCGTGCAGCCCATCCCAGCCCCGTGAGCTAGCCCCAGCATTTGAATACCAGGGAAGCCTTCATTTTAGGAAACATTTAGGAGGAGGTACATTGTCATTCCAAAATCACAGTCTGCTGCAAGCTACCCTCTTACAGACTACAGGTCCCTACACTAAGGGCCAGATCTGTCAGCTGAATTTTGCCTCAGCTCAGTCAGGAGCCTGATTCTCTGTTCACAGGTGGCGCTGTGAGGGCCAACATCACGTTCCTCCACTGTGGCAATCTTGCCACCAGTTTGGCAGTGGAGACCACAGGTGGATTGCAGGGGGTGTGGCATAGGAAGGCAATGGCTTCCCAGTCCCTGTACTTCTTTCTCACAGGCTGCTCATTCCATAGCCTTCCTCATGTCCTGTGGAAACTAAGCACACGGGGCAAGTCTTAGTTCAGCCCTGAAGCCCTGAAGCCATGACAAGGAATCAGTAACCGTGAGCCTGTGTTGTAGTCCGTCCCCCATGCCCCGCCCACACACACTGAGCCCACCCTTCCAGGCCTGGGTATGTTCCCTGCAGACTCCGAGCACACCTCCCGCCATTAGCCAAGCGTCTTTTATACTTCAGATGCTCGCTGCAAGCCCAGGCCAGGACTCAGGCCCGGCCATCAGACCACAGAACTACTCGTCTCTCCATGACCGATGCGATGAGTACCCAACCCCACCCAGGGGCTCTGTGGCTCGGCCTGGAGAATGACCGTGAACACGCCCCTGCCAGTTCCCTGCCAGGGCGTCCCCTCACCACTCCACCCACGCACCACTGTCTTCCTGCTGTCACCTTTTAGGTCCAACTCCTGGCCAAGGGTAGGAAAGGGCTTCCACGCCAGCCCTGGGCTACTCCCTGACTGACTGCCTATACTCAGGATTCTCACAGGCACCTGCGTCCCTGGGTCGGATGTAGTCACTGGGAGCGGGGCACCCTGTCCTGTTCCACTGTAGCTCCCAGCCACTTGACCTGGGTAGCACCTACCTCCAGCCAGGTACTCTCCGGCCCTCTGTACTGACATCTCAGGTTCTTGGACAGCAGCGGTGTCTTCAGTGCCTTCCTCTCCTCTCTTCTCTTGCAGCAATGGATGGTGTGCCTTTTATGATTTCAGAGAAGTTTTCCTGCATTCCAGAAAGTGTAAGTTTTATATATGATCCCCGACCTGAAATCCTTCAGCTTCTGTGTACATAAGCTACTCTTAGCTATGTCCAGCTGTCTGGCTGTGTGTGTGTGTGTGTGTGTGTGTGTGTGTGTGTGTGTGTTTGAGACTAGGTCTCACAATGCAGCCCTGCTGGCCTAGCTTTGTGCACCAAGCCAGCCTTGTCCTTAGAGATGCACCTGCCTCTGCCTCCTGAGAGCTAAGATTAAAACACGCACCACCCAGGCTCGATGATATTTCTTGAGACACATAGCTCTGGCTGGCCTGGCATTCACTATACAGATCAGGCTGTCATCAGACTCAGACATCTGCTTCCTCTTGCCGTGCCACCACACGTGGCCTTGGTTTTTCCTCATGGTGATGTGGTTGGCCACAGTGCCCACTGTCACTGCCCTATTCTGTGTGCACAGTGCATGCCACACAACGGCACTATGGCTTATGCTCCCGCCCAGGCTGAGCCCTGAGCCCTCCTGAATGGCAGAGGGCTGGGTGAGGGAGCCGAAGGCAGAGGCCAGACCATGAGTTGTACCTGCCACAGCCAGGGCCCCGCCCTGAGCTACATCCCCTCCGGGAGGCACCCCTCCGATGGTGCCCAGCCCTCAGGACACCCTTCACCCCTCTCTCAGCTATGCAAGCCTGAGCCGCGCTGGGTCACTAAACTTGTTTCTGGCTTTAGCCTTCCTGCAGAAGATTGCTTTGAGGCGTCACTAAACACCAGGGCCCTAGTTCAGCCCAGCTAAAGACCCCTTCAGTGTTTTTCTTGGACCCAGTTTAAAAACCACCCGGCTGGCAATCCAACCTGCTCTGTCGTTTCCATTTTTATGAAATATAATAGGCCTCCTCTGAACCCTTCTGGTAAGCGCTTAATCTTGAAAAATGCTCCTGATGTGACACAGGAAGCCTGAGGAACTTCAGCAGAGCCACTTGGCTGTGTTGCCATGGAGACGCTGGCACTCTCCTCCATGCTCCCTGGGAGAGGCCGCTCTGCCCTGCTCCCCGGCTCCAGTTGAGAAAGTTTAGTGGACTAGTTAGAGCCTAATGATGCAACAGCTGGACCTCTGCTGGCTTTTGGGCCAGGTGGGCAGGCAGCCCCGTCCTCACACCACGCAGCCTGGCGTCTCCAGCATAGCCAAACTGTTTTGTGGCTACTGGTAGCACAGCCCCAGGAGCTCAAGGTCTAATTTGGTGGCCCTGTCCCAAGTTCGCCCTCACAAGTATGTTGCTGCCAATTCAGCAAGTGCTCAAGGCCCCGGACACAGGCCAAGCCCAGTGTTAAGCTCTTCCAAGCTCTTCTGTTTAATCCCCCTGCAGCCAAACCAGAAGGGCCTGCCCATGCCACTGTTAACAGACTTTTAAGTGTGGCTTTTTAAAGCAAAGGTGACGGGATGTCCAGATGCCTCTGAAGGTAAAAGGCCTATGGCACAAGTCCAATCCCTAAACTTCAGTCCCAGGGATCCGCAGAAAAAAGCCAGATACAGTGGCATGCGTGCGCAATCCTAGCACCCCCTAAGAGATGGGAGCCGTAGCCAGCAGGCCTAGAGGGCAGAGGAGAGCAGAAACAAGAGAAACCTCCCTCAGCAAGGTGCAGAGGCCCAGCTCCTGAAAGTCGCCCTCAGATCTTCATGTGTGTGTGTTCACACTCATACACACTCTATAGAGCGCTAACTGAATAGGTAGGTAGGTAGGTAGATAGATAGATAGATAGATAGATAGATAGATAGATAGAGATTAGACTAACCCATCCTCACCTTGAGGTGGCCAGTTTGGACTCCAGAGCCCCCACCTACCAGCCTCTCCCCTGTGGCCCTGTGCAGACACTCACCTTACACCCACCACAGCACTTTGAGTCCAAAGCCCTGGGTTCTGTGGGGTTCTCGAGCTTCACCTTCTGGGCGAGGCTGCAGAAAGCCAGGCTTTTGCCACTTCTAGGAAATACAGAGCTGGTGTGCCTGGAAAGAGCCTGCAGCCTGGCCGAGAGAGGCTCATGTGTTTCAGCCCAGGCTTCTCAAGACCTCCAGCTGACCTTCTTGGCCTGCGTATTTGCCAAGAAATGTCCCAATGTCCATAGGATTGCAGAGCCCCACAATGTGCAAAACTGTCCCATGCACCACCTTTGACCTGCCGGACAGGGATCTCCTCCTGTCACTACCAAAGATCTAGAATCCACCTGACGCTCCCCTATGCACTGCAGACCCCTGGAACTCCTCAGATCTGACACTGTTCTGTAGAGACGGCAGTCAAGGTGGCAGCTGATTTA
Organism: Apodemus agrarius; assembly: GCA_964023405.1. NCBI lineage: Eukaryota > Metazoa > Chordata > Mammalia > Rodentia > Muridae > Apodemus > Apodemus agrarius. The sequence continues at coordinate 152,725,962 of OZ030008.1, forward strand.
GACACTTCCAACCCCATATTCCATCACAAAAGCATAAGTCTCAGTTTCTCCTTTGTAGCAAATGAGAGGACAGGTAATTGACCTCAGGCACACCTTCCTGGAGGCCGTGACTCACTCACCACCACAGATGACCCCCCCCCAGTGCTGTGGATATGTGGCAAAGCAGTCTAGTGATACGAAGACCTAGCCCACCATGTCTTTGTGGTTCCTCTCTGAACGCCATGACGACTGAATGTCACCATATCCATTCCCGTGGGAGGGGGTGGGAATGTAGGCCGGCTTAGACATCACAGTCTAAAAGCAAGGGGGGGGGGCGTTCTCCAGCCATTAAAAAGGGTGACTTGCTCTTTATTTTCAGATGCAGCCCTTTGATCTCTTGGGAATCACCATCAAGTCTCTGGCGGAAATTGAAAAGGAGGTAAGGATGATGGACGCAGGGCTCTGTTCACTCCTCTAGGGCCCCTGGCCGTCCATCAGGGCTCTGTTCTAGGAAAGATGGGTGCAGAGCCCTTCTGAGAGAAAACTCTGAGTCACGTCACGTGCTCACATCCCTTGACATAGACTAAGACTGATGCCTTCTCTGTCTCACCATTTGCCACCAGGACTACCTCAGAGATTTAGCCAAACCTCTTTATGATCCAGAGGCGTGTCCTCGGTCCCTCGCTTAGTCAGGCCCCATGTGACCAGCGGGTCCGATGGCACCTGGGCATCATAAGAAAGACACCAGCATCAGGGTCTAAAGGAAAGGTGCAGGGAGATAGGCCTGAGACAGCGGTCTCATGGGGGCCTCATGGGCGTGTCCCCGGTCAGAGGCCAGCATCAGTCTGCACCTCCTCTGTGCAGAGAAGACTGCCACCGTCACGTGCTGCTGCCACAGATCCTCAGAGAGGAACATTTGTCTCAAAGATGGAAATGGCAGAACCATTTCAATATCCTTGCTTCCTTGGGGTTTTCTCATATGTACCCAGCCAGCAGAAGCAGGCTGCATTATTGAAAGATGGCTGGAATCAAGGAAAATTGAATCAATGCAGTACAACAAATTTCTAAACCTGTCAAAGCAAAAACAAGACGAAATCCTCCCCCTTTGTCTTTGATTCTCCGTAAATCATAAAAACCTGATTGTCACCAACCGTTTTGTTTGTTTGCTTGCTGGCAACAGTGGAAATGGCTGGCCGCAATGCTAGAAATTTGGTGTGCAGAATTTCACATCTACCCTTAAAATGGTTCTGCAGTCCATCTGCTCCTGAAGAGCATTTGCCAGGAACCTCCTCTAGGGGTGAAGCCCGTGGGTTCCAGGGGAGCCTTTGAGAGGGCGGCCTGCTCCAGGTGCAGAGGCAGATAGAGCAGGATCACAAAGACCGACATTGGAGCCGCCCGGCTGCCACCCCTGCCTGTGCTGGGGCAATGGGAGACGCTACCTCAAAGGTGCCAGCCGGTGCTGTGTGAACAGGCACCGTACACTGCTGGGGTGGGATGCTGGAGAAAGAGGCATCAGCATCCCTCCCCTCTGCCCATCCCTGCCCTTGGCAGCAGCATCTTAAGCATTTACTGTGGGCACAATCCTGGGATTGGGGGCTGTCTTTTCTCACCCGAGTGACCAAGTGAGTTTCTTCCTCATTTGTATGAAGTAAGACTAGGGCCTAGTCCTATCCTACTGCTGAAGGCCCCTCAAAAGCGGGCCTCTCCAGGCTGGGAGATAGTGGGGATGCGGAGGCCCGTCCACCTGGGTTCTGGATGCAATGGGCAGGTAGACCCCATTGTCAGGCCAGGGCATCTGATGTCAACATCAAATGTCCACTCCAGGCCCTGGCCCCTAGCCAAGCATGTCTTTATGGTGTATTTTCTTCACCTCAGCACTCTGAGTTGGGGTGTGGCTTCTTCTTAGACACACCACCAGGTGTGGGGACATCTCTGGAAGAAGCTCCTAGGCTTGATTCCCAACCCTGCTGATTGCCTTTTCTGAGTCTTTTCCATCAGGTGGCGTAGCAATGGGAATACGGGCAGTGCTTAGCAGGGCTCGGCTGAGATGCCTGGGTCTGGAGCAGGGCCCGAGCCTGCAGAGTGCATAGCATCGCTGTCTCCACCGTCCACTTCTCCCTGGGGCTGGGGCAGAAAGCAGTGTCTGTCCGTCCAGGTCTGCAGCTGAGGGATGCCATCGGGGCTGTCAGAGCTTGCTCTGTTTCTCGCTGTCAGTCTTGGTTAGAAGCCAGCCTGCATTTGCTACTGAGTTACACTAAAGGTGCTTTATGGAGGAGGAGGAGAAGGTGGGGAGCGTGGTGGGAAGTGCACACTGCTAGAAGGGTGTCGCTTGGAACCCGTGTCCCGGGGCTGGCACGGGGCTGCCTGGGCCAGGACATCTGCTTTTCTCTGTTTTATCCCCTGGGGGCCTGGCCGCCTTGGTGAAGAGGCCCAGGGCCGTTAGAAATGTGCTCTGCACACTGTTTGTGTATACTCTTGTTACCCACGCCACCAAACAAAACAAAAAGAGTCCTTCAGGCAGGGGTTACCTCTAATTTTTTATCTATTTATTTATTTTGTGGCAGTGGGTACCTAACACACAGTGCAGGGGTCAGAAGATAACTTGCTTAAGTCTGTTCTCTCCTTCCATCATGGGAGCTCCAGGGATAGAACTCAGGTTTTCACTCTTGGCAACAAGCCTCCTTCCCCAGTGAGCCATCTCACTGGCCCAAATAAACCACCTTTGAATTTGGGGCACAGGCTAAAGACCTGAACATCTCCTAAGATCCTGCCCCTGGCTCTTTCCTTGCTGGGGAGCAAGGTGTCCAGCCACCCTGCAGAAGAAACCTGGACTGCAGTGGAGAACCGCGGAGTCCTGGCCCTAACGGGACTGTCAGCAGGTGGCTCCCGGAAAACACGGAGACCACATGTGGCCTCACAGGCTCCCTCGGGGGTTCAGCTGGAAGGCAGCCAGTCAGTCTGTCCATCCAACATCAGGCTGAGTATCTGAGTCATAGTTGTATTGCTATGAAGAGACGCCATGACCAAGGCAACTTGTAGAAGAAAGCATTTGTGGAAGGCTGGCTTACACTTTCTGAGGGTGAGTCCACGCAGGAAGTGTGGTGGCAGTCCGGCAGGCACAGCACAGGAGGGAGCAGTAGCTGAGCACTCTGATCCACAATCTCATGGCAGAGGAAGACAGCCCGCTTGGGCTTTTGAAACCAATGCCCATCCCCGTGACACACCTCCTCTAACAAGGCCACGCCTTCTCTAACAAGGCCACGCCTCCTCATCATCCCAAACTCTCCCACCAGCTAGGGACCAAGCATTCAAATATACAAGCCTGTGCTGGCCATTTCCATTCGAACCACTTCACGGAGCATGCTCTCCTGACACCCCACCCAGCCATGTGGGGATGTTCTGAAGCTCAGCCCAGCCCTGTCTGCCACTCACCTTCCCCAGCAGGTCTGCCATGGGGCCGCTGGCCCTGTCAGCCTAAGAATAGAAACCAAGCAAGAACCTCAGACAAATGGCAGCACCAAAAAGCTCACACGAGCTGCCAGCAGGCACCTGCCTGGTGCAGGCGCCACCACAGCCTTGATATACACTGAGTCCCGGGGTGCTGCACAGGCAACATACACACTCAGGGATGAGTGCGACACTATCCTGGCAGGCAGGGAACACAAAGGAAGCAGCGTGCCTGACTGGCAGCATGACCACCTATCAGCACTCAGACTCCACGTTCCACAGGTTCCCTTGTGGGTGTGTTGGTGGTGGAGGTGACCTGGTGTCATGGATGGAACACCGTGGAATCTGCGTGTCTATGGTCAGGTACCATGTGTTGATGATGGAGGTCATGTGATGATTTTATAGGCAGGACACGGGTGTGCAGCATACATGTCTGTGGTCAAGTACCATGTGTTGATCTAAGTGATATGGTGTCACGGACAGGATGCAGGTCCCCAGTCTGCCTGTGTTAGATGCCACATCTACCCATAGTTGTTTGGTGGTTTGAGTCAGGGTCTCGGGATATAACTCTAGCTGGTCTTGAACTCACAGAGGGCTGTGCAGGCCCTGCGTGTGTGGAGGCAGACAAGGATGCCAGCAGGTGGCTCCAGGGTCCTTCTCTCTCACCTTCCCGCTTCATTGTTCCGAGCTGAGGTCTCTCCTGGACTTAAATCTTGTTGGAAGCCAGCAGGAATCCAGTGATCGTCTCATCTCTGCATCTGTGCCAGACCTCAGACAAGTCCCTTTGCCTCCCCAACCCCAGCTGGAGCGCAGGCCTCACGGGATGGTGCCTCATGGCGTAGTGTCAGGATTGGACACCTCACAGCTGGCAGAGACCTTCAAGTGCCTCCGCGCTCACATCCCCAGAACTTCCTGGTAGTGCGGCACGCACAGTCCTTACGTCACAGGAAGACAGCCAGGAAAGGTGGTGTGTAAACCACATACCATGGAGCAGCATGGGGGCGGGGCGGGGGCATGGCAGACACAGAGCCTCAGCACTCAGACGCACACTGAGATGTGGCGGGAAACGGAGGAGGCCATGGTTAACACAGTAGCTCAGCCCGAATGCTGGCTCTCTCACCTCTCAGAGCCTGGGCACACACTCCTGTCTGCACATCTTCACAGAGGCCTCTCAGGATACCTGTCGATTGGGTCAAGGCAAGAGAGTGGTTTTTGCTGTCTCTCCTTCCCGTGGGAGGTGACCACGGAGTCACAGCAAAGTTTTCTGGCCTGACACAGTATGTCTTCCATCTTGTCTTCTTGCCTCTGTGGGAAGGTAGAGTGGGGCTACTGTCCCCACAAAGCCACACGGCCCACCCTGCCCCCGCCCCAGCACATGCTGCTCCACTGAGGATTGAGTTAAACATGCAATTCCACAGCGATCCGTGATGAATCCTGTTCCCTCGGAGTGGGTAGATGGGCATATAAATATTCCCCGGCTCCTCCGCGCTCCGCTCTTTATTTCCCTTGTAAGCAGTTGTCCCATTTCTCCATCTGATGGATTCCCTGTCGCAGCTAGGGTGGGCGTGCCCTGGCTCTCTCTGTCCTCGGTTCCTTCCACCTGCCTGTGCCCCCATGGACCTCCATCCCAACCCGACCAACCTCGCCACCCGCTCCATCCCAGGGCTCATGGGCGAGATGCAGAGCCTTGAAGGTGCCTCTGACCAGACACAGACCTTTTAAATCAGAAGCAGCGACCCCTGTAATGAGAGGGCAGGGGCGCAGGAAAGCTGCTCTCTGCAGACTCCCGTGTGAACAGGCTCACCCAGAACCCTTCACGAGGTAGCTGGAGCCGCGGCTGGGGGCTCTCCCATTCGCCTACCTTGCATCCTGGTGGAACAGACAGCCTCCATTTTCAGAGGGCGTGGAAGCTGAAGAAGGAGAGTCTCGTTAGCAGAGGGACCATCTAATATTAATCACCCCTTAACATCGACAAGGGAGGCAGCTCATTTAACCACTTAATTGCTACAGGTTTTTATGGGCTGCTGTTTGCAGACATATTTAATGAAGAAGTTATAAATCTAAGAGAGCTTAAAATTTTAATTTTATCCCTAAATATTATCCTTGTTCTCGAGTTTGTAGTCAGGCCTCAGGAGTGTAGTCACGTGAGATACTCTTTAAATGAACATATTTGCTAACTGGCGTGATTTCAGTTTTTAAAACATTGGTTCCAGCAATTAGGCCTTTTTTTTTTCCAGTTCCCAAATGACTAGAGGAATTCGTCTTGATTATAATTGCTCTTAGCCACGCATATCTAATTTGTGTCTTTTTAAGTGTTAATTAGTAAACAGTTTGAGCTGACATCTTTATGTGTTTGCGGGTTGAAAAATGGGGCTCGGTGCTTATTTAGCTTGGGGCTGATCCCACTAGTACTTACGTCACGACTCAGAGGTGAAATTAATGGAACCACATTTGGCAGCATGAGGTTAAAAGAATTTTCAAATTCAACTTCTAGATGTCCACTTCGTTAGGGCCTCTTCAAATGAACGAGGCAGGGCAGGCGGGGAGCCGGGACTGCTGGAGGAAGGCCAGGTAGGTTTTGCATTCATAATGAAATGGCAGAGTCCCAATTTTATCACAGTAAAGTGCTCAGATCCAGCCCAGTTGTTCCTTCCTTTCTGCTTTTGGAAAGCTTTCCTTGTGCTTATGAATGTGAACTGTTTTGATGACAGTTGAGGTGCAGCCACAGAAATGTGTGGTCCCTTTGCACCATCTACTGGTTGTGCCTTGAACTGCACTGGATTGCATGGCTGCCTCCGCTAGGTAAGATGGTCCTCACCCTGCGTCCTTTCAACAGCTTCATCAACGGCCAGGAAGGCAAAGTATTCGGGGAAACAAATCTTCCTACCTCGTGCACCAAGTGTGATTAATGCAGTAGACTCTTATCGGCTCCTGTATATTCTTCCAAGGCCCCAACTACCGTCCAAATACACTGGCTTGAGACCATTCCTGCTCAAAACAAAGAAACTCCAAAAGATGGTGCATGGTGAGGCAGGGGCGTGGCTGTCAGCCGACCGTACCAGTTTATACTGTGCTTCACTGCACCGTCAGCACACGGGCACTGGCTACAGTTACAAAGATGTATTTTAAATTTGTTAAAGAACCTAATAGGTGGGCTAAATGGCATTTATAAAGGCTTAAAAGATTCGTTCCAAAGTGTGAGGGGTGTCGGTCCACCCTGCCACATCTGCTGACCTCAGGCATACACCCAGGGTCCATGCCCCAGAGCAGCGCTGATCCAATCCTCTCCCGCTGAGGGGAGCTCACTGGTATGGTGCCGTTTGCAGCAAACTCGGGACTCCTCCCAGTTGGAGATCATTACGGGGAGGGGGGTCTTGATTTTCTCTGTACCTCACTTTTGGAGGAGGCGTCTGCGCTGAGCCTGGGGCTCACTGGCTGAGCTGGGCTAGCTTTGCCAGTGCACCCCAGAGCTCTCTGGGTTTATACGGGCCTCTCTGTGGATGCCTGTGATCTGACCGCAGCTCCTCGGCTTGCAGGACGGACACTTTCCCAACTGAGCTAGCTCTTCCTGCCCAGGCATCAACTTTAAAATCCTTTGTGTTTTTCCTTATATGCACACGCATAAAAATACAAACTCAGAAACACATGAAATAAAGAGTGAATATCCCCTGCTGCCTACCTCAGACACACACAATCACCGTCCTGTAACCTGCCTCCCACTTCTCCTCATTCTGAGTCCTTCCTCCTTATGCCCACAGATAAATGTAGCCTTCCCTTCATCAAAGAGGCTTCTTTTGCCGCAGATGGAGACTCTTTCAGAAGCCATGGGTGGCCAAAATTCAGTTTCTACCCATTCCTTCTGCTGGCCACATTCCCTGCCTTTAAAAATAACAAAACACTTTTTCAAGAATTGTATACGAGAATGCCGTATTTCTATCACTCCACTCTCCTCCAGCTTCTCCTCTGTTTCTTCCACTCCATTTCAACCTCATGTCCTCTTCAATTACACACACACACACACACACACACACACACACACCACACCCTCCTGAGTCATTGAGTATTGCTGGTTCGTCTTGTGTTGGGAATGGCCACATGGGATGGCTGACCACGTAGGACTGCAGCCTGTCAGGGCTCATCTTCCAGAAGACCGGCTCCGTCCCTCAGCGCTCACTGCTGCTGATAGCTCTTCCTCTAGTGCTGGAGCCGCGTGGTTTCCCCCACCCGCGTTGGGAGGTCAGCTAATGGCATCACCGGCAGGTCGTGTTTGAGCAGCCACGTTGTTGAGATTTAACTCTCTTGTAGCTGGCATCCTGGCTCACTGGCTTTGACAGTCTCCCCTCTCCCGTGCCCCTCCCCATGCCATCCGTCTGCAGTGCCCCTCCAATCTTTAGGGTTCAGGTTCTATATATTTACCATCTGGGCCTGGGCACCCACAGTCAAACGGTCTCTGCATTCTGGCCAGCTGTGGTTCTGTAATGGTCTTGTCTTCTGTGAACAGGCGTTTCCTGGAAGAAGAGTGAGAGCCATGCTTATCTGTGGACACAAGGGGAAGGATTTAGAACGCTGCGGGAAATTCTTGTCACCATAGTACTTTCCTCTCTAGGGTCCATGGCCACACCAGCCACGGGGACTTAGTTGCCTGGGTTTAAAGTATCAGGCAAGATTGACAGGAGGCCTTGGTCACCTCTAGGATCCAGGTACCTCTAGGGTCCAGGTACCTCTAGGGCCCTCTGCTGCCTCGGGTGCATCTTCCCATGCCGTTCCTTGTGGTGCTTTGCCGGCTCTCCAGCTGAGGACTTTTCTGTGCCTTCTCTGTGGCAGCCCATGTAGCATTTTGTCTATTTGAGGGCTAACCTCCAGGGAAGAGGCTTCCACTCAGCTCTGGCAGAAGGACCGAGTCTTTCAGCAACAGTGTTACCTTCCAGCTCTTGGAGGTAAACAAGAACCCAGCAACAAGCTGTATAGTAGCTCAGAGTTCTCATGCTTGGCACTGGGGGTTGGTCTGTGGCTTTGTGGGGTGCATCCTCACGCCCTATGCCAGGCCCCTGTATGTATGTACTTAGCCAGTCACCTGCTGAGTGAATTTGGGGTCATCCCAAGTTACTCTCTGTCAGTGTGTGTAACTTGATTTGCTGTGTGTGTGTGTGTGTGTGTGTGTGTGTCTGTGTGTGTCTGTGTGTGTGTGTCTGTGTGTGTGTGTGTGTGTGTGTGTGTGTGTTTGCTCCCCTGGGCGTGGCTTTCTTTAGAAGGGGAAATTTAGTTTGCTTTCCAAAGGGCAATGAGCACACTTAAGCCCCAACCAGAGGAGCGCAAGGCTAGCTCTCTCTGCATTCCAGCCCAGCACAGAGACACTGCTGGCTACTCTAGAGGGGACGGTCCCCACTGTCTCCACCTGGTCTGCTGTCATCACCGCTGTCCTCTGCTTGCTTACTTGGTGCTCCTGTGTCAACTTTCCTCCGGCTTGTGCAATATCCATCCTCCCTCCCTTTCCTTCCCCTTCCTCCTCCTTGGGGTGCTGTGGGTGCACTCACCCATGCAGCGATCTGTGCAGAGTCCGGAAGTGAGCATCAGGTGTCCTCTCCGTCACCCCCATCTAACACTTGAGATAAGGTGTCTCCCTGAACCCGGAGCACAGCTGGCCTGTGAGACCCAGGGACGCTCCTGCCACTGCTGCACCGAGGGCCTTACAGGAGCACACTGGCAAGCGAGAGTTCTGGGGAGCCAAACGCAGGCTTTCCTACGCACACAGCGAGCACGACCCTCTAAGCCAGTGGTTCTCAGCCTTCCCAGTGCTCCGATCCTTGATACAGTTCCTCAAGTCGTGGTGACCCTCAGTCATAAAGCCCTTCTGTTGCTACTTCTTAACTGTAGTTTGCTACTGTTGTGATGATAATGTAAATATTTGATTTGCAGGATATGCAATTCCTGTGAGAATCCCCAATGGGATTGCAACCCCACAGGTAGAGAACCAGATTTCTAGGGCATTTTTCCAACCCCTTTCACTTGCTTTTAAGTGATACTTTTATTCTTTGAAATTTTCACACGATGTATTTTGAATATATTCAATCCCCAACTCCCCCCATTTCCACCCTCCCACGCAACTTTGAGGTTTCTGGGTTTTGTTTTTTGGTTTTGTATTTCCATTGAGTCCGGCTTGTGCTACCCGACGAGCCTTCCGTGATAGTCGAGTCTGTCCTAGTGTGTGGTCATCCACGAGAGGTCACATCGATAAAGCCTCTCCCTCTTCCAGCAGCTATCAAATGCCAATACTTTTCATCTAGGAGTGGGATTTTGTGTCCGCCATAACCCCTGATGCGAGGCTTCTGTCTGGCCTTAGCACACCAGCACAGCTGTGAGCTCATGTTTGTCTGTCCTGCTGTCTAGGAAACACCGTTCTTTTGATATTACCAAGGGCCTCTGGCTGCTTCTATTTACTTTTTAAGAATTTATTTTTAGTTACATGGGGATGTGGTATATGCTTGTGAGTGCACCTGAAGAAGCCAGAGGTGTAGACCCTGCCGCAGCTGGAGTCACAGGCAGCTGTGAGCCGTCAGCTTAAGCGGAACAGAACAACAGACCTTGGGTCCTCTGCTGAGGACCGTCTCTCCAACCCCCCCCCCCCACACACACACAGGCTCTTAGAAGTCTTTCAGTCCCCTCTTCCTCAGCCTTGCTGAGGGGTGTGACACAAATGTCCCCTTTAGGGTTGGGCTTTCCAGTCTCTTATTCTCTGTGTTAAGTGCTTGGTGGTTCTTGTATTACTGCATGAGTAGCTTCCCTGATTGGAGCCCATGTCAGACTCCTCCCCTCTCAGGATGACCCCACCCCTCTCAGGCTGACCCCACCCCTCTCAGGCTGACCCCACCCCTCTCAGGCTGACCTCATCCCTCTCTGTCGTACCCCTCCCCTCTCAGGCTGACCCCTCCCCTCTCAGGCTGACCCCACCCCTCTCAGGCTGACCCCGACCCTCTCAGTTGGACCCCACCTATCTCAGGCTGACCCCACCCCTCTCAGGCTGACCCCACCCCTCTCAGGCTGACCCCGACCCTCTCAGTTGGACCCCACCTATCTCAGGCTGACCCCACCCCTCTCAAGCTAGCCCCACCCCTCTCAGGCTGACCCCACCCCTCTCAGGCTGACCCTGACCCTCTCAGGCTGACCCCTCACTCCTCTCAGGTTGACCCTGACCCTCTCAGTTGGACCCCACCTATCTCAGGCTGACCCCACCCCTCTCAAGCTAGCCCCACCCTCTCAGGCAAACTCCTCCCCTCTTATTTTTAGAGCCCTTTATCCTTCAAAGCAGGCAACCTTGGGGCTGAGGAAATGCTTTGAATTCTGTTTTCATGGCATTCTTACAATAAAAACCACCGTGTTCCCTTCTGTATTTATATTTTAAAATACTAAAATATTAAACACTTACCAGCTCCCTGATCCATTTGGCATGTACTGGAAAGTCAAAAGCTCGCTTTGTTTCTAGGTTTCTAAGCTTTGCGATCATGTTCTTCTGTGAGCTGTCATCTTTCCCATCTTTCCACGTGCATGCTGGGCCTTTCCCGTGCCTTCTGCTCTGCTCCTTGCTCTGTGGTACTCTCTCACATACGGTGGGTTAGTTGAGTTCCCTCTGTGCCCCTGGGATTTTCCTAATTAGAGGCGTGATGATTCCATCTGAACCCTACAGCCTTCCAAGGAGGGGCGATTGTACAACTGTTCTGTTGTTTTGGTTTTTTGTATTATTCTGAGAGAGGGTCCCAATGTATAGTCCAGGCTGTCCTTGAGCTCATAAACCTCCTGCCTCCACCTCAGAGAACTGGAATTACAGACGTGTGCCACTACCACTCCATCTGCGAACAACAGTTCTCAGTACAGTGTTTATTTTGGACGCATGTGCACCGAGGGCAGATGGCAATTTGCACCCTTCCACCATGTGGGGTCCAGGGGGAGAACGCAGGTCGTCAGGCTTGGTAGGTAGCAAGCACCTTTACCTGCTGAGCCATCTCACCATCTGCCTGAGAGGGGTGGGGTCGGCTGAGAGGGGTGGAGTCCACCTGAAAAGGGAGGAGTCCGCCCGAGGGGTGATATCCCCCAATCAGGAAAGATCCGCCTTGCAGTAATAACAAGAACCACCAAGCTCTGAACCCAGAGAAAGAGGCTGTGGAGAGCCCAGCCCTGAAAGGGACATCACTCGCCTCCCCAAGGTTCTGTTTTTGTTAGACTGTACTGAATAGGATGGCTGACATTTTGCATGCATGTCCACCTGCTTACCCTGGTCTTTGCTTATTGACCAAAGGGTTTTCTTTAATGAGTTCTCATGTGTTTCTTTCTGTTGTTCTTTGAGATGGGGTCTCAAATAGCCCAGGCTACCCTTAAACTCTGTGTCTAGCTGAGGGTGATCTTCAACTTCTGGTGCTCTTGTCTTTACTTCCCAGTGCTGGGTTACACACCTGCAGCACCATGACAGGCTCTTACAGTGCAAGGGATCAAACCCGGGTCCTTGTGCGTGCTGGGGCAGCACTGAGGACTGGCTGGGTGTTCTGTGTCTCTATGGCTCCCGTCCGCAGGGCCATTGCTGGTGCCGCCTCATCTGTCACATGTGTAGGGAAAGCTCCTGGTGCTGGCTGTGGCTCGGGAGCAGGCCTCGCCTGACCTGAAGCAACAGTGACATTGCTGTCCTTGTCAGCTTACCCACCCACAAGCAGCCCAGACACCGCCCTGGCCTCTCGGCTAGTGTAGCCCCTGTCCCCTTCCTGGTGTACCCTCCCCTCAGCTGGCCCCTCCAGGCTCCCAGGACTCTTTAGTGGCCGTTTCATTACCCTGTGTGTTTGCCTTTTCTCTTGTTTGGAGATTGGCCATGTGTCTCTCTTTCCCGCACACTCTCACTGGCACGGGTGCAGCCTCTCATCGCGACTTTCCATCATCTGTGGGCATGGCTGCTCTCTCTCCCTGCATGTCACCATGCAGCACCATGCTGAGTCCCCAGCTCCCCCTCCTCACTGTCTTTCGGGGTTTGTATTTTGCCTCTTGTGTATCTGCGTGTGTGCATGCCGTGTGTGTGAGGGTACACTCACAGGCCGGAATCGGACCCCGTGGAGCTGGAGCTATGAAAGGTGTGCCACCCAGCGTGCGTGCTGGGACTCAAACTCAGCTCCCTTGGAAGAGAAGTCAGTTCTCATGGCTGCGCCTCGCCTCTGTGGCAGTGGTCCTCAGCCTTCCTGGTGCCACAGTGCCTCAGTCCAGTTCCTCGTGCCGTGGTGACCTCGTGCCGTGGTGACCACCCCCTCCCCCCAGAACTATCTTGCCACTACTCCATAACTGGAACTCTGCCACTGTTCTGAATCATAATGTGAACATTTTTGGAGGGAGAGTTTTGCCAGGGCATTGGGGTCCACAGGTTGGGAACCGCTGCTCCATCTCTTGGGTTTTATTGGAGGCGGCAGCACCTGAGAGTGGCTACCACAGGCTGTCAGCATGGCGGCCTGGAGCTTGCAGCATGCAAGTTAAAGGGCTGTGGGATTGTAGCTGCTGCTTTCTGTCAGGGGTCCGGTGAACAGTCGGCTTTTGCCAGTCCTTCAAAGGATTTCCACTTTTTCCTTCAGGTTTATGGGACTTTTACACCACAAGTGAAAGTACAGCAATCCTCCCAAGCAGAGCTAGAAGAAGTTGCCAGGCAGAGGTGACAAACTTGAGCACTGCAGCAAAGATGGGGTGGGACAGGACCTCCACAGAACGCCCCCTGTGGCCTTCGTCCCCTGCCTGAAGGCAGAGTCTCCTCTGGTGTTTGCTGCAATGACCTACAGGAGGGAGCGTGACAGACAGACAGACAGACAGACAGACAGACAGACAGACAGCCTTGGTTTTTATGAATTCTGAAATGCCATCTCAACCACACCTGTGCTTTCCATTCATCTGTGCACACACGCACGCACATCTCCACGGCCCTGCCCAATCCCAGGCCTCCCCAGCAAGCAGGCTGCACCCACGGGCTGTGCCTGGGGACGCAGCGGGGAAGCTGTTTTGTGCCCAGAGAGGAAGCTTGTTCCCATGATCTCAGCTGTGCGGCCTCGGCCTGTCTATCACTCAACTTTTTTTATTGGATATTTTCTTTATTTACATTTCAAATGTTATCCCCGTTCCCGGTCTCCCCTCCAGAAACCCTCTATCCCATCCACCTTCCCCTGCTTCTACAGTGGTGCTCCCCCACCCACCCACTCCCGCCTTCCTGCCTTCAAATTCCCCTCCACTGGGTCATTGAGCCTTCCCAGGACCAAGGCCCTCTCCTCCCACTCACGCCTGACAAAGCCATCCTCGGCTACACATGCATGCGGCTGGGGCCATGGGTCCCTCGTGTGTACTCCTTGGTTGGTGGTTCTCTCAACTTTTAAGTCGTGGTACAGAGCTTTTCACCTTGCTGTGCGATGTGTCCCTGTTGACAGTGATTGCCACTAATGTGGCAATGTGGTGGCCTCAATCCTCTGCCTAGCTGGGAGGTGTGCCCCTCTCTCTAGGAGAGGCGAGCAGGCTGATGGTGGCTCCCTGGGGATCAGGTAGCGTGTGGCTCTGCTGAGTCCACATGGAGAGGACAGAGCCGGTGCTCCCCTGCCGTGCCGCTGCTCATCCCGCCCCATCAGGGGCCCGGCGCCCCCACTCTGCCAATGACACTTGCTGGGCCTTGCTGTCACCCAGTCTACCCACGTCTAAGAGGCAGGGGACACAGACTCACTTGGAAAACATCAACGAGACATGGACCCCAGAGTCGTTCAGCCTTGCCCTTCAGCTGCCTGAGGACAGACGGCCTGGGTCCTGATGTTCCCGCCCTGCGTGCCAGTGGAAAGTCTTTTAGAGTCCTCCTCAGAGGGCAGATGCAAAGTCTCAGCTGGCCCACCCCAGGAGAGCAGTGCAGCAGGCCCGCCCCAGTCCTTCCCCAGGGTTGAACCCAGGTCCAAGACACAGCTTGGAGAACCTGGAGCCCGTGAGTGGGGTGGGCGCCTGGGAGAAGGGAGACTCACTGAGGCCGAGCTGCTGGCGGGGAGGGCTGGGCTCTGAGGACGTATGTACAAATGGGATACGGGGGTGAGTGCAGGCTAAACAGTGCCAGGGAGGGGGTGGGTGACGGGCTAGCCCAAGGGAGGTCTGCAGAGCCTGCAGTGGGCGGCCGTGTCCAGCCTTTCACCACCTCAGCCACACAGTCGGCTACAAAGCTCATCCTTAAGAACAGTAAGATTGACTGAACCTTGGGCGAGGGGTGGCGGCGCGTGCCATCCGGCACTTCAGAAGCAGGCAGGGCTCTGTGAGTTTGGAGCAAGCCTGGTAGACCCCAGGCTAGCCAGAGCTACACAGAGCAACTCTGTCTTAAAAAGAAAAAAAAAATAGTAAGTGAACTATCTCATGATGTTCTAATAAATTACTTTTTTGTTTAGACTGAATTCATAGCTATCCCGAGCTGCCTGGTCTAGCCTCGTCTACTCCCTCAGTCCTAGCATTAGGCCATCTCTGACAGCCCAGCCTTCCACCCCTGAACCACCTCTCCCTACTTGTTCTGGCCCTTTAGCTCCCTACATTCATGGCCCTACCTGGGCCCGCAGGCTGGTCCGCACTCCAGGACCTTCTGTGACCTGCTGCCATGCAACCTGCTTTTGCTCTGGTTGTCGCTTGGCCCCATGTTCCCCCTGCAGCCCATCAAGGGGTGGGCATGGACACCTGTCCAGCTCAGCATTTGCTCCAGGCACCCCCTGGGCCAGGGCCAGCACTGTCCTGGCTCACTCTGGGTCTCAGGAAGGTGGACCCTTCCCCCGGGCTGCTTCTGTCTACAGAGTGTAGGGCTAGAAAGAGACCTTCCTGCCTTCCTTGTCCCCCTGTGGATACGACTGGCACTGGGTCAGGAGAGGAGGGGGGCCTGAGCAGGTACGACTTGTGCATCCCGCCCCCCCGCCCCACCCACCCACCCACCCACCCATCCCCCACCCCGCCCTGCCCCCTTGGTAGGTCGCAAGCACTTGTGTGTCGGGCGTGCCTCCCTTACCATTGAAAGGACCCTGGACCCTTCGTAAATGCTGCTGCTGTCTCCATCTCTACCTCTTGGGCACAAGCACTGCTGGGTGTGTTGGCACAAATCACCCCAGTGACTCCCACAGCTCCCCTGTGAGTGGCAGGAGAAGCTAGTCCCCCCTTTTCCTGGAGGCTGCAGTGACTTAGCCTCTATGATGCTGCCACCTCCTCCCCCTCACACAGCGCTGGTCTAGTGAGAGCAAGGGCTTGTGGACGTTGTGACCCACTGTCTGACCTGTCTGCCTGAGAGCCTGTCTATTACAAGGTCCTGGGGCCTCCGGGAAAGCCCCCTCCAGAGCCTCTGACAGTGATATCTCTTTCCTAGGCCAGGCCAGCAGTACAGTTGCGATGCTAGGCTGTGTCCACCAGAGGGCGCCCTGCCCTTCACTGCTCAGCCAGACTGGGCTCTGCACACCAAATGCTTTTTAATTGAAAATATTTTTAATTCAAAAAGGATTTGCTGTTTGTACTCAAGTGCAGGTTTTCCTTATGCAGGAGACTAATGTCTTGAGTAAACAGACCCGGGCTCAAATCCACCTTCAAAGGTACTCTCTGTTTGCCCAAGGGAGTGAAAGGGCTTCCAGAAGCGGCCCTAGTCTCTTGGGCAAACATTTTGGGGACGAAGAATCCCCGGTGGAGGACATCGTCTGTGGGAAGGTTATCCACAGCCTAAGGGGGATTATGTTGGGGGACATATGTTGAAATTTCATTTGGGGAATTAGGGAAAACAAGAGTGGGGGAGGTGACTTTTTCCAGCCAAGATAACCTAAAAAGGAAAAAACTCCAGGGAGAGGGCGGGGCGATCTATCTGCGCTTTGTGTCGGCCCCCAGGGTCTCCGTGTGCCTGGGCTGCGGTGCAGGAAAAGGCAAGTGTGTGCCTGCAAGCCCTCTCCGCTGCAAGCCAGAGTGCGAAAGGAGCATCCAGACGGTGAACTGCAAAGCAGGGCCTTGCCCCTCCCAGAGACATGCCACAGGCATGGGCCACACGACCCCCCACACATGGAGGCCCCACTGCCCGGCCAACCATGCCCCCACCCACCCACTACCCAGACAGCTGCAGTTCCCATCTGCCCAGCGCCAGTCTCAGGCTAGGATATTCTGGGGCCAGACCAACCAGACAGCATTAAATGAAGAAAGTTTCACTACCCCGTGGGCTTCCTGCTGCCCTGGGAGCTAGGCACAGCACAGTGTACTTCGGAAATGGCGGCAAAGCAGCTCAGGCCGTGCCTCCAGCCCTGGCCCTGCTGACAGCACGTGGCCTTTTCCTTCCCTCGTCTAAGAATCACTGCTGGCTTTCAAAGTGGGGTGCCCTGCCCTTCCTGACCCTCCTTGTGGTCACCCTCCCCACCTGACCACCATGGTCTCCCCTCTGGCCCTCCCACTCCTACCCTCCCTACATCACCATGGTCACGTTGGCTACATGATTGGTCAGGCTGGCTCTCGGAACTGACCAATTTACTCCAGTCACCCAGAAGCCACCCCAGACCCCATGACCACCACTCAAAACTGCATCCCAGCTAATGTAGGGCTGGCAGGCTCCAGGTCGGAGTCTACTGTATCTCACCCCAGAGTGTCACCTCTCATGCTGCCCCAGGACCTCCAACCCCCACCCCAAGGGTACAGACCTATCGCCTTTGTCTTCACACACACACACACACACACACACACACACACACACACACACACACAGCCTCTTCCCTAGGACTCTCCAGGGACTCTCTCAGCCACCAGCAAAACTACATCCCTGTCCTCTCCCCAGCCTGTACCTCCTCTGTCTGAACTGCTGTCCTGGTGCTCAGGCCTTTGTACTGTTGGGAATAGCCCCTGGGCCCTCCACCCACACACCTCTACCATTAAGCCTTCCTGCACCTCTTTTTTTTTTTTTTTTTTTTTTTTTTTCTCTTTTCTCGTCCCTGGGAAAGACTGCTTCCTGTTCCAAGGCTATATGGAAGGTTCCTGGGCCCCTCTGCCACCACCCTATGAGCCATAAGATCAAAGGATCGCACAGGATTTATGCCTTTACAGTCGTCCCAACATGACCTCCATCCTCCAAACATTCCTCCTCATACCCACCACTCCATCAGCCCCAGCATAGTAAAATGAAGCTCTAATGTGTTCATGGACATGCATACACCAAATCAGCCACCAGGTGGCAGTGTTGCGCTAACCATTGCCCGAAGCGTCTTGGGTAGCCAGCTGGCTTTAGCCTGATAAAATGGTGTTAGCCTGATGGGATGGTGTCCTGTGCCTAGAGTCACTAGAGGGTTGGAAAGTGGCAGAGGGAGCTGTGGGCATCCTGATAGGTTCCTCTCATAGCCACCAGCTGTTTAGTAGAAATTGCTTGCTACCAAGGATGAGCCTGTGCCACCCCCCTGGAATTGGCTGGCCATACCTGATGTTATAAGTGAGGGCACCAAGGTCCAGAACTCACGGGTCACATGGGCGCTATCTTGAGTGGCTCCTTGGTCATGACCTCAGCTACTCCTCTTTCTCAGGGCTGCTCCCTTTGTGTGTGTGGTGAGGCTGGCACACACCCTCCTCCACAGGCTGAGTGTTGTGTGGGTGTCCGCACAGAGTGACTGAGCTCAAAGACAGCAGTGCATGAACCTCCTCTGTCGGGAAGCATTTCCAGAGGCCCCGCTGCTCACCAGTTCTGATCTACTGAACATGTTCGGCATCCACTAACAGATGCCTCTCGCCTAACGGGCACCCCAGGCTATCCCACAACCCCTCTTCACCTCTGCCAGGATAAGGAACCCTGTCCTGCACCCACCCACCCCCATTCCCACATTTGGGCGACAAATGTCCCAGCCTTCAAGTGAACGAGAGTCCTTCCAGACACTTGTGTCTTCTCAGAGTTTTCACTGGTCTTGGGGTCTTTTACTGCCAAGATTTACTCTATAGGATTAGGGTCTCCACTGCAAGAGTTAATAATCCTCTATAGCCTGGCTCGCGGCTCGGGATAGCAGGGTGGCCAGCAGAAGGCAGGCTCACACGCGCTGGCACCCCCTCCCTCACCAGCTGCTGCTCGGTCTGTCCGTGGCTGTGAGGGTCCCCACCAGGAAGGCTCTGGGTGCTGTGAGAAACGGTGACAGAGGGTATAGGGTGGGAGAGCAGCCCAGAGCCCTTCCCTTCGCCCTTGGGTCACTGAGGTGGCCGTCATGGATGCTGCATAGTAAGGGGTCCCGGTCAGGCCTGTCTCCAAGAGCCTTGCAGTGGCCCCTCCTTCAGGTACAACTGGAGCAGGAAGGGACTTGCCCCTCAGCGTGGCACAAGCTCTCGTGTGAGCCTGCCTTTGGCACTGGTAGTGGACACTGCTGGTGCCAAAGTCTCACCCTGCAGACATTGTGAAAGCTACCTGCCCACTGTCACTTTCTGAGTCTCTCTCCCTCTCTCCCTCTCCCTCTCTCCCTCTCTCTCCCTCCCTTCCTCCCTCCCTCCCTTTCTCTCTCCCTCTCCCTCTCCCCTCCCCCCTCCCCCCTCTCTCTCTGGGTGTGTATGTGTGTTTCTCTGTCTGTCTGTCTCACACACAGAATGACATACTATCCCAGCTCCAGCTCCAGCTCCTGGCCGGATGCCTGTCCTGCAGTGGCTCTGCCTGGGGCTCAGCCGGAGCCTCCCCTCTGCTCAGCGGGGCCTTCCCTGGGGTCCTGGGGCCTGACTCTGCCTCTTTCCTTCTCTTGCAGTACGAGTACAGTTTCCGCACCGAGCAGAGCGCAGCAGCCCGGCTCCCACCCAGCCCTACCCGGTGCCAGCAGATCCCCCAGTCCTGAGGAGCCCACAGCCTCCTGGGGGAGAAGACATCTCCTACCCGGTGCCCAGACTACTGATGGGGTGGCTGGGGTGAGAGTCGCCCCTCCCTCACCTGCCCCTTCTGCTTGTCCCGATCACTGGCCACGAGACTCTGGGCAGCTGCTTGGTCACACATGGTCACCAGCTCGCCTGAGAGACTTCCCTGCCTCCCCAGGATCGTTGTTCATAATTGTGACTAATATATGTGCTGTTAGTGACCAGAGGCTCCTGTGTGATGACCACGTACCCCCTCCTTACCTGGAGTCTCCCCTGAGGGCCCAGGCACATGCTCCAGCCACCCGGGGACACGCACTGGCTTCCCTTCAACTGACCGTCACCTACCAAGGAAATCCACAAAGCCACTAGCTCCCTCCTGGTAGACTCCAGGGTTGATTGCTTCACTTAGGACCCTGCAAGATGCACTGGCCTCTGACCCAGCTACCTGGGGACACGCGCCGCTGGTCAGCGGGCTCCAGTGGCCCACGCGCATTTCATGACGGCACTGCAGAAACAGGACTAAGATGCACTTGAGACAGCCGGGGACTCTCCCCCCACTCCACACACTGGACGTCCAGAGAGCACAGACGGACCCCGCTCTGTACGGAGGTGACTGGGTGCCCACCTGGATGGAAACTTGGCTGCCAGGGTACTGTGCCCAGCCACAGGTGCCAATCTCCACAAAGGGCTCATCTGTGGAGCACCCATCTGCCGACAGCAGCTCCACATGCCTCTGCCTGGTGCCCTGGTCCCGGGGCAGCGAGCACAGAGCATGCTCTGAGGAGGAGGGTACAAGGGCACCAACTCGTCACAGCCAGATGCACCCGGCCATCTAGAAGGCATCTAAAAGCCCTTGTGTGCCAGGCCTCAGAGTTTGGGCCTGGATATTTCACAGGTGTCCACCTGAGGGGCCAAGTTGAACCCTCCCTGTGTGGCCGCGAGAACAGCAGCCACCGCTGCCCAGCCCTCAGCCCCACCACGATGCACTGCTTTGCCACCATTGGCTTTTAGGGCTTGAATGACATTGGTCCCCAGAGCATCTGTGGATGTGAAGATCTGC
This sequence comes from Apodemus agrarius, assembly GCA_964023405.1. Lineage (NCBI taxonomy): Eukaryota > Metazoa > Chordata > Mammalia > Rodentia > Muridae > Apodemus > Apodemus agrarius. Next base: position 152,746,282 of record OZ030008.1, read on the forward strand.
CCAGTGCTCAGCGGCCATGCACCAGCTGGTACAAACCTATCCAGTTATAGCTCTATAGAGACAGCCACGGGCAGCCAGGTGTCCAAGTGCAAAAGGATCAGGAGCAAGAACAAGCCAGCAGGGTGGCATGGGCTGAGGCAGGGCCAGAAATACCTCACCAACCTACATGAGCCCCTCCGCTGCAGCTCCGCCGGCCTTGTGCAGACCACCCTTCCTTCCCAGTCAGCCACACAGTACTTCATTGCTGTGTGCCAGGAAGGGTCACCTTGCTTCCTCCCCTCAGACATGAGCACATCCTATGGGGTACCCACCAACCCCTTGCCTCTGGGCTCCACATCCTCCAGGTAGCAGAAGTCATGAAAAGGTGGTACCCCAGAGGCCCATGGAGTCAACAAAGCACCTCTAGCAAAATCTAATGCCATGCTGGTGCTCAACGGAGCTAATGAACTGACCCCAGACAGCGTCACAAGCTGGGGACCTCAAGGACCGGTGTCTGCTGCTGCTGCTGTAACATCAAGTGGCTTGTGTGACCTGAAGTCCAGAGGGGACAACCACCATAGTCTGAGCTAACCGGGAAGGTCGGCACAAAGCTCTGGACTCTCCTGACACTTCCTTTATAAGTCTGTACACTTTGACCACCTCTTTCCATTCCTCAGTTATGGAGTCACCTCTACCACATGCCACATGGTGCCAGGTGGCCCTCCTCTTCCTTGGAGGAGAATGTGGCTTCTCTTCAGCTCTTGCAGGTCCTGGAAGTTCAAAACTGAAGACTGTGGACTTGTTAGGGATTCGGACGGCCAAGCGAGGAGCTTCCTGGAGAAAGGCCCAGCGCCCTGCAGCCCACGCATGCACTCCCACAGGACTCGGCCACTGGGAAGAGGGCACAGCCCGCGCTCTGAGCTGGAGCAGTCTCCGACGCTGCAGACTTAGTAGAAGAACCCTGACTGAGAATGCCGTAGCGTAGACAGCCTCTAGCTTTGAAGTGTTGGGGACGACTTGGTGTCTGTGGTAGGTTCTAGGTTGTACCCAAACCCTGGTCTCTTGTCTTCTGGTGATGGTAATGGCCGTGTGTGCATGCCCGTGTCCACCTTGTATGGACCTGGCAGACCCAGACCTCGCGGCAGCACTGACGGCCTTTGCGTGACATGTGACAGGCACACAGATGAGCACAAGGATTCGCCAGGAGACATGACGAGGTCTCCTCCCGTAGGTCTCCCCCTCCCCTACCAGCATGTCCCACAACTACTGCTGTCCCTGCAAGCACACACATCTCTCTTGAAATGGCTAAGCAGAGCACAGTTCCCTGTCCCCACTGTCCCCACCCTGAAAAGTTGGTCCCTTCCTAAGGGCCTTGGAAATGGCACATGGGTGACAAGCAGGAGGGAGTGGGCGGGGGGGGGTGTTCCAGGCTCACTTGCAAATTTATCAGACCATATCTAAGAATTCATGTCAGCCTAACTCTGCCACGTGGAGAGGTGAGAGCCCCACTGTCCTCAGGAGACGTGAGAGAGCCGTGACTCTTCTTCCTGGTGGTCAGCAGCATGTGACCACCTGTGGCCAAGGTCATGCTGAAGCCCCTCTGTCAGAAGGACGTCCAGCAAGGGGGCTGGGGCCTGAGCACACACACCCTCCCTTCCCCTGGGCTTGGCAATATTAAGCACATTTCCTGTCATCCCCCAAACAAGCCCGACAGTGGGTGCTCTTCGCCCTGTCACACGAGGAGCCTGAGGCATGTCTGTCAGCTTGCCAGTGGCACAGAGAGAATCTGACCCCAAAGCCCCTGGGCTAACCACTGGCCTTTGTGTCCATCCCCGTGGGCTTCCTTTTGCCATGGAGATGTCATCACAGCATGACCATGGGGGCCGTGGGTTCCTGGCATGGGTCAGGCTGAGAGTCTGATTGTCCTGTGTGCCCACCCACACCTGAGGGCCCCCAGCCTAAGAGCACCTTCGGCCACATTTGTGGACTCCTGGCCAGGGAGGAGGTAGAAAGGGGTCTTGCTGTGCCGCTGTGCCGTGCAGGGCTGGAATCACGGAATTAGTGTCCAGCTGAGCCCCAGAGCCAGATGAAGAGACTGGGCCCCCACTCCCGCACCCAGCTCCTCAGGTGACCCGGGTGCCCCAGCCTTCTCCACTCCAGTTGCTCTGGGCCTGAACCCTTGTGCAACTGCGGCATCTGCACCAGGAGACCAGGCTTTGTTCCCCTTCAAAAGCTTGTGAGCCGCTGGGCCACCGTGTGGCACTGGGACAAGGACCGTTGGCGCAACTGCCTTCCTGTGTATTTATTCAAGGTGACTGCTTGGCAGCGGGAGGTCTCGCCGTGTGACTGTATCTTAATATGATTTGTTAAATAAATGTTTGTTTTAACCTCCTTTCCCCAGTTTGCTGTTATTTTTAAAGCCACCAGAGGTCAGTGTCCCTCAGAGGAGGCCCTCTGTCCAGCTGCAAACTGTCCCTCCTGCTTTCCAGAGCTCCTGGGGGCCAGGTAGCTACCCTAGCCTTTCAGATGGAGCCGGCAGGGGACTTGAGGGCCTCGGCACGGGTAACATCCCTGACCCTCAGAAGCTCCTGGGAGAAACGGCGGTGGCCCAGTGAAGAGCAGGGCCTGAGGGAAGCAGGGGCTCCTTCCTCTGCCACTGTCCTGCTTGGGGCCTGTTCTGACAGCTCACCCACCACAGGATGCCCAAGGCGTGTCTGAAGAAAAGGCCCCTTGTGAGGGACCGGCAGCTTCATTATCATCACAGTGCCCCTCACCTCCCCACTGTGACTTCTGCATCTCTGATCCCGCTCACAGCCGGACTGGCTGTCTGCAGCCTAGCACACCCCAGTCTCGGCAGGAGGAGCTGGAATGGTAATCTTTGATTCTCCAAGACTTAGGGCACCTCAGACCTACACGCTCCACTTTCCAAACCCAGCCTTCCTTCTATGAATCCTTTCCCACATCCTCAAGGCGGGCCAGGTCTGGATACTCATCTGACAGAATGAAGGCCCCTTCCCTGCAGACACGCCTGGGGGGAGGGGGGTGGCGTGAGGACAAGCATGTTGAACACATGGCTGAGTGTCGGGGACCCTCGCTGGGGCCTGTGCGGAATTCAAAGCTCCTCCCAGGCCCCGCAGCTGAGACACTGAGAGGTGAGAGGCAGAGGCCTTAATCACCACCTGGGAAAGAAGAATGAGCCCTGATCCCTGGGCCAAGTGTATCCCCATGCCCTGCCCCCCCCCCAACCTAGGCCAAAGATGGTGAGGTGGCCAAGCCAGGAGCTGGTTCGTGGACCCAAGCAGGTGCTGCTGCCAACCCTCATCAGCTACCACGTGGGCACCTGGCAGCCTGCCCCTCCCCCACACGGAGACCGTGACACCCACAGGCACGTGGGCATGGTTGATCTGGATTTCAAGTGCCCTTCAAAAGCAAAGTGACAGTCTTAGTTGTCAGCTCACAGCCTCTCCTGAAGTGTGAGGCTCACAAGGGCCTAATCCACGGATGTGCTTGTCATCTGAGGAGTGTTGAGAGGCCATAGAAACAGGAATGCGGCCTCCTGGAAGGGACTCTCCTTGGGCCTGTATCCTGTCTCCACCTTCCCCTTCCCCTTCCTCCCTGGCCACTGTGGCCTGAGCAGCTCTCCCCAGTCAGCCCTTCTGCCTGATAATCTGCCACACCCCAGTCCAAAGTGACAGAGCTGAAAGACTGTAGTACTATACTCTGAATGCTCTGAGAGAAACGAAATTCGCTTGTTAAGGTTGATGACCTGGGGGAAAGGGGGGGGGGCTGGGAATGTCATCATAGCAAGCGAAAGCTAACGTGACCTCTGAGATTACAGTCTCAGTTCAGAAATGGAGTCCCAGGGCCTGGAGGGTCAGCTGCGGGACAATCCTTAATCTAAAGCTCATTTGTTCTTCTGGCTCCCGGACCGGCCCAACATTCTCCCCGAACTGCCACACCCCTTGGGAACCCTCCCCAGCAGAGATGAGTCCCCCCAGCCTCTGCTCCTTTCATTCATCTTCCCAGGAGGACCCCTACTCCCACTGCCTACATCTCCCTCACCCTAAGAAGGAAGCCTGGGTCTTCCAGAGGCCTAGTCCCCCTCCCGGATCTGACTTACTCCTGCTGATGGCCCTGCCAAATCTCATGTAACTCCCCACCTAGACTCTGAGATGCCTCCTGGTCGTCACATCATTCATTCCTTCCACAAAGGATGCGTTTCCCCACTCTTCTGCCTGCTAAACTCCCTCCCAGGCCCGCCTTACTCTACGCTGCAGCAAAGGTACTGGCTCTCCACCTCAAGCCACCAGAGCCCGCTGTGAGTACCCACATGTCGCTGAGCTGCAGCCGCTGGGGGCCTCTGAACTGGTTCTGTGTCCCTAGAAGAGGGACCATGCCATGTTTACTATTTTCTGCCGCGGGTCTAGAAAGTGGTGGCATCCTAATGTTCTTCCTGTGTGTCCCTTGAATGGGCGTGGCAGACAGGAGCTGTGAGCAGACGTTAGAAGTCAGGGAAGGATGGACCCCAGTGGTACCATAAGCTCCCTCAGTGGCCTCTCTGCGCTAGTCTCGGTGTGTCCCAGAGAGACCATAGGCCTCGACAGGTTTGCTGCCCCGGGCCTGGCATGGCTCCAAGCTTGCGGGGCCTCGGTGGCCCGGTGGTGGCGGTGGTAGTGGTGGTGGCGGTGGTGGCGGTGGTGGTGGTGGTGGTCCTGCTTCCAGACAGGTGATTTCAAACTGCAGCTCAGATGAAGTCTAAGGTTTGGATCTTCAAAGCCCTCAGAAGCCCACACATTCACAGCTTGGTTGACAGCCTCTTCAAGACCTTCAAGAAGTCATGGAAGTAAGGTCATCAAGGATGTACGCCAGAGGGAATTGTGGGAGTTCCCTCTCTCCTGCTCTCTCTCACTCTCCGTCTCTCTGCTCCTTAGCTCTCATGAGGTGAACAGACTTCTTCTGCCCCAGATCCATAACAGGATCAAAGCAACCAGTCCAAGGCAGAAAGATTAGGAGTTTAGGGTCGGCCTGAGCTACATGGGAAGTTCTAGACTGCTTGGGGTTATTTGGTAAGACCCTCTCTCCAGAAAACTAACAGGGCTGGAGAGATGGCTCAGCAGTTAAGAGCACTGACTGCTCTTCCGGAGGTCCCGAGTTCAATTCCCAGCAACCACATGGTGGCTCACAACCATCTGTTGTGGGATCTGATGCTCTTTTCTGGTGTGTCTGAGGACAGCTACAGTGCACTCATATACATAAATAAACAAATATGCTTTAAAAAGAAAACCAATGAGGCAGGCACATTCAGGGCTCAGCCACCTATAACTCCAGCTTTAGAGGGTCTAATGCCTCTGGGCTCTGAGGGCACCTACACATGCAGACACACCCCCACATAGACAGGCAGGCACACAAACACAATAATTAAAATAAAATCTTTTAGAATCTTTGGAGCTGAGGGTATAACTCAGTGAGAGAATACTTGCCTAGTATGGGTGAGGCCATGGGTTCAATCCCCAGTACCAGTAGTACTAGTAATAATAAAAATAATAAGCCACAAATAATAATAAAAATACTAAAAGAAAAATAAACACAGGGCTGGAGAGCTATGTTAGAGGTTGAGATACATCATCTCTTGAAGAAAACCTGAGTCTGGTCCCCAACACACTCCTACATGTAACTCCATCTCCAGGGTATCTGACATACGCATCCAGCTACTAAGGAGAGCTACACACATGTGCATGCATGCACGCACACACAGACACACAAAGGAAAGTAAACAATTATTAGAGATCTCTTTCCACACCTTCAAAATATCCTCAAGACCAAGACACCCTAAGGCTGAGTTTACTCCGGCTGCTGCCGTGTAGACCCCATGTGACATCTAGAGGCCCACGTGCTACGGGCTCGCTCACTGGAGCTGAACTTTTGGGAGGTGGTGGGTCTGCTAGATGAGGCCTCTTCAGGTCACTGGTCAGAGTGAGCAGTGGGAGCCTAGCCCCTCTCCTTTCTCTCTGGCTCCCACGCATGAGGCCAAAAGCTCTGCTTGCTCTGCCTCATGTCCCAGCACATGTCAAAGCAGCAACCCCCTGAGCCTGAGCCAGGAAACTTTTCCTCTTTGTAAGCTGATTAGCTCAGGTGGTTGTTATAGTAACGGACAGAGAACTGAGCCATCTATGAAACAACACGCCTTTTCTGACACATCTGACTCTAGAACACAGGAGAAGGAAGAAGGTGGCTTGGTTCATCCTAAGTTGATCCTAAACCAAATAAGGACAATTAATACACATAAATCAAATCCCTGATTTGCTTTGGAGTCTGAGTACCAAATTCTCCATGAATAAAAACTGAATCCACTACATACTTAAAAATAATTATAACTAGTAGATTTCATGTCAAGGATGCAGGAAGGGCCAAAGAGAGTCCTCAGCAGTTAAGGACAGTGTTTCCACAAGACCTAGGTTCAGTTCCCAGCTGTCCTTCCCACGGTCTATCAGTCCACATCTAGGGGATCTATGCCTTTTCTGACCCCCAAGGGTACCAGATACGCATGTGATACACACATGTACATGCAAGCAATACAGTCATACACATATAATAAAATCTTAAAATACCATTTTTAATGGAGACTGGAGAGATGGTTCCGCAGTTGTTAAGTACTGATGCACTCACAGAGGCCTATCCATGCAAACTGGCTATGGGTGAGTTCCCAGCGCCCACACTGCAGCCAACAACCGCCTGTGACTCCAGTTATAGGGGGTCTGATGCCCACGTCTGGCCTCTGTGGGTGGCAGGCGCAAACCTGGCGCATACACATGCAGGCAGACATAGTGCTCACATGCATAAAAATAAATCATGTATTTACATTCAAGAATGCTCAACTCTGGGAAGGGGGCCTGGGAACTCTACACAGTGAACTAAAAGAAAGATGGCCACAGCCCCCTTCCCCAGTGCAGAAGACACATTTAATAAGCACCTCGTGAACCTCTTAAGCTCCAACCTCAGGGTCAGGACAAGTCAATGATACATGCCTGCCACCATCATTTCCTCACGGAGCACCGCGGGTGTGAGCCAGCGCCATAGACAAAGGGGAAGGCAGGATACGAACCGGAAGGGAAGGGACAAAGCTACCATTCTTGTCCTGTTATACAATCATCTGTGTAAAAACCAGGATGGATCCAACAAATGATTAGAACATGTGAGAGAGATGCCCAAGGGTATATATAAAGATATAGCCAGGCGGTGGTGGCACACGCCTTTAATCCCAGCACTCTGGGAGGCAAAGGCAGGCGGATTTCTGAGTTCGAGGCCAGCCTGGTCTACAGAGTGAGTTCCAGGATAGCCAGGGCTAGACAGAGAAACCCCCCTGTCTCAAAAAGAAAACGCCAAAAGAAAAAAAAAAGATATAAAAATAGCCATAGGAAATGAACAGCGCTCCTCTCCATATAGTCTGCAACCGACCAGGAAGTAAAATAGAAAGTCTTTCAAAGAGGCATAGTGGTTGTGAGCTGCTGTGTGGGTGCCAGGACTCGAACCCAGGCTCTTTGGAAGAACGCCACTGTCCCTAACTGCAGAGCCATCTTTCCAGTCTTGAAAATATCCTATGTTACAACCTTAACATTCTAAAACCATTTTATACTTTGTAAAAGCAAGAATTGTTGCCCTTAGCTTAGATGCTATGACCAGAGCCATTTTGGCATAAAATAGGCTCTTGGTGATTATTTGCTTGCTAAATTGGTGCAAAAACTGCTGTCTTTCCCTTCTAAGTGTTCAGTTTAAGTCAGCAAAAGAATTATACAACTTAAAAATCATAAAGTTTCAAAAAGAAAAAATTCATGCAAGAATCCTACTAGCATTTGACAGCTTTTCTAAAACGCTAAAGTGTGTAATAAAGAGTAGAAATCTGCAGTAAGCTTTTTCAAAATGTTTTCACATTTATTTGTGTACATGTGGAAAGACATTAGTGACAAGGTGCATGTGAAAGTCAGAGGGCCATCTCCAGCAGCCGGTGCCCCCCTCCCGGCCCCTCACCATGTGGGACAGGGATTGAACTCAGGCCGTCAGGCTTGACAGCAAACACCTTAACCTCACTGAGCCATCTCACCAGCTCAACCTTAGACGTTTTGGCACGTGTGTATATGTCACCCAGACTTCTCGAATGCTAGGCAAGCAGAACTTCTCTGAGTTATAGATCCCCAGCCCTAAATATGGTTTAAAGAGGATTCATTCTTCCAGACAGATACTGTACAGCTAATGAAGACCATGTGTCGGGGGCTGGTGAGCGCCTCAGTAGCTGAGGCACTGCTGTTCTGTTCTTGGGAGGACTGGAGTTCAGTTCCCAGCCCTCACGCCAGGCAGCTCACCACCATCAGTAACTTCAGGGGATCTGGGCGATGCCTTTGCCTTCCATGAGCATCATGCCTGTGCGCACACACACACACACACACACACACACACACACACATGACTTAATGAAAATCAATCTTTTAAAAACAAAAAACAAAAAACAGTCAGCCATGGAGGGGTGGAGTGCAAACCTTTAATCCCAGCATTCGCGAGGCGAAGGCAGGAGGATCTCTGTGAGTTCAAAGCTAGCCTGATCTATAGATCAAGTTCTAGGCCGGCCAAGGCTACAAAGAGAAAAACCTGTCTCAACAAACCAAAACCAAACCAAACAAACGAGAGCCCATGTCACCACACTCCTGAGGGATGTTAATAGGAAGCAAGGACTGCACGTGAACCCCGGAAGTGGGGCTTTCTCCCTGAAGTTGGAACTGGGCTGAAGTGTTCCTCCAAGGTGAAAGCACTATGGCCGGGAAACAGAGGCACCATGATAAGAACATGGGGTCCCCTCACCCCATGTCCTCAACACTTCTAGGTCTTACGGGCTTTCAGTCGGCGTGAAGGTGCATCTTGCTGTGGGGAACCCGGCGTTACTCTGCTGACAAGTGGGGCTGAGCTATGTTCGAATGTAACAGGGTGACAACCTTTCAACCACTTGCAGGGGAAGGGCAACCTGACCCTCTCTCCTTTACTCTGCTTCTTTAGGGCACAGGTCCCACTCTGTTGCCCAGGGTAGCCTAGAACTTTTCAGCTCAGGTGATCCTCCTGCCTCAGCCACCCAAGTAGCCGAGGCTCAAAATACATGCTGGCACAATGAGTTCATATTTTTTCCCCATCCGAAAGAACTCCCTTGCTATACTTGTGTACAGACACCGACCCCGCCCCGTAGCTCGCTTTCTCCCTTGCGGGTTCTGCTTGTGAATATGTAATAATAAATCTGGATCATTGATCCATCTTTCCTTTTTGATTAGAGTCTTCTATGGCTTGTTTAAGAATCTTTGCCTACCAGGAACAGGGTGCAACGCCTGTGATCTCTGCACTCCAGAGGCAGAGAGGGTGGGTCACTGCAAGTTTGAGGCCAACCTGCTGAACATAGCACACTCTGAGCTGGCCAGGGTTACACAGCAAGACCTTGCTAATGTTAGAAACAAAGGGAGATACTGGAAAAATGGCCGTGGTGAGGAGCATTTACTGCCCCTGCAGGAGGACTAGACCTAAGTTCCCAGCACTCACATCAGGCACCTTACAACCACCTGTAAGCCCAGCTCCAAAGGATCTGATGCCCTCTGCTGGCTTCCGGGAGAACACACACATACACACACACACACACACATGCACGTGCACACACATGCACATGTACACACATATGCATGCACATATACATACAAGCTATGCACATGTACTTATACATGCACACATATGCACTTATCCATACCAATTAAAAAAGAAATCTCCTTGTCCTCCCAAATAATTTCAAAATAGACATTATTTTGACAATTCATTTGACAGGTGGGGTTGGGTGGGGACACTTCCTGGAGGACAGAGGTGTGCCCTGAGTTTGGGAACTGGCCCAAGATGGTGGCTGTCCCTGGGCAAACACTTGTCAAGGGTAAGGAGGTGCTGTCTGGATACTGTTTTGAGATGGTGAGGGATGCCAGCGTTCCACTGAGTGTTGTCAGCGTAGCCTTGCTGCTAGGGATTTCTAGACTTGGCAAACACAGAAACCAAGGCCTGGGTGATGCCAGGAGAGCCCATCCAACCAAGAGCAGTGGCCCACACACCTCAGCTGCAGCACCTAAGTGTAGGCCAGAAGAAGATGTCATCTGAAGGGAGGTTTCCCATTCTAGAGGTTCTGGAGACAGACAGCTCCTGAAGCCGGGCAGGTCAGGCCTGCCATCTCCTCCCTACGTGATCCAGGAACTCTAGGGTAATAACAATCAGCTACTCTAAGATTTTTCTGATGGCGTGAGTGAGTTCAGGCCCCATCATTTGCCTGGACAGTGAGCAGAGTGGAACGGGCTGTCCATAAGAAGACACTGACTAGTCACTGAGATAATCCTGACTCCTCCCCTGCAGGCAGGAGGGAGGGTCTGGAGATACACGGTCTGTGACTCCCCCCCCACACACACACCTATGCACACAGGTACTCTCTCTGCTCACTAGCCCATCTTGCTAGACAGTCCCAGCTCCTGTTTGAAATCTATTTTCAAGTGAAACTGAAATCAGATAGACTTACCCAAAACTGCAGGACCCCAGCACAGAACTCTACCTTCTAAAGGCGGCTCCAGGGTGAGTCCCTGCAGTACCAGGAGTTCCTTTTAGGTCCCCAGAGAAGAGGCACTTTGCAGCTGTATAGGACCAACCCAGTCCCTCGACCAGCTATGGGGTGGGTCTCTGGTCCTTTTCTATAAAATGAGGACTATCCTAGCACTGGATAGCCCCGGTGAGGGCCATCGCTCGTAGTAGGGCCACCACTCCCAGTCTGGCCACACTGGATCTTTGGGCTAAGCACAGGTGGCCTGGTGCCAGCCCTCACAAGACCCCATGGGGATGCTTCTGACCTCACATGTGCTCCCATGAATCTGGGGCTCTCAGAACTTCTCACACAGAAAGCAAAGCAACATGGGGTTTCTTTAACAGATGGAAGACAAATCCACTGTCTGCATGCTGCTGACGTGTGTTTGGAAAGACGCCAGCCCACTGTGGAGTCCCCATCCTCACCACTGAGAGTCCCACCCCTTGCCAGAGGGCAGGGCTTGGATAAGTTGAATTCTTGATCCTCAGCTTCTGCTTCAGTGAAACGAGTAGTTAACAGCCCTCACTTTGAAGAGATGTTTAGAAGTCTAAGCAGACATGTCTCTGCTTCTTGGTTTCCGCCTGTACATCCCTGAGCCTCAATTTACCCTGTTGGAAAATGGGCTCAATAAAAGTCCTTCCAAGGCTTTTTATTTCCAGGGTATGGATAAACATATAACATACCACTGTAGACCTTTATACCCTCAGTAAACAGGACTGTTGGAAACCTCAGGGCTGGCCACAGCCAAGAGCCTGTATCCCCGAGTCTATGCCTAGAATCTCAGAGTCAGGTAAGGACCTAGATCCCCAAGTCTGAGAGCCGAAAAGCCAGCGCTTCTGGGTGACTTGACTCCTGTCTGGGTAAAGCGTACAGACTCAAGACCACCCCCCCTTGCTGGTCTTTGGGGTCCCCTCTCCTCCAGAGGCCAGGAGAAAGCACTCAGCCTTTGACACCATCCAGACAATAGAAATGTCCCAGGTTTCTAATCCTTTCCTTTAGCAGCTCTCGGGGCTCTGAAACACAGCCAAGACCCTGAACACGGTGCAAGCTTCCAAGTCAGCTATGGCGGCCTCCTGCAAAGCCAGCCTCGGGACCCGTGCCTCTGAGCAACGGTCTTGATTGGACCCTGCCTCGCCACGCACATACATGTAACCTCCAGCCTCAGTGTTCTGCACCATAACTTGCCTCCTGGAGCCCAGCCCGAGGGACACCCCAGGAACCTGACTGCCTTCCCAGATAGGGCTTCTCCCCACCCCCACTTCCTCCCACCCCCAGAAAAATATTTGGAATATGGTCTCTGACTGGAGTGAGATTAATCCCCCTTCCCTGACAGTGTCTCTGGGCACGTGTTTTTATAACCTCCCTTTCAAACGAGAACCATTTGTCGTTGGGAGGCTAAGGAGGCCCTGCCCGGACTGCTAGGCCAGGCATCACCAGCACCTGATTGAATGTCACAGGCAGTGCAAGGGGGCAGGGCTGGGGTGAGGGCAGCATGTCCCTTGTTGGTCCCTGCCCTAGCCATTGACAGAAGGTTATGTGTTCTAGTCTTAACTTCTCCCCGGTCACAATACTTTCTTCAGTTGGTCACTTCGCCTCTGAGCCTTACTTTCCCTGCCTGACAAGGGGGGGGGGAGTAGTGGCCCACACATCCCGAGAGATGTGCCCAGGCCTGTTCTGGGAAATTGTAGATCCTCAGTGTTTAATAAAGCTATTGAACACAGTCTTAGCTCCTGGTGGAAGGACAAAGCACTCTGGCTAGAGCCTTCCGGGGCTGCAAAAACCCCCATTCTCGGTATGGCTTGTCTAGTCCTATTTCCAGGCTCACCAGGAAAGGTGGCCCTACAAGAAAGAGAGCAGCGGTCTTTAATGTACAGAGAGGGCTGAGTTTATAGGTGTAAGCACGCAGTCTCTTTAATTAACTCTGAGCCCTTGGTCGGTGGCCTTCTCTCTCAGCACAGCCCTCTTCCACCCCCACAACCCCAGGTCCTGTTTGAAGTTTGCAAAAAAAAAAAAAAGAAAAGAAAAAGAAAAAAGAAAAAAGAACCCCTTCCCACCATCCCTTCTTGCTGAGGCTACAGACCCTCGGGGCTCAGCTGGGAGGGATTTATTGGAGAATTTCAATCATGGGGTCTTGGCTCAAACGTGTTGCTTCCCCCAAAAAAATCTGCCCAGAAGTTTGATACATGTCGGATTGGGGCACGAGGGGCCAGCCTGATGATCGCGCAACTCAGAATCCCACCTGGGCCTCTGGGAGTGGTGCAGCCCCGAGAGGGAGAGAAGGAGACACGGGACAGCCAGAGAGAGGCCTGCGGGCTCTGACACGATGAGGAGGTACTGGGGCTTGGTGGTCTAAAGGAGACGCTCAGAACCTACACTTCTGGGCTGAGAGGACACAGCAGGCACGAACACTAGATCCCAACCCTAGCATTGTAGGGAGGACTGGGGGTCAGGGGCGGAGAGGAGAGGAGAGGAGAGGAGAGGAGAGGAGAGGAGAGGAGAGGAGAGGAGAGGAGAGGAGAGGAGAGGAGAGGAGAGGAGAGGAGAGGGGAGGAGAGAAGAGGAGAGGAGAGAGAAGAGGAGATTATTTCCATTTTGGCCATCTCCCACAGCAGAGACAGGTCTGTACAGGTGCCTGAGTTCTGTATGACAGCTTCTTGCTGGTCCCTCACCGGGAAAAGCAAGGGGAGGGGGGGAAAGGTCTGAGCTACATAGTGAGACCGACCGAACCTGGTGACATGCCGTTCTTCCTAAGCTGCGGCTTGGCTCCCCCAAAGGCATTCCCTTCTCAGACTAGGAGCCCACGCCCTTCCACGGGAGCCCAGCCAAGAGCCAGACAGGCAGCCCCTCCAGCCCCTCCGTGCTCACTTTCTCCCCCTCCGGGCACGGTTGACTCTTTCCATTTCTCCGCAGTGCCTCTGCAGTGATGGATACGCTGTGGTCCCAAGTGACGCAGCCCAGGGGACGACAAACATCTTTTGGTTTCTCATGTCGGCCTCCCACTTCTTGCTTAATAAGTGTGGAAAGAGGCACAAACAGAAATTCCCCGGGCTTCCCATGACTAACGAGATGACCACATCAGGCGACAGTGCTTGGGGATAAAGGTCCCCAGAGCGAGGTGTCCAATTCCCTCCCAAGACGCTCCTCCAACTGCGCTTTGAAGCGGGAGCCCGGGCCTCGGGCTCGGGTGGGCCAGCGGGGCTGAGCTCGGGGCCTCCCCACCCCGTGACGCGGCGCGCAGATCGCCCCAGATAAAGGACCCTCGGCGGCTTCCCCCAACTTCTGCTGAATCGTGCTTTTCAGAAACAAACTCTTCTCACGTGTTTTCACTTCTCCGGCCTCTTTGTTGAAAGATGTAAAAATTTCAAACCACCACAAAGTAAACATTTCAAAACCCTCGCTTTTCAAAATCACTCACATTTAAAAAGAAAAAGAAAAAAAAAAAAAGAAAGGAAAAAATCCCTTGAATTCCATCTCCGCTCCACCACCACCGCCACCCGAAGCCTTTCTTTACAGAATGTGGAATTGGCGTGGTTTTCATTAATCGCAAAACAGCCCAGGTAACGCCACCGGTGACTCGACTGTGTTTTACAGGCCGGAAGTAGCTCTTACTCGGTAGATAGATTAGATAAGTGGCTGTCTTGTCAGAATAAGCAGGTTTTCTTTATTACGGCACAATCCTAATGAACTCATCTGCTTCTAATATTTATAAAGAGAAGAGAGGCCATTAATTCTACGGCTTGTGAATAAAACCATCTGGGGTTTCTCTCCATGTGATGGGTTTTGGTTTTAATATACATTTTTCACAAATAAGCACAGTTTTTTTTTTTTTTCAGTGCGAATGTCACAATTCAGGATCTCATAAAGAAAGAATGCAAAGAGGGGTTGGGGGGGGAATGGAATATTTTGTTAGCTAAGTAATTTCTCACCTTGCAGAGCGAAGGGGACATCAGAGCCAACTTTAGCACATTAGGTGACGGGCTCGCCGGCTGGACGCTAATGCAATCCATGGTGTGTTACAAGGCTAAACCGCGTCCGTTTTGAAGTTTGTTTTCCTTCGGGAATTACACAGTTCGTTTAACCTAATCTGTCCTGACACTTGAATTATAATATTATGGGCTTCTTCAGGGAAGTAAAACAGTAGTTGTCTGCCTAAAAGCAGGGCAGAAGTTAATAAAGTGGGCAAAATGTCAAGGAAAAAGGCTAATCGAATCATAGTGTCATTCTCTAGAGAAAATAGAGTCAGGTTGTGTTTTGTTTTGTTTTGTTTTGTTTCTCTCTCTTTCTCCAGTGGAAATCTTGGATGCCTAGTGACATATTTCTACCCAGGAAGAATTTTGAACTCTGAAGGCACACTTGATTAAAACCCCAAACCGTGAGCAGTTGCCGGTGGAACCACCAGACTCTTTGACTTCTGGGTGTCAGAGCCTAATTAAAATATTCACCCAGCTGCTCTTCCCTTGCCAAGGGGGCCCAAAGGAATTAAACCAATAAGCTTAATTCCGTTAGGTCACCTGCCTGTGTATCCAGAGACACGGAAGACCATTTACCAGTTCAGAAATAAAGTGTCAGACCCACCCCACACACCCAGCGTGGACCACACAGTGAACCAAGCCCCCCAGATGGACAGCGTCGCTCTCTGCCATCTCCGTTTCCGACTTGGAACACACGTGGCTATTTTTAAGGTCTCTTCCAGGATGACTAAAGTGACACACTAATCATTACAAGGATTACTATGCGGAGATTGATTTACATGTTGTTTATAAAACACACAGCGTTTACTGACTTCTCCGGGCTATGTTTCTGTCTCAAAGATGTAAATACTATTGTTATGGAGTCATTCCACGGATGAAGAAACTGAGTCTGTGTGATAAAGGTCTGGAATTGTCTGCCTAAGCCCTCAGTACCTAGAACGGAGAGCTTTGTGACATTTTAATCTTTGCTTCAAATGTTGACCTATTTGCCATCTGCCACACGCACACGCCATGTGGCAATCAGACGACTCAAGGGCTATGAAACGGAGTCAGCTCCACTGCCCGCCAGCCTGCCCTCAGCCTACTCTTCTTGCCCTCCAGGTAAGCCTTGGACAATTTCTCATGCCTCCCCCTCCAGAAAGCAGAGATAGCAGATAGCAGATAGGTGCATCATGTCCTCTGGAGTTCGCAACGGGTGCACGGCTCTGCAGTTTCTCTTTGCATTTAATAATATGTCGTGGGGTTGCATCTCCATCTCTCTGCTAAGTCTGCAAGCCATCCCGTTCAATAGATGCACTAGAAGTAGACTAATATGTGAGTAGCATTCCACCCGTTTACTAGCAAAGGTGCCAATTTGCCATTCACTACCCAATAGCCTCTCCTTTGGTTGTCTATCTTCAGTGATGGCCAGGGAGACGGCTCCATTCTTTGATGGCCTCCTCAGCAGAACCGAGACAAGTGCCTTCTCTATCATCTGCAGAAACACCACTAAGTCTTGGATAGATCAAGGCTGCGTCCTCGGTCCATGCTCTGTAATCCTGCATCCTAGCTACAGGTTTCCTGCCTCAACCTCAAAACTGTCATGACAGCTCCAGCTCAGGGTCCCCACCCCCACCCCCAGATCGCTGTCTTTCTGCCAGTACCACTAGTCAGTCCCCAGATGGCCTTATTTGTCACACAGGAAATGAGACATATCCCTGTGATCAATACAAATGGAACTGAGATCTATCCGGGAACAGCCGTGAGCCCCGTTTGCAGTGAAGGGCACCTGAGGATGGTGTTGCGTTGCCCTGACAATGCCAGCAAGACTCATAGTCCCAGGTCATAATGGCTTAGTGCAGAGGTGTGAGCGTGGAGTCCAGCCATGTCCTTGTAGAAAGCACAGACAGGGATCATGCATGTGTGGAGGCTTCAGGACCTGCCAGCCGCTGCCTGTCCTTGGCTTCCTGCAGGCCACCTGTTCCTAGACGCAGCCGATTTTGCCAGCTGGGCTGTGGTGGAGCCGGCATGCTGGCCAGCCAGTGGTGTCCACAGCCACAGACCTGGTTATTTACAGCTTGCTATGGTCCCCAGCCATGTGGAGACTCAGCTGCAGAACCAGGTTCCTGGGCAGAGCCGCCAGCATGTGCAAGGCTGTATGGAATACGTCTTTTCTTATTGTAAATGAACCCAGCAATACGGTGACCCAAATCCATTCCTGTTTGCAAATGCTTGGGAAAGGCCAGCTAGTTTAACATGGAGGGAAAACACACACACACACACACACACACAGAGAGAGAGAGAGAGAGAGAGAGAGAGAGAGAGAGAGAGAGAGAGCTGGTTTTGCCCAAGGAGCCCTGCAGCTGTGGGTGCCATCTCGACATCTCTCAATCTTGCTAATGATTTGATAATTATCTGCAGATACAACTGGGGACCAGAGTAGAAGCAGGCATGGCAGGGAGATGGGATCAGAAGCGATTTCTTCCCAAGGATTTGATATTTTCACATATTGTTGTTTGTTACCTGTGTGCAATAAATCAGATTTTAAGTAGGTATTGGTAGAGTCTCTCTCTCTCTCTCTCTCTCTCTCTCTCTCTCTCTCTCTCTCTCTCTCTTTTTCACATTTTCTCTCATGTGGATCGGTTGTTTCTTGGAGTCAAATGTGTTACTAAGAGGCTTCACTCAGTAATGAGAATATGTCACCACGTCCCTTTTCTGCCCACTGGGAAATCGATCTCACCACCTAGAAAAGTCTTAACCTTTAAAAAAAAAATTAGAAAACTAGAGGCACTGTAGATTCACTGCTTGTGGTACGCTGTGCTTGAACAGATGTAAATGTATTTAGTACTCTGGCCTTTTAAGCACCAAATTTATTTTAAGAATTTTAAATACCGTGATGGACTGACTCTGTGTCTTTCCAAAAATCATATCCACCAAAGCCTTAAACAAATCACTCGAGGTCCCTCAAGGAGGAACCCTAGTTGTGCCACAGGCTAACCCCAGCCCCACCCCCCAGGGCACTCTCAGACCTTGGGCTGCAAGTCGCCCACTGGGGCTCTGGCTTTCACAGTATGCTGATCTGATCGGCACGATCTGAGTGGGCTCCAGGAGTAGGGAGTATACCAAGTTGTGAAAGGGCAGGGGAAGGGGAGGGAGAGGGAGGCCGGGAAAGGGGAAGGGGGGCCGAGAAAGGCAAAGAAGGAGAGCAAAATTAAATTTTCACAGTTAAGTATATTCATTTTTTCATTTAGTTAATTTCCAGCCGCTCACACTTATTGCACATTAATTATGCATACAGCTTTTGTGCAACTTAAAAAGAATGCGTTTCTTTATCCTTTGACAGAGGCTCAGCCTTGGAGCTAGGGTGGTGTCAGTGGCTGGGGGAGCTTCAGGACAGAAGTGGCAGGAGCCAGGCGGGGACTGGGGCACCAAACTCTCTATCTGATACCTCTGTTACCCCCACCTTGTCTTTCTTCAAATCGTTTCAGCAAGGTGACCGCTCAGGGGTATGGGGAGTCCACCATTTGATTCTAGACCATAGGGGGGAGAAAGACCCAAACCAGCTCATGGCCAGCCTCCTCAGTTCCTTCTGCCTAAAAATATCTATGCACAAAGGAGAAAGAAATGTTGTGCCTGAGGTTGTTGGGGGAAGGGGCAGAGGTGGCGCCTGTGACGAGTCCCTGGTCCCAGCAACCTCAGCGAGGGGGAAAAGCCCCTCTGCAAAAGAGCTCCGTGATCCAGATCAGAGCTGCTGCGGGCCCTGGGCCCTACTCACAAACGAGCCTGCTCTGCATGCCTGCCCCCTGCCTCCCCCTTCTTGCAAAGTCCGCTATAGCCACTGTCCTGCCACCCGGGGCTGTTTTCCCAGCTCAAAACCCAAAAGAAAGCCAAGTCACAAGCGGGGGTTTTCACTAACCCCAGCCAAGGGTGTAGACCAAGAGCTTGAAGGCACTCACCCCCACCAGGGAGGACTGACCCGCCCAGGCTTTACAAAGGTCCCCGGGTGTGGTCGGGACCACTTAGCTCTACTCGGCACAGGACTCCCCCCCTCCCCTCCACCCACCACAGCCCTAAAATCAGGAATCACCTCCGGGGTGAAGAGCCGCTTTTTTTTTTTTTTTTTTTTGGTTTTTTGTTGTTGTTGTTGTTGTTGTTTGTTTGTTTTTTGTTTTGTTTTGTTTTGTTTTGTTTTGTTTTTGGTCACATCATCCACCCAAAGAGGTGGGCACAGTGATCAGAAAGACCTGGAGATGCTTGCAGCAGTCTGACAGTCCTGTGCTCTGCACTGCTATTCAGAAGCCGGGCCTTTGGATGTGGGTGGAGCATTCCCTCCAAAGCACCCAGGCCAGGAGAACAGTGAGCCGCGTTCATGCAGCCCCAGGGGGAAGGAGTCCTGCCTAGCCTGCGGGTTTCAGGACCAGCTGTGGGGTAGCTCACAGGTCCTTCCCAGGACCCACACACCTCAGCATGCTAAAAGCCAGACTGAACCCAACTCTTGTTGGAGACTTGCAAAGGGAAAGATTCTAGCAGATAGCAGTCACCCAAACAAGGAGGCGGAGGTCTGGGCATATATCACCAAGGTATCAGCCTATTAGCCCCCTTTGGCTCGGTTACTATCAGTCGCCACCAGCCCAAGCTCCACGGCCAGAAACCCCAGAAGCATACCACAAAGACCCCCAACAAAAGAGGGGGTGGGCCTCAGTAGGACCCACTTTGTTTTGGTCCGTTTTTTTTTTTTCCAAAAAGCTGTTTTCTGCACAGTCCTTTAAAACATCACTCCTCCCTAGAATTCTTCTAGAATCACCACTTACTCCTGTGCTCATGCTCGAGAGTGTATGTGTGTGTGCGCGCGCATACACGTACACATGCACAGAGAACTGCAGTGACTGTTGACAAACTTTTAAATAAGACTGTCATCATAAAGAAATATGTTGTACACAATAATAAACAACACACTTAACATTTATGGCCCTGCGGGCGTTCTGACAAACTGGAACGTGCGAACACACCCGAAATTCGGGTTTCACGAAACAGTTGTTTATCAAGGTCCTTTCCTTTGACAAAATGCCTCTGGTGTTGCTGGCTGGAGGGACCAGCTTCCGAAGGCAGAAGCCGTGGGTCTCGGAGGCCAGGAACGCCCACGGTCCTCAAAGCTTGCCTTCCAATCCAGAGCAGTGCCTCTGTGACTGAGAGTATTCTGGCCTTCCTGGAGAACAACGCTGAGCCTCCGTTTCCCCTGGGGGGCAGGGGCAGGAGATGGCACCCCCATCCTTCTGAAACGGAAAGCCTGGAAGAGCAGCAGCCACGACGCCAAGATCTCGCTGGTTTGGTTTGGTTTGGTTTGGTTTGGTTTAATTGCACTTCCCTCTGAAGTGGCCTTAGACACGGTCCAGCGACGCTGGGTTGCACTGCTCTCCCTGCATCACCTCCAGAACTCATCTTCCAAAACAAAACTCTAAACCAACGCTCCTTGTCCCCCTCTCCCCGTCCTGGCAGCTGGCATTCTGCCTTTGCAGGACCTCAGCTCCAATGTTTCTTTGACTGGCTCACTTAGAATAGAATTTCCTAACCACATGCAGAAATGTCAGTTTTTTTCTTCCTAAAAACAAACCAACAAAAGCCATGGTCTTATATAGCCCAGGCTAGCTTCAAACTGGCTGTGTAGCCCAAGATGAACTTTTAGCTCAAATCCTCCTGCCTCTACCTCCCAAGTACACCCTGCACCATTTTTTTTTTAATTCCTCCCTTTTAAAGGATAAAATCTATTCCATTGACTCAAATCCTCTTTTCCTATTTGTAATATCACACAGGGCTGTGTTCCTGTATGGGGACCCACTCAGATATGCACCCCAAATGGTCACATAGATAGATACAATAATGTAACCTTTCCTCCATTTTTCTTACACATGGGAACAGAGGTGGGCACATGCGGGCCACTCTCTTAGACCTGTGAGAAACACAGCCGCGCAGTCGTGAAAGCACACCTCTGGGCCTCCAGATGCTGATGCCTTGTCGGGAGTGAACTTGGAGGACCAGGCGGACAGCCCTGCCGCACTGCCTCAGGTAAGATGGACCTGTGGGAGATTCTGAGGCCTCTTGGATATCATAACTGGGAGATCGGAGAACCCATCTCTGAGAATTGAGGGAGGAGCATTTGGGTGCTTGAACTCTGACCTTGTTCCGTGTGTCCAACGCCATCTTCAGATTCCCACCACAGGCATCCAAGAAGGGGCCGCTACTCCGGCTTGTCTGAACTCAGCTTCCATGGTCCCAGGAGAGCCAGGACCCTAGTCAGCCTGAGACTCACAGGAAATCTAAACCAGTTCCAGGCCCTGGAAGGCTCCCCTCTCCCACCGGCCCCTCTCCTCTGACAGAAGACTGAGCAGTCGGGAGGACTCGCCTCTGCAGGGGAGAGTTTCCCGTTCTACTCACAGTTGAGAGGCACAGCTGAACGCCAACTCTGTGCCAGCCAGCCTCAGCTCCTGTAACCCCCGGCTTGGACTCTGTAACCCAAGCATCTGTCTATCTTCTCCCTGCAGGGGACCGAAACCAGCAGGGGACCAAAACCAAAGAGAGGCTTCCACCGAATTGCACTGTGTAAAGTCTCGGGCTTCAAACTGTGATACTGTACTGATGTCCCATCAACCCCCAGGTCCCTCCCTCTCCGATTGCTGTTAATTTTCCTCAAATGGTTTGTGGTTAAGAGAATACCCTTCCCCACAGAAAGGCACACTGAAGTATTTAAGGACGGCGTCTGAAGCTTACTTCCAAACAATATAGATATGTGTATACACAGGCAGATGGCTGGGACAGCCAAGACTTTTACATGTGTTGCGGTGGGCGCTATGCTATATGGAAACTTTTTCCCTAGACATATATCTTCCCTTCCTTGCAGAAGACCCAAAGACAAACCAAAGTATAATGCCACCAAAGTCCCCCCTGGGGAACCAGCAGGTGGGTGCAGCTCCCACCAAAAGTCTTCCTCCATCCAGCTCAGGGGGTGACTTCCCCATAGCCACGAGAAGGATGGGGTCTCCTCCGGTGAACACTCCACACACCCCCATCCTCTAACACCTCCTGTGAGCACCAGGCTACGTGCAACGAGGACAGAATTACACACACAGCTGGGAGATGCGGGACAGAGCAGCTGAGATCAGGACAGGGAGCCACGCCCCCATCCCTCCTGCTGTGAGGGACCATCCACACACATGAACACGCCTGAAGGGCCCACTATTGCTCTCATGGGGGTGACGCCCATTAGGCTATGAGGGCGGCGCCCTACAACAGCATGCGAGCACTCACTATAGAGCCAACCGCCGCCGCAACCACCGAAGACACAAATCAAAGCCCTCATGCCTGGAATCATGAGTTCTTGCATATTGTGCATAGATATTTATGTGCACAGCATGCATTCTTGTCTATGCCCCTATGATGAGTTTATTGTATAAATTAGACACAATATCTTACAACAAAATAATATGATAATATTATATAATAAACGTTATCTAAAGGGCCGAGGAAGTGGTTCAGCAGGCCAAAGGTGCTTGCTGATAGTTTGTGCTCCATCATAGAACCCACATGACGGTAGGGAAGACCCTGTGTCTGGTGTTACCCTTTGACCTCCGCACATGCGTGTACACAAGGACCCATGCATTCAATAAAGAAATGAATTGCATTTGTAAAAATAAATAAAGATGTGAATGTGGTCTTTCATTCAAGTGTGTCATGACAAGTATTTTTGTATTTTGGAACCCAGGGTTTTGTTTTTTTGTTTTTTTGTTTGTTTGTTTGTTTGTTTGTTTTTGCTAGGACTAACTGCTGGAAGCAAGATGGCTGCTGCTGACAAGGTGGTCTATCCTGGTCTATCCTGCTCTTTAAGCTTTTTTCTTTTCTGTATTTGGATATCTTCACATTAAAAAATCTGATAGGATTTTTTTTTAAAGATGAAGTTGGGAAGATGGGCATATTGAGGAAGGATACGCATATTGGAAATTGTCAAAAATAAAGAAAAAATTCAGCTGAGGGAAGCTCTCTCCTCTCCCCAAACCACCAGGCCCACCCCTCCCCCCACCTCCGCTTTCACTGCTCCCTCTGCAGTTTCCACCCTGGAGAACCCTAGTGGTGCTCACAGGCTTGTTGATGTGAAAAGGTGTACCTAGATTTCCTGCTTCTCACAGGGTCTGCCCACGAGCTGCCGTGGGCCCCAAGAAGGAAGCAGGAAACACCCAATATGACAATCTTACCACCTTCCTTCTCCAGGATCAGGAGTAGAATGCCACCAGATATCAAGCCAGAGAATCCAAGGCTCCCTCTGCACTGTGCACTGTGGGGTACCCCAACACCTGTGCAGAGGAGACTGTGGGCAGGGCCATATCCAACTACACACACACACACACACACACACACACATGCTGCCTCTTGGACACAGAGCAGATCGTAATCAATGCTCGTACCCAGTGTCTGCTTCTTTTAAGTTGCAAGAGAGTCAAGGTTCCTCACAGAGCAGTGGCCTGCAGAGAGAGGGCAGCATACGCAGCCAAACAGGCTGGCATTGCCCAAGAGAAGGTTGAGGAACCCCGGTGGAGAAGCCTAAAGGACCAGTTGCTTTCCAGGGCAAGAAGGGACCAGCTGGGATCAGGAGAGGAGACTCCTGGATTCTTATCTCCAGGCATGCCATGACCAGAGCTGGACACTTCACAGCGGTCTTGGAATCAAGACCAGACTGGACACAGCAACAACCACACTCTGTTCCATGTCTGCTGACCAGGAGGGAGGGCATCCTCAAAGGGGGAGCCGCCCACCCAGAGGGAGTTGGTTTTAATCACCAGAGATCAAAGCCACGGCCCGCTGGGCTGCCCTTCCCCCAGGGGACAGCTGCAGCAAGCAACAGGCCCCTCCCTTGCCTCCTGCCCATGTGCAGCAGGCTGGGCAGCCACCTCTTCCAGGGCCTCGTGGGCCAGTGGGGGCTCAGGAGAGTCTGGATGCTGCATCCTATCATAAAGTGGGGGGGGGGGAGGTGAGGGCAGGAGCCCTGGGACCCCAGAGCTAGGGCGCTGCTAATTCACAGAAACAAATACAGGCAGGAACAATGCACAGGACGCACAATGAAAAACCGAGGGTGTCGAGGGGTCCGGAAGCCACTTGGGGCCCTTAGGAAAGTCGGTGGATGCACGAGGGGCCGTCACCTCCTGCATCTGCAATAAGCCGTCTAATTCTCTAAATCTGTTTCTCCTCTACCAAAGGGTGTGATTGATTGGAGGCGGTAATCGATGGTTCTTGTCAGACCATTGGCCCCAAGCCTGGTGCAGGGAAAGCCACAGACATCCACACTGCTGTGCTTCCGGCCGGTGGCTGCACGGGCACGAGGCCCGTCTGATTCCCTGTGCTGGCACACCCCCTGCTGAGGGATCGAAGACATTTGAATATGCTGTTACCCCAAGTCCCCCTTTTACCCACTGCTAACGACCTGGGTTTCCCTATCCCCCAACACTGGGGTGTCCTGGGTGGTAGGATGGCCTGTGCCAACTGAGGCCAGAGGCCAGACTCTCTGTCCCCACCCTGCCGGCCACAAAAGAACAAAACCACCGCAAGGTTCAAAAGGGAAAGGAGTAGAACCCAGTAACTCGTCCCAGACAGTCCGTACACTTTATCAAACAGTTTCAGGGAGCAAAGCTCCCACCGAGAGGCCACAGCCTCATTAAGGCATTCAAAAGGGATGAAAAAGTCAAGCCACTCCTTCCATCCCGGGAACAATTAGGCCTTGTCCTTCCTTCAAAGGCGAGGAGCCCACTGTCTCTGCTTGCATGAGCTTGAGACGGCATCTATCTGTGTGGGGATCTCTTCCTCTTTCCTCTGTTTTCTTCTGTGTCTCCTGCTATAGCCTAGGCCGGCTGGGAACTCACTGCATAGACCAGACTAGCATCAAACTAGTTTGATGAGTTTCCGCAGCCCTGGGGCTGCAGGTGAGAGCAGCTGGCACCTCTTTGACCCTGCTGTATTCTGCAGCCTCTCCCTCCCCAGCCAGCCCTTTGGCTTTTCCAGCTCGTACCTTCTTCCCAGAGGGTAACCTGCTCAAAGTGTCCCACCGCTACAAAGCCTCTCCTAGCTGATTCTGTCCAGGGAGACTCCAGGCCCCTGCCTCAGCACCCAGCTTGCCGAAATGCTCTCCTTCCCCTGAACTCAGATCCCCCAAATCGGAGTAGTTGCTCTGGGCTCAGGTTTCTAGAAGCCTCCCATAGATGCTAGCAACACAGGCTGAGTTAGGAATCCCAGCTAGCAGGCTCCCCTGGCCCACCCCTGAGGAATGTTTCTTACCCAAGAGTTATAAGCTAGGATAGTAACATTCCTCCACACCCCTGGATGCTGCCCTGGAGCCCCGGTATCCTGCTTCCCACAGACAACGGGCTCACTTCAGGAATGCCACCAAAATGGAGCCAAGGGCGAAAAGCACGAAATCGCAACCGAGGTCTGCCTTCACCAGGGCTGATGCCCGCCCTGGCATCATGGGAGCTCCCTGTACCACCACGCATGAGGCACACACACATTCACATGGCGGGCCATTATTTGAGGGACCCGCCTGTTGCTTTAAGTTCCCCCACAACACCAGAGGAAGCAGGCGCAATATTTTCGAAATTAGAAACAGCCCCCAAGTCTTTGCCCCCTCACTAACGGTGCTTGGTATTAATCCATTAAGGCAATCAAAACAGCTTAAATAAAAGTCTGAAGCCCGCAATATACATGTCAGTGAACAAGCAGTAAAGCTTCCTGCAAAGGTGATTTCAAAGCCATATTGCCCACGCTTGGCAAATTGCATATTTAATTACTGTGTCAGTTCTCCTCCAGCTCTAATCTTTGGGGAAAATGCCTTGGGCCATGCGAAACCAGTTAGGATAATTAAGGGACCGTGGGATTAGGTGTCGGCTGATTTCTCAAAAGATACCATCCTCTAGCCTGGTATGGGATGTGTCTGCCCCCAGAAGGCCGGCAGCGTGGTGATGTCTGCCTCTCTATGGCAAGATCAAAGGTCTTTTACCTCTTTCAAGATGTTTGTAGAATTTGTTTCCTAATTATCCCACATTTACGCACTGGGACATCCTAGTTAACTCTTTGGTGACACCTCTGCACTGGGCTGTAAGAGGCATCGAGTGGCCTTCCCGTCTCCCCGCCTCACTGAGGTTTCAGTCTGAGACCTGAGCTCAGAGGGTCAGAGAGGATGGGAGATGGGCCCAGGCCTGGATTTGGTCCCTTGGGGTGAAGCCATCCACGCTCTGTGCTCAGCAACACACCCTTCCCTCCACTCTCTGCCTTCGAGGCACGTGGGCAGCAGTGAGCGAAGACGTCAGTGTGAACCGAGGGTGGGGGGAGGGTGGGGGTGTTTACAAAATTTCATGTCTTAAGAGTGGAGCTTGACAGCCCCCAGAGACCATTCTAGAGAGGGAATACCTGGCTACGTCAGCTTCCCACACTGCAACATTTCCCCTGGTCCCCAGAGACATTTTGTTTATAAGCCATTGAATCTCTAGAAAGAATTTGAAAGAAAGTACCCTGGACATGAGCTGGAAATATTAGTTACGGTGGCATGTCGGTGTATGGCTACCAGCATACAAAACAGAAACTCAAACCTTAAACTATTTCTAAGACAATCTAACAGGAACGCTCGTGCTGGGCTGTGACTACTTTTAGTGGCAAAGTTCAGTTACTATTTATCCATCCTCTAAATGGTCAGGTTGTTTTCCTGTTTGCTTAGTTCAAAGAATAGTCTGTCTGCAACATCGTTGTCTATGATCAAAAAAGAAAGAGGCCCTAAGAGACAGAAAGGCAAAACCTTCTTAAGCAAATGGGACAGCCTTTTGGAAATAATCTTTTCAAAAATCCCTCAACAATTTAAAAAAATGAAATCTCACTGCTGCAAGGAACTCTGTATAGCCAGTGCCATAGAGCAGATGGCACGTTTGAATTTGCCTTTCTTCCCATTTTTTTTTCTTTTCTGAGACAGGGTTTCTCTGTATAGCCCTGGCTGTCCTGGAACTCACTCTGTAAATGGGACTGGCCTCGAACTCAGAAATCCGCCTGCCTCTGCCTCCCACGTGCTGGGATTAAAGGCTTTCTTTACATTTTTAACACTGAAAAATACACCTGTGTCCCAGAAGGAATTAAACTGAGGCACTAAGAGCCCAGAACATTAGTGAGAAAAATTGCATCTTTTGCCCTGGGCTTTATTTTTATTTCTAAATTGCAATATTACTGAAATCACAGACATACACCCACTGCTCTGAGGTCGGCCAAGGACGAGCTGGTGAGGGAGTCCTCTAAAATACATATGAACGAATAGATACTTTTCCTAAAATAAATATGAGTGGATACTTTTTTCTTAGAGAATGTGGTTTTTCTGCTCTTTGCAACTTCAATCTCCCGTTGTTATTGCAGGCTGAGGGCAGGCAGCTCTGTCTGGCTGCAGTTCCTGTTGTCATAGAAGGGACCCAGAAGGTCCCCCTTGTAAGGGATGGGACCATCCCCCAGGGAAGGGATCCTTCGTAGGACAAATATTTAGCAAGTGAAATTAGGGTGCCCATTTCACTGAATTTCAAATAAGAATTTATTTATTTATTTATTTATTTATTTATTTATTTATTTGCATTACGTATGTCCCAGAGGACAGACTAGCACTGAAAACCGTCATTCACTGGTTGGCGGGCAGCTGCCATGGAGGGGTGGCCCTCGGTTTCCTCCTGAAGCCTGTGTTTTAAATAGGCTGGTAAAGGGTGAGTGCAAACAGTGTAAGCAGCTCTTTAAAAAAAAAAAAATCTAGAAACAAAATTGAGGACAGCCAATGCTTTCTCCAAGGCAGAGGATGAGGCATGACTGGCCACTGGGCTGCCGAGAGAGCGGCTCCCTTGCCCTGGTCTCCTTTCTTGATAAGTCAGAGTTGCAATCCGCAGGGAGGGGTGGAGGGCTGGAGCTGACCAGTTCCCCCACTGGCCCTGAGAGACGTTTTCCTTGTCCAGTTTAGCCCGTCTTCCAGAGCTTCTGTGTCAAGGGATAAAGAAACGAAGGCTCTAAGGAGGTTTGGGTCACCCGTTACAGTCCCAGTGCCCACACTACCAGCTGACTTGAAACCTCTAAACGTCATGAAATACCGGGGGATTCCTGGGTGAGGAATCCGGCCACTGAGGCCTCCCTAACACTGACCTGTACCGCCTCTGAATTGGATATGGGGAATGGGGGTTTCGGGGTGGGGCAAGAACTTTTCAGAAGCACTGACTGCCAAAGGCTTTGATTTGACCCGGTGGTCACCTGTGAGTAGCCTCGACCTGAAATATCTCCCAAACGTCTCTCTTCCATCACTGAACGCAGGGAAGAGGCTGCAGAGGGCTCGCTGCAGGCCCTGCCAGGGGCCACCTCCCTAGAAAAGGGGACTGTAGGTTCTCCAGGGTCATCTTCTCTGCGTGTCCCCGCCTTGCACATATAAAAGGCAAAACTCTGACCAGGCAGGGCTCTGGGCCTAGGCCCTTCTCAGCTCCCAGGAGCTAGCACCCCCACTTCTTACATCCTCTCTTCGGCATCATCCATTCATTCAGCCAGTTCCTTCTCCTGTCTACCTTAACTCCATCCTGCTGCAGGACAACCCCTTTGGTCCTGCTTGGCCTCCAGGGAGACAGAGAACAGCTGGCCAGCATCTGGCGCTCTCCATTAGCCAGGGCCCCTGCCCCCTGGGCCTTCCGCTCCCTGGGCAGAATAATCCCGTTTCCTCTAACCTTTGGGCTGGGCCAGGCTCCCAGGCTTTCATCATGGCCAACGTGCCTCAGAAGCCACTCCAGGGGTCCCTGGCCCTCCTATGTCTTGACTGGGCAGAGTAGGCTGGCCGGCAGGAGTAGGGCAGGGGTGAGTGACCTCTCTCCCCTGCTGACCAGGGAGGGAGGAGAGGGCAGCCATGCCTCAGGAAAGGGGGCAGATGCAGGGCCGGGCTCCCCACGGCCAAGGTGAGCCTCTCCTCTGTAACCTGCTGAGGAGGCATTGGAGCCCAGAGGGGGCTCAGGTGGGGCTCCGCCCCGCAGACACGATTCCCCTCTCACCTCTCACTGGAGAACCTTAAACAAATGACTTTCACTTTCAGAGCCCGACTTCCAACCTCCCTGGATATGGAGGAAGGAGTCAGAAACGTCTACAGAGCAGTGGATCTGACCCCTGGTGAGGACTGAGCAGGGCTGAGAGACTCCCCTTGACCCTGGTGACCACGTCATATGCTGACATGCTCCATCCCGGGCCAGCAATGACAAACCTCCAGGCTCGATGTCACCCCAGCAACTAGATTCTGGGACCGCTGGAACCTTCCAAGAGTCCCTGCCTGCAAACAAAGCTTATTAGAATCCTATTAAGGATATCTTCTCTTTCTGGATGCTTCTCTAGGCACAGTAACCCACACACACAAACATGAGGGCTAAATCCATGAGTGTTCTCCTGATCTCAGCAGGGTGGTTTCCTCCAGGCCCAAGCCCCAAGCTTGCCCCTGCAAGCCCCGGGGATTGAGCCTTCACCTCGGCATTTACAATGCCAACCAGCCACCACCCAGACCTCATCGTGGCCCTCTGAGCCACCTCCATAGCAGTGCCCAGAAAACACCCATGAATTCAAACCCAGAAACTGTACACAGTGCCCTTGAAGGGTGGTCAAACCATCCCGACTCCTGGTGCTCAGAGCTGCCTTGTCCTAGAAAGGGTCTGCATAGATCATCTTGTGAGCCCTCAGATCATGACCTAAACCTCTGTCTCTCTCCACTGGGGCTTCCGTGAAAGCCCAGAACCCTGGGACTGGTCCCCAGCTCACATCTATGGGCAGAAAAGAGCCTACAACCGTATCTACAGCCACCCTGACACACCATCAGGACCCTAAGCACGGACCCCACAATTTGTTCAATCATCAAAAATTGGAATGAACCCAAGAAGAGCAGAGAGATGCTTATTAAATTCAAACTTCTAATTATTCCTTTAGTAATTGTTTCTTCCCCCCTCCCTACTGACTGGGCTACGACGTTTCTAGTGATTGTTGGTAACATTCAAGAAATTGCTCTTAAAATATGCAAGCCACATTTTGCAGGAATCCCACTAGAGAGAGAACTCTCTCTCTCTCTCCCCCCACCCCATAGTGATTATTAAGAAAACCGGGAAGTTAAGTGTGTCAATAATCACAGTGTCTGTCTCAGAGACGCATAAGAGGAGGGACTGACAGCACACGGGCACACAGGGTAGAGGGGAGAAAGTGGGTGTCCACAGCTTTGTGTGTTAGGGAATCCCTGCCAAGGCGCAGCTTCCAGGGGCGGAATTTTCTGATGACGATGACAGCAGAGCCCTGGCCCCTCCCAAGGCTCTATAAGTGGAGCAAGGAGGTTAGAAGCAGCAGAACTTACCTGTCAGTCGGTCGTCTCGAGGGGCAGGTTGGGGGGCAGATTGGACTCAGGGGAGAGGACCAGACCAGGGCTGGGCCTCGGGAGGGAGAGGCTGGTACTGTGAGCCTTGGCAGACAGGTGCACAGCCCATTGGTCTGCCGAGGTTACCTGCAGTTTACTAGTGGTTTATTAGTGGTTCCCGCAATACCACAGGAGCACCTGCAGGCAATAAAAACCCTCACATGTGGGAGGCCTCTAGGAAATTAACGGCTCCTCCCTGGAGACGCATATTTCGTGAAGATGTTTATTACAGATGAAGTGCTCCCGGGGTGGGACATTAACAAGTTGTAGAGTGATAAAGGCACTTTTATCCCTTTTTCGGTGACAGAAGTAGGAAGAAGGCTTTAGCGGAATCTATAAAAGGCTCACTCCTAATGAATTTTCTCAACTCTTTATAATAGGGTTGGAGGGAGGAGAGATGGTCTAAGATGTGGGACAGAGGAGATGGGGGTTGGGGGGGAACCAGAGGTGTGGGGCTGGATACCAGGTGGAGAATGCTCGTGTGTCTGAGTGCAAATCCTGAGCTCGGCAGATGAGGCTCGGACCCCTCTTTGAAGGCTGGGGAGTGCTACCCCAGGAAACTCATTTGAGGGTCCTCTGATGCTAGTGAATGCATCACAGGCAGGGGCCAAGCCTTTCTTAACCCCATGCTCCCCTCTCTGGCCTGCAGGCCATTACTGAGATGAAAGCCGTGGCCATGCCTCTGGACCAGGGCTGAGAAATCTAATTGAATTATGTGAACGCAGTTAAATGGCTGCTTCAGAGAGGCAGGGCTGCCTTCCAAACCAGGCTGCTCAGGGAAACTAATGGGCTATTTGAACAATAGCGGCTGAGGGCCGAACACAGGTGGGCTGTGTTAATAACTTTATTTAGACCTGCTTTTTCCCCCCTTTGAGGCGCACAAGCCTTCCATTAATGCATTCATTAGAGTTTACGGCCAGGCTCTGGTTTTCTCCTAATGACAATGTCCAGACCCGCCTCCCAAGCTAATTGAGGCCAGCTGCCCGGCTTGCCCCACCCCAGCCTCAGGACCCAATGTCACCAGGATTAGTGGCCCTGGCTAGAGTAAGGGCTCAGGGAGGGACTCCTGCCTGGGGGAGGAGGGGTCAAGGGCACCTCCAATGGCCACCGCCCTTCTTGTCCCCCCCTTCTCCACGCTGCAGCCACCCTGAGCCTCGCAGGCCAACCTGGCTGCCTAGCCCCTGCCAATGGCGGCTCCTTTACTCTTGCAAGAAAGTGCAAACTCACACTTGGCCCTTAGCTTCTTCCTGTTGGCTTTAGCCTCATCTCCCAACCTGCTGGGTCCAGTTCAGAATCAACCTCGCCCAGGAAACCTGAACTTTCTCCTAAATCAGGATTCTGGGAAGGACTGAGGTGGTGGCCCAGCGGTAGAGTGCTGCCAGCTGTAGCCAGACCCCGGCACCCAGATGTGGCATTAGCAGGGAAACCACACGACTGTTTTCCAACATACGAGCTTCATGGTCAGCCTTGCCTGTATACTGGAGCTTAAGGCTAGCCTAGGACACATGAAACCATGACTTAAAAAAAAAATCCTATGATAATATATATGTGATAGTGTATAGCATATTATAATATATATGATAATGTATACATATACACATATACACATACACATGCTGTCATCCACCTCCTTCCTCTGGATCATAGCCCTGGATATCTTGGAACTGATTATGTAGACCAGGCTAGCCTCTAACTCAGGGATTTACCAGCCTCACCTCCCAAGTACCCAAGTCCTGGGATTAGAGGCAAATATGAGTATCCTAAGGGCAGGATCCATGTTTGTTATTATTATTGAAATAACGAGGCTCACAGGATGGCTTAGAGGTAAAAGCATTGGTGTGAGGCAAGCATGAAGATATGACTCTGACCCCCAGATATTATGGTGGAAGGAGAAAACTGCTGAAAATTGCATTCCCAAACACTAGCTCGCTCTCTCTCTCTCTCTCTCTCTCTCTCTCTCTCTCTCTCTCTCTCTCCCACACACACACACGCCAAATAAATAAAATTATTTTTAAAGGAAAATAAGCAATGATATCACAACAGTGATCTGATTCCCCACTTACCGAGCATTTCCTGTTTGCTAATTGGAAATAGCTCAGTCTCCTGCAATACCCTGGGAGATACAGTTTCTTGTCTCCATTTCACAGATGGGAAAACTGAGGCTCATTAAAGATACCCATCTATGCTGTCTACTACTGTCTGGGCAACTCCTTCTACCTCCTGGATAGCAGCATCTACAGCTGGGGAATTGTCTTCATGTGCTGGAATTAGTTCATACTAGTTTATGAGGCCTTCTTGTTAGATGTTTAGGAAATAATGTGATCTAGGAGTGTGCTTAAACTTTTTAATTGTATAAACTTGGTGATGAGGATATGGTGGGTCAGTAAAGTGTTCACTTTGCAATCTTGAGGACCCAAGTTCGGTTCCCAGAAACCAAAAGGCAGGTGTGGTGATGCACACCATGATCTCGGGGCTAGGAGGTAGAGACAGGAGGTTCCCTGGCCAGCCAGCCTAAGTCTAATCAGTGAGTCCCAGACCAGCGAGATGCCCTGACTCAAAAACTAAAAGAGTAGGGGCTGGAGAGAGAGGGCTGAGCATTCAAGAGCACCTCCTGTCCTTAGAGGACCTGGGTTGGGCTCCCAGCACCCAAATGGCAGCTCTCAACCATATGAAACTCTGGTCTCTGGGTATCTGGCGTCCTCTTGTGGCCTCCTTGGGCACTGCACACATGTGTTGCATATACAACATGTATGCAAAATATTAACATACGTAAAATAAAAATACAGCAATTTTTTTTAAAAGGTGAACAGTGCCTGAGGAACACCAGAGGTAGCCCTTTGGCCTTTGCACATGAGAACACAAGTGTGCACAGTCACCCACACATACACAAATGATCTAAACTTGCAATTAAATAAGTGATATTCAGATTGAAAGTAATAAGAGCTACCCGCTCATCATTTTACTGCCAGCCAACATCCCGAGGAGTCGCCTGTGGTTATGGTGTGTGTACTGTGGACAATGTGGTTACAGACACATAGATGTTTACTTGACCTGCTGTTTGAGAAGTTTGGTCCACTGTTACTTTGGGCCTGTGGCAATTGTGCAAGGTGTGCAAGACATACTCTAGGCAGAAACAGCCCTTTGGCTGCTGCCTCTTGCACAGCCAAGAAGACAAAGATGAGACCAGAGGGCTGCAGAGAGGCTCAGCCTTGAGGACTCTAGCTGTTCTTGCAAGACCAGAGTTCAGTTCCCAGCATGTCAGAAGTCTCACAGCTGCCTGAGACTCCAATTCCAGGGCATCCAAACCCTCTTCTGGCCTCCACAGGCATCTGCACACACACACACACACACACACACACACACACACACACACACACACACGTGCACACACATGTGCACACACACACATGCACACACACACACTAAATATAATATTGTTCTTAAGGAGCTGGGTAGGGGGTCCTACATCTTAGTCCTAGCACTTGAGAGGCAGAGGCAGGAGGATTTCTGTGAGTTTAAGACCAGCCAGGAGCCGGGCGGTGGTAGCGCACGCCTTTAATCCCAGCACTTGGGAGGCAGAGGCAGGTGGATTTCTGAGTTCAAGGACAGCCAGGACAGAGAAACCCTGTCTCGAAAAACCAAAACCAAAA
The DNA here is from genome assembly GCA_964023405.1 of Apodemus agrarius. Lineage (NCBI taxonomy): Eukaryota > Metazoa > Chordata > Mammalia > Rodentia > Muridae > Apodemus > Apodemus agrarius. Next base: position 152,779,957 of record OZ030008.1, read on the forward strand.
CCAAAACAAAAACAAAAACAAAAAACAAGCAAAAAAAAAAAAACAGCCAGGGCTACACAGAGTCCCTATCTCAAAGAAACAAACAAATTAAGAAAAGAAATAAGGCCAGGTGATGATGTTGCACGCCTTTAATCCCAGCTCTTGGGAGGCTGAGGCAGGGCTACACAGAGAAATCCTGTCTCAAAAAAAAAAAGAAAGAAAGAAAGAAAGAAAGAAAGAAAGAGAGAGAGGAAGGGAGGGAGGGAGGGAGGGAGGGAGGGAGAGAGAGAGAGAGAGAGAGAGAGAGAGAGAGAGAGAGGAGGGAGGAAAGGAACCAGAGCTTGTGAGAGGCACTGAGGACCGTCACTGTGCATGGTGCTCCCAGCTCTGTGCTCAGTGAGCTCCCGCCTGCAGCTGGAGTGTTCACACCGCAGAAATCACCACACTCCACAAACCAGGACCTTTCTCTTTGGAAAGCTAGTTGTGAAATCTAGAGATGCAGCAATAAATAAATCAACACAGAACTCTGTGCACAGAGCCTGGCAGGTACTGAGCACTTGATTTTTAAAAATAAATAGATAAAAAGAATCGTGTAGAGGAATTTTAACCCAGCAACATGGCTACTTGTGCTAGGCTATAGACACACCCTTAGTACAGACTTTTAATCCCAAACAATGACGTCTGGCTGAGGGACGTCAAAGATTTGGCAGAATAAGATACGTGCAACTGCCGTGAGAGGAGCACAGGAGGGAGAGGCTGTTGGGTTGAAAAGCAGTGAGTTCTGTTCAGGCAGTCGGTGGTCAGTGCAGTGGGGATGAGTCGGTCCGGGAGTTCACAGGGCTCCCAGTCAGCAGAGGAGGCAGTTTTACTGGAGCATTTTCACAGAGTCAGGCAGAGAGAACAATCTAGACACAGGCGAAGACAGAATGAGCTGGAGAATGAGAAGGAGTCAGAAGATTGGAACAGATTGCCAAAGTTAGTTTGAGGCCAAGCAGAGCAATTCAGTCAGAAGCTGAGAGAAGCCAGACTGAATCAGTCAGTTTGAGCCAGAACAGCTGAGTTGATCCAGTCAGCCAGAGATCAGAAAGAACTAGGAAGAGTGAGTTTATTCAACAGTAAGCTTCCAAGATGACAGTTACATCAGGCAGTTAAGTTACTTTTACAGAATTGTTCTTGTACTGTTAAAGGAGCTAGCTGTCTAGGGGTTGGAGAGATGGCTTAGCTGTTAAGAACACTGACTGCTCCTCCAGAGGACCCAGGTTCAATTCCCAGCAACCACATGGTGGTTTACAACTGTTTGTATGTAACTCCTGTTCATCTGACACCCTCACACAGACATACATGTAGTCAAATCACCAACAACCTGAGCGCTAGGGGATCTGACACCCTCACACAGACATACATGTAGTCAAATCACCAACAACCTGAGTGCTAGTCCCAGGAGCCACATGGTAGGAGAAAACTGACTCTCCCAGGCTGTCTCCTAACCTCATATGCACACTGTAACATGCACACACAAACAGGTAAGTAAGTAAGTGTGATAAAAATATTGTTTATTTCTTTAAGTGTGTGTGTGTGTGTGTGTGTGTGTGTGTGTGTTTTGCCTATCTAAATGTCTGTGAACCAGGTGGGTGTCTGATCCACAGAAGCCAGAAGAGGGCACCAGACAGTTGTGAACTACAATGTGGGGTGCTGAGACTTGAACCAGAGAAAAAGCAGCCAGGGCTCTTCACCCTGAGCCATTTCTCCAGCCCCATTGGTTTTTAACTGTTCTGGTGAAGACTGCGAGAGTAAAGACAACAACTCAGGCCCATGTTCCCGCCCCAAGACTGCTCTCTAGCCTGAGTGACAGGCACTTTACCCAGCCTTCCAGAGTTTTCCATTGATTCCCAGGCCCTGGCATGTCTCAGCCAGAAGGAAGAAGGAAGAGGAGGAGGAGGAGGAGGAGGAGGAGGAGGAGGAGGAGGAGGAGGAGGAGGAGGAGGAAGAGGAGGAGGAGGAGGAGGAGGAGGAAGAGGAGGAAAAAGTAGCTGTTTGTGGTGGCACAGGACTGCAGTTCCAGCTACACAGGAAGCTGAGGCAGGATAATCAAAGGTCCAAGACCAGCTTAAGCAACTTTGTGAGACTCTGACTCAAAATAAAAAGGGAAAGGCTGACTGGGGGTGTAGGACCGTGGATGAGCCCCTGGATTCCATTCCCAGTCCTGAAAAAAATAAAACAGGAAGAAAAAAGGAAGGGAGGGACAGAGGAAATAACATTAGAGCCCTGCTTTGAAGGAAAATAAACTCCAGGTTGATTGAAGAAGTAAGGTTTCAGAAGTAAATTGTTTGAACTACCAGAAGAAAACATTGGGGAACACTCACACACTCTTGCGTGGGGGGGGGGGGAGAAAAAAATTCTCCTAGGTATGACTCCAAGATGAAAATAAACATTTTTGGCCAGGCAATGGTTTCACACACCTTTAATCCCAGCACTTGGGAGGCAGAGGCAGTGGGTCTCTGAGTTTGAGGCCAGCTTGGTCTACAGAGTGAGTTCCAGGACAACCAGGGCTACACAGAGAAACCCTGTCTCAGAAAACCAAAAGAAAAGAATAATAAATAAATAAATAAATAAATAAATAAATAAATAAATAAACAAATAAATAAATAGTTTAAATTGCTACAAATATTTAAAGCCATTAAATATTAGGCTGGTGTGATGGTCAACGCCTCTAAACCCAGCTCTAGGGAGGCAGAAGCAGGCTGATCTCTATATGTTTTGGGCCAGCCTTATCTACATAGCATGTTCTGGGTCATACAGAGAACTACAATGGTGAGACCATCTCTATAAATAAAATCATTAGATATTAAGTCATACATATTTCTAAATAAAATTACAAGATATGTGATATTTTAGAGTATTCTGAATGAGTAGGAGCAACAAGGTTGCTCAAGAAATACAAAACAGTCGAAGAGATTATGGGGCTGGAGAGATGGCTCTGTGGTTAGGAGCACTGGCTGCTCTCGCAGAGGACCCAGGTTCCCTTCTCAGCACCCATGTGGTGGCTCTCCAGGGGATCTGGCGCCCTCTCCTGGATTCTTCAGGTACCTGTACACACATGCACTTAACCACTAGTAGATAAACAAATATACACATAGTTTTAAAAATAAAAATAATTCTGGGAGCTGGAGAGATGGTTCAGCAGTTGAGAGCACTTAACTGCTTTTGTAGAGTTCGAGGTCAGTTCCCAACACCAATATGGCAGCTCACAACCATCTCTAACCCAGTGCCAGAGAGTTGATGTCCTTTTTCTGGCCTCCCTGATGCACATATGTACATTAAGGCAAAACACACACACACACACACACATACACACACACACACACACACACACACAATAATAATAATAATAACTATTTTTTAAATAGAAGAAAATCTTTGAAAAAGTTGTACTAAGCATGTTCATGCATCTTCACACAGAAAGCTGTCAAGAACAATCTGGTGCACAGATGATTCAAATAATATACCATCTTTGCAAAAAATGCATGTGTATATGGGTGCATGTGTGTGGATGCCTGTATTTATGTGCATGGGTTGTCTGTACCTGACTGATCCAACATTTCCTCCCATGCAAGAGCATTCATTGGACAGATAGGTAGCACATATTCTTAGGATATAAACACCTGTGCGTTACTGTGTTAGCGGGTAGTAGGATTTTGCACTTTTGTTTTCTTGTATTTATTTATCTTCTTCTACTTCCTTTAAGGTTTCTATAGTACAGTCGTTCTCAACCCGCAGGTCACACTCCCTTTTGGGGATAGAATGACCCTTTCTTTCCTAAGACCGTCAGAAAACACAGATATTTACATTATGATTCATAACAGTAGCAAAATTACAGTTATGAAGTAGCAATGAAAATGATTAAACACGAGGAACTGTATTAAAGGGTCGCAGCAGGAGGAAAGTGGAGAACCACTGCTCTAGCGGGTATTTTGTCTATTTCATAACATTTTTTATTGTTTGTGTTTGTGTGCACGTGTGTGTGAACTGTGGGGGACACGGGTCAAAGGTCAATGTCAAGCGTCTTTTCCCTTACCCTTCACCATCCCTTTTGAGACAAGACCTCTCCTGAACCTAGATCTCGCCAATTGGCCTGGTTGACTGACAAGCGGTCTCTGGGGTTCCACCCGGCTCCACACCCGTAGACTCAGTTCTAAGGTTGCAGGTATATACGGTAACACCCAGCTTTTACCTAGGTGGGTCCCAGGGACCTGTGTTTGCACAGCAGGTGCCTTCCCGACTGACTCACCTCACCAGCCTTCAGAATTTTTCAGTTGAAAAATAGGCATAATAATTTCCCTACAAAAGACACAGTGAACGGCCAGTCCAGTGGGCCAAGAGCCTGGCATCTGGCGACATCATGAGACCAGGTGCACCATGGCCGAGGTAAGCCTGCCCAGGACAGTCCCACCGAGGCCCCTTCCCAAGCACCGTTCCCTACCACCTCGCGTCCATCCTGAGCAAGCGTCAGATTCCCCAGAAGCTCATTAGAAACACTCATTGTGGACCCCCAGCCAGGCCCTCTGGAAACAGCCCAGGGACCTGTGGCCTGAAATGGCAAAGCCCCTTCCTTCCCCAACACCCCACCAAATTTCTCATTCTTCCAGGAACTGACCCAGCCCCTGCCAGCTTTATACCTTTGCACACAGCTCGGGTCTGAGATGCTACCCACCTTTAGCTCCTGTCTCTCTTACCCATGGACCTATTTCCCAGGTGTGTATCCAGAGCCCCCCACTACTAAGTGAGTCTTGATAGCTCCTCACTTGCCCAGCACCCGTTCTACCCCAAGCCCACTGCTGGTAGCTGTGTGTGCATCCTGGAGGCAGGTTGTTCTAGACAAACACTTAACAACCTCCATTTCATGTGGATGCAGTTCCCAGTGCCCATAGTGGCCATCATGACCCTCCATCTAAACCACTGGCTCACAGAAGCCCTGTGCACATCAATGTGGAGTTTCCAGAGCAGACCAGAGGAGGGGGATGCTCCCTGCAATCCCACCGTGGCATCTCCCAACCGGCCAAGCACCTCACACTGGCAGGGACCTCATCTTGGGTTCTGGAAGGAGAAGGTCTTTGCTTTCACTGGTCCTTAGGGGCGTTGGTTCTCCTCTCTCACCCTTTCAGCCCCACCCTCATCTCAAGCTCCTCCTGGCAGTAGATCTCACAACCTCCCCCAACCCTGACACCCTCCTGCATCCTCCTCACTGCCCCAAGATCCCAGCAGGTGACAGCCAAGTCCTGATGTTGGCAAGCAGTGACAGAGGGACCTGGGTTAGCCTTGGCCGTGCTGGATGCGTCTGCTTGTGCAGGAACATGATGTCACTCTGCTCTCTGGGCTTCATCCCTAGTGGAGTGTCCACCCCGCCCTGGGGTGGACACTGGTGTGAGGTAAATCGTGACACTGCTCTGACTATGGAGCCCCAGGACCGCAGCTCCTCTGTCTGCCCCTTTGGTTTGACTCTCAGTTACCTGATGGCCCTGGGCCTGGCCTTGACAAAGACACAGTCCAGGGCAAAGGTTCTCAACCTTGCTAATGCTGTAGCCCGTTAATACAGTTCCTCATGCTGTGATGACTCCCGACCATAAAACTATCTTCATTGTTACTTCTTAACTGTAATTTTGCTACTGATATGAATCTTAGTGTAAATATCTATGTTCTCTGATGCTCTTAGGAGACCCCTATGAAAGGGTCATTCCACACCCAAAGGTGGCGTGACCCACAGGTTGAGAACAGCTGCTCCAGGGGTCCCTTCACAGACACGCTAATGGGCTGTCGCAGCTCTCCTGCTGACTGACCCTAAGATGCGGAGAGCTTACTCTAGCAGCACACAAGGACGCTTGTGCTGGCTTGGGTGAGGGAGGGAGGGCATGAGGCCTTTGGGGACGGATACAGTGGTCTTGCCAAGGCCTCTGCGGAGGACTGGCTTGTGAGCTGTGCAGCCTCAGGAAAAGTCCTGACCTCTCTGAACCCTGCTCTCCTCTGTTAGGTAAACATCATAGTCAGGCTTGAAACTGAGTTGTCATATAGATTATGTCCATGTTAGTTCTCATCCCTGAACTGTCGGGGGGGCTCAGGACAGCCTGGCTCTTCCCCCTCAGCCCAGTCCCCTCCCCACCCACACCTTCATCCTCACATCTTCGTAACAGTACCAATAGTACATCCTCAGAGACCAGCACATTCCTCTCTGAAGAATGACACAGGGTGGAGCTGTCCCCAGCACTAGAAGCTGGAGACGGGAAGGGCACTCCTAGCACAGGGCAGATGCCGAGGAGGGCCTAATACAGGGATGTGGTCTTTGAGACAGAATTCTGCTACCTATTCTCAGTGCTGGACTTCACCTCTGGAAGGAGGCTGGGGCAACATAAACCGTTGTAAGGGCATCGCTAGCGGCGGGCAGCTCTCGGGGAGGCTGCGGAGGTAGGGTGCCAGCCCGTCTTCAGCAGGCTCAGCTCTGTCTCCACGCCCTTTGTGTCTCCAGTCATCGGAGGTCCTCAGAGCACGGAGCAAGCACGTGGCACCAGCCTGGTAGCAGGTCCCTTGAAAAGCCCAATGACCCCACTGATGAGGAAGCCCAGGCCACAGAGATGTCTGTGACTGTAGGGCCCAGGGGTCACAATGATAACAATCAAAACCTGAGCAGTCTGACTTCAGAACCTGTAGCCTCAGCCCAGCCCCGCGGGATCCGTGCCTGCAAGTGCGCCCCTAGTGGCAGCCGCTGGACACTGATTCTCTGGAGTCATCCCATGGTAGAGCCTGCAAGTCAGTAGGGATATCCATAGTGATGGAGAAGGAGCCCTGGGACTATGGTGGGCTCAGCTTCGTTCACTCATTCATTCGTTCATTCGCTTACCCACTCACTCATTCACCAGCCATCCCTGAGCCCCACTCCTGCCAGGCGCTTGTCTCCAGAGGGGGCACGTAACCTGTAAACCAGGTCTGCGACTTCTGAGGACAAGGAAGGATGCTGGGCTGCGGAGAAGCGGCAGGCAGGGGCTGCTGCGGGCGGGCAGTGCTATCAGAGACCAATGCCTGACCTCATCCTCCTCCAGTGCACTCAGACCTGGCGCACAGCTGGTGAGCTACACTTCCAGGACAGAGACGCATGGAGTCTGCAGCTCCCCTTCAGCTTCGCGGGACCAGCGGGACCAGGAGGAGGCAAGAGCCCAGAGCTGGGGGGAGGGGAGGCTGGGGGGGAGGGGGCGGGGAGGGGGTGGATGCCAGGCAGGGGATTCAGCTCTGAACAAAGAGATCCAGAGGGACCTCAGAGGAGCGTGGGGGCACAAAGGGCTTGAGGCTTGCTGCCGAGGTGGGGGCCACAGCTGCTACCCGGGCCTTGCACAGCGATGGGCAGGGCGATAGTGGCGGCAGTCGAGGGGGGCTCACCATCTCCTCCCTCTTTATCAGCAGGATGCGCCCGTTGCCAGGGAGCCCGCTGCAGGCCCCGCTTCAGCCGTTGCGGGGAGGATTATCAGAAAGATTTGAGACTTTTTAATTAAATCCAAGCCGAATGCAATTCTGTACCCGCTCCGAGAAGCCCATTCAGTATCCTGTCGTCTCCCTCCGATAGCTTTGTCCCAAAGGCCCTGCTATCAGGCCACTATCTGGCCATGAGACTGTCACCCCTACACACGCAACCCCCAGCCCTCCACCTGATAGCAGCGGGCACCTGGAGTTAATGTGCCGGAAGTGGTTCCTGCCGGCAGGGTGCTGACTCGATGGCCTCCTGGGAAGCTCTGTCCTGAGATGGGCACAAAGCCAGGCCCCGCGGAGAGCCTACTTTCAGCCTTGGGGGGGGGGGTCCTCACCGGCACCATAGAAGAGTCCACACCTTTCTCGAGGCACGGGCACTGTGTTCTGGCTGGTGATAAAGGTTGTCGTTCCTGTTAGCCGGTGAGCAGAGACCCAGGACCCACAGGACCGCCAAGCAGCAGAGTCAAGACTCGAACCTGAATCTTTCTGTCAGACCCTCCACATTAATTCCTGTAGATGCTACTCTGAGAGCCCGCCTTGGTTCCTCGGCTGTCCCAGCTGCCCCGGGTGCAGAGTCCCTTTCCTTGGTCTCTCCGGGACCTTCCTCAGCCCAGCTATAGCTCTCTGCCTTCTGGGTGTCATGATTGAAGACCCCAGAGAACTGTCACCTGCTACCTCTCAGCAGAGCCACAGAAACCTCACCTAGGTCCTCTGAGCAAGGAGCAAGCATAGAGGCCTCCCTCCTCCCACGAAGGAGGCAGCGCACGCCCGGCCAGCTCCGAGCCAGGGTTAGGACTCCCGGTCCCAGATCGGCTTCACACTGCAGGAGGCAAAATTAACTCGATAAATAACATGGGCACGGAGGGCGCACTCTTCTCGGGAAGGCCGGCGGCTCCGGCACCCATGCCTCGGTGCGGGTTTTATAAGGCTAAGCTTTAATTGCAGGTCCACGCCCTGGTCGCAGCCAGCCTGCAGCGGGGACATGTGTGCTTCTTAATTAAATCTGGTCACACCACCCCTGAGCACAGCGTTGGCTGCTAGGAAACCAGTGGTCTCATTGGGTGCCTGTGCCCTAAGCCCTGTCCTCAGCATCCTGCCCTGGCCTTGGACATCCTTCTCACAAAGTCAACATGCCAAAGCAAGGCAGCTTCGCCCCACTGTGCGCCAGGCTTCCGCCACTCAGAAAGTGGGTGAGTCAGGAGCCCCATCCTACCCCAACAACCAGAGGCAACCTAGGCAAGGTGACGACCATCCCCTTGGGTGGCGTGTGGCCCTCCCTAGGAGAGGGTTCAGGTGTTAGCCCATCTGGGAACCTTTTTGCTCCACAGTGTCCCAGGGAAGAACTGCTGCTGCCCCATCTTACAGATAAGGAAACTGAGGCTCAGAAATGACTTACGGGGGGGGGGTTATACCATGTGACTGTGGTTAGGCTAGGAATAGAAAGGAGCGTTGCTTCAGTTCATCTACCCTGACACTAAAGATAACAAGCCTCACTCATGATTCAGAGCCTCAAATAAGACAGTGGAGTGTGTGACGTGAGTCTCAGTAACTGATAACACTTTCCCAGGAGACAGATCTTGTGTAGCCCAGAGTGGCTACATGACCTTGAACTTCTGACCTGCCCCTATTTCCCTTCCAAATGCTGGAATTATGGGATGTATCACCACTCTGTCTGCTGACTGCACTTCTCTGGCATCACCTTTGAAATACCGGGGCCCTGCTATCCCAGCTGAGGCTCTGTGTGTTCCCCTTTGACGCCCACATCTACGTTACCCCAGCACTTCCTGTTCTTCTTTACTGTATGCATGAAAGTCTCTCATGCTCTCCTTAAGATATCGTGTTTGACATGTGCATATACAGACACGATAATTCCAATTAATTCATTAGAACATGAAGTCACCTGTAATTGACACTATTGTTCTCTTTTTCTAAAAGAAGAAACTCGGGGAGGGGGGCACGTGGGCAGAGGGGATTGTACACATGAGTGCAGGTGCCTTCAGAGGCCAGAAGAGGGCGCTAAATCTCTAGGCGTTGGAGTTATAAAAATTATGTAAGGTTCTCTGCAAGGGTACTGAGAACCGGATGCAAATCCTCTCCGAGAGCAGCTGAGCCTCTTCCCCAGATGCCACTACATCTTTTTGGACTCATTTCTCATGCTCATTTTTCCTGTTTGCCCATTTGTTCATTCATTTGAAATATATGCACTCATTCATTCATCATAAGGGTTGGGTGAGCCCCTCCTGGTGCCACATTGGTCGGTCACACAGCACTGGAGAAGCTGAATCCTTCTTAGGATTTAGGGGTGTAGTGTCCCAGGGCCCAGAAGTCAGTAGGATCCTCTGGGCCCTGGGACACTACACCCCTAAAAAGAGAAGAGTCAGCAAGTCAGGATCAGGTGGGTTCCTGGGGAAAAGACCACTCCACCAGAGCCAGGGCGCATGTGGACTCTACCTGTACCTCAGACCTTGGCAATGTTTTCTAGAACTTCTGGCCTTGCCTCTCCTGGGTGCTATTTCATGCTAGTTCAAAGGTACCAGCCTCCTGCTGCCCTCCAGCCCCCTCCACAGCTCTGTTCTACTACTGCACTGGCTGTAAACTCTGTCTAAAAATGCCTTTTCCTTCTTTCTTAGGACTGTTGGTAAACTCCTATTCATCCTTCAAAGCCCTTGTCCTTTTCTCCCACCTGGGCAAGTTAGGTTGTTTTTTTGTTTTTTTTTAATCTTCTCAACTTAGCATAAACTAGAGTCATTTGGGGAAAAAAAAAGAAAGAAAAAGAAAGAAAAAAAACTTAATCAAGAAGATCCCTCCTTCAAATTGCCCTTTAGACATGTCTGTGGGTGTTTTCTTGATTGTTTTCTTTCTGGCTCCCACCTCTGCTCCTGCTTGAGTTCCTGCTCTGACTTGCCTCCTCAGGGAGGAACTGGGATGGAGACACTGAAGGCCACAAACCCCTTCCTCCCCAACATTCTTTTGGCCACAGTGTGTATCACAGTGGCAGAGATCCAAAGTAGGATACCCAAAGATGTCTCCCCGGTGTGACGGCTATTCTTGGTTGTCAACTTGACTACGTCTGGAATAAACGAAAACCCAGCAGTGGCTGGGCACCTGTGAGGGACTTTTGCTGGATCACTGGGAGTGGGACGGTCCTCTCCTCGTCTGGATCATCCAGACGGGAAGATCACCTCTAACCTGGGCCACGCCTGCTGACTGCCTCATCCAAAGGACACGGAAGAAGGGACTCTCTCTGCCTGCTCACTCACTATCGTGGGCAGTCCCTCCGTCACTGGCACTACAGCCTACTTGAGGATTCCAGAGTCTACTGAAGACCATCTGAGACATTCAGCCTGGTGGGCTGAGCTATTGGATTCTTGGACCGTCTATTCATAGGCAGACACTGTTGTATTAGCTGGACCACAGCCTATAACCAGTTATAATACCCTCTATTTATTACATATAACATAATAATTATATATATACAATAATAATATATTTTAAAACCCTATGTATAATCACACTCTCTATATAATAAATACCATATGAAATATGTATTCTGTAAGTTCTATCACTCTAGAGGACACTGACTGTCACACCAGGTGTCAGCATCAGCTGCTTCTCCTTTGGGAGCCGCCCCAGCCCTTTGACTATCTTATGGGGTATTTTCCTCACCCGTCTACAAGGCGTCAGAGGTGAATTTTCAGCTCACTCAGCTTGTTATGAGTGGTGCGTTCTTGTCCTCTACTCTGGCCTGCATGCACCCCAACTGGCAGGGAAGCCACTCCCCCAGGCCCAAGTCCTGGACGGGGCAGGTAGGCATGCCACACTGATGCCCTGTCCTGAGCCCCTCCCTTGTGCTTTGCTCAGGATGGAGTGGTCCATCTGAGGAGACCCTTCCCAGGACCAAGCTGCAGTCTAAGCTCATGTATATTACAACCTGATCGTCCTAGCATTTAGCTGGTCTATTCAGGGTTGGTCTTGATTAATTAAACCCAAGTGGGGTGCTGTCCCCTCTAAAAGCCCTAAACAACTATCCAATCCTCTCCCACCTACATCAGGTGGCTTGTTTAGACCAAGAGAAGTTGGCAGATAGGACACACTCAACGCTCAAGTGCAGCTCCTGTTACAGGTGTGCAGCTCAGCTTGCCTCCTGCACCTGTTACAGGTGTACAGCACTTGCCTCCTGCACCTGTTACAGGTGTACAGCACTTGCCTCCTGCACCTGTTACAGGTGTACAACACTTGCCTCTGCACCTGTTACAGGTGTACAGCACTTGCCTCCTGCACCTGTTACAGGTGTACAGCACTTGCCTCCTGCACCTGTTACAGGTGTACAGCACTTGCCTCCTGCACCTGTTACAGGTGTACAACACTTGCCTCTGCACCTGTTACAGGTGTACAGCACTTGCCTCCTGCACCTGTTACAGGTGTACAGCACTTGCCTCCTGCACCTGTTACAGGTGTACAGCACTTGCCTCCTGCACCTGTTATAGGTATACAGCACTTGCCTCCTGCACCTGTTACAGGTGTACAGCACTTGCCTCTGCACCTGTTACAGGTGTACAGCACTTGCCTCCTGCACCTGTTACAGGTGTACAGCACTTGCCTCTGCACCTGTTACAGGTGTACGGCACTTGCCTCTGTACCTGTTACAGGTGTACAGCATTTGCCTCTGCACCTGTTACAGGTGTGCAGCTCAGCTTGCCTGCACATATTACAGGTGTGCAGAGGATCCTGAGAGCTACTACTGGGACCTCCAGTCTATGTGACCTGGAGCAGGAAATGGATCAGGAACTCATGGACAGTGGTAGAAACAAAGATAGTGTGTTGAAGGAGAAAAACATTTCTGGAGTTAGAGAAAGAGCCAATGTCCAGTAGCACTGGCCCAGGGGAGTAGTATGGCTTCGTTTACAAAGCCTGTCCCTTTTTCCATAATTGAATACTGTGGGCTCTTCTCAAATGCTTTGTCCCTTACATGTAGCCTTTGGAGAGCGGGGTGGGGGAGAGTTGGGGGGTTAGGGGGAACATGTCCAATCATTTTCTGTCATTGATTTTATTCATATGCTAATGTGTGTCTGTGTGTGTGTGTGTCTGTGTGTGTGTATACAGGTGTGTGCACACGTCTGTGATGTGCGTGCGTGCGTGCATGGAAATCAGAAGCCTCCATCAGTTTCTTCCTCTATTGTCTGTTGTTGTCCACCTACCTTTTTGAGGTAGGGCCTGATACTGCACCCTGAGTTCACTATTTCACCTAGACTGGATCACCAGAAAACGCAGGGCTCACCTGTCCACCCCACCCTCCAGTGCTGTGTTACAGACTTATGCTGCTGTATCCGGCTTCTCATGTGGGGCTGTGGATTTGAACTCAGATCATTATACCTCTACAGCAAGGACTTTACTGACGGGAACCACCTCCTCAGCTCCTCCTGGGCTAATCCTGATGCTCCTCTCCTCACACTACTCTCCGGTCATACACCAGCATCCTTTGGGGGGGGGGGCTCAGATTCTCTGTGAGGATTGTGGAAAGCAGTCTGGGCCAGTCTGAGCCAGTCTGGGCCAGTCTGGGCCAGTCTAGAGCAGGGACATAGGCAGCGGGCAAAGAAGGCTGCTCTCCGCGAGGCTCCCACAATGCATCTTAATTTCATACCAGCCTCCCCATAACCCGGTCATTAACACGGATTAACGCTGCCCAGGTATGACAGTGCACCTGTGACCCCAGCTAGTTGGGAGACTGAAGCAGGAGGACTGCTTGAGCCCAGGAGTTTGATGCTAGCCTGAGTAGGATAATGAAAATATGTATCAAGATAAAGAGATACTTAGTAAAGGCGGGCTGGGGGTGTAGCTCAGCGGGGCGGGGCTCATGCTTGCCTAGCCTGTGCAAAGCTCTGAATTTGATCCCGGCATCCAATAAACCTATGTGGCTGTGCTCCTATTTAATCCCAGCACCAGAAGCTGAAGAGAGGATTGCAAACTCAAGGTTGTCCTCAGCTCTGTATCATATTTATGAATATACCTGAGACGCAGTGTCAAAAACAAAAAAAGAAAGAAAAAAAAAAGAAAAAGAAGTAACATTTGAGAAATAGATGCTGTTGGTTTTTTTTTTTTTTCAAATAGTACAATGTAAAATTTTTCTTTTTATTATCCATTTGGACCATCACTTCCTAGCTGTATGACTTTGATATGCAGCTCCCTCCCCCACTGCCACCCTCCCCTCCCCCACCCGCACTCCTGGGTTCTTTGTCTGGGTGTCTCATTTGTGTCTAGCACTTAGAGGGTGCTTAGCTCCTCCTCCCAATCCGCCAGGGCTGTCTTTATTCTCAGTCTAGCTGCGGCTGCCTTTGCTCCCCTGGCCACACCAGTGAGTCCTGGCTTCATCTGGGGTCCCTAGTTTTGGGGGTGACCCTGACCATCTCTGTCTCCAAGCTGGACCAGGAGGCGCCCCCATAGGACAGGAACCAGAAATGGGCTTCCAAGTAAAGTCTCCGCCAGGCGGCAAGCTTGCGGTCCTCATCGCGCGGCTGCTCGTCCTCATTACGCCATGGCATCTGAGGCCCAAATGTGCGCTCTCCGGACAGGACAGGGTTTTAGGGCCTTTGCTTTACGGTTCCGTAATCCTCACTTGGCAGAGAGGAAGTGTGGGTCAGCCTGGCCCCTCGGAGAGCAGAGCGGCTGGAGGCTCTGCCAAGGGGAGGCTCACAGCCCATCAAAAGCACCTTTGCCTCCAAGGCTGCCCAGTCCCTCACGAGGAGATAAATCACTGCGCGGATGAAAGGCTCAGGCAAGAAGCCTGTCTGAGGAGGAGAGAGGGGCCGAGGCCTCTTTCCGGGACTCCCGCAGAGCTGGCCTCTGGCTCAGAGCAAGCGGCCTCCAGGTCTCCCCTGCTCAGCTCCACACACTGTCCAAGCCCCTGGCTTCAGCCCTGAACATGTGCTGGACTTGAGATGGCCCTCAAGCCACCCACCCAAAGCAAACGGATGGATCCTGACTCCTATATCCGCCCTACACCGCACAGAAAGCCTGGAGCTTAGAAGGGCCCTCTGCTCAACACGCTGATCTACCCTCTTTTTAAAAGTTTTATTTTGGCTTTCTTGTTTGTTTTGGTTGGTTGGTTGGTTTGTTTGTTTTTTGTTTGTTTTTTAAGACAGAGTCTTGCAGTGTAGCTCAGGCTAGCCTGGAACTGACTACATGACCCAGGTTGGCCTCAACCTTTTGTCAATCTTCCTGCCTCAGCTTTCTGAATATTAAAATGGCAGCAGACCTGGTTCAGTGGAAATTCTCCATAACTTTTGCCCAGAAAGCCCCACTCTGTTGGCTGTGGACATCAAGGCCATAGACGCTCAAAGCCTTAGCACAGGCCAGCACAGGGCATGGCTGTCCCTTCCCAGCCAGCACCACACACAGGGCAGGTGCCTATGCCACCTCAACACAACAATGACAACGGTCAGTGCAACGGTCAGTGTATGCTATTAAGACAGGCTTTTTGAGGCTTGGGAGGAAAGAGGTAGAAGACAGACAGACAGACACAGACACAGACACACACACACACACACACACACACACACACACACACACACACACACACACACACACAAAGTGGCCCTTCAGCCAACCTGGAAAATCAAACCTGTAGCTTTACCTGGGCTCCACCCAGCAGGTAGCTTGTTCTCTGCTGCCATCTGCTGGCTGGAACGGGGAACTGCAGCACAGCTGTAAAAAAAACAAAACTTTTTGTTTGTTTTTGTTTTTCTAATAATTAGAAAGTGATGGGACACAGGAGCTGGAGAGAGGCTCAGCAGTTAAGAGCACCAGCCACTCTTCTAGAGGACCAGAGGTCAACTCTCAGCACCCAACGTGGCAGCTCACACCTATCAGTAACTCCCCTTCCAGGGCATCTGCCATCATCATAGACATTCATGTAGGCAAAATACCAATGAACATCAAATAAAAATAAATTATAAAAAAGAGTCACACTAAATATTTTCCAGGTGGTGGCAGCACACGCCTTTAATCCCAGCACTCGGGAGCCAGAGGAAGGTAGACTTCTGTGAGTTCAAGGCCAGCCTTGTTTACAGAGTGAGTTCCAGGACAGCTAGGGCTACACAGTTAGCACCCATGTGGGGAGACATGAACGAGAAGTAAGAAAAATACATCGATCCTCACCAGTGCTAAGGTCAAGGAAGGGTGCGGTGAAGCGGCCAGCTGCTCTTCCAGAGGTCCTGAGTTCCCAGCAGCCAGTGGTGGCTCACAACCATGTGTAACTCCAGTTACAGGAGATCCGAAACCCCCTTCTGCCCTCTGCTATCCTCTGTGGTCACTAGGCAGGCACACGCCAAGCACTCGTATCCAAAAAATAAAATTAAAAAACCCAAGGTGGGACCAGAGGGTAGGGAACTGAGCCTGATTAAGACAAAGTGTGTCTGGGAGCAGCGGCAGGGCTGCCCGGCTGGAAAGCTGCCTGGGGGAGGGACAATGTGCGGCCCCTTAGCCCAGCTTCCAACCCTCGTCCCTGACTCCTTGGGACAACATTGGGGAATGTCTTCTCTTGGCCTGAGCCTCAGTTTCCCCCGTCAGGAAAGCGAGGACAATAACAGTGGCGTTATGAAGCCGTGCTGGGGTCCTGGGTGGGGAGGCTTTCTGACCAGTCTAATCCCTCCCAGGCTTTGAATTGCTCCCCAACGCTTGCTCTAGAACCTGGTAAGCATTGCAGAGGGCTCATCCCATGGAACCTTTGGGAGGCCTTGCCAGCTGGCATTCCAATGGGTTTGCTTCCCACTTTACTATGCACAGGAAAACTGAGGCCCAAGAGGTCAGCATACCTCAGGAGCAGCAGAGCTGGGCAGCAAGAGGTCTACGGGTCTTTCCTCCCCAGGACCAACCTGTCTACTACCGCACCCCAGCCCACCTCCATCTACCCTTCCAGGCTTTGCCACCTACACATGGAGGCAAGAGTAGAACCAAGGACTTGGAGTGTTCCAGGGTTCCCATCCCAGGACAACATGTGTTTTGAGCCATGCTCCTTCATGCTGAGCCCGACCCCTTCACGCTGAGCCTGACTCCCTCACGCTGAGCCCGACTCCCTCATGCTGAGTCTGACTCCCTCATGCTGAGCCCGACTCCCTCATGCTGAGTCTGACTCCCTCATGCTCAGTCTGACTCCCTCATGCTAAGCCTGATTCCCTCACGCTGAGCCTGATTCCCTCATGCTGAGCCCAACTCCCTCACTCTGAGCCCGACTCCCTCATGCTGAGTCTGACTCCCTCATGCTGAGCCCAACTCCTTCATGCTGACCCTGACTCTCTCACTCTGACCCTGACTCTCTCATGCTGAGCCTGATTTCCTCACTCTGACCCTGACTCTCTTACTCTGACCCTGACTCCCTCAGACTGAGTCTGACTTTCATGCTGAATCCAACTCATAACAAACCTGACTTTTGACCTCATACCAGTTTGCCTGGACCTTTATGACCATACGATGGTTAATCTCAGTTGTCAATTTGAGATCCAGAATCACCTGGGAGATATCCTGATTAGGGTAATTGAGGAAGGCAGGTGTGGCCTCTGTGGGCGGTGGCATCCTGGCCTGTATAAAGAGTCTGTATAAAGTAAGCTGTGTGCTGGTATCCAGCGGAGTGTTTGATAGCCTCAAACTGTGAGCCAAGGTGAGCCCTGTCTCCCTTAAGTTGTTTTTGGCAGATATTGTATCAACAGGAGAAGGAACACCCAAAGCCCCACAGCCTGGGACTTCCCATAGATCCAGGCAAGCCTGTAAGAAAGCATATCCCCATTCTCCAGGGGAGAACGGAGGCTCAGAATACACACACATGTGCCCAGGGTCCTCCTCAGCAGAGAAGGGCAGGTGTGTGGGCTGCAGAACTGTTATCCAGCTAAGGGAGCTGGCAGTGGGAGCCATAAAGGCTCAAGGCATCAGTAGGCCTGTGTCTGGGATGCACCGTCTGCCCCGCAAGCCTGTGTGTCTCACTATTGAACTGTTGGCCTGATGGCACCACAAAGGACAATGGTGGGAGCAAATTGGAACCTGCCCAGCGCCTGGGGCCTCGCCTGTTCAGTCTCATCTTCCAAGGTGCAGATGGAGAGATAAAGTCAACCTCGGTTAAAGGCCCTGAACACTCAGGCCGTGTGTGTGTGTGTGTGTGTGTGTGTGTGTGTGTGTGTGTCTGTCTGTCTGTCTGTCTGTCTGTCAGGGCAGGGTGCTCTATGTTCCCCTCAGTGAGGCCCTGAACACTCAGGCCCCGTGTGTGTGTGTGTGTGTGTGTGTGTGTGTGTGTGTGTGTTGGGGGCAGGTGCTCTGTGTTCCCCTCAGCAAGGGGCTTTTGGAAGGTGTGTGTGTGTGTGTGTGTGTGTGTGTGTGTGTGTGTGTTGGGGGCAGGTGCTCTATGTTCCCCTCAGTGAGGCCCTGACCACTCAGACCCCATGGGTTTGCAGTGATTGTGTGTGTGTGTGTGTGTGTGTGTGTGTGTGTGTGTGTCTGTCTGTCTGTCTGTCTGTCTGTCGGGGCGGGGTGCCCTGTGTTCCCCTCAGCACCTCTGGTTGTCTTTTGTGACCTGAGCATACATGACGGCAGAGGCATGGGCCACAGTTTTCCCAGCTGACCCTTCCTATTCTACCTGAGATAAGTCAGCTTATAAAGAGGAGGCAGTCCTCTCTGGGACACAGCTCGGTGGCAGGGAGGCCTTCGGCTAGGCCTAGCCTCGGAAAGGTCCCCTACTTCCCCATAGCAGCACCCTGGGGGGCAAACTTTTCAACACAGGGGTCTCTGGGGACAGTCCAGAGCAGCCATAAGATTGAAACCTTGGGCTTCGGGCCAGACGGGACTGAGACAGAAGCCAGCCTGGCGTGTCCACTGTCAGCCCTCATCCACCAGGGAAGCAATTACGATGCTGACTTCGTCCTGTGGCCCAGTGAGACCAAGTCCATCGGCCCCACTTTTCACAGATGGCTAAGCTAAAGCTGAGAAAGAGTGGCCAAAGCTGAGGGCGGAGTGTCTTCATCTTCAAAGGTTCCCAGACTCAGAGAGCCAACCCGCCGAGGAGCCCTCAGCCGCTAAACGGAGAGCTGGCTTGACGTCAGCTCAGTTTGACTGGCAGTTTGAGTCTCCCAGTATGGAGAGCTGTTGGGGCAACTGGACCCCCAGGGTAGGCAAGGGCAGGACCCGGGACTCCTGGCTTTCTAGAGTTGGACAGTTCTCAATCCCTAGGCTGACCCACTCTGAGCTCATCATCACCCTGGGAAGCTGAGAACGTTCCTCTCTGGTCTCTGTGAGGTAGGAGGCGAGGATCCAGAACGGGCCTGTGGAGATGCAGGATGCGGGCGGTGTTCCCCTCAGTGGCCTTGCTGAAGGGGCCACACTGCAGAGTCCTGAAGAGGAGACGGAGGACTGGTAAGGACCTGCCAAGGGTTCCACACAGAGACGGGGCACCTGCTCACAGAGCCCATTTCTCTGTGTCGAGCCTCAGTTTCTGAACTTGAGCAGAGCCACATTGGTTGATCCGGGTGGGGTCACAGCCAAGACTGGAGACCCAATCCCAGGCAGCTATGAGCCAGGCAGAGCCAAAGGACACACTATACTGGGCCAACCAGGATGAATGGGAGAGTCAGAAAGGGCAGAGGAAAGCCAGGCCTCACGGATGGGGGATGGGGGATGGGGGGTGGGGGATGGGGGGTGGGGGATGGGGGATGAGGGAGATAGGGCAGGGCACCGCTTCAGCCGCAGTCTAAAACTCTAGTGAGGGAAGACAGGAGCCATGGGTTGAGCGTTCAGGATGCAGAGCATGTGGCGGACAGCAGGCAGGGCCCTAGGCCACGACTCTGAACTCTTCCCTGGAGGAGTAGGGCAAGGACAGGAGCCAGGCTGACAGTAGGCAGCAGACAGAGGGGGAGGGGCCGCAGATGAGTGGCAGGTGGGGGCTGGGGAGGCAGGAGACAGATGCGGTCTGGACGGGGAGGAAACAGAGAACACGATGGGAGATAAGATGTCGGAGATTTCAGTGACTGAGCTGCAAGGGGCAGTCTGCTGCCTGGGAGTGGGCAAAGAGACCCCAGGAGGGACCAGGGACAGCTCCAGGCCAGTTCTCCCCCAGGGCACTTTCCTGCTAGATCCCCAACCATTGTCCCATTCTCTCTCCAGTCCTGTCCCACTGTCACAAGCCACAGTTCACCTTGTCTCCACTCACGTCCCGCTGTGTCCGTGTCCCTGACTATCAGTGAGCATGCCTGCCACACCTGTGTCTCCTCATCTGTATCCCTGCATCGCTGACCGGCCTGCCTGTTACCCAGGGACACAGCTTGTGACACTGAGATCAGTGTCCCTGAAGGGGAGTCCAAAGCCCACCTGGCCTCACTGACCACCGTAGGCGCAGCCTGACACCCACCACTTCAACAAGAGGGAGCAGAGGGAATTGAAGGTCCTCTGTTATCTGTCACCATGAGCCACCATGCTATGTTGCAGCTAGAGACCATCCCCAGAGGCTGATGCCACCCGCCTTAGACCTTCAGCCTCCCAGACTGAACGACATAACCCCTTTTCCTTGTTAGGTAGCCAGCATCTAGTTCTTTGTTGGAGCAGTATACTGGAGCAGAGCAGGGCCATTGCTCTCACTTGACTTTGGTTGCTAAGGTTTCCCCAATCTAAATCCTGGGCTTGTACTGTGAAGAGCTGGCCTAAAAAGCCCCTGTGCTCCTCCGCACATCCCTTGTAAAGTGAAGGTCCTGTTTCCCTCGGACACCAAGATCCAGCATCCCAGTCAACACTGAAACTCCCTCCTTCGGTACTGACTCAAAGGCATGAAGAGCCCTAAGTGTCTGGGTGGGCATCTTAACAATGGGATCCTTGTTGTACCCACTAGCGGTATCATCCTTCTCCTAGAACTAAGACCCCTAAGCCAGCAACCTAAGCACAACAGAACAAGGCCAGCAAAATGGCCCAGCAGGTAAAGGCACTTGCCACCAGCCCTGGGGACCTGATTCCAATCCCCAGATCCCAAGTAATGGAAGGAAAGAACTTTGGCAGAGTTCTCCACATGCATGTTGTGCTACACATGCATGTACACATACACACACACAAACACATACAAAAATGAATGAATGAGTGGATGGATGGGTGGATTGATTGATCGATCAATCGATATAGATAGATAGATAGATAGATAGATAGATAGATAGATAGTTTAAAAATCTAACCAGATTTTTAAAAGAGCAAATTCCAGAAACTTCAGAACCAATTTAGACAATTTTCATTAAAACTTCGTTCCCCTAGAGCTCTTCTCAGTACCAAATCCTGCTAGCTGACTGCAGTGTCAGATATGTGATGTACAGAACTAAATGCACACACACCTGTATGCATTCATCTCAGGTTTTCCTCACAGCTGTATACAATGTTACCATTGGAGAGAAGATGGCAACAGTGTGACCTCTTGGCCTTGCTCCTTGCAACTGTTACCTAAAATTAAAAGGCCTAGTTTTCTTAAAAAAAAAAAAAAGTCATGGGATGTCCATCTAAAATAAGGCGTCAACTGTTAACAACAGGGGGATTCTGGGTGCATCCATCTGGATCCCTAATGGCTCACTGTGAGTCGATGTTAGCAAGCAGTGCCGGCCAATGGGAATACAAAAGGAATGTCATTCCAATTTTCTGTGAGCTGGGGAGATGGCTCAGTGGTTAGAAGTGCTTGCTCCAGCAGCAGAAGACCTGAGTTTAGACGTTCCGAGCACCGTGCTGCAACTCCAGTTCCTACAGTTCCAGGGGGATCTTAATCCTCTTCTGGCCTCCAAGGGCACTGTACACACATGGTGCATAGAGACATTTATGCATCAGAGCACCCATGTACATAAAATAAAAACAAGTAAATTCTAAAAAGAGCTGCAGTAGAAAGGAAACAGTGGAAGGGCCGGAGTGATGGCTCAGTGGTCATTAGCCATATGGGCCTCTCTCAGGCTGGGTCCTACGCCCAGTGGAAATCCACACGCACTGCCCGGACGCTCTGTGTGCTGGCTGGTTTCACGTCAACTTGACACAAGCTAGAGTTATCGGCAAAGAGGGAATCTTAATTGAGAAAATGCTTCCATAAGATCTGGCTGCAGGACATTTTCTTAATTGGTGATTGATGTGGGGAGGGCCCAGCCCATTGTGGGTGGTGGTCCTGGGTTCTATAAGAATGCAGGCTGAATAAGCCATGGGGATCAAGCCAGTAAGCAGCACCCTCCATGGCCTCTGCATCAGCTCCTGCCTCCGGGTTCCTGCCCTATGTGAGTTCCTGTCCTGACTTCCTTCAGTGATGAACAGTGATGTGGAAGCATAAGCTAAATAAACTCTTTCCTCCCCGAGTTGCTATGGTCATGGCGTTTCATCGCAGCGACAGAAACCCTCACTAATACATTCTGGAAGAGTAGGCGGGAGGTGAGAAATGACACCGTGAGACAAGTGTGTCCCCTAAAAGTGTAAAAGACATGGCAATAGCGGTCCTGTGAGACTCAACAACTGGCCAGCTCCAGATGCCAGGCCAGCTCAGAGACACACGTTCATTCTGGCTCTGCCTCCTCAGTCCACACCTGTCAGAGCCTTACTCCATGGAAATGCCTTTAGTTAGGGCCCTGCTTTCTTGGAAATCCAGGCTAAGACAGCCCTAGTACAACTGCTTTCTGGGGTCCTGCCCAGGCTCCCCACCTCCGCACCTGGCTCATTGTCACCCTCTATCGGCTGCCTCTCTTGTGCTCTGACAACCTAGTCCATTTCTCCTAGATGAGGCTCTGCGAGACTTCCATGCCTGACAGCACTCGCGGCTGTGATTGGAGCCTTGCTGAAGGGATGTCACTGAGGGTGGGCTTTGAGAGCGTATAGTCTCACCTCACCTTGAGTTTGCTCTCTCTGCTTTCTGCTTGTTGTTACCATGCTCAACTTCTGTCTCCCCTCCCCACTACTGTAACAGGCTAATAATAGACTCTCATCTTTCTGGAACTGGAAACCTAAATCAACCACTGGGGGAGGGGCAGGGTTCTCTGTGTAGCCCTGGCTGTCCTGGAACTCTGTGTAGACCAGGCTGGTCTTGAATTCACAGGGATCCATCTTCCTCTACCTCCCAAGTGCTGAAATTTAGTGTGAGCCGCCGCCATTACCCAACTATTCTGTAAGTTTGTCTTGGCTGTAGTATTTTGTCACAGCAACAGAAAAGTAACTACCACAGACAGAAACACTCATTCTTCCTTAGGAAGGAAGACATGACAGCCATATTGATTAAACACAGCTGAAGTTGCTGAGGTGGCACAGAGGAGAAGCAGAACCCTCCCCCCAGGAAGCGGAGACCAGCTGTGAACCGGAGGGCCTTCTCCCTGAGGGGTAGACAGGCAGTGGGCCCCAGCAATTCCCATCAGCCCGCGGGGCACTTACAACCCACTCCAAGCTCACAGTGGTTTGAATGAAAATGGTCCCCATAGTCTCATAGATTTGAGTACTTGGCCACCAGGGAGTGGCACGATTTGAAAGAATTCAGTGGTGTGGCCTTGTTGGAGGAAGTGTGTCACTGAGAGTGGGCTTTGGAGTTTCAAAAAGCCCTTCCTGCTGCCCGTGGATCTGGAAATAGAATTCTACTTCTTCAGCACCGTGTCTGCCTGCCCACCAACCTGTCTCTCGATATGCTGATAATGGATCGCATCTCTCAAATTGTAAGCAAGCTCCCAATTAAATGCTTTATTTTACAAGAGTTGCCAAGGTCATGCTGTCTCTTCACAGCAAAAGAACACTAAAACAGAAGCTGTCATTTGGGATCAAGGTATTGCTCTGACAGGCCTGACCAGCTCAAGAAGTTCCAGAGAGAAAGAATATTAGTAACCCAGAGACCAGTCTTATGCTATTTGGGTGAAGAATGTGGCTCCTTTTGGCCTTGTCTTAAAAAATCTGCCTGAGGCTAAATTGAAGAGTTTTGAGTTAATAGCATTGGCAGAGGAGACTTCAAGACAGCCTGGTGTTGACTCTGTGGTCTTAGTGCTCACTCTCAGACAGATCTATAAAGGAAAAGAGAGAGCTGAGGGAAAAAATGTAAAATGTACAGTTTGAGGAGAAAAGGGGAACCAGAAAGTATAATAGAGCTAAGAGTTGAGTCCAGTGCCCAGGGAGATAAAGTTTAAAGGAAAACCTGAAGGTAAATGAAATAAAGGGAGTGGTAACCTCGGGGCAAGACCCCACCCAGCTAAGCTTCCAGTTTGTCAGAAGGAATTAAAGAAAAGTTTAGACAAGGAAGGAAACCACCGAAAGCAGAAAAGGCTACTGAAAACGTGTCTGAAGGAGGGGGCCGTGTTCCAGCCCAGCAAATAGAGACCTTGACAGCTTCAGCCACAAGGTTCTGGCTTTAGAGTCAAGGGTACAGGAAATGGGCTGTGGACTCTTCCTCTGTGGATTTTGTTGGAGACCCCAAGATAGTGGAAATGCCAGAGCCATGGGATACCTGCTGAGGAGAGCTGCTACCGGGGAGTGGAAGCAGCCCAAGAGAGAGAAGTGTGCTGCAGTCAACAAACCTGAAAGGAGTTGGAGCCATGAAGAGAACTTTGGCATCAGATGTGGAGATGCGGAATTTGGAGTTTGCCCAGCCGATTTCCAATCTTGCTTTGGTCCAGTATTTCCTCACCGTGCTCCCTTTTCTCCATTTTGGAACTGGAATGTATATCCTGTGCCATTGCATGTTGGAAATATGTGATCTGCTTTTTTATTTCGATCTTACAGAAGTTAGAGTGAAGAGTTTGCCTCGAGACTCTGAAGAGACTTTGAACATTTAAACAGTGTTGCGACTGTGATAGAGGATGGGAACATTACTAAGACTAAATTACTAAAAGACTAAATGCTTTTTGCGTTATGTATGTACAACCCTCTGGGGGCCAGGAAGTGGGATATGGTGGTTTGAAAGAAAATGGCTCCCATAAGCTCATAGATTTAAATACCAGAGAGTGGCACTATTTAAAAAGATTAGGAGGTGTGGCCAAATTGAAGGAAGTGTCTCTGCGGTGGGGCTCGAGGTTTTCAGAAACCCATTCCAAGCCGAGTCTCTCTCATCCTGCTGACTGGATCTGGATCTGGATGTGGAGCTCACAGCTACCGTGTCTGCCCACGTGCCGGCAGGATTCCTGCCGTGCTGCAGTGTCTCACAGAGTGGAGGGGTGGAGGCTGTCCCGAGTCACAGAGCTAGGCTCACCTCTGTAGCCCATGTTGGAGATGGGGCTACTGCTGGCAGGAGCCCTGCTCTGAGGACAAGGGGTGACAGCATTGTTCTGATGCTGGGGCTTGGCCACTATTGAGCCACCCTGCCCTGTGTCCTGACATTACCACGCCCAGCCACGGCTGCACCCCACACTAATGGCCAGGCTACGGTGCAGCTTCCCCAGCTGTCCCTGGGTACCACACACTGCGGCCGCACACTGCCTCCTAGGAAGAGGAGGTCCATACTAGTCAGGGTTTGCTAGAAGAGCCAATGGAATGAATATATATTACAGTATATTATTAATATATTATAACATGTTCTGACATACATATATAACATATTTTTATATATCATGCTTTCATATATATTACAAAAGAGACTCTATTGCACTGGTTTCTATAATACGGGCTGGACAGGGTAACAATGGCCGTCTGCAGACGGATGGCACCTCAGCAGCCCCGATCTGGGCCTTAAGTCCTGGAGGATTCCTGGTGAGCTGCTAGTCTTTAACCTGACTTGAAAGCATAATGAAGCTGTATTCTGATGGGGGTGAAAGATGGTGGTGGTGGTGGTGGTGGTGGCGGTGGCGGCGGCGGCGGCGGCAGCAGCAGCAGAACTGTAGAGTAGACGCTCTTACCAGCAAGAAGCAAAGGCAGGCAAAGCGAGCTGCTTTTCCCTCGGACCCTTTCATATCCAGGCCTACTGTGAAGGTGCCCCTCACTCTGGCTGAGAGTCATCTCCCCTAGGTTAATCCTTCCTGGAAATACTCTGACTGGGACGCCAGACTCCTGGATGACTCCAGACCGAATCGGGCTGACAATGGAGATTAGCTATCTCCAGTCATTCACTCTCTTGTCTCTGCTGGGCCTGCTCGTCTATACCGAAGCCGAATCTGCACACTGCTTCCAAAGAGGGTGAAGCTTCAGCCACTCAGAGCAGCCGGAGCCCCTGTGCTCCTTCTAAAACAGCACTTGGCAAAGACATGACCCAGACTAACTGTGCTTCCTTGGTCTCCCAGAGACGGTGCCTTGACTGACAGATCTGTGCATTCCAAGACTGTTATAGTACCTGAACCCACAGGATCTGGGACAATCTGCCCTTCTGGCCAGGCCACATCTCCATGCAAGGCTCCAGCTACCCTAGAGCTGAATTAGAACCCCCAGAGTCTGAGTTTTCGAGACAGCCCCTCTCTCGGAAATGAGGTCATCACCGTACAGGCAACAAATGTGCTCTGCCACCCAACGTTGTCATTGCCTCTGCTCCAGGATTTGTAGAGTCTGAGATGCTGCCATCTCCCACCGTCACCCTGCATAATGCCCCGAGTGGCCCCTGGGCCCTATGCCTGTCACATTCGGACTGTGGCTTCACCCTGCTATACAGGTCCAGAAACACTGTAAAGTCTGGAAGAGCCTGCTGCACCACCAGACACATGGACACCAGGACTGTGGCATAGGAAAGGTAAAAGGGGGCCAGGGAAATGACTTGGCCACCAAAGGCTAGCCCTGCAAGCACAAGACCCTGATTTTGATTCCCCCAAACCGATACGAAAGGCCAGGCGTTGCGGCTCACTGGCCAGCCTGCCCGGTAAACTTCAGCTTGTAGAGACAGTGTCTTAAGAACCAAGATGAATGAGACCTGAGGAACAACACCTAGAGTTGTCCTCTGGCCTCCACATGTACATGAACATACATGTACACTTGTATACATATGACCATGCATGCACGCGCACATACAAAGAAAGAAGAAAACATGATATCATTCAAGGGACACAGTAACTTTTAAATATTTTTATTACTTCTTAATCATATGAGAGTTTTGCCTGCCTGCATGTATGTGCACCACATACATGCCTGGTCCCCTGGAATTGGAGTTTCAGAGGGTTGTGAGCCACCAGGCTGGGAACTGACCCTGGGTCCCCTGCAGGAGCAATAATCACTCTTAACCTGTGAGCCAACTCTATCCCAGGACTCAGTAACACTTTAGGAGCTGACCACAAGAAGAAAACTTACAAGTTGCCACAAAAGGAATTCAAAGTAGCAATCCTATGGAAATGCTATGAAATAGGAGAAAATGCAAAGTAGGTGAAATCAGAAATAAGGTCATGATTGGCACCAGAAACTGAACAAAGGCACAATGAACAAAAGACCGACCTGGAGATGGAAGCTCAGTGACCTGCTAGCTCAGCGCATAGGAGGTGCAGGCTGAAGGGTCAGAAGTTCAAGGTCAGCCTCATCTCTATAGTGAGTTTGAGGCTAGCCTGTGCTACACGAGGCCCTGCCTTTCTCACATCCCAAAGGGAAGTAAACAGAAATCTTAGAGCTATAAAAATTCAGTGATTGATGTAAAAATATAACCTCAAGCTAAAGAGAGAATCTCTGAACTGGAAGATGGGTCTTTTGAAAAGACCTAGTTAAAAAAATAGATAGATGGAGAGATGGGTAGATAGATAGATAGACAGACAGACAGGGCATCACTAAGTGACCAAACCCTCACATTTTAAGTTTCAAGAGACAAGGTAAAGATTAAAAAGTCTCTTTAATTAAATAATGGCTAAAAACTTTCCAAGCTTTGGGAAAGATGTGGATATTGAGAGACAGGAAACTCAATAGCCCACGAACAGACTGAACCCAACCCAAAGTCCTCACTATAAAATATAATGCACCATGGTGGTGCGTGCCTGAAATCCTTTGGAGGTTGGAGCAGGAAGATCATGAAAGATCATGAGTTCTAGGCTAGCCTGGGCTACATGGCTGACTGTTTTTAAAGCCATCTGCATATCAAATATTTACATTAGAGTTCATGACAGTAGCAAAATTACAGTTATGAAGTAGCAACAAAAATAATTCTATGGTTAGGGGTCACTACAACATGCCGAACTATATTAAAGGGTCACAGCATGAGGAAGGCTGAGAACTACTGCTTAGGAGGTAAAAGTGCCAGCCACAAAGGCTGACAGCCTGAGTTTAATCCCTGGGACTCAGATAATGGAAGGAGAGACCTGAATCTCACAAGCTGTCAAATGACTTCCATGCCTTTTGATAATTTTCTCCTCAGAGGGAGGGACTAGACAGTGTCTGTCCTTCTAAGGTCCCAATGACAAACTAAACTTTGATTCTACCAAAGGCCTCAGACCTGGATAACCGATAAATTGATTTGTGGCTTTCTTGCAGAGCATGGGTGACAGGCTGCTTACAGGAGTGTGGGACACCCCAAGCCAGTTCCACAGGAAAGTCTTCACTCAACATGCGTGATGGTTTCCCCACACGTATCCAGACGGAGCCTGCCCCTAGTCTTCCCCAGTCTACAGATGCTAGCTCCTCCCTAAGGCCCCCAAGGCCAGATGCAGTTCATCAGAACTGCATATAAGTAGCTGGGATTCTGGACTGATGGAATCTCAAGTGAGAGTCCAGTGACACCTCCCAGCCCTCCTTTTAGAAGTGAACATCAACAGTCAACAAGCCCAGCTGTGGTGATCTTCTGCAGCAGACACAACTAGTCTCATGAAGATGGCAGGTGCTCTGCTCAGAGGACAGTGCTGTGCAACAAACATGTGTAGTATCACAATGCACATACACACATGTACACCCATATACACACATATATATACATATATATACATATATTCACACATATACATACACACATACATACACACAAACATGCACACACACATATATGTACATAGATAAATGTATGCATACATATACACATACACACATAAGCATATGCACATATACATACACACATGTACATAATACATACACACAAACACACATATACATACATATATACATGTATAGATACATATACACACATGCATACACACAAACACATATACATATATACACATATACATGCATGCATATATACACACATACATACATGCATATATACACACACATACATATACACATACACCCTCTCTAAATGTTATAAAAATAAAATTTAAAGGGCTGGCAAAATGGTTCAGTGAGTTAAATCACAAGGACCAGAGTTCAAATCCCAGCACTCACACAAGAAGTTAGGTTTCCCTAAAAATACCTGTAACCCCAGCTCCAAGAACAACAAGTTGCTTCTTGTCAGATATTTTGGTGGCAGCAACAAGAAAGGTAATGAATCTGATCATTAATGTAAAACAAATGAATGTATAAGATTTCCTGGGATGGTAGTTACAGTTACTGCTGATGAAACACCATGACCAAACACACCTTGGGGAGGAAAGGGTTTATTTGGTTCACACTTCATCATCACCGCTCATCCCTGGAGAAATGAAGACAGTGGGGCTGGAGAGATGGCTCAGTGGTTAAGAGCACTGACTGTTCTTCCGGAGGTCCTGAGTTCAAATCCCAGCAACCACGCGGTGGCTCACAACCATCTGTAATGGGGTCCGATGCCCTCTTCTGGTGTGTCTGAATATGGCTACAGTGTACTAATACAAATACAAATAAATAAATCTTTTTTTAAAAATAGATAAACATTTAAAAAAAAAACAAGAATAAAGAAATTAGGATGGGAACCTGGAGGCAGTGACCATGGAGGGGTGCTGCTTACCAGCTTGCTCACCATGGCTTGCTCAGCCTGCTGTTTTCTTACAGAACTCAGGACCAAAGCCTGGGGATGGCGCCACCCACCGTGGGCTGGGCCCTCCCCACCAGTCACTGATGAAGAAAAAGCACAATAGGCTTGCCTGCAGCCGGATCTTATGGAGGCATTTCCCAAGGGAGGCTCCCGGCCTTCAGATGACTCTAGTTTGTGTCAAGGTGACATGACAAAGGCAAATACAGAATTAAACTCAGAATATCCCCACACTGTAATGACACAGTGTAAGTCAGAAATCTTTAATATGAAAGTTAGCACAGTTTAAAAAAAATACAAGGCTGGAGAAATGGCTCCAAGGTTAAGTCCCTCTCAGAGGTCTCTAGCTCGGTTCCCAGCACCCAGATCACGAGCACCAGGGAATCTGACGTCCTCTTCTGCCGCTGAGGGTACCCGTACACATGTGCACAGCCCCACACATCGACACATGTGCACATAACTTAAAAAAATAAATCTTTTAAAAACATACAAAGAGGAGTTAAGTACCTTAACATAAGATGTAAATTGTGATAGCCAAACTAGAAATTCTAGGGGAATATCAAAGCGTGGAGCTTGGGAATGCAAGTAGAGATATCATCAGTGTAAAACACTCTACCTGTCTGATGTTCCTACAAGCCTCGCTGTCATCAGAACAGTATAGCCCAAACTATAAAGAGAGAGTTAGCTCTGAGGAAAGTCACGAAGCCTGGTCTGTGCCTCACAAGCGTAACCTCAGCATTTGGGAAGCAGAAGCAGGAGGATTCCCTTTAGTCTGAGGCCAGAATGGATTATGTAGACTGACCAGTCTATGCTGCAGAGGAAAACCCCGTGTCTCAAACAAAACAAAACAAACAAACAAACAAGCAAACAAACAAACAAACAAACAAAAACCGGAAGGAATGAAAGAGAGGAGACAGACCACAGAGTAAGCTGTAAGCAGCTAACAAAACGGCAGGGTAAAACCTTAACTACCAATAGTACCTTAACTATAAATACATTAATGAGGAGTGAGGATTAATTAAGAAGTAAGGCCCAGGGAAATGGCTCTGACAGCAAAGCGCTTCCTGAACGATCCTGAGGATCTGAGTTCAGGTCCCCAGCATTCATGTTCTGTATCCTTAGCACTGTGGCTGGGGTTTGGGAGTTGAGACCAGATGTCTGAAGCTCCGCTTTCACCCACAGACCACAGAGAATTGCCTGTGTCACCAAACACATAATTTCTGTGACACTTGTGGGGATCCTCAGAGGCTCTGGGATCCACCGGAAGTACCCAGCATGCATCGCAGCACTTCGGGAAAAACCCATGATGCCAGGCGTGCATCTCACAGCACAGGGACCAACACCGCTCCGCTCTCCAACTGCGCATGGGCAAACCAAGTAGCCACTCTGGACCTGGAGCCGGCAGAGCACGGCAAGCATGCTTGAGAAGCCAGGGGAGGGAGGCATCTCTCCAGTCAAGAGTAAAGGCAGCACCCAGGCTGAACCTGCCACCCAAGGTGGGTCTCTCAGCCACAGGGACAGTTCTTGAGGGAAGTCTGTAGCTCTGGCCCGTGCAAACGCAGAGAAGGAAAATCCATTCGGGGCCAAGAGCTCCGTCTGAACTTTGTCCTTTTCTCAAGCAAAAGAAAATATTATTTCACCCTCTAAAGAACCACACATAATAACAGGCGAAATGTCAAGACCAATGTTGATATAAACCCCCAAGGAAAACAAACATCTCCGTACCTTCTCTGTGGCCTCCCCACCTCACCCTGCTCGGCTAGTTTAAACAGACCTAGCAGTGGGTAGAGGGAAGGCAGGGACGCCTGCCTGGCCTGGGGCCGGACTGCCGCTCAGCTCTAAGGGCCTGGAGATGAACCCGGGAAAGACACACAAACAGGCCCTACGTTTAAGCTCTTGAGCTCACTCACTGGCTGTGTGACCTTGAGCAAAGAGTCTGACCTCTCTGAGCCTGCTATCTCTTGGTAAACGGCAGAGAGAGACAGCCTGGGGTAATGTAAGCAGCCGGCACAGAGTGCTGGCCACTGGTGATCATAACTCTCTCCAGTCAGGTCTCCGGAGTGGGAGAGGAGTGAGGTCTGTGTCCTTCTGAGATGTATGACTGAATTCTTGAGCAACTCCTAAGCTGGGTGCCCAGGACTAGCCCAACTACCTCAAGGGGCCCAGGCAGCCCTGAGAGATGGATCTTTGTCAGTTCCTTGTTATAAGATGGAAGAGGAGGGTGCAGTCCTGTCAGGCCACAGCCTGGAAGAGGAGATGTGACTTGAGGACTAACCTCGCCCGGGACGCTGAGCATCCTGGGGTAGAAGAGGGTGGAGTACACATTCTAGCCCTTGGACCACCTGACTCCAGGTTGGCCTGGAGTTCAACATGTAGCTGAGGCTAGCTTGAACTTCTGGGATCGTGGGAATTTATTTTATTTATTTATTGATTGATTGATTGATTGATAGCCTCTCCTTTTCTGAACTGAAGGCACAGAAAATGTTTAACGAAGGCACAGAATCAGATTCTTGCCAGGTCCCGATTCTAAAGTTCTGTCAGTATGGGGAAGGGGCACAGGAAGACATGACATCTTTATGACTGTCCCATATGTACAGACTCGGGACGAAGGCATGCGTGGCTCACCTGGAGACAGAGGAAGGCTCAGCACATGCCTGCGGGCAAGGGTGCTCACCTACAGGCCGTTTCGATACCCAGTGTCAGGAGAACCACAAGAGACGGTACTTGACTGCCTAACCCCGGGGGCGGGGCGGGGGTGCAGGGATAAGGGGGGGGCGGGGGGGGTACGTGGGAGCCACCGGCCAGCAGCTACCCTTGAGAAAGATCGCTGTGTGCACTGGAGAGCAAAGTTTGGGGAAGGCTGGTGATGTAGCCAGTGGGGAACAGGCAAAGCAGGCTGCAGGGCCGGTGGGAGAACGCTGCCCTGGCATGTAGGAAGGCCAGGGTTTGAACCTCGGCACCGCATAAACAGGTGTGGTGGAGCACACCTTTAACCCTAGCACTGAGAGGACCGGAAGTTCAAGCTTGGAATACATGAAACCGTGATGAGGATGGTGGTGATGAGGATGGTGGTGATGATGGTGATGGTCATGGTGATGACGATGGTGGTGATGATGATGATGATGATAGTGGTGATGATGATGATGACTGAGTTTGGTGACACACACCTTTAACCCCAGCACTTGGGAGGCAGAAGCAGGTGGATCTCTTGAGTTTGAGACCAGCCTGGTCTACACAGAGTTCCAGGCCAGCCAGGGCTACATAGTGAGACCCTATCTAAACATTGAATTGAATAAAGGAGGAGATGAAGCGGTGGCCTTGGGAATGCTGGGCAGAGGAGACTCCAGGAGAGGAAGGGCAGGCCTGGCTGCCAAGTTGTCAGCGGAGTGAGAGCGGTGAGGAGGAACTGTACAGGATGCTTCCCTTCATGGCTCACTGCCGCGGGCAGCAGTGCCCCGCCCACCTGGCGTGACATCAACCCACCGGCAAGGCGGCCCGTGGGGGCCTCTGGGATGTCAGGTTAAAGGAGAAGCGGGGGACAGGGGCAGGCTTGCCTGGGGGCCCTGGGGAGCATGGGGAGCTGGAAAGTGGGGGAGTGGGGGGTGGGGAGCGGGGAGGGGACGCAGGGGGTGGGGTCAAACGACTGCCACACAGGTCTCAAGGGCAACCGTGGGAAACAAAGTCAGAAGTCCTGGTCAGTGCAGAAGTCGCCATGTTGCCCCATCACATGCCCTCAGACCAGTTCCCCCAGGGGAGAGACGGAAGCCAAGCTGAGGAGATCCAGCCTGGTGCTGGGACCTGGGACCGCTGGAGATGGCAGCTTGGGGGAGGTTTGGGGACCAGAAGGGCTTTGATCTCCAAACGGAGCTTGGGCTCTCAGTGAGTCACAAACTCAACACATGGGAGCTGGCGGACGCCTGGGGGTATAGACGATCTCGTGGCGGGCTGGAGGGGTCTTCTGAGAGAAAGGGCACGGGCAGGAGCTGGACGGTGCCATGGGCTTGGGATTCTCACCGACCTAGCTTTGTGAACCCCTACACATCCACCACCAGACCTGCAGGGGACCTCCTGGTCCCCAATGCAGCATGAGGGTAGCAACTGTCCCTGCCCCATGGGAACAGATGCCTGAAAAACCAACACTTGGCACAGGGCCAGCAAGCGGGGGACATCGACAAATACTCTCAAATAAGAATAACAAATAATACGGAGTGAGCCAAAGGGGCTTGAGGCCGGGAAGCGGCAAGGTCAAATCTGTGTTTTAGAAAGGCAGGGCTGGAGGAGGAGGTAGCCTTGGGGAGAGATGAAAGGTCATGCCCTTCCTGAGGTATTTCTCTGAAGTCTGTGGGAAGTTTGTAGTGTCAGGTTAAGGATCTGATTGGTTCCATGTTTGGTTTTGATCTGGCTGTTTCCTCGAGTCCTCTCCCCCCGGATTTGGATTCGCAGGTCTAGCAGGAAGGCGGTGAGGGCTGCTGTCCAGTCAGGTTGCGAGAGAGGGTCCGAGACAGCTCCGAGGTGGACTTCAGCAAGGAAGCCAGCTGATGGGAGGAGAAGACGGAGAAAAGCAATTATTACAGACAGCATAGATTTGGGGACAGGGCCAGGAAGGTAGGGGTCAGACTCAGGGCTTCTGTCCCCCCTGGGACAGGGTTGTTGGACTCCTAGCCTGTCCCTTGGAGGACAATAAGTGGTGGGCTTCTTGCTGAACTAAGCCCTCCTTCCACAGGACATGGCTCACGGCTTCTACTCAGGAAGACACTAATCTCTCTGAGGGCACCCTGGGTCCATGGTTAGCCCAAAAGTCTAGGATCAGCTGAGAGAATAGAAGAAAGAAAAATAGCTAATATTCACATGGTATTCTTACCATGCACTGGGGTTTTCTTCAAATTCCCCGACCCTTGTGTAAAAGAGAAAGAGGCATTGCCTGGCTGTTGGAGTAGAGCCCATTTCCTAGAAGAGGCTTCATTCGAGACAGCAGAAAGAGCCTGGGCACAGGTGACCTCCTTTCCAGCTCTCTGTTAGCCTGCTGTGTGACCTTGGGTGAGAGGTTCACCCTCTCTGAACCCTCAGTCAGAGGTCTGATCCTCACGTGTGTGTTGGGCATCCCACTGGCTCCGGTCTGTCTTTAACCCCGCACGTAGTAGGTGCTCTCATGAAGGCCGGAGCCCTCTTCCCAGGGCTTCCCTGTCTGGGGTGATTATCTCCATGGAATCCACGCTGTGAAAATAAACATGAACTCAAGTGGCCCCAGTCTCCGTGGCAGCCAAAGGGAAGCTGGGTCCCCAGCCCATGTCTGTTCTAGGCAAGAACAAACGTTTCCCTGTAAGCTTGACTCCCCCCATTGGCTTCTGCAGCCAGCTGGAGTGGAGGGGGCAGGGCGGGGCAGGCTCGGAGCAGTGAGCTCAGCTGCCAGTCAAAACCCAGGCCTCCCTCCCCTCCCTCCTGCCCAGTCCCATGTCAGCACCCAGACAGGTAACCGGCCTACAGGGGCCAGCTGGCTCTAGTGGTTGGTTTGAGGAGAGAGAAGGCTTGCATGGTGGCCCTTGGCATGGTTGTTGTCACAGGTGCTATGATTGTCTGTCACCTCCACCCACTGGTCCCCATACTCAGAGCTCTCAGAGCTGGTGGGGAATGGGGCATCCCAGGACACAGGAAAACTCACCCAGAACTTGGTGCCTGAGACAAATGAGTTCAAACTCTGGCTCTATCATAGCTAGAGATCTTGGGAGTCTGGGGGCTCCAGTCCGGTCCTGCCTCTGTGGCATCCCGACATCCCGAGTCAGCACGGTGCTCCTGTCCTGGGTCCTGCAACATCCGAAGACAGCACAGTGTTCCTGGCTGCAGCTTGGACTCGTTAGAATGAGACAACCTCTGGGGGCTGGGGACAGACATGGGGTACGGTGAGGAGGACCTGGGAACCGGGGAGGTGATGGGAGCACGGTTGTGGGAAGGATGGAGATCCTAAGAGACAGTCCTCCCTGGGAGTCACACCAGGCAGGGCTGAGGAGCAGAGGGGTCTGGACACCACACGGCTGCTGAGTGGCCATGGACATGGTTCTGCTGAGGATGGGGGGAAGGACTCAGCCCTCCCTGTTGGCCCCAGTAGCCACGCTAGGGGGACCACACACACACCCAACCAAACATAAACCAGAAGAATGGCTGGACCTTCCTCTCAAGCCACCAAAGTGGGGGAAGTGCACAGGAGGGACAGGAGCAGAGGGGCAGCAGTCGGACCCCAGCCTGCATCTTTCTTTCCATGCGGGGGGGGGGGGGCAAGGTGGTGAACTGTGTCCCCAAAATACAGTGGCGGAGTTGACAATGGAGACAGTGAAGCGGCCAAGAGCAAAGCGACCAGGAGCTCATTCAGAGGACTTTGTCCACACTGCCATACTAGTAGGAACTGGAAATTCAACTGGTTTCCTTATTTTAACTGGACATTTTGCAATCTTACTAAAGTTAGCGGTTGGTTGGCATGAGACAGGGTCTTATTTAGCCCGTGCTGGCCTTGAACTCACGATCTTGCAGAAGAGGACCCTGAACTCCTGACCCCCCCCCCAGCTGCATTTCTCAAGCATTGGGCTCTCAGGTGAGCGTGCTAGGTCTGGCTCCTCGGCTCCTCTAACTTCCCTCGTGGGTTGCATAGGTTTCTCCACTCAATTGGCTACACCGTCTGCAAATAAACCCAATTGCACTTTTCAAAGCATGCATCTCTTTATTTATTGAGCATGTACACAGGTCTCTGTGTGCACGTGTATGAGCATGCATACCGTGGCATGTGTGTAGAGGTCAGGGGACAACTTGCAGAAGTCAGTTCTCGCCACCAGGTGGGTCCCAAGGATCGAATCCATGCCATGGGGCTTGGCAGGAGGCACCTTTAAACTCTGAGCCATGTACTGGCCCTGTGCTTCCCACCCCCTTTCAAAATAAAAAAGCAGCCAAGATTAACCTGTGGGGAAGACAGCTGGCCCACTCAGACCCTCAGGACCAGCCTTCTGCAGGCTACTGTCCTTGGAGATCTGATTACACTCCTCCCTTGCTGGGTGTCAAAGGGTTCTGTGACATCAAAGCTGAGAAGATGCCTAAATTTGGGATCAGAAACCAGGAAGCTGGCCCCTCCCCTGTGGGCAGAGACATGTAGAACCAAAGATCAGACATTTCAATATCCAAGTAACAGTAGTTTTTCTTTACTTTTTTAATATTCTACTTATTTATTGCAGAGGTACAACAGTATCTCATGGTACATCATGTGGAGGTCAGAAAATAACTTGTGGGAATTGGTTCTCTCCTATCACGTGGGTTCTGGGCCTCGAACTCTGGTCCTCAGGTTTAGCAGCAATCCCTTTAACCCACTGAACCATCTTACCAGCCCTTTTTCCTTTTCTTAGTACTGTGTGTGTGTGTGTGTGCATGAGTGCACACAGAAACACCGAGTGTAGTCTTCTGTGGCTCTCCACTTTATTTTTGAGACAAAGTCTCTCACTGATCTTGAGGTGCACGGTGGTGTACATCGAGTGGAGAAGGTGGGAAGGTCGGAAGTCAGAGTCCTCCTGGCTACACAAGACCCTGCCCTTTTAACCGTGCGGATCAGCCAAGGACTTCGTGATCAGAATGCCATTTGCACAAAATAACTAAGTGAATCTGAATAGCCAACAAAATGCTGCCCGTGGCCAGCACAATGCACTACAGACATCTTCATGATGTGTTTGATTTTTTTTTTAATTCTTAAAGTTATTTGGAGGGGCACACACATGTATATCACTGCATGTGTGTAGAGATCAGAGAAACACAAGAATCAGTTCTTTCCTTCTGTCTTGTGGGTCCCAGGAATTGAACTCAGGTCCTTGGCCTTAACAGCAAGCTTTTTCACCCGCTGAGCCATCTCACTGGCCCAACATGTTTAATTTATAACACTATGATTTCATCGTGGCGCGCATACACACACACACACATTTTTGTAATCTGAAAATGTCTGAGAAACAAATATTTCAAAATATTTACCTTTAAAGGTATGATTTTTAAAATGTCCATTTTTCCAACCCATTTATCTTTATTTTCCCTCATTTTCTACAGCTAAATTCATAAAAGTATAAATAACTTCCATTTATTAAGCATTTTCTAGATGTCAAATACCACACCAAAAGCTTTATGTTTCCTTTGTGGATTTTTACAGCATTTTATAGCATGTGTACTGGAGGCTGGGTATGTCTAATCTGAAAATCTGAGCTCCAAAATGCTTCAAAATCCAAAGCATGGATAAAACACCTTCCACCAAAAACATGAGGGTCTGAACTCATCCTGAGTATCCAGGTCAAAAGCCAAGTGTGACAGCATCACCTGCCACACAGGTAGGGACAGAAGGACCCCTGGGCTCATGGACAGGCAGCCCAGCCAAACCTTCAAGTTTCAGGTTCAGGGAAAGATCTTGTCTCAAAAAATAAGATGGAAGTCTGAGACGGTGATGCATGCATGCCTTTAATCCCAGCTTCTGCATGTTTGAGGCCAGCCTGGTCTACATATCGAGCTCCAGGACAGCCAGGGCTATATATTAAGGCCTCGTCTCAGAAATAAATTTAAATAAATAAATAAATAAATAAATAAGCAAGCAAGCAAGCTGGAAAACAGTTGAGGAAGATGCCCTGTGTTGACCTCTGGCTAACACACACACACACACACACACACACACACACACGCACGCACGCACGCACGCACGCACGCACGCGCACACACACACACACACGCACACGCACACGCACACGCACACGCACACGCACACGCACACGCACACGCACACGCACACACGCACACACGCACACACACGCACACACACTTCAAAGCCTTTTGTGTGTGGCATGCCATCCAAAATGTAAACTATTGGGTATGGGTGAGACACAGGTCTACAATCCCAGTATTGGGAGTCTGGGATGGAAGAACTGTAAGTTGCTTTTAAATCTTTATTTATTATAAAAATGTTTGTGCCTATGTGTCTCTGGGTATGGATCTTTCTTATGTGCATATGTGTGTATGTGTTTATACATATCTCTCTCTCTTGTGTATGTGCACACACATGCATAAAATGTGGGTGAGGTCAGATAACAGCTGTGAAATTAATTCTCTGCATCCACCTTCCTCTGGGCTCCAGGGACCAACCTGGGTCACTGGGCTTGTGTGACAAGGTTCTTTATTCACTTGCTGAGCCATCCACACACAGCCCTTCTTGTTTTGTGAGTCATGATGGTCAGAGTCCAACCAGACAGAATCCTCAACTGAAACTGGTTTAAGAAAAGACCATGGGTCCTTCCAGAGCATCAGTGGAACGCCCACTCATAGCTTCTGCTGGGGCTCAGGACCGCCATCCACCAGGAGGTTCTCCCTTCTCCCCGCCTCACCTCCCGGCCTCACCTCCCGGGGTCAGCTTCATTCTCACACAGCCAATCCCTCTTGGGAGCCAGGTGGCCCTGAGGAGTCTTTGCCTAAAACTCTAAAGTCCTGGCAAAGATGTATTTCAAGTCAATGCCGGGAGCATCATCGCCCTGAAGGCCTGGCGTGGGCCACTGACAGTCAGGGACCACTCGTGTTGGAGTGATGGCTTCGTTTTGATTGGCTAGAACCTGGGTCACATGGTCTACTCAGGGAGCCAGTGTTTGAGGCCATCCTAAAGAACTGGTTTCCCCAGAGGAAAGACAAAGGTGTACGATGGAGCACAAAACAAAGTTGCAGCCCACAGTTACGAGCAGAGTGAAGCCAGCCTTCAAAGCCTGTGGACCGAAGGTTGGGGACCTGCAAAGCTGAGCTCCGAGGACTGTAAATTTGACAACAACCTGTCGCAGCTTCCCTGGCTATGCTCACACCTGTTTGCACTCATTTGGGAACGAAATGTAATCATGAGTTCCTGTTAATGAACTGTGGTGACTGGGGGTACGGCTTGAGCCAGAGTGTCCTTGCTTAGGACCCTACCACACTGCCACAGAAAGCTAACGTGGCAGTGCTTACCTATAACCCCAAAACTTGGGTGGTAGAGGCAGGAAGATCAGGAATCCAATGTCAGCCTAAACTACATAGAGAATTTGAGGGTGGTCTGGGCTACAACACACCCTGTAGCAAAAACAATACAAAACAAACACACAAAAGATGCAAAACAAAACTCTACTTGTTTGTGGTTTTTTGCTTGACAGAGTTTCTCTATGTAACCCTGGCTGTCTTGAAACTCACTCTAGAATCCAGACTAGCCTCAAACTTAAGAGATCTGTCTGCCTTCAGAGATCCACCTGCCTCTGCCTCTGCCTCTGCCTCTGCCTCTGCCTCTGCCTCTGCCTCTGCCTCTGCCTCTGCCTCTGCCTCTGCCTCTGCCTCTGCCTCTGCCTCTGCCTCTGCCTCTGCCTCTGCCTCTGCCTCTGCCTCTGCCTCTGCCTGGGGGAAATAAAACAACAACACTTACAAAGGGGGAGCCAGGAAACAGTTGTTTAAGCCTTGTTAAGCTGTGGGGTCGCACCATGCCTGATATAGCCTGGCCCGTGCTTCTAGCTCAAATATAGGTGGCTGTCACACAGAGACATCCTAATGCTTGGATTATCCTATCAAGAAAACTTGGTGACAGCAAAGGGTCAGGGCAGCTGGAGCATGAGAACCCCTGAGAGGGGCTGGAGAGACAGCGCAGCGTTATGAGTGCTTGCTGCTCTTCCAGAGGTCCCACATTCCCAGAACCCATGCCAGGGCCAGCTCACAACTGCCTGTAACTCCAGCTCCAGAGACCAATGCCTTCTCCTGGTCCCCACGGGCACCTGCACACACACACACACACACACACACACACACACACACAAATAAAAAGAAAGGGCTGGGGAAATGTGCAGGAACCAGGTTCAGGTCCCAGCAACTCCCATTATATAACCTCAGGTCCATGGGGAGGCGGGTCTGACCCCCTCTTCCCACCTCTGAAGGCAAACAGACATGGGTGTAGTGTGCACTTACGGACATGCATGCAAATGCTCATACAAATAAAGTAAAAAAGAAATAAACCTTCAATGAATTAAGACGGCCAGGCAATGGTGGCACACACCTTTAATCTCAGCACTTGTAAAGAAGAGGCAGGCAGATCTGTGTGAATCCAGGACAGCCAGAGCTACAAGGAAGCCCCATTCTCAACAAAACAAAACAAAATAAAACAAGAAATTCAAAAGAAGGTCTACGTACTGGTGAGATGGTTCAGCGGTTAAGAAGACTGCTCTTCTGGAGGTCGTGAGTTCAAATCCCAGCAATCATATGGTGGCTCACAACCATCAGTAATAATGAGAAACAAATAAAGAACCTATGGGCTGGAGAGAGCGGGGCCCAGAGCAAGAGGGAGAAAGGGAAGGGGGGGAATAAAAGATTGTCTATTTATTGGTAGTTTATGATGTTTTCAGGAGCGGAGCTATGGTGTCTCTCCCTGCCCAGGGAGTGGATGCCGCTCACAGCTGGTGCTCCTGAAGTTGTAAACCAGGGTCACACGGCCCACTCCGGGTATACTGTTCAGGTCAAGACTCCTGAATCACTTCTTCTAAAGGTCTTTGTGCCAAGAATAACAACTATAGCCAGGAAGGAGATAGCACTGCCCGCAGGCCCAGGACCGTAGAAAGCCGGTGTCTGCAGGCAGAACACCCAGTGCGAAGCAGGCAGGAGTCTCTGGCTCCGCCCTGGCTGCGTTTCCCTGGCATTTCTCTGAGAAACCGTGCTCAGCCCCGCAGCCACTAGATAATCGTCTTCCTGTGACTACAGCCTTCGACTCCACTTGATAATTATTTTATGTGGTAAAGAATGTCATCACTGTGAAAATAAATCCAAGCCCTAAGTAGGCAGTGAGGCTTCAAGGGAGGTTCGGGGAGGAAAGCCGCCCTGACAGACGGTTAGCGGCAGTCTCCTGGAAATATAAACAACGCCGCATGAACGTTTGTACGTAGACACGCGTGTGTAAATTCTAACGCTTTGTAAAGGCTATCTTTATATAGGGTGACCACAGGCACAAACTGGTATCGTGGTTATGTTTATTGTCTCATTCAATGCACCTTCCAAACAGTCTTTCCTGAAGTACATCATATTTATAATTTAAAAGTTTTTCAATTTCGTACAAAAGTTTCTCAGTCCAAGAGGCTGAAGATGTCCATAGCAGCTTCATGCTTTCTTCTCCTTTCTTTCTTTCTTTCTTTCTTTCTTTCTTCCTTCCTTCCTTCCTTCCTTCCTTCCTTCCTTCCTTTCTTTCTTTTTTTTTAATTCAACAAGCTTACGTTGGTTTCTGCTGTACGGGGCTGGCGTTCAGTGTCTGTAAGAGTTCCTTGTGCATGGATGGACAGACAGAACAGACCTAGTTATAATCAGGGACAAGTGGGGGTGTGACAGGCCCCACTTAAGATTAACTCTGTGTCCAAGTGTCTGTCTTCTCTGCACCTGAGTGCCCTGGGCAGAACGGGGCAAGGCTAGACACACAAGTGCCCACGCCTAGGACCGAGCCCAGGATGGATGCGAGCTTCCGGTCCTGCAGAGGTGGGAGGGGCCTGTGAGAGCTCGTGTCTGGGAACTGCACTGGACAGCCAACAGGGGGCAAAGTTGTCCGAAGCCAGACAGGGCAACTGCGATGCGGATGGACAAAGTCTGCCTCGACTTGAAAACCGGCACTCCTTTCACGCACCAAGTTATTAAGTTTTAAGTGCTTGAAAAGAAATCCCAGCTATCAAAAGTGAACCGTGAAAGAAGTACAAGCTTATTATGGCGAGCTGGTAACCTAGTCCCAGAGTCACTCGGTCCCCATGCCAAAGTGTGGGAATCTCCGCTGTGCGTCACGGGGACGTCCCCGGAAGGCATAGAAAAAGCAAACACATAAACCAGGAGGAGGGGATCTCTGCTCGAGCTGTGTGCTGTTGTCCCAAATTCATGGTAGCATGACCTTGTGGCTCACACCTGTAACCTTGGCACTCGGGAGGCTGAGGCAGAAGGATTGCTGTGAGTTTCAGAGCAGCCTGGGCTACACAGTGAAATCCTGTCTGGAAATGAAGATTTATATGGGGTTGGAATGTGACTCAGTTGGTGAGTATCCTGCCTAAAGGGGTCAAGTCCTGGGTTCAATTCCCAGCACCACATAAGCCTGGTAATGCATCCCTGTAATCCCAGAAGTCTGAAGGTGGAGGCAGGAGGATCAGGAATGGGTGGTCTTCTCGGCTACACAGTGAGTTGGAGGCACCTGGATACATGACACTTTGACTTAAAAAAATAACCCCACTCCAGTCCAGAATTTAAATTAGAAATATTACTATGAAGTCATTAATTTTTAAGAACCTTTATTTATTTTTGGCAGTTTTTGGTTTGTAGAAAACGTGAGCATCAGTCCCGTTTCGGTGCTCCCCGTGCCCATGGCACCATTCGCTATAATTTCTAAGCCAACACTGATACGTTCCCAGCTAAAGTTCAAATCTGTCTGGCGCCTTCTTCCTGTCAGGCATTCCTTGGTTTTTGACAGATGTGTCACATGAGTCCACAGCTATATACTCACCAGCACAGAGAGAAGTTAGCCATTAAAATTGGTAACGGAATGGAAATGCCACAACCAGAGCTCAGTTGGTAGAGTGCTTGCCCGGCATTCAAAGCCCTGGATTCGAGCCCTAACACTGTAAAAATCAGGCGTGGTAGCCCGAAACTTCGGTGGTTGGGAAAGAGAGGCAGGGAGCTCAAGGTCACCCTCGGCCACATAGGATGTAAGTAAGGCCTTATCTCAGAATAACAAATAATAAATAATAAAATGGGGCTAAGGAGTCAGCTTAGTGGGTGAAGACATGAGGACTTGAGTTTGATATGCAGGAAAGATAGAAGGAAAATACATGGAGAAAAATATAAAGCCAGGCATGGTGGTGCTCTCAATCCCAGCACTGGGGAGACGGGAACTGGTCCCCGAGGGTCAATGGCCTTGCATAATCGGTGAACCCCAGGTCCCAACTTTGACTCAAAAACTGAAGTGGAGGGTCAGATGAGATGGCTCAGAAGTCAAGGCGATTGCCACCCAAGCAAGATGATCTTCCTCCCATCCTTGTAACCTGCATAAAGACAGAAGGAGACCAGCCCCACAGAGTTAATCTCTGATCTTCACATGCTGGATACGTGCTCCAACTCACACAGCATGTACACACGAAAGTAGGCATCAACCCATCAGTAATAAAGAAAGACCTCTGATGTCGACCTTGGCCTCTACACACACACACACACACACACACACACACACACACCTCACACATGCGCACACCAACCTATGAATAATAAATAAGTTAAAATTTTAAAGTAACGGGCTAGAGAGATAGCTTAGCAGTTAAGAGCACTGGATGCAGCCGGGTGTGGTGTCACATGCCTCTAATCCCAGCACTTGGGAGGCAGAGGCAGGCAGATTTCTGAGTTCGAGGCCAGCCTGGTCTACAGAGTGAGTTCCAGGACAGCCAGGGCTACACAGAGAAACCCTGTCTTGAAAAAACCAAAATAAATAAATAAAAGGAGGAGGAGGAGGAGGAGGAGGAGGAGGAGGAGGAGGAGGAACACTGGATGCTCTTCCAGAGGTCCTGAGTTCAATTCCCAGCAACCACATGGTGGCTCACAGCCATCTGTCATGAGATCTGATGCCCTCTTCTGGCATGCACCATATATACACACAGAACACTTCACATAAATAAATATTTTTAAAAAGAACATCAATTCTTAAAAAAATGAAAAGTAACGATTTAAAAACAAAAATAGACAAGCCAAAAAGTACAAGCACTTGTAATACTCCAAACGTTCATATGATGACCAAGACATCAACCAAGTGGTTAACGGGCAGGTCGCATATTCATGGTGGACAGCCACACTGGGCAAAGGGCTCACTCACACCCCAGGAGAACAAAATGGAACACTGGGAGAGTTTATCCAGCTGTCCTAGTGAAGTGCAGTTGGCTGCTATTGCCCACAGGTAAGAGAAACAGGAAGTCGTCTGCAGGTGAGAGGTTGCGCCAGCCGGCCGCCGCGGTGCCGTGCATGCATGGTATTACACTAAACCGCCCCTGGGCTCCATGAGGTAGGAGAGATACGCTCTCTCTTCCCGGCACTGAGGAACCACCGATCTTTCTCCTGCCTCTAGTTTTCCAGTTTTCACAATGCTATGTAATTACAAGCAGAAAGATGAACTGCTTCCATACAGCAATATGCATTTAAGGGTGGCTAAATATTCCACCGAATGGATATTCCACAGTCTGTCAACCCGTTTTATCAGAGAGCATCTGGGTGGCTTCCAAGATTTGGCATTTGGGACCCACTCTGTATTTTATCTTTGGGGAGGGGGCGAGAATATGTATTTCCTAGCTCATCCACTGGAAACACACAGAAACGAAGACCAGTCCAATAGCAATGCATGTTGCTTAAATCTAGATCGTGGTCTCTAAGCATCATTCTTGCAAGGGGATTGGGGACTCCTAAATTATGATCTCGGGTGTGTAGCAGCATGTTCACAAGGTCCATCCAGAGTGCCTTGATCTTCCAAAATGTAAAGGGGCTGCCAGAGCCTCCTGGGGTCACAGGCTCCAGGCGCCAACCTAAAAAGGGCCCCTCTGGCCAAAGGGAAGAATGGGACAAGAGTAGGGAACCCAGGGGACTGCCATACACTAAATCTGTGTTTTCTCCAAGAGAGTAGAGAAATAATCCCCAGCCAGTGA
Organism: Apodemus agrarius; assembly: GCA_964023405.1. NCBI lineage: Eukaryota > Metazoa > Chordata > Mammalia > Rodentia > Muridae > Apodemus > Apodemus agrarius. The sequence goes on from OZ030008.1 coordinate 152,824,906, forward strand.
GAAGGTTCCAAGCCTGACAATCTGAGTTCAGTCCCCATAGCCTACCTATGTACTGTGGCATGTGTGAATCATATGCTCACATACATGCACAGGTGCACAAAATAAATGAATAATCATGAATAGATGTTTTAAGCTAACTCCAGTCTGGGGGTGTGGCTCAGCAGAAAAGTGCTTGCCAAGCGTGCCCAAGACCCTGGGTTCCATCCCTAGTACTGAAAAGTAAAGTAAAAATGGTCTGGGGTATAGCTCAGTTAGTGCTTAGCAAGCACAAAGCCCTGGATTTGATCCCCCACCGTGAAATAAACCAGCCACAGTGGTCATACCTCTAGTATCAGTCGGGAGGCGGAGGTAGGAGAATGGTAAGGTCAAGGGCATTCTGGTCTAAATAGTGTTCCAGGTCAGCCAGGATACATGGCACTCTGTCCTTAAAGAGAAAGAAACAACTAAGTCATGATTTGAGAAACTGGCAAGGCCAAGGCTGCCAGGCACAGTGGTCACAGCTGGATTGCCCTCACTAGGGAGGCTGAGTCAGAAGGGCCAAGACAGATGGGGCAGCTTTGCATGACCGTTTCAAAATAACATTAAAAAAAAAAAAACTAAACCTAAAAATTAAAAAAAAACAAAACAAACAAAACAAAAACAAACAAACAAACAAAAAAAACAGACAGACAGACAGATGTCAAGAGCCAAGCCCTCACTCACAGTCTCTTTTACACATTCTAAAGGACCTCTATAGCAGTCCTTAGAAATTAAATAGTTTCTAAGGAGACTCTTCCATCCTCGCAGATGCCAGCTAACACACAAAGAAGGCAGCTAGCCACGGAATAGCAACCCTTTGCAAGTCCTGACCCAGTGATGAATCTAGGCGGTCAACACCAGTGACCACTAACTTCACACATAACACAAAAGAGTCCACACAAAAAGACACTGTGGACTCCTGGAAGGAGGACACTCTACCTCCCTCGAGGCAGGCTGCCAAAAATTGAACCTGAATCTGATCAAGTCTCCAGATCTAATTACAGGCATTACAGAGGACAGAGGAACATGTTTAAGGACCCCCCAGGAATACCCGCAGCGGAGATCTAGACCTGAGAAACCGCTGAAGGACAAACAAGCCGCTTTCCTCAACCAATAAAAGGCACGGGCTGGAGAAACCGGCAGGTGGAGAGGGGAGGCAGGAGCCTCAGAGAACCGGAAACCGGAAACCGATCCTGGGCCTTCTGTAAGGTGGGAATGCAGAAGACTATCTGGGGAGGCGGAGTGGGGTGGGGGTGGGGGGAGTCTGGAGCATTGGCTGGATAGGTTCGGGCGATAGTTTCACTTGTCAACTTCGTTGAATTAGCAAATGCCCGGCACTAATGAGGCACAGACACTAGGGGTGTCTGTAACAGTGCGCCCACAGACGGTTGATCGAGGAGAGAAGACCCACTTTGAAGATGAGCAGCACCGTCCCAGGGGCTGAAGTCCCAGACTCAATAGAAGCGGGGAGGGGTGGGTCTGGGGTGGGGGGGGCAGGGGAAGAAAGCTGACTGAGCACCAGCCATCACCCCTCTCTGCTTCCTGAACCCCAGCTTCCTCTATCTCCTACTTTCCCCACCATGACGGATGGTGAGCAAAATTCCATTCCTTACGCCGCCTTTGTCTGATATTTGGTCACATCCACAGAAGACTAGCTCAGTGGTATCGGTGCAATTTAGAAAGGGAAGGAGAGAAGGCGTCCATCCCTAGGACCTACAAGGTAAACAGAGAGAACGAGTTCTCCCAAGTTGTCCTCTGACCTCTACACATGGGCCTCAGTAAATGGGCACCTCTTCACCTTCGGCTGTTGGAGAGGACATGGGTTCAGTCTCAGCCCCAACACATAACAGTTCACAGCTATTCGTATGTCCAGGCTCAGGGCATCTGACGCCCTCTTCTGGCCTTCATGTGCACTGTACACACGTGATGCACTTAACACAGACAAAAGACTCATGGGTATAAATTTTAAAAATAAATACAATAAAGAAATTTTAATGATTCTTTTTCTTTTAGAAATGGATTATACCAGGTCAGGTATGTTGGTATCCCCTACACCCGTCCCTGTACTTCAAGCACTTAGGAAGCTGACACAGGAGGATTGCTTTAAGTTTGAGACCAGCCTGAGCTATATGGAGCTCAAGGCCAGCCTGGGATATATAGCAAAACCCAGTCTCAAAAACATTTTTTCACATAGCCCAACAGCTATGCCTGATACAATATAGAGTTTAGAATCTGCCCTGAAATAATCCGTAAAAAATAATAAAATAAATAAATAAATATTCTTTTTGAATGGTCTAGCAAGATAGTTCAGCAGGTAAGACCCTTCCCATACAAGCCTAGTGGCCTGGAGTCTGATTGGTAAAAGTCATATAAAGGCAAAGGGGGAGAAACCTTGACTCCCGCAGGGCTCCCTCTGACCACTGGCACCCACAAACAGGCATCATGCATATGCATGACATGCAAATGAGAAATACGCCTTTACATTTTTAAGCCATCCACTGGCAAGGTAAAAGGGGGCTGAGAACTTAGCTTAGTCGTGCAATGCTTACCTAGCGTATCTGAGGCCCCAGGCTGGATCTACCTACCTACAAAATAAATAAATTAATAATTCTAAATCTCTTGGGAGGGGCATGTTGGAATGGGGTAATAACAAAACATGTATGGAGATGAACTGTAATAGCTGAACCTAATAATGGCCATATTGTTCTACTTTTATATAAATTTGAGATTTTCTATGATACAAAAGAAGTCGCTGGGTGTGGCAAAATATGCCTTTATCCCTAGCACTGCAGAGGCTTGGAGAAAAAGGGTTGCTGAAACTGTAAGGCCATCTTAGGCTTCATGGTGAGTACTGGGCCAGCCAGAGCTATAAGTCAGCCAGAGCTATAAGCCAGCCAGAGCTATAAGCCAGCCAGACGCTGTCTACAAACAAATGAACAAAAACGTTTAAAAAAAAAATGGAGGCCAGGCATGGTGGTACATACCTTTAATCCCAACCCCTGGGATGCAGGAGGATCCCTGTGAGTTCGAGGCCCCAGCTTGGTCTACAAAATGAGTCCTGGGACAGCAAGGACTACACAGAGAAGCCCTGTCTTGCAAAGCAGAATAATTAATTTGAAAAATCCCTTTCTCGATACAAAATCAGGCTTGTGCTGAGGGTCTCTGACATCGCCTACACTTTTGTCGTTGTTTGGCTTAGGGTGGCTGCGGGTAACTCTCTTCCCACACACCTCTACTTTCAGAATGTATGTGAGGAGGTTTGCTCTAGGGGGCCCTGGATACCAGGCACACATCCCTGTGCCAGCCTTCCTCCTGGGAGAAACCAGCAGTCACCAGGCAGAGGAAATCCAGCACTGCAGCCAGGGATGACAGGCAGTGAACCCGACTTCCAGGAAGACTTCCCCCTGGGCAGGTACAGAACTGGGAAGCTCCCAGAGGACCGGGGCCAAGAAAGATGTCTCCACATGAGGCAGAAAGGATGAGCCCAGGGTTTTAAGACGTACAGGTTCAAATCTCAGGTCTTCCCTCCTATCTGTGGGTCGTAGGCATGTGCGATCCCCTCCTACGCCTCCTTTTCCCATCTGCAGACTAGGGGTGAGACGGGCAGAAGTAAGAACACTCCACAGTTGACCTGACAGCAGACTGTGTTAGGGCAGCATTTGGACAGTTTTGTACTGTTACTGGTCTGTCAGATAATGAAATATATATAGTATCCCCTCCCCTCCACCAGGCCTTCCCTGTAATTCCTGTGTTTCTCTAGAAGCTGTAAAGAAACAGAGAGGAGGTGAAAGAGATTTATGACCTCTTTACACATGAAGGAGCCACAGGACACTGAGAACAAGCCAAACACAGTCTGGCCTGTCAGAATGTGAAAGAGGGCTTCCGGGAGGAGGTGACATTTACAAGAGACGCACAAAAGATGCAAAGGAGTGAGCTGAAAACGGGACGGAATCCAGCTACACAGGCGGAGGGAGCAGCCTAGCCAAGCCTGAGAAGCTGCAAGAGGGCCAAGAGTGCTGGTGAGGTGAAGCCATGCAGAGACAGAGGCGAGGGAGGCAGAGACCAGGCCCAGCAGAGGCCAGCGGAAGGTTTCTGGACTTGGAGGCTTGTGCTGGGCTTCAAAAAGCCTGACTCACCAAGCTCTTCCAGGGAGGAGAGCTCTGCTGGGCATAGCGTGTGGGCTGGAAGCAGAGGTGTAGTCAGGACGCACAGATGGAATTTTCTGGCTTTTCCACACACTGTGAGACAGTTGCAGGGCTTTTGGGATCTCAGCAAACTCAAAGACCCACCAGGCACACACACACACACACACACACACACACACACACACACACTCACATCGACGGTGCCTGCTGCCCAGAGGTGTGAAGTGGAGACAGTGACCTTGGTCAAGGTGCTTCACCGGGTGAGCCTCGTCTTCCTGCTGGCTTCACTGGGCAACGGTGACAGCTAGCTCAACAAGGTCACTTTAGGCTTCCACGAGGTCTCTGATGTCAGGAATGTCACCAGGACCATCCGGTGAGCCGCCACAGGGCTTAGGAGCAAGAACAGCTCCCAACACACCAGACACAGCTTTGACTGTGGGGACGGACACCACAGAGCTCTCTGCATCTTGTACTCACAGGAGCCCCTCCTTCTGTGGAGGGTCCAGCAGGGGTTGCTTGGGGGCCGCATTCCAGAACGAACAGCTCTGTGTAACATGAAACCCTGACTCTGGAAACACAACCTCTATGGGAAATTGGAGGATAAGGCCTGCTCTGCAAACTTGCCCGGCCTCGTTGCGTACAAAGGGGATATTGAAACCCAATGCCTGGTCACTTGGCCTCTGGCCTAGCGGGCTTGCCCTCCACTGCAGCCAGAGATTGCCTGAGCAACACACTTGACCATGGCATGGCTATTGGAACCCTTCAAGGCTTCTCAGCTCTCAAGTGCAAGTCCGCCCTCCTTACCCTGTGTGACCTACACGACTCCTTATCGTGACACAGCTTTGCTGAGACCAGCCGCATGACATCGGCGGCTCCTGCACCTTTCTGCTTCAGGGCCTTTGCACTTCCCTTGGCTCCTCTAATGGGAGGAACTGACATTCGGAATTGTTACAGATTCTAAAGACCACAGAAGGGTTTGGAAGGTGGCTCAGTAGATTGGATCTCCAGAATCTCTGGAAAAAACAAACTAATTAACTAATAACAACAAAAACCAGTAATCCCAGCACTCGGGAGACAGAAATGGGGGATTCCCTGTGGCAAAATGGCTGGCAAGACAAGCCAGAATCCGCAACAGCATGGAGACTCAGCCTCAGTAGATTAACTTGAGAGTGATTACGACTCTTCCCCCTCAGGTTTGGGTATCTCATGTGCATGCATGCACACACGTGCGAGTGCGCGTGCACATACACATACAGACACACACACATACACACAGATGTGCATTCCCCATACACATGCTCACATGCAAACAAACAAATGACCACAGACCTAGTGATGTGAGGTATCTCAATCGCTCAGTGAGATAACCGAGCCCGAGGCAGAGGCCTGGAGGCAGCTGAGGGCTCTGCAACTCAGCTCCACCCACCCACCCCCAGACTCCAGGACTTTCGAGTCATGCTTCAAGCAAAACGGGGCGGAAAGGGTGGATCAGATTAGAGCTGTGGACTCGATCTGTTCAAGGTGAAGATGAGCAGAGGTCAATAGGGCAGGCCTCAGTCCAGCGGCAGCCCAGGTCAGGCTCCGAAAAACTGGTGGGCTGAGACAGGGGGCCTCTTTCAGCCTCAGTTTCCTCATCTGCAAGGTGGGGCTGAGCAGCTGACTTTCAGGAGGTGCTGGCAATGGGCTGAATGCTCCGTGATGGCATAATATCAACCCACTGGTGAAACGCAGCATCTGGGGAGACTGGACCAGTCCAGACCAAACCAGCCCCATCAATTAAGCGGCTGGAGCCTGGGAAACCATCCTGCCCTGTTTGCTGTTTGGGGTTTTGTGTTTCCCAGCGTTTCCTTTGGAAAAAGTCCAGCTTCCTCCCTGCTGGAAGAGGACTCTGTTCACGCCTGGGCCTGAATGCCCAGGGGAGCCATGTGGAAAGGTGACAAGAGCCTGGGGTTTGGAGTTAGGCCAGTTGGGGTTTGAATCCAGGATCTGACCCTTTCAAGGCTGTTTGACCTCTCACAAGTGACTTCACCTCTCTGAGGTGCTGATTTTGTTGCTAGTTGTCTCCGAGGACTCTAGATGGAGACAGAGGGGCTGAGATGAAAGAAGATACTGGGTACATTACCCAGGTGTATAGGTGTTCCTTTGGGGAAATTCTAGCTTCGGGTGGGGGAGGGGTTCTAGGCTTCCAGCAAGATCACCAACACAAATGCTTTGAGGGAGGGTGTGCAACTGATTTTTAATGGACAGGATAAGATATGTAATGTGAATGGCTTAAACTCTAGAAATCAGTCCCTTGAGGGGATGGGAATCCCAAGTTGTCAACCCCCCCCCCATGGTCCATGAGAGAGAATGGACTTTTCATACAAAACCTTATGAGTGCCGGGCGTGGTGGCGCACCCCTGTAATCCCAGCACTTGGGAGGCAGAGGCAAGCAGATTTCTGAGTTCGAGGCCAGCCTGGTCTGCAGAGTGAGTTCCAGGACAGTCAGGACTACACAGAGAAACCCTGTCTCGAAAAGACAAACAAACAAATTAAAAAACAAAACAAAAAACAAGCAAACAAACAAACAAACAAAAACCTCATGATTAAGTTCAGGAAGGAAAATGTGCTATATGATGTCATTTAGATAAAAGTTCAAAACCAACCAAACTGAGGATGGCACAGGAGAGAGCAAGCTGGTGGAAGGAGCCAGAGCTTTCGGGAAACCAGAGGCACCCTTGCTCTTAATCTAGGATTACTGGCACGGGAGGGTCCCCTTTATAATTTCACACTCTGTACACGTTTCTATATGCATATTATAGTTCAATAAGAGTTCTATAATCAGTTCAAAGAAAAGCATCAAGGCTGCAGGGCTGGGAGGAGAGAAGGCTAGCGTGACTCCACAGATACCCTCCAACTGTGCTTAAAGGTCATATGAAGAGGGGCAGGACCCTGGCTTGCCCCCCTGCCCAGCGTGGAGTCTTTCCAAAATGGACTAGACAGCCAGCGTGCCTCTCTTACCAGCACTGTCTTGGGGGGGGGACTTTAAGGAGCTCATATAGGCAACAATGTAACTCCCCAGACTCACCCTTTCTATTCATTTGACTTTTTTGCCTTAACACCCTGCAGGGAGCGAAGAATGGGTGAGCCTCGATTTGTTTCCAAAAGGGTCTTTCCAAAAAGAAAAAATAGCAAGCCACCAAGAAGACTCCCCAACCATGAACACCCCCATGGAGCGCCCAAAGGTTTTAGACTCCACTGTCAGGTTCTTCAGGCTCCACCCCCCTGCCTGACAGATGCAGGGGTCCTGGGTTTATTTTTATCTGCGTGTGCCTTGCTCTTTTCTCTTCCGATTGACGGCCAGCACACGATGTACACATCTCCTACATCACATGCAGCCGGCGGCAGAGGCAAACAAACGCACATCATAGATGCATTTATTTGCACAGACACTCATAAAAACTTTACTAGACACCAAATAATTACAGGAAGGGGCCAACCTCCAATTCGGCTGAGCCGCAGCGTTTTGAAGTGGATTTAAGATAGAGATCAAATAAGAGAGGCACCCTCCCTGGCTCACACCCACCCACCCCCTTCCCCAGCCCTGGACCCTCAGGGTGGAGACCAATGAGCTCCCTGGCTTTTGTGAATTTGTGTCCGATTCTGTGAGTTAGTCTTAAGTTCCTAATGAGGCTTTTATGGCTCCAAACACGGTCCTTCACCCTCTCTTTGTTCTGGTTCCTGTCCTGGACTGGGAGGGCCCTCATTCTTAAAGACAGGATGCCTGTTGAAACCATCCATTTGGCAAGCAATGCAGAGATTCTTAAGGAACATGCTTGGTAAAAAGCAAACATAACCCAAGAATACACACATCACAGTCTCTAACGGGTTTCTTCCCAAAGGGCTTAAAAATAATAAAAAAAATCTTGATTCTATTGCCTCTCAAAGCTCTCACTGTCAGTGTTAGCCGCCCTCAGCCTCAGGTTTCATGACAAAGTGAGCAGGCTGAGCTGTGTGTCAGTGCTGGGTGCCCAGGCACTGGCCATGTCTCATGTAACCAGTCCGCAGCAGCTGGCACGGGGACCTCACCTGTCCCCGAGGGAAGGAAGAGACCAGGCAGGACTGAATCTGAGACAAGTGTGTTTTCCTTCTGGCTCTAGAGTAGGAAGAGGAAGGGAAGGAGGAAGAGAGTCTCCTATGTGTTATTCATCAATAGTCCCCCCGGAGCTCCACAGTGAGCCTCATCATGAGCACGTCCATGTGACCCTCCAGAAACTCTAAGATCAATGCTTCTTTTATGCCCACGGCAGAGACAGGGATATTGGAATATAAAGATGCAGGTCTTCTACTCTGGTGTCTCCTAACCAGACCTCGAGACAAGATTGGGATGCTTCTTCTCCCGTAGGAGACCTCAGCTCTGGGCCACCCAGTCACGGGAGGGCCTTCCCTGAACCTTCCCAAGGGCTCCCGGCAGCCTTCGGATCTGAGAGAGGCTGATTTCCCCCACACGTGGAACAAGCCCATGACTAATGGTCCCGAGTACTGGCCAGAGTGGGGGGTTGTTGGGGGACTGAGGGGTTTGGCTGTGGATGTTCATCTCCTGGCTCTGAGCATCTTAACTCACTGGCCACCGGCAAACCCCGGCACCCCTCTCTCATCAGTCTCAAAAGCCCCCAGTGGAAACTCAGAAGTACTCCAGAAATGCCTCTCCAGTCTCGCCGTTCTGGAGAACTTCCACCAGCACAGGGAGACCTCAGACGCCCTTCCTTAGGCAGTAGAAAGTGGTCGTCCGATGCGTTGACTTGTGTGTGGAGACCGACGGGCTAGGGAGCTCGGAGGGGTACCTGGACGCTCAGATCGACCTCTGCTGCGCCTTGCTCCATTCCCGCGCTCTTCGGCTTCTTCTTCACCGAGGACCTGCGGTAGACTGAGTTTCCTCAGGGAGCAGCTCTCGACTTGGCCCACAGCTTGGGACCGCTTTGATTCTGCGCGGCGGAGCCTCATAGATCTTGAGGCTCCATTATCCTGGGGCAGCGTGGGGCGAGCCTAGATGTTCCAAGGCCTCGGCTCTTGAGGCAGAGCAGGAAGGCCGGTGCGATGCTTCTGATATTCTTCCCCTTGCTGATGAATCCGAGGCTGTGTCTGGTCCTCCTCCTGCTGGGATCTGATACTGCAGCCCGTGGTTCTAAGCCTGGAGAGAGGGCCCTCTCTCTCCCAGACTCTGGTCAGAAGAACCAAACGGTTGGGTTTTCGCCAGTGTAGCCCTTCCCCTCCCACCGCCCCCACCCCACCCCACCCCCGCTCATACGCTAGCTCGCACGAGACGGGTAGCTACCGAGTGAGGTTGCAAGGTCCTAAAGGAAAGAGCCAGAGATCAAGCGAAGGCTCAGGAGCTGCTCGCCGCCGCTGGGATAAGAGCCCGATCGCTCCCTGTTTTGTTTCTTGGATTCCAGCTGTGCTGGCAGCCCTCCGTCTCCGTCTTTGCTCAGGTGGAAACAATCCCCCCCGAGCGGATTCTGCCACAGACGTCGGAGGCCGCGAGCATCCCGCGTTGGACGGAGCGCGCGGGAACGATCGGCTACCGGCGGCGTTGTGAGTCTCAGAGCCCAGAGTCGGGGATGGGCATCGGCTGGAACAGAAAGACAGGCGGAGCCAGGAGCTTGAGGCCCGCGGAGAGAAGTGGGTTCCAGGCCTAGGCCGGTGTTCTCCTGTCCAGTCGTTATTCTTCCCCAGAGTCCAAGGACGGGAGACCAAGAACCCCGAGGATGCTTCAGAGACACATGGACGACTATGCGGGCCAATCTGAAGTCCCCGTCTAGTAAAACTCAGGTCGAAAAGTAAGGACAAAGAAGGCCTACAGGTCGAGGAGAATGGACAGAGGGAAACAGGCGTGCAAGGGATCAAAGTTGTGAACGGAGCATCACCCTCAGTCGGACTAGAGACAACCCTGGTTTCACTGTTCACCCCGGGAGCGCTGGACTCAGTTGCCGACAGTTCCGGCAGCCTGACCCGAGTGGGCCAGGTAACCGGGCTGCACAGGGAGAGACCCCCAAAACTGCACCTTGGAAAACACACCAGCCATGCATTAGATGGGGGGGGGAGGGGGCTCCAGGTGTGCCCTCGGTGCCGAGACCTGGCTTCAAGAGTGCAGAACGCGCAGCAAACACAGCCAAAGGTCCAGACCCGGTCTTGGACGCCAGCCAGACGATCAGGGAAGCCAAAGAGAAACGTAGAGGGATGGAGAAGAAATGGACAGGCACAGGGAGCGCGGGGGAAATGGGAGGGTGAAGACGAGGGTGGAACACTGAGCGGATTGCTTAGAGTCCGAGGTGCGTCTTTAGGGCTGGAGATAGAGAAGATACTTCGACTCAGCCTGAAAAGAGATGACGAAGGTCCGGGCCTGGAACCGGGGCTTTCGGTGCCCAGCAGTGGTTGCAGGGACACACTGTGGCCAGCAGAGGGCGGGGTGCACCCGGCCGGCCCGCTGCCTCTGCGCGAGGTTCGGCGCCTCCCGGCTCTGCACGCCCCAGCCTTACCCGCTCGGCTCTTCCCGCAGCAACGCGCCGGGGCCCAGATACCCAGAGAAGGCGGTCCAGGCCCAGGCCTCTGCCCAACCTCAGGGCTCAAGGCCTTAGATATTTCACACTGGGTAAAGACAAGCGGACGAAGGGTAGGTGAAGCAAACTCTAGTTCCACAAACCCATGATCCCGGATACAGACACACAAAGGCGCCGAGAAATACACAGAACACAAAGCCACAAACACAAAAACCCCTGTGCGACAGAGAACAATTCAGGAGCTCGGGGGCAAACAGAAACACAAAGGTAACTCGGAGACACACTTTTAGAGAAAAAAAAAATCTACCACACACGCTACAGGGGCCCAGGCGCATACAAAGGCGTCGACTTCTTCACTGTGACACAGACACACAAAGACGTGTAAAAAACATGACATAGAAGAACGAGAGACGTGTACCGAAGACACAGACACTCGTTGCCTGGAGAGTCGCAAGGACACACAAACACAAAATGTATGTGCACAGGAACACGGGGTGTACACGTACTCAAAAGCCTCCGAGCCGGGAGCGCCGACACGCACAGACACACTCGGATACCCACCGACGCACACGCAGGTACTGGGGTGGGGCAGTGACCGCTAATCCTCTACAAAGCCGGGCCCCTCCGTGGGGCCCCCCCAGCACAGGGGGCCACTTCTGACCAAGCCTCCCGCAGGCTCCAAATCCGATCCGCCCTCTCGCCTCCAGCGGGGTCAGGGGACCCGCCCTCCGAGCCCCTCATCCCCGCCCGGCTCCGCGCCGCTGCTCCACAGCCGAGGGGGTCAGAGCCTCCCAGCAGCGGCTCAAGGGGGCAGCTAGCTCCAGCCCTGGGGCCGCACCATCCCTCTTGCTATTCTAGAACGGAACTCGCGCGGGAGTGGCGGGGCCGAAGGCACCCTGTGTCCCGGCGCGACGCCTTCTAGTCTCCTCGCGGGTGTCTGGCCGGACGCACCCAGGGATCGCCAGTTGCATGCCGCTGGGCTGGCGTTGCCCGCTGTCAAGGCCCACTTTGCCCAGGCTGGCCACCTCAGTCTCTAACCCTAGCCAGGCCCCTTAGCCACAATGAAAGGACACCGATTTCAGAGGGAGGTCACACGTCGTTCCAGGGGTGGAGACCCTTAGATCTTGGGGCCACCACTTCTTACCTGCCCCCCATACTCCAAGCCTTGGGAGGCCCAGCCTTCGCCCACTGACCCCGTCCCGGAACGAGATCCCTCTTAACACTTTCTTGGTCTCAACAGGGCCTGACCGGCCCCGTTCACCCAATATCTCCCATTCTGGCTGTGAGGGCCCCTTCAGCTCACTCCCCCACCCGCCCCATTTCTGCCAGGCAGGCCTGGGCTTTCCGGGACCACTCGCGCTAACTACAGTCCTTGCACCCCCTCCCCAGGTCAGGGCTCTCTTTGGCGAGTCTGGGGCCAGCGGTTCTTGCTTACATTTGATGTTCGCTATCCCTCGACCCTAGGAGCCCTCTCTGCGCACCAGGCTGTTTGGTGCAGACCCCGCCTCCCTAGGGGACACCAACTCTGACTCTGCGACCTACCTTAGTCTACAAGTCCGGGATTGGGGCTGCTGCTCCCGCCTGGCGCCGTCCCCTGGAGAAGTCGCTGCGTTCCCCGCCGTCTACACAGTCTGGCCTCGCTCGGGGCCACTCCTCTGAGCTCTGGAGCTTTAAAAAATATTAATAATCAAAAAGGCAAGAAAGAAAAAAAAAAGCCTGATTTCCCCAACTCCCAAATCAATTTTTCAAGAGGGGTGGGGCACAGGATTTGTTTCGATGTCTAGCCAAACTTCTGCCAAGAGTGGGCAGGATGGCCGGCCGGGTTCAGGGCGCGGCACGGGGTGCAGGCCGGGGGCTCCTGGAGCCCTCCCGCAGGGAGGGGGGGAGGCGACGGCACTATTTGACGTGGAGCAGCCGGCTCATCCCGGCGCAGTGATACGAGGCGCACCAATGAGTTCAAATGTCAGGAAGTTTGAGGAGGGGTGAGGCGGCTCCGGGCCGGAGTATCCCTCCGCCGCCAGCCCCAGCTCTAAACCGAGCGGCTCCTCGGGCGCACCATGGCACTGGAGTAGTGCGGGGAGCGCGCCTGGAGCCCAGCGGCCCGCTGCGCCCCGCCCGGGACCCTGCTGCGACGCCCGCGCCCCCCCAGCCCGCGGGGCCGCCCCTGCACCCCCGCCCCCTCCCCCGCCCGCCGCCGCCGCCGCCGCCGCCTCCTCCTCCTCCTCCCGGCGGCTCCGCGTGCCGCCCGCCGCCGCAGCCGGGACCCGGGGCTGACAAGCAGGTGACAGGCGAGCAGCGGGTGCGCGTGGCTGCGAGTAGCCGGGAGAGCGCGGCGCGCGGGGCTGCCAGCCGCCCGGGCCCTCCCGCACGACGCCGGGGCCCGGGGCCAGCGCGCCGCCGCTCCACGCTCGCCCCGGGGCAGCGGGCGGCCCCGACCCCGCGGGCGCCGCGCCTCCCCGGCTGCAGCGGAGCGGGCGGACGGGTCGGAGGGCGAGCGGCCCAGCCGGCGGGGTCCGCAGCGCGCCGGGCGTCCCATGGATATAGCAACAGGTCCCGAGTCGCTGGAGAGGTGCTTCCCTCGCGGGCAGACGGACTGCGCCAAGATGTTGGACGGCATCAAGATGGAGGAGCACGCCCTACGCCCCGGGCCCGCCACCCTGGGGGTGCTGCTGGGTGAGTGCTGGGTCGCAATGCCCGAATAGTCCGGGTCAGTGGGTAGTGCCGCCGTGGACACCGGTGTGAGGGCCAAAGAATAAAGAAAATAGGTTTTCAGGACATAGGGAGGGAGTCCGGACTCCTGGAATGACCACCGGAGGGGCAGCAAGCACACCTAGACAGCTCCCTGAGGGGACGACGTTCAGGGACGTCACCTAGACAGGACTGCACGCCTCAACAGTCACTCACACCGTCCTCTCCGGGTCTGGGTTCTAGTACTGCTACACTGGACTGGGCTGGGGTGGGAAGCAAGGGACAGGGATGCTGGGATGCTGGAGAACCAAGTTGTCTCCTTAGAGCCCGGGAGAGATGCCAGGTCACCTGGGGAAGGGGGGCATCTAGAAGAGAAAAGATATCCCCGGGTCTATCCAAACCGCGGGTCTTGGGGTAGAAGGTTCCATCAGCACCGTGGGGCGTGTCAGCCAGCGAGTGTCCTGGCCTCACCTCGCTGGTTGGGTTCCAGCCGGCCACCCCGCGCGGAGCTTCTTCCTGTTGGTAATAACACCATACCTGGATCTCCGCGAGCGGGGAGAGCGCAGCGCCCAGCCAAGGCTGCAGGCCCTCGGCTTGCGGAAAGGAACGTGCTGTCTAGGGCTGCCGGGTCTCTGGCTCGCCGGCTGGGGTCCTCAGGCGACGGGTGGCGCTCCCGGGCTGAGCCAGGCGGCGCTGACGGCCCGGCTCTCGCCCTGTGCCCTGCAGGCTCCGACTGCCCGCATCCCGCCGTCTGCGAGGGCTGCCAGCGGCCCATCTCCGACCGCTTCCTGATGCGAGTCAACGAGTCGTCCTGGCACGAGGAGTGTTTGCAGTGCGCGGCATGTCAGCAAGCCCTCACCACCAGCTGCTACTTCCGGGATCGGAAACTGTACTGCAAACAAGACTACCAACAGTAAGCGCCTCTCGCCCTCCTCTCTTTCCCTGCCACGGACCAGCACTCCAGCCTGGCCGGTCCCTGCCGGGAAGGGCCCGCGCCGCCGTGCGGCCGGCTCTGCGCTCCACTGGGCCCGGCAGCTCCGAGGGCTCAAAGGGCTGCGTGTCTCCGGGCTGGGGCGAATCATCTCATTCCAACCGACAGTGGTGGGGTGCCCCTAGGTGCCATCTGTTGTCCCGGAAACCTGCGCAGAGTGACTGAATTGGGGTACAAGACAAAGCCCTGGGCGGACTGGTCGATACGATGCTTGCCCTGGTTGAGGGCTTGGCCCCTCTAAGGCCTGAAGTGGGGACCAAGAATTTATTTTCCAAGAAAGGCATTGCTTTAGAGAGCCTAGTCTGGCTGTGTTTCCCCCAGTTCAAGAGCGTCTGGGATTCCTGGAGGAGGGAGGTGGGTGCTGAACCCGGGCTGCGATGCAGGCGGGAGATCCCCACCCTGGCTGGCTCCTGGAGGCACTTTTATTCTCTGGTAAAGAGAAATGGGTGTCCTTCTTCCTAAACCGTTCCGGACGGGAATTTTGCCCTTACAAATTTTCTTAGCTGGAGGATCAATATGTCTAGGAGGCTGCAGCCTAAGGGATCTTAGTCGGAGTGGCTGACTGAAGGAGTCAGGCCTCCCCAGACGGCCTGCGTTCTTGCAGCTTGCTGGGAAAGGGTGGCTGATACTGGAGGTGTGGTTTGAGCCTTACCTGCTGGCTTCCATGCTAAGCGGGTGGCACTGTGGACTTGTGTGGCTGAGGGCTGGGGACAGACCACAGAAGATGCAGAGTTTTTCTTGTGACCTACCTGGGGTCGTACGCCTGGAAGTGCAATGGGGAGAGCTGTTGGGGTGCAATGGAGAGCCCCAGGGGGAAGAGGGGTGTGGGAATCTTGGGAGTCGAGTTGAAGGAGCCCGTGGGAAGTTCTACGTGGTGCTCAGAGGGCTTCTTGGATGTGGCTACTCAGGTGCTCTGGGCTGGAGCGGCCTCTGAGTGCCGAAGCCCTCGAGAAAAAGGCAGGGCTCTGCGTGCCAAGCAGTGAGTGCAAACAGAGTATTGTCTCCAGATCCAGGTTCTAGCTTGAAAAGGGGGCAGCTGAACTCTTTGGCTGGGGCCTGGCGACTGGGGCCAGAGCCCTGCAGAGGTCCTTGGTGGCTGGCTGCTGTAGTGTCCCCAGGAACTGGGCACTGGTCAGGAACTGCTTTTCGCACCTTGCTCTTTCTTGTGGCCGGGGTAGGGTGGAGTTTTCTATGGGCAAGAATTGGGGTGGGTTTCGAGGATTCTTCTTTTGTTGGTCACAGAACGTGGTGTAGGCCTGTCCCCCTGTACGGTGTTCCCGGTGTCCCTCAGGTTTGGGCGCATCATCGATGTCCGTCCTGTGTCTGTGCCATAGAACTCTAGTTCCTGGGGGTGGGGTGGGGGGCACCAGGCAATTTGCCCACAGCTGCGCATACACCAGCAGGAATAAAAAACAAGGTAGCACTGGTTGGGGACTTGGGGTGACTCAGACAGCCCCTCTTTGGGAAGTATTCGTGGCTAGTACCCCCTTACACCCAGCTTAGCCACTAACCTCAGCAGTCCCACACGTGGGTCTTCTAAGAGGCCTGGGAAAGTAGAAATGAGCCTCTGAAACTTTGGGGTGTTTTTTTTTTTTTTTTTTTTTTTTTTAATTAGCACTGTAAAGAC
Source organism: Apodemus agrarius (assembly GCA_964023405.1). Taxonomy (NCBI): domain Eukaryota; kingdom Metazoa; phylum Chordata; class Mammalia; order Rodentia; family Muridae; genus Apodemus; species Apodemus agrarius. Next base: position 152,840,911 of record OZ030008.1, read on the forward strand.
TTTGCAACCTTTTGTATATAGTTGCCGCTGGGGTCCTTATGGACCGGGCAAAGGCACCTCCTTGGTCCTTCTGGGTCAGCCCTAAAATAGTAGCAGGAGCGAGGTGAGTGACCGGCCTCCCCAGTTTACAAAACAATTAAACATTTGCAGCTGCTTTGTCCCACTGATATTTGTTTTTGAAAGAAAAGAAAAACATCACCAAAGAGCTGGCTTCTACCGACGCAAACTCCAGGTGCTAGGGAGGAATTTAGTCCCCAGGATTCGAGTCCCTGGGTTTCCTATGGATGGGGCCGTCGGCCTTATCCACTCCACCCCCTCCCTCCCCCATCTCTCCTTTCTAACAATAACGACAATTAAGTATCTGCTATAGGCCGGCCTCCTGGTGTGCTTGGGCGGAGTAGTGGTTATCAAGACAATCTTGGGGACAAATCCCCAGGGTCTCCTGGCAGCCTTTGCAGGGAGCGGGAGATCAACCAGGCCCGCAAGAACTCACACGGAAACAATGTTCTTTTACACAATAAAAAATATATTTTTATTCATGATTTTTTTCTTTGAGAATCCCAGATGCATATTTATATCATGTGTGCACAAATGCCTTTCAGACGAGAATGAAGTCGAACGGGAACAGAGACGTGCTTTCTTGATTTTGAGTGTGTGTCTCGTGGGTCTCCTCAGCACTGGGAAAATTTGCAGCACCCCCCCCATACACACACACACACACACACACACACACACACTTACTTAAAAACAAAAGTACTTTTGGAAAAAGCACCCTTCTCCCGCCTGCAGACCGGCGGAGTGGGTCCTTTTAAGGAGGTGCTGTGTTTCTTGATGTGTCTTTTTCCTTTCAGTTTGTTCCCAACAATTGCGGGCACCCAGGAGCGCGAAGTTGCTTTACGCACCACGGGGGTGGTTGACTGGCTATTGGGCACATATAGGGCAATTGATAAAACCCACTCGCAGGCCTGGCAGAGGGAAGAAAATGCGGGCCCTGGAACTGAGACGTTTTTCGTTTGTACCCGAAAACTCTCCTACCCGCCCCCTCCCCATCCTTATATGTATTTCGGGGACTCCTTCAAAAGAGAGGGAGGGGAACCCCAAGACCTCGGCCCTCTTTCGAATAGAAAACCGGGTTAGAAACCGGGAAAACACACGGCCTCCTCAAAAAACGCTAACACCACCGATCCGTGCCCCCCCCCCCGGCCCGGATAAAGTATGAGAAAAAATTGACAATCTCCCTCCCCAATATATGATGTTTTTCTTGGCAGTTTGGTGAAATCGAATTATGTAACTCCCCTTTCTTGCTGGCTGTCGCTCGCTCACTCGCTCCGGTGGCTTGTCTGGAAAAGGTTTCTGTCTTTAAGGAGGTGGCGGATTCCTGGAGGAGGCTCCGGAAGTTGAGAGGGTCGGTGGGAGAGTCCAAAAATCTGTCACACAATGGAGTCTGATGGCTTGTAGAGCAGCTTGTGTAGGGTCTGGGGAGCAGTAGGTGTTCGCGCGGGAGCCTTTGTGCTCTCAGGATGCGGGGCTCCTGCCCGGAGCTCTTCCACCCGCTTGTAAGGAGTCTGCCCAGGCGTCCCAAGCCTCGGATGCTACGACCTCCCTGGCTCCTGAGAACGCTGGGGATGCCTTGGTCTTGTCTTCCCTCCCCACCCACACCCACCCCACCCCACCCCCGGCAAACCCCCAAGTAGGGGAATCCTCCGCGGCAGAAGGGGGCATCTAGGCTATGACTTTGACAAAAAGCCTTCTGAGTCCCCGGCTGGGTTTTAAAACATTTCTCTGCAAGTGGCTCAGCCGGGTTCTTCCCATTCTTTTCCTCGGAAGTGTTTGCCCAGGGAAAAGGCTTTCCTGGATCAGGGGGCTCGCCTTGGCCTCCGGAACAACGACAGCTTCTGTCAGTGTAGCATCGGAGGGACAAATCCAGGCTCCCTGCTCTTTGTGGCTTCTGGGTTTCGTTTCCCGTCTTGGAAGGCCTTTTCCTCGGATGTTCTGGAATTGCACTCGCTGTTAGCACTTGCTTGGTGGTGAAAGCCCCAGCCGGCAAGGATCACTCCTGAATGAAAACTAGTTCAGGGTTACAGACACTGTCGCCTACTGCCTGGGCACTGGGTATCTCCAGGAACCTGCTTAGAAAAAGAAGTCAATACTTTGCCTTATGAAAAGGCCTGGGGGTGTTCTCTGAACTGCCAAGAACTGAAGGGCTCCCACTGCCAGTGCCAGCCCGAGGATGCCTGGTCCCTTGGAGGGAGCCTGTATATTTAACCCCAGTACCTTCTCCGTAGGATGGAGAGGAGGGAAATCCTTCCTGCCGTGCAGGCATCTGGGGCTGAAGGAAGGCATTATTCAGTGCCCGACTCCTGGCTCGCCCTCTATTCCCCAGGCTCTGGGCTGCTGCAGCCTTATTTGTTTGCAGTATCTTTTCTCAAGTGGAGAAAGGCGGCTGCTAGGATCTGCTCTGTAGTATGTGATTGGAGGGTCCATCCCTTCCTACCTCCATGCCAAGCTTAGGAACACGACAGCCACCAGGCACCTACCTGACCTTCTGCCTACCTGGGAAAGTATTCTACTTTAGGTGCCCAAAGGATCTGGTATCTTCACCTGGTGTGCTGTTACATTTTGTAAGTTATTGTTGTCCTCCTCGGGGCTGTGGTTGCAGGGAAAGCGTGTCTCCAAAGATACCCTACAACCTGTAGACAGGCGTCTCCAAAGATACCCTCCAGCCTGTAGACAGGCTTCTTGCCCGAGCCAGGCTGACCACGAGCCAGGCTGACCACGAGCCAGCCTCTCTCGAAGCACATCAGCATCTTCCCCTGGAAAGCATTCCCTTTTGCCTGGCAGGACACTGTGCCTTTACTACCTCCCTCTGCCACAAAAAGAGCTTTAGACACCAGGTCAGAGCCAGGTTCACCTCCCAGGCCCAGGCCCCAGCTAAGTGGCAGCCCGCCCTCCAGCCCTGAGCTCTCCTGAGCGTGGTGACATCCACCTAGCACAGTAGCTTCCAGGATTCCGAGGGACACCTGGTGGGGCTTCAGTCAATGTTTCCCTCTGAAGGCATCCTTTATCTCCTGCTCCAGTGTTGGAGAAACTTCTGATTGTGAGAGCAGGTGACTGTGTTTGCATCTTGGGCTGCTGTGTGGCTCTGTTCCTCCTGGGATTGTGTGTTGGTCCAGAGAAGCAATATTTCCACTGAAGAAACAATGGGCACCCCCCAGTGCCTGCATATTGCTTGGAAGAGCATACTCAACACTGTCATCTCGTAGTTGGAGAACTGTCCCAGCGTATTGTTTTTATGACTCAAACATCAGGCAAACCGCTCAACCTTCATGTGCAAGGCTGATCTAGAGGGTGTGGAGAAGAGATCCAAGGACTTAAAAGGGAAGACAGACTTAAAGGTGCAAGAACATTCCAGAAGGTTAGAACACACACACACACACACACACACACACACACACACACACACACACAAATGCACCAGCTCAGGCTCTGTGGCCCTGTGTTTTTATCTGTGATGAGGGATAACATAACTTCCCAGTGTACTTGTGACTCTGCAGGTATTTGAAAGAGACAGAGACAGAGTAGGTGGGAGAGAGAGGAGAGAAAAATATAAACGAACACAGTCCATCACTTAGGAAAGAGGATACTCAATCTGTTGGACACCACAGTCAGTCCTTGGCTTGGGTGTGGAGGCAGGGAGGATGGTCCACACATCCCATGCCCAGAGCTCTGTGCGCCTTTAACCAGCCCTGAGGTGACCAGTACTCCAGGTCCTTGGCTGTCTGACAGACCCAGCCAGAAGATCTTTAGCACTCTACAGTTCCTAGATTCTGTGTTGATGGCAGCAAAAAGCAAAAATCCAAATTATATATATTTATTACCACTGCGGTCAGAAGTGGAAAGGTGATGGGGAGAGGGGAGGGGTGAGGAGGGGAGGGCTGGAAAAGTTGATTCGGAAGGCAGGGGAAGTGAGGTGGCAGCCGGCTGCCTTCCCACCAGCCTCTGGGGTTCTCCATTCATATCATAAATGTCTCCTGTCATTTGATGCCAAAAGCAACATGATTTGGTTCCCTGGTGGCCTATAGGGTTTTTCTCCTCCTCCTCTTCTTTTCCCCCTGCAGTAAATGTTTATTTGTTAATAATATACTTTAAACAGCCCAGCCTTGACCTCAAGTCTCCTGAAGCATCCATCTTCTTCTAGAAAAATGTTTCAAAGTTTGTGTAATTTGGGGGGAAGGTGTAAGTGACGGGCAGTGAAGGGCCTGTGTTTGCTCTAACTACTGCTGTGGCACCGAGTGCTGGGCCATAGGGCTGCTGTGCTCCCAGTGGTGTCTCTCCCCGGCTTCAGGCCTGGCTGACAGCGCTTCCTCAATGGCCCTTACCTTTTGCTTGGCCCAGATCAGTACAAATAAGTTCTTACGTGAGCCTCTCCTTTGTTATGCTCAGGGCAATAGTATCCATCTCAGACTGGCCTTCCCCCGGGTCTGCCTGCTGAACCTGGAGACCCTGAAGGAGGATTCAAGGTGTGTGGACTTATGGAGGGAACAGGACCTCAAGGAGTGCCTGGCCCCAAGTGACCCTTGACTGGCCCAGAGGTTCCAGCAGTGGTTGATGGCAGGGCACTTGGCTGACCTGGTGCTTCGTGTGTGGCTGGGGGTGTGTGTGTGTGGGGGAACGACTCATGCCTTCTGCTTCTATAAGAAACAAAGGTGTTTGCTTCCTGGATGACCCATGCTAAAAAAGAGTCCCCCTTCCCCCCCCCTACACACCTATAGGGAGATTGCAGGTTCTCCAGGGCTGTCCCACCAGGGCAGTAGAAGCAAGCTGTTTAAATTAGCACATAGGCTGGGAAGATGAGGCTACCCCAACACTGGGCCTCCGGCTCTCTGTTGCCTCGTGGGTGCTTCCAAAGTCTTGGCCCAGAAAGGAGGGGCAGTGCTGAGCTGGACTGTGGCTGGCCCGCTGGGACCGCGTGTCCCTCTTCCCCCACCTGTTAGTAGAGGAGTGGCACTGACACTGCTGCAGTTGCTGGGGCCGTCCAGTGTGGATCTAGCCTAGGGAGACAGGATGCTGAAGGGTAACCTACGCTCCGAGCCGAGCACTGTGATCTTAAACGGAAGAGAAAAGGATCAAAAGGGGCGTTCTGGCAAGTGCAGCTTTGAGATGCAGACCCAACCATCTCCTACACACTGGGGCCTGAGTCTGAGCCTCGGACTTCCTCCTCTGTGGAATGGGGGTGACCGGTCCCATCTTAGGTTGTGACAAAGTGAAGCAAGCTCAGAGGTGCCAGCCTGCATGGGCACTCAGTGTCTGTGTGTGTGTGTGTGTGTGTGTGTGTGTGTGTGTGTTTTCCCTTCCTGCTGGGAAGGAAGCCGGAGGCAGGAACACGTTGTCTGTCTGCCCTGCGTGGGAGGCTCACTAAGTGCGGCCGCTCTTCTGCCGGATCCCTGGGGAAGGAACTATGCGTGTTCCCCACCCCGGGCAGCACCGCACAGCCCGCCGTGGCCGGCAAGCTCGATGGGACCATTTTCTCTGACAATCTGGGGCTTCACCAACGCCTGTGAACTTGCAAGAGCAGAGCGAGGCTGAGCACAGTGGGCCTGAGGTAGCATTGTTTTCTAGAAAGAAACGTTACTTGTTGAGTGCCTGTGGAGCACGCTGACTCTATGCCCCCAGTTGAACCTGTGGGTGAGGGGACGGGCTCCAGAGGGCCCCCTCCCTTCCCGGGATCCCTAGATCGCCTTGTCCCGACTTGCTGAAGTCCGAGATGCTAGCTAGATACCTCTCTTCAGAGCACCGGCCTGGAAGGTTGGAGGGGAGGGGGAGAGCGGTGAGTGCTCCTGAGAGGCCAGCCCTGACCAGAGGACAGAAAAGGTTAGAATAACTCCTTCCCAGAGGAGCGGGATCCGCAAGGCGGCTCACCGCAGCCTAGGTCTGCGCCGTGTTCCAAGCACTCCTCTCAGCCCGTCCTGCCTCCCGGGATCCTCTTTTCCCGGGAGTGGGGCAGCTAGGGTGTGCAGGCTCCTGGGCTCCTCGGTAGATGGAGCAGGGGCATTGGCGGTGGTTGATGAATTTCAGTGTCACCAGGGGTTTAGCCCGGATTTGGGAACCGCGCGCTCTAATACGCGCACACGGTCCTGCCCTCTCTAACGCGCACCCCTTTCACCCGGCCGCTGATTTATGAAGGAATTCGATCCGACCCAGGACGGGCTGGGCTGGAGCCCGGAACCCGGGGCCCCGCCACAGCCCTAGGGTTCCTTCGCAGTTAAGGGATCTTCGAAAGCTTGGAGGCTCGTCCCGGCTGGAGGCCGGGTGCCCGGTGGGATGGAGCACCCACACGGAGTCGGGGAGCGGCACCCCTTGGAACCACTAAAGGGGCCAATTGGAGGGAGCAGGCTGGTGGGGAGAACGAACAGGCTTTAAGATTCCCGCCCCAGCCCTCCAGCCCACCCCTTTGGGCCAGCACGGAAGCAAGCCCGGGAGAGTTGTTGATCTAGGGGGTAGAGCATTGAAGGAAAGCCTGGATGATCTTTTTCCCGCCCGAGAAATGTCCCAAGTGCCTCTGCTCCTGGAGCTGGCGAAGGGGCCGCGACAGAGTCCTCTGCACGGCTGCGTGCGCAGGCAGAATGACCCCCCAGCCCCCTCCCCGTGCACAGCACCGTGGCTGGACGGTTTTTTTCCTCCTTTCAGATTTGGTTTGCAGGGGTGGGGGGTGTGGTTGTATCAATCCACAAATATTTACCCTTAACAGACTTGTATCTGTGGAGATTTCGAACAAAGACAGTTTAGGGGGATTACAAAAACCCTAAACCCCGTTTTTCTCCCGGACTTGGTACTTTAAATGCCAATTACAGGCGAGCCATATCCAACAGCAACGGGGAAGGCGGGAAGGGTCCGGGAGGGTGTGGGGGACGAGTGCAGCCATTAAATGTAACTTTTCATTATGAAAAAGGATTTCTCTGGTTTTATCTTCTAATAAGATTATGTCAGAAACACAAGTACCTAGCCTAGTGCTGAGTGACAGGCTCTGACGTTTAATCAGAAGCTGACCGCTCAGACCGCGGGGCCCTTTGTCCCACCGAGTGACCGACGGAAACCTGCCGCCCTAATCCCCTTATTCATGTCAAGCAGAGAAAAGAGGCTGAACACCTTACAACCGTGTCCCCTCCACCCCTTCCGAGGGCGACCGGAGGAGGGGGGCCTCGGAGGGCCCCATAGTCCCCACTACTAGCTTTTCCTTTGGGAGTAGATAGGGTCTCTTAAGCCCGCTAAGAGGGCCAGCAGAGGAAGAAGAAAAAAAAAAAAAAACAGAAGCCTCTGTGGCAGCATCTGGTAAATGGGGCCATAGCCCCACAAGCAGAAGGTATCTTAGAGTCGGGTGTTTGGGGCTTCTAGTAAGGACGCTCACGCAACTATCACCCTGGTCAAGGCAAGTCTGGCAAAAGCCAAAATCGGGTTGCAGTGGAGACTAGGGCCCTCTGAGGGGCAGATTTCGTTAGGTTCTAGGGAGGATGCCTTAGTGCTGAAACTCCTGCAGGTCTAGAGCTGGCATTCCCAGCTGTGAGCTCAGCCCCTTTCTTCGGAGGCCAAATTCCTTTGTTCGACCCCCGCAGAAACCCGCTTCGCAGCCAGGCCACAGGCGCCTTTCATTCCGTTACAGCGACGACTCCTTCATCCCACCCTTCAACTGCTCCTGGGCAGACTCAGCCCGTCCTTTCGGCCGCCGTGTAGGAGCCCCAGATGCCTGCAAGGACTAGTAGAACCACACCAGTCCTAGGCCAGCTAGAAGGCGAGGGCTTCTGGGCACAGTAGGGAGCCCCGGCGGCGTGGAGAGGCAGCCGGGCAAGCGTGACTCCGGGCCCTGCATCTACTGAAAAAAACAAAACAAAAACAAAACAAAACAAAAACACAACAAAAAGTAAAACGGATACCTAGCAAGTAAAAATGCTTGTGCTCCTGTGAACACCAAAGTCTGCTTTGTCCCCCCTCTAGGAACACCACCCACAGCCCCAGGGTTCAGTCCCAAGGCCTCAGAGTCATAAGAGCAGGAAGAGGAATTTTGTGTCTCATACCAGGATGCCTGGCCTCTTTCCTAAGCTCTTTGACTGTGCCAGGAACCCACGCATCCTAGCAGGGCGGGGTACTCTTGGTTCCTTCTCCTCTCCTGCCTGAGCCCAGCGTCGGGTCACTGCAAGGAACAGGCTGAGCATAGGATATCACCCCACCACCACCACCACCACCCCAAAAGGGCCAGGCTAGGACTGTTCTATGGTGTGGGAGGAGGGCAGAAGCAATGTCCCTATCTCTGGCTGCGCTGGGACCCAGGGATTCAAAGGAGAAGGGACCTGGATCCCAGAGGAAGGGGACCACAGGAGCATAGGGTCTGGCCGGTAGGATATGTGGCAATTAGGGCCAAGCACGAATGGACCTGATAATAACTTAAATATCCTTTCCCTGAGCCTCTCTGCCATCCCCAGCTCTGTCGAGTGGCAGGCCCTTCTTCTTGGTAAGGGGCGGGGGCTGCGGGGGAGACTTTCTCCTTCGAAACACTTGATACCAACTTTTGTTTTGGCAAGAAAGAAAAAAAAAAAAACCTAAGGCTTGTTTGGAAAGGGAGGGGGCATTAGGCACGGGGGAAGGAGTGAGCCCGCGGCTCGGCAGGCACAGGGGGAAGGAGTGAGCCCGCGGCTCGGCAAACTTTGTGGATTAGGTTTCAGTGCCTCCGCCCCACCCCCAGCCCTTCGTTGGTGATTTGTGTGCGGGGGTCTGTGACCCTGCGAGCATCAAACGGCCCGCGGGAACCGGCCGAGTTCAGAGGGACAGTGGGCAGAGGGGCAGCTTAAGACAACGCAGATGGTTCCTATCAGCCAGCCTGCCAGCCGCACCCTGTGCTCACGGTGTCTGCCCCCTGGCCGGGGGCTTCTCCGTTGGGAAGGCACGAGAGGCCTTGGGTATTGAGGGAGACCACTGCAAGAGCTCTAATAGGGGGTCAGAAAGTAGTGGTCCTCAGCCAGAGGCCTAGGACATTGCTGATCTTCCAAGCCAGACTGACTCAGGCAGAAGTCCGAGCACTAAGTGGCCTAGGGACCATTCAGAGAGGAAAATCCTCTGGAGGCTCCCCAGAGGCTGGATCACCCCACTATTAGCAGTGGTCAGTTCAGGTGCAATGCCCCGCCAGATACAGGTCTTTTCCTCGTCTTCTTCTTCCTCCTCCTCTTCTCCTCCTCTTCCTCTTCTCCTCTTCTTCCTTCTCTTCTTCCCCTCCTCTTCTTCCCCTTCTCTTCCTCCTCCTCCTTCTTCTTTAGATAGGGTTTCTCTGTATAGAAACTCATTCTGTGGACCAGGCTCAGTGATCTGCTGCCTCTGCCTCCCAAGTGCTGAGATTAAAGGCGTGCGCCACCACCTCCCAGCTCATTCATTCACTCTTTACTGGGGCTGGACAATCTGTCCTCCCTTGCCTGCTTGATCTACCATGGCAGTGGTTTTCAGCCTGGCTTGTAGTCAGGATGGGATCTCTGAACCTTCAGCCCCACCCCCCACCGTGCACTCTAGCTGGGGCTCCCCACCTCAGCAGACCTAGGAAGACCCTGCTTATAGCCTATAGCCTGATCATATATATCTTAGGGGTCTTTGGACTGCTGCATAAGGGTCCAGCTGAAATCTCTTTAAGATCCGTGAGAAGCCAGGTAGTGGTGCATATCTTTAGAATCAGCGGTTGGGAGGCAGAGGCAGGTAGGTCTTTGAGTTCCAGGCCAGCCTGGTCTACAGAGAGAGTTCCAGGACAACCACGGCTACACAGAGAAACTCTGTCTCAATGACCAGCCTCCCGACCCCCAACCCCACTCCGGCAAAAAAGACAATCCTTGAAGCAAGGGGAGACCTGAGTCCAGGTGTAGCCAGAGCCTGGCTAAGCATCCTGCATTGTAGTGCCTGAGAGGAAGCAAGAGCGAGGCCTGCACATGCCTATGTAAGAACTAGCGCTCTGCAGCTGTCTGCAGAACAGGCTCTAGCGTTAGTACCTAGCTGATGCCTTAGTTCCCCTGGCTCCTGAGAGGGAACTAGTGACGGTGGCCTGGACGGTAGAATAGTTTTGAGAGTTTTCTGAGCCGTGGGGTGGGGTTCTGGGATACGGAAGGATAAGGGAGAGTCGAGCACGGTGCCTCTCTCTGCCATCCTGGGTTTGACTCTCAGATACCCTGCACTTGGCCCTTTATTCCCACAGTGGGTCATGGAGAGGCCAACAGCCTGGCTGGGAGACTGGGCCAGTATACTGCCAAGACCTCTCTAAGTTCCATCTTCCAGGGTCCCCGCCTCAGGGGAACAGCCGACTAGGTCATCTGTGCATGGAAAATACATCTGTCCTCCACATGTTGGACACCGAGCTGAGGACATGTGGTTTCAGACGTGTTATCTTAATCATATTTATTAGCCAATCCTGAAAAAAAAAAGAGAGTTTGATATTGTTACAATTTAGAAGGGATCCTCCAATCTGCCCAACGACAGATCAGGAGGGACAGGCAGCCACAGCCAGCTTTTAGCTGAGCCCCGGACAGAAGTCTGGAAGTCCTCCGGGCTGTTCCACGGGATGAGCCCTCTCTGCTGTGAGATGAGGGAGGGACACTTGCCTTCTCCATCTCCCCACGCAGAGATCTGAAGCGAGCGGCATTAATTACCCCGCCCTGACTGATAGTTGGCTGCCGGAGTGTTTCTAATCCTTATTAACAGTCTCTAAAGTCAGGCATGAAATATGACTTCTGCACCACACTCTCCGGCATATGTTTTTCTTTTCCAGGATATTTTTCAGGCTACCTCCGAGCCCCGCTGTTGTTCGTGATTTTCTGCCATAGGTCTAAAGTTGCCAGCCCGAAAGCCAGTCTTGCAGGGAGCTCAGTCAGGGAGGGGAGCCAGCTCATGACACATCTCCCTGCACAACACAAATTGCTTCTGATTATTGAGCTTTTGAATATTTCCCTCCATCGTGTTTTTATTAAGAATGCCAGCATATTTACGCTTGATAGTGTCTTCAATTAGGTTAAAAAAAAAAAAAAAAGCAGGGAGTTCCCCCTTCCATAGCAGTATGTAAAGAAAATAGTTGTCATGACCGCAAAATTACCATCCAAGCCTGGTTCGAGTCAAGCCAGCCCTGCTTTGACAAGCCCAGCAGGGCTGGGGCTTTTTCTACACTTTCCAGCTGGTAGGGAAACAGAGCTGAGGGGAAACTCTCCACAGCCCGAGATGCCGGGATGCTCAGGATGCCTCTCGGTAGCTGACACTTCACAAGTCTGAGAGGCAGAAGGGCGCCCAGCTGCACAGGCTTCTGGTAGGCGAGCCAGGACCGGGAGAGCAGCAGCAGCAGCAGCAGCAGCAGCCACAACTGTGCACTTAGAGCTGCTAGCCCCAGAGGCGAAGCTTTGAGCAGATTTCATTCTTCAGACATGGGTGCTGCCTTGTCTTCATCTTCAGATAAGATAGAAGGCACAGAGAAGTTGAATAATGTGCCTAAGGTCACACAGCCAGCCTGTGGAACTGAAAGTGGAACCCTGGCATTGTGTCACTGGAGAAATTTTTCTGAGATCCTTTGGGAAGGTGGATTTTCTGGCTCCTTTCTGGGTTTGGTGCCCTGGTAGCAGCCTGGCATAGGAGTTCATGCTGATTAGATTGCTCCTGATGAACGTCCCGTGTGTCTTCTGTGATGCTAGGGTTGTGACTTAGAGAGTGATTACCTCTCCTTTCCATTGGGGTGCATTTGAGCTAGTGGGCTCCTGGACCAAGCCACCCCCCCTCCCTAAGTCTCACTGGGGCTGCTACAGCAGCAGGCAGGGCATGCTTCAGCACTAATGGAGTTTACCTGTGACCTGTCTACTTCCACTGGGCATGATGTCATTCCATCTTAGGCTTATATGACTCTCGAGAACAAGCTTAAGGAACCAGTGACTCATGCAGCTGACGGGAGGCACTCACGTGTCCTAGGGTCTTAGCATCCTTGGGCATGCTCCGAGTACCCTCTGTATGCCTTGAAAATGACCAAGAGTGGGCAGATTCAGAGCAGGAAAGTGATTTCCCAGGATTATCCGGCAGGATTCTGCAGCCAGGGTAGTGGAGGCCTGGCAAGTGTGGACAGGGGGCACAGCCGACCTCCTAGGGCATCTTTACCCCTGCATCGCCTTCCTGGCTCCGGACTGCTGCTACAGCCACTGGAGGCAGGCTGTGTCTGCCCTTTGAAGGGACAGCCGCCTGAGCATGTCACTTTGAACTGCAAAGGGGCCTGTGGTGAAGCTCAGCCCCCTCCCACGTGCCCCTGTCTGCCCACCCCTTCAGGTTTGGTTCCAGCCGGCAGGCCTGGAGCCGGAGGGGGCGGGCAAGGCAGCTGCCCCCTGAGGGACATCAGACTGATAACTGAGCAGTGACAGACCCCTGGAGAAGGATGGAGCTGGCCTCCACTGGTCTGACTGGCCTACACAGCAAGAGTTCAGGAAGGTCACTTAGGTGCCACCAGCCCACAGACCTGCTCTCTTGAATGCAGACAATTCACATTCAAATGTAAATAGCAGTAATGATGGAAATAAACAGTAAAAGGAAACATTTGTCTTAGGGACTAGGGACCCAGTGCAGACTCAGCCTGGCAGGCATCAGCAGGGAGAGTTAGGTGAGCCTGGGGCACCTGGGTGCCTGGTCCTCACCAGCCCAGCTGGAGACCATGGGCTGCTCATCTTCCTTGGCCAGATTGTTCAGTAGGACCTTGCAGAGTCCTGCAGAGAACTGATGTTTTCTGACTGTGACCTTGGGCTAGACCTTGTCTCTGCATCTCAGTTCCAGCAAAGTCTGGGGAGATCTAAGTGCTTGCCACGGGGCAATAGTGCCCTTCAAAGAACAGGCCTCTGGGTAGGAGCCAGGCTCTTGAAGATTCCCTGATAGCTTGCTTCTGTGTGTTAGACCTCAGCTGCACCAGTAGATGCTTAGTCAGTATGGGGCAGGAGCTATACCTTTGTGGTCTGGGGTCCTGGCCTGAATTCTTTGTAGCTGTGTGACCCTTAGCAGGCTTCTCAGCCTCTCTTGTTGTTTCACCAAAAATGTTAGGAATCAAATAACCTAGCCAGCCCTCAGGGCAGTCCAGGGCCGTTAAATGTGTTAATGTGTGTGAAGAGCAGCGTTAGTCAGTGTGAGTGACTTTTGTCACAGGAAGGACCTCTGGCTAGCGCTGTGTGGCTGGAGGCTTGGGGCTGTGAGGGAGGCTCAGCAGGTAAAGGTGCTGCCAGCCCTGGTCACATGGCTTGAGTCCTTAGAACCCACAGTGGGAGGAGAAAACCCACTACGTGGTTGTGCTAATGTAAGTTGTGTTCTGACCGCCACACACAGGTTATGGCACATGCATGTCCTCCTCGCCCATAATAATAAAATATTTTAAAAGAATCTGTGCTGGAGACAGGGGATGTAGCTTCACCAGAACAGTGTTGCCTGGCCTGTGAGAGGCCCTGGGTTTGGTCCCAGCACTGAGTAACAGGCTGCAGTGATACATGCCTGAGATCGCCTGGGCAGAGCATGAGGGTCAGAAGCATACAGGATCTAGTATACAAGAGGCTCCGTGTGTCCTAGTCTGCGAGCAGGTTCTTGGGAGACTGAAGTTGGGCAACCTGAGGACAGCGTCGAAGCAAAGCTCGCAAACAGAGCTATTTGGAGTTAAATCTGGACCTGGAAGGATGGTCTGGGGCCGTAAGTCTGGCTGGAGAGGCTGCCTCGGGACCCTGGGACAGGAGCCTGCAAAGAGGGCAGTAGCCAGAAGCTGTGCTACAGGGCTTAGATTTGATCCTGTGGGCAGGAGGGAGCCATTGAAGGTTATTGGACAGGGGAGTGACGGGAACCAGGGGGGCCCTTTATGAAGATGAGCCAGCGGCCTGAGAACGGGCTTAGAGACTGGCAAAGGCCCTGGGAAGGGAGGCCATGAAGTAGACAGCAGAGGGTATGGGTGGGAGCCAACATCAGGTTACTATTCTGAGTGTAGGCGAAGGAAATGTGACACAAGTCTTGGGCTGGAACCTCAGGTCCCAGCTGCCTGGTGGCACCCGGAGTCTAGGTGCTCTGGCCTGCTCCAAGCAAGGCTCTTGGACTTGATCATGTCTCTGGAAGGATTTTGGCTCCATGAGCATATAACCAGTCACCAGGCCTACTCTGTGTGTGTGTGTGTGTGTGTGTGTGTGTGTGTGTGTGTGTTTGAGTTCAGTTTCCCCATTGGTGAGTGTCTGAGCTTTGACCAGACATTTAGTTTCCTACTGACCTACAGGCCAGCCCACACCTGAGAGTCTCCTAGCCATGTCCTCCAGTGGAAATGGCATCCACCTCCAAGAGCCTAATACATATGTCACAGTTTCATGGGGGAGTCTCCCTGGCTGCGTTCTGACCCATGACCAGCCTGAGTGCATCCTGAGGTGCTCATTAAACCAGCAGATTCCCGGGCCTGGGGAAAGACTCAAGCTTTTAGGAGAAAGCCCTAGTATGAACATCCTAGCTTGTCCAGTGGATGCTTCTGCACACAGACACGTGGGAGCCCCAGCTCAGCATCCGTGTCTGGGTACAGTGTCACTTCAAATGCAAGAGCGAGATGTGGCTGTCGGCTATGCTGGTGTGCCCCTCTCTGAGGGCCTGGTCCTTTGCTTAGCCTGATGCAGTGACGTGGGATGCAGCCGATGTGGGTAGAGAGGACTGGAGAGGCAATGGCTGGCAGAGGAGGCAAGCTAAGGGAGGGCAGGGCAAAAGTAGCAAGCACCCGCTGGGAAACAGGAAGAGGCGAGAGCCATGGAGTCCCCCCGGACTACACTCTCTCTGGGTTCCCTTTACCTCCAAAGGGGCTGAATCCGCTCAACCGCGTTCTCCCTGCACATGGTGAAGAGTTATGCTTTGTGCTGGGCGGTGGTGGCGCACGCCTTTAACCCCAGCGCGCGAGCGCACGCGCGCGCGCACACACACACACACACACACACACACACACACACGAAAGAAAAAAAGAAAGAAAGAAAAGAAAAAGAAAGAAAGAAAGAAAGAAAGAAAGAAAGAAAAAAGAAAAAAGAAAAACGTGTTATGCTTTGTATTTCTAGAAGTTTTGCATCATGCAGACACCAACTCACAGCACCTCATTAAGCCCCAGGTTACCAAGGCTGTTGCAGTGTAGCCTGATGGTGGCACATGCCTTTAATCCAGGCACTCAGGAGGTAGAGGCAGACAGATCTTTGAGATCAAGGAAGCCTGGTCTGCAGAGTGAGTTCTAGGACAGCTAGGGCTACACAGATATACCCTATCCTGATTAAAAAACAAAACAAAACACAACACAACAAAACAAACAAACAAAGAACCCTTAGGGCCTGCAAGGTGGCATCTGTGTGATTTCTCCACCTCAGAGATTTGCAAACTGAGGAACAGGACAGATCATCAGTCTTCAAGATAGCAAAGCCTGTCACCGGCTCCCACCAGCCCTCAGCCCCAGGAGCATAGTAGATGCCCTGACAGAGTTTGAGGAAGGAGACAGAGACAAGAAGGAAGTTTAAATCCCTCGAGGAGACTCCGCCCTACAGGAAGACAGCAGGGAGAACAGGAGCGGCCCAGCCAGACAGCCTGGGAGCGAGCAGAGGCGGATACTGATCTAGCAGGATGAGACAGGAAGCGTCAGAGAGAGCCTGGAGCCCAGGAGCAGCAAGAGGGCCACCCCAGGGCCATGGCCTGGCCAGTCTTTAAACCCCACATCCCATTCCACGAGTGGCCTGCCTCTCCCCACCTATGCCAGGCCCTGCTGGGGAGCCATGGGGGAGCTAGAGCCATGAAGACTACCCTAAGACAGCTCCTTGGTGCTGAGTAGCATAGCTGCAGGCAAGGGACAGCAGATAGCAAGAGTAGGCCTGGCCTAGCACATAGTAGGTGCTAAGGGACTGTCCTCCAGCAGCCCTATTCACCCCCAACTGCTGGGCTTTGGCTACGCCTTAATGCAGTGTCAGTCTGTAAGCTGGACTTTGACCTCCCTGAGTCCCAAGTCCTTACCTGTGAAATGGGTACAAATTGTAGGGATAGTAAGAAGACCTTTAAGTCTCCTAACACAGTGCTCATTACTACAAAATTGGGGGGTAATGGCAGCTTGTGAGCCCCACTGTGTGTATCTCTGTGTTTCTGTGTGTATGTTTGTGTATGTGTATGTCTTTGTGTGTGTGTTTATGTGTGTGTTTGTTGTGTGTGCATGTTCCTGTGTGTTGTATGTATATGTTTGGTGTCTATTTGTGTGTATGTATGTCTTTGTGTGTATTTGTATGTGTGTTCATGTGTGTATGTTCATGTGTGTGTTTGTGTATATATGTTCCTGTGAGTTTATATGTATATGTTTGTGTGTGTTTATGTGTGTGTGTTGTGTGCATGCATGTGTCCAGTCAGTGCTGGGGCTAGAGTCCAAGGCTTAACCCATGCTAGGTAAGTGTTCCATCCTGAGCCCTGCCCCAGCATTTTTCTTATCAATGAATACTCAAAAAAGCCATACCGTGCCGGGCGTTGGTGGCGCACGCCTTTAATCCTAGCACTTGGGAGGCAGAGGCAGGGGGATTTCAGAGTTCAAGGCCAGCCTGGTCTACAGAGTGAGTTCCAGGACAGCCAGGACCACACAGAGAAACCCTGTCTCGAAAAACAAAAACAAAACAAAACAAAACAAACAAACAAAAAAAAGCCATACCGGTCCTGGCCACAGACTCACCCCTTTGTTCTCTGGGTCAGCTCCCCACACAACAGGAAGCGAGAGACAGTGGTGATTTAACTGGTCCCAACCCTGATAATTTCAGAGGTTCACAGAACACAAGACCACGGAGCACAGAGATGATGAAGATGGTCTCAGGTGGCAGCTGTGACCCCAGGGAGGGCCTTTGGCGATGGACACCCAGAGGCAGGGTTATGGATGCTGCCAGAGGAACAGAAAGACCTTACCAGCAGGCGACCTTGGACAGCGCTAATGAAGATGAAGAGGTGGATTGTCCAGGGTTAACAGCAGCTCTTGGGGGCAGCGCTCCCTCTTCCCCATAGAACCAAGGAGAGCAAGCATCTGCTGAGGGCCAGGCACACACACCATTTGACGCCCGCAGCGTGCCGCCATGATAAGTGGAGGTGACTGAGACAGAGCTACATAGCATGGGAGTGTCAGTCCCCGACCTCCACTGCTCAGCCCACTGCTTGTCTTCACTAGGTCACTGCCCTGCTCTGTTCCCGCCCCCACCCCTCCCTGGCACTGCCTTCAAGACTCCAGGATCTGACCTCTCTGGGCTCCCTGTGTTGGTCTCCGTCTGGAAGCTGCTCCCTTCCTTGCTGTACCTTGGCTTGGGTGGCTTCAGGATGCACCCCTTCCCCAAGACCATGATGCCCTTAGTAAGAGCAAGCAGGACCTCTGAGGTCTCCCACTAAGGCAGACAAACTGGGGGACTGAAACCAGCATGCAGAAGAGGCCAGCTGAAAGCTTGGGAAAGCGTGTGGCCAGTAGGAGACACTATGGCCAGGGTCTGGGCTGGCAGTATGCACATGACTGATGCCATGGCCACAGGTAGGACCTTAGTGGCTCCAAGGAATGAGGGTGTACTTCAGAGGCCAGTTTCTGTGGCTTGGTTCACAGGCTTGGTTCTGTCCCTTGCTGCCTCCAGCCTTAGCTCTTATGCAAGTGTGAGTGTGTGTGTGCGTGTTTGCGTGTCTCTGTGTGCATGAACAAGTGTGTGGTATGTGTATGCAAGTATGTATACATGTGCTTGTGTGTGTCTGTGTGTCTGCGTGTGTGCCTCTGTGTGAGTATGCATGTGTGTGTGTATGTGTGCTCACTCATGTGCATGTGTATGTGTGTGCATGTGTGTGTGTATGTGTGCTCGCTCGCGTGCATGTGTGTACAGTATCTTATGCATCCCAGGCTGGCTTTAAACTCACTATGTAGCCAAGATGACTGGGAACCTCTGTTTCCTACCTCCACCTCCTAAATGCTGGGATTACAAGTGTGTGCCACCGTGTTCAATTTATACAGTGTTGGAAACCAAACTCAGGGCTTCGTGCACACTAAACATTCAGTCAATCAAGTGAGCCCCTGGGTTCCTAAATGGGGATTCAAAAAAAACCATCAGGATTTCAGCAAATAAAGAACTAACAGATGCTGTGCTACCCTTGTTCACGTCTCACAGATTGCTGCTGAGGAAAGAGCTCGGGTGGAGGCTGTACCGGGTCTCCCGGGGAAAGTGTGTGGCTTGGGTTGGGGCCGTGAGAAGCTCTGAGGGTCATCTGTCTTTAGCAGAAGAAAGAAAAGTAGAGGCTGAGCTCACACGGTCTGAGCCAGGGCTGCCCTGTGGCCTGTCAGCCCTTCAGTGAGGACACAGGAAGCATCCCACTCCCATGGCTCAGGAAGGAGCACTGGGGACAATGACAAGAAAGGCGGCCTCCTCCTGTCAGAGGGCAGCTTGATGGCCCCATAGTTTCCTGTGCCTGGCCTGCCAAGGCCCTCTTACCATGACCTTTCCACCAACCTTTCTATACGCCTGAACTGGCGAAAACCCTCTAGAACCTTCCTACTCCCACCTTCCAAGTATTTGTCAAGGCCTTGAGTACCTTCCCCAGATTCTCCAGACATGGGCTACCCTACCCCTAAAGACCTCTGACCCATGGGAGAGAGGAGAGCAGGCATGGGGTAGAGAGCATAGCTCTGCAGAGGTGACATGAGGCATTGTTGTCCCCACAGCCAAGAGGCAGGGAAGAGGGCTTCCTGGAGGAAGAAGGTCCGAGCCAATGAAGATTACCCAGGGAAGACAGCAGGATGGGGGTGGGGTGGGCAACACGCAGGTGCAGAGAGAGCTGGCCATGTCAATCTAGAAGGCCCTGCCCCAAGGCGGAACTTTACTACTGGGGTCAGATACCATGGCACGATTCCAGGTCGGAGGTAGCACGTCAGATTTGAAATTAGAAAAGGCCCTGACTGCTGTGTGACTCACAGAGAAGACTAGGGGTGGAGGGCCACAGAGGAAAGGCCTCTCCTGGGGCGTGGGAGGGGGGTCCCGCAAGGTGGCGTTCACAGCTGTACCTTCTCCAGGCCAGGATGTCAGCTGACTGGGGCTCTCTGACAGCTGACCTTGACCTTGCATTCTGGGTCAGGCCTCCTACTTTACAGGACCTGGCCTGTGGTGGAAACTCAGTGGGCATGTGTGGGCAGACATTAGTGAGCCCAGGAACTCAGATGTGTGTTGTATGCTGGAGTACTCATGCATGAGCCCAGTGTTGGCGGTGGTGTGACCTGTGCATCTCTAAAGAAGCGAGTGTGCTTAGTGTGCGGCTTAGAATTGGAACGACTGTGTGCTTCCAAGGCTGACCTTGACCTTGGCGCTAGCACTCTTCGCCTTTAAACTCAGTCTCTTCCCCTGTAAAATGGGTATTCTTGGCAGTGAGATCCCCCTGAAGGGAGATATTGTAATCCCTCCATTATTACTGTTCAAATCTGGAACCAAGCTGGGGAGCCTTGGGTGAGAGGGCGGACAGCTGGTCTGGAACAACCTCCTCATCTTGACACCCAGCATCCAGCCAGAGGCCACCCAGTGTTACAGCCACCTCGCTGGCTGGAGGCGGGGTCTCCCCACTGCCATTGTCCCAGTTTAGGCTGCAGTGCCTGCCCAGCCACAGATAGGCCCTGCCACACACTGCTCCAGCACACACAGCATCTGGAGAGGCTGTCTGTGCCTCTGTGGGGACCCTGGCTGGTGCTGCGCATGCCAGTGCAGGCAGCCAGGCAAGCAGCACAGAGGGGCGGTGCCCGTCATGAGCTGGTACAGGCTCAGGGTGCCGGTGCAGGCAAACGTCTGGTGAGCGTTCTGCCTTGGTGGGTGGACTGATGTTTCCCATGGTGTGTGACCTATGTGTCTGCACTGGGGACACTGTGAGTCTGGACGTCAGCGCGTGGTGTGCTCTGTGGAGGGTTCTGTCAGGACAGAGAAGACTTGTGTCCACGTGGGCCCTGCAGATGTGACCTGTGGACGGACACAGGTGGGCGTGGCAGGTGGGACAGTGCTGGCCCAGGCAGAGACTGATGGTGGTTGACAAGCTCTAGGGGGTGGGGACAGCGTGTGGGGGGTGGGGACAGCCTTACCTACCTCTGTTGGCCCTTCTCATTCCCTTCTCTGGTTCTGGGACCAGACTAAAGTTTCTGGGCCACAGGAACGGATGGCCAGGTCCTGCCCAATCCCTGAGAAGAAGCAGGGGGTAGGCACCCTCTCCAGAATCTGCTCAGGCTGGGGTCTCAGGGTCTGGAGGTGCCAGGCTGGCCTTGGAAGCGTGAGAAAGGAGGCCAGATGGTGGCCGTGTTAAGGCTTGGAGGAAGAGGCCTGGGAACAAGTTCTTGGAACCCTAAGGAGTTCCCAACCCAAATGGTCCCGCCTCCTTGCTGGTGTCCCTGGCAGGTGGGTCACGACAGGTGTGCTCTAATAGGGTGTGCCCTGGCTGGTATGTTCTCACAGGTGTGCCCACCATTTCCCCCAACAGGTGTGCCCTGACAGGTGTGCCCTGACAGGAGTTTCTCTGGGAGAAGCTGGATCTCTGGCTCCCGCTGGCTCCTTGCAGCCTGTGAGCCCACCCCCAACCCAAGAGGCCAGTGCCCTCCTCTCCACGGCTGCCTGTCCTGCCCACGGCCTTGCCACCCTGGAGAGCTGACCCTGACCCCGGCCGGCCCCCCCACGTCCCAGCTCGAGGGGCTCACAAAGAGAGGGGAGGAAAGAGAAAAAATCGCGGAGATTTGTCTTGTGTCGGGCTGACAGCGGAGCGAGTGATTGCCAGGCCCGCTTGGCAGTTTTTAATCATTTTATCTCTGTTCTCGGCTCTCCGGGGAGACAGCCAGTGCTTAGCAGTCTGCTCAGAAAGACCTCGGGGCGCATGGCGCAGCGGCGGCTCCGAGCTCCCATTATTAGCTGTGCTCTTCGGCGCGCGCTGCGATCTCTCCCGGGGGAGCCGGTGAAAAATTAACACGGGCCGGCGGCGCGGGCGCCCGATGTAACTGTAATTACTCCATTGATATTCCTCACACAATAGCGCTGTCATCAGTCATTTACATAAACTTTACTCCGCCAAGGCGGGCGGAGGTGCCTAATCCTATTGGTGCTTCCACCGCATGCATTATACATGGCCGCTGCTCCTAGGTGAGCACGGAGGGGAGGGCGTAATTGGGAAGGAGAATGGGAGAGGAGAGAGAAGGGGAGGAGAGAGGAGGAAATGGGTGGAGAGCTGGGACGGAGACTGGGTGAGGCCTGGGAGGAGAGGTGGGGAGACCGGACCGGGAAGAAGAGGCAGAGGAGGCGCCGAGGAGGGCGGTGTGGATGAAAACCCATTCCCAGCGAAGGGGCTAGTGTCGGTTGGAGCCCAGTGGGGGCTGGGGTCCCACCTGGGTGACCAGCGCCTTACAAAACCCGCAAAACCCAGACCGCCTCCAGGGCTGAGCACCAGTTCCAGCCAGCCAGACATCCATCTATCCTGAAGCAGGTGAATTCAGTCTCCTGGGACTTGGAGCCAAGCCCAACCCCTTCTCCTGGGCCGCCCCCGCTCATTTCCAGCCCACGGGCTGACCCCAGGGCCCTTCGGGAATCTGAGACTGAGCTGGAGGCTCTTTGGCCGCTAAGGAGTTAAAGCCTCCCTGGAAATTACCCTGTAATGACCTAATTAAAGACTTCGGAGGGCCACGCACTCCTGGGTGAGAGCTAATAACACCCGCCCAGCAATAATAACCCCAGTGGAGCCCCTGTTATTGCTGCCCCCTCTCCCTCTCCCACCACCCTCCCGAGCCCCCTCCCCTCACCCTGCCTGTGCAAGCTATGGGGACAAGAGTTAGGGGAGCACAGGGACTGAGCCCCCAGCTGGAGCCAAGGGGAGGAAGCTTGGATAGTCGAATTTCCATAGCTGAATATTTAATGAGGCCTGCCGGTTTATTTGGTTGGCCTGTCGATTTTTATTCTTCTGTCAATAGCTCCTCATATGTGGGGCTGTGGTGATCTTTAGCAGCGCCTCTCCAGGGACGGCTGCCACTAAATGCAATTATGGATTTTATACCTCAATGTGTTTGATATTTCCACTGATCTAATTTGCAGCCTGGTAGTTTATTGTTTGGCATTTTAATGGCGTTCAAATGCTATGGGAAATTTGATTTCTTTTTATAATTCCTCCTTAACACAGTTAATGTGAGTGGCGGGATGGCCCAGATTTTAGAGTCCAATGTATAGAAAGAAGGTGTGTGTGTGTGGGGGGGGGGAGAGCACACACTTTGATATACTTAAAGATGTGTCCGTTGGAGAAGAACTCCCTTCTGGCTGCTGGTGGCCAGGGCTCAGGCAAAAGTGTACTGGTGGCCTTTTTGGCTCGAGCCATCCTGAGGTCTGTAGGCCTTGTCGTGGGACCTCTCTCAGCGGCTCCAGGCCATTGCCCTGCCAAGACCAAGAGACAAGGCCAACTTTCCCACTGCTGTCAAATGCTGTGACCTGAATCTCACTGCAAGATCAGCCATAGCGGGTGCTTCTCCTCTAGGACAGGTCCCGTGGGGCCTCACCACACTGTCTAAATGTGCTCTCCTGGGGTCCAGGTCAGAGTATTCGCTCTGCAGCTGCCTGAATCTCCTTCCCCTCTTGGCCTCTCGGGGGGGGGGGGTTAATAACAGGCAAGATGAGGGCTGATCAGTGCCCCATGCCTAGCTTCCTGGAGGCCAGACCATTGTCCCTTTAGGCTAGTATGAAGGGTCCCTGTACCTTCTTGGGACAACATCTCCAGGCTGAGCCACCTGCTGTGGTGACAGGTTGTCAGGGGTGGTTCTGCCCTTGGTTAGCAGGCTGGGGGATTGCCTGTCATTGTTGGGGAACCACAGAACATCATCTTAGGGGAAGAGAAGTTCGGGAGGCTCATCCCAGTGACCTGCCTGGAAACAGACAAGGGGAGTGGTAAGAGGCAGGTGCGCTGTATCTGTCCATTCCGGGGTACCAGGGTCCCACAGGGCGGTGTAGGCCATGTGGCGTGGGGTCGGATGAGAGAGCTCTGGTGGGCACGGTCAGGCCTCCAGGGTCTGTGTAAGCTCCTATGATGCAGAAAGTTTTTCCTAGAGCATGGAGAGCCAGGGTCCAGGTCTTTGAGGTTGTAGGATGAACTCCCATGACTCTTTGTGGCATACCCACTGCATCGTGAACATTCTGTTTCGGGATCTGTGCACATCTCACCACATTGTCCCGAAGAGCCAGCCACATTGCTATTCCTATTTACGGAGACAAAGTGAGGCTCTGAGACTTTAGTCACTTGTCTGAAACCACAGCTAAGTAGCAGGACAGGATGTGAAGCCAGGCATTGATAACTTTCCGGGCCTAGGTATGATATGATCTTCCCAAGGCATGCCTGTGCAAGGAATGATAGGACTGCCTCTACCTCCCTTTCTTCTCTCTTCCTCCTCTTCATCTTCTTCCTCCTCCTCCTCCTCTTCCTTTCCACCTCTGATCTTCAATATCCTAGCCAGAGTTTCTGTCCTGGGTCAGACCTACACCATACACTAATCCTATGTGTGTGTGTGTGGAGCGGGACGTGGGTGTGAGGATGGAATTCTGTACTCACAGGACCAATCTCTCCATCTTTGAGGACTGTCATGTCACCAACCCTCCCAGGTTTCTCCTGTGTATACTGGTCTGATTTCTCCGTGTTGCTACCCACATGCCAGCCCCGACTAGTCTACCGCCCTCTTACACACAGGCATGATGGTGACAGGATTCTAATCCTGCTCCAGAACAGGGCAAGCACTCTCCATAATATATATATATATATATATATATATATATATATATATATATATATATTCCATTATTTAATTTTTATTCACACTGTGTCTCGATTGCAATCCCCTCCTTCCTATCCTCCCAGTCCTGCCCTTACAACCCCTCCCCCATTACCTCTGCCTCTTCCCCTCAGGGAAGGGGAAGTCCCTCCTTGGGTGCCACCTCACCCTGGGACATCTAGTCCCAGCAGGACTAAACATCTCTCCCATTGAGATCCAACCGGGCAATCCAGGTAGGGGAAGGGGAGCCAGTGGCAGGGAACAGAGTCAGAAGTGGCCTCTGCTCCAACTGTTAGGAGAGCCACATGATGTCCAAGCTGCACATCTGCTACAAATGTGTGTGTGGAGTCAGCCCCTGCGTGCTCTCTGGTTGGTGGTACAGTCTCCGTGAGCCCCCGGTATATATATTCTTGATCATGCCCCACCTCAGATAAGAAACAGGTGCAGAGAGGACATGACACATCCCTGTGAGGACGGAGACCGGGCCACTGAGGCTCACCACATCTTCAGTACAGCTCTCTCACCCCATAGCTCTCTGTATCATGGCATCTGACACCATGTCAGTGG
This sequence comes from Apodemus agrarius, assembly GCA_964023405.1. Taxonomy (NCBI): domain Eukaryota; kingdom Metazoa; phylum Chordata; class Mammalia; order Rodentia; family Muridae; genus Apodemus; species Apodemus agrarius. The sequence continues at coordinate 152,865,293 of OZ030008.1, forward strand.
GGTTCGTGTGTCCCCAGCTGGCCAAGGAGGCCAGATGGGATGGAAGTTGGGTCTGTGCACACACAGTCTCTCACATATCAAGGGTAAACAACCTTAGACGCCAGGAAGATTCATGAACGCTGTACGGAGGGAGTGTGTAAGAGCCAGTGAGGCAGGCAGAGTGGCTGGATGGGACGCAGGCTTGGGAGCCTCGGCTCCTTCGCCCTCAACCGCCCCCAGAGAAAGGGTGCTGTCTGGACACCAGAGGATCATGGATGGTAGGTTCTTTTTCCTTCCACCTGCCTCAGGAACCCACCACCAGCATGCAGTACTCCCTCAAGGCCACTTCCCCTGGACCTGGCGCTCCTCACACCTCTGTGACAATCTTATACCAAAAAGGTGACTTGGTCTTCTGGTTGAGTCAGGCTGACCCCACCTGCCTGGGGCAGCAATGGCAGCTGGTGATAGACAGGCAACCCTCCCCCTCCTCACCCTGGGTCTAGGTGTTAAGTGGCTGCTTCATCCCCACCTCCCAATCCAGAGTGAAATCAGAGATGAGTATCTGATGTTCCACTTAGGAAAGAAAACAGGATCCCCCCAGCTGCCTGCAGTGCACAGAGGCGGCCTCCAGCCTCCAAGCCTCTGATAAAAATCTCAGCTTGTTTTCCTGGGTCTTGACCTCTGGTGTGCACAGCTGGGGAGGGGGGTGATTTGCAGGTAGCTGGGCTGCTCTCACTGGCCTACACGTCCAGTGAAAGGATGGATGTGTCTGGAGACAGTTGCAGAGGAAACAGGAAGCTCTCGGCTCTGTCTGCCTGGGAGAGGCCAGAGCGCCTATGTGAGCTGGATGGCTGGGTGGGCACAGTGCAGCAAGGCCACAGGACCCATGTGGCCCTCAACGTTGCCACTTTCAGCTGTGCGTTCCTAGACAAGTCAGATACCCTTTCTGAACCCCACTTGTCTCTCCATAACTGGGGAACATATCCCTACTCCTGGATTGTTGACAAGACTTAGAGGTAACGTTTCTATCCCTGGCAGAACTGAGTAATTCAAGACATCAGTGACTACATCTCTCTTGGTTATTCTTTTTTTTTTTTTTTTCTTTTTGGTTTTTTGAGACAGGGTTTCTCTGTGTAGCCTTGGCTGTCCTGGAACTCACTCTGTAGACCAGGCTGGCCTCGAACTCAGAAATCCACCTGCCTCTGCCTCCCAAGTGCTGGGATTACAGGCGTGTGCCACCACCACCCGGCTCTCTTGGTTATTCAAGCAGAGACTCTTGCAGAGCCAAAGAAGATGTTAGCTCCCGTGTGCAGAGCACGCCTGTACACCAGGATGGTCCCTGGCATCATGGGTCCTAGCTCCCTCTCAGTGAAGGATCCTCTACAATCCACAGACACACTAGTTCAAGGAGTGTTGTACACGCCTCTTCCTTCGATTCTGATTTGCTGTGTAAATGGCTCTTGGGGGAGCGGGGGTGGGAGTCTCTTGGAGATGATATTTGGGGCCCTTATGGGGCACTTATTGGGTGTAAGGTACTGTGTTGTCATTGGAATGTCACCTTGGAAGTAGACTCCAGTCCTCTAGAAACTGGGACTTTAAGTGGATCAAGTGAGTGCCAGGAAGGGGTGAAACCATGGCAGCAGGGCTGCAGACTAACCACTGTAAACCATCACCCCTTCTGTGTCCCAGCAGCTGACAAAGGGCCATCTGGAGGCCAGGTGGGAGTCATCTCATCCTGCCAGGTAACCAAGCCCGTATGTGTCCTCCACACAGCCTGTGTTCGCCCAGGCTGGAGAGTCTCTCCCATCAGCTCCACAGCTGTCAGGCTTAAAGAATGAGACAGGGAGAGAAATCCATAAGCCAGTTCTGAGAAACTTGTTTGCTGGCTATTGATCGATCCCCTGGGAAGGCGCCTCTCAGCTCCCCTGCACCCTTCAGCTTCACACGACAGAGGTGGTGGGAGAGAAAAGGCAAGTTGCCTTGTCTTAACACCCTCCCCTAGGAAATGTTCCCACCCCTTGGGAAGCCACACTACCACCAAAGCCTCTGGTGGCGCTATCTTTGAGGATCAGCTGTTCCCGAAATCTTATGCTCCTGATGCCCTGCACAAGCCTGCACCCTGAATGATGGGATGACCCGTGTGAATGTTGAGAGGGGCCCCCACTAAGGCCACACAGAGAATGGTCATTCCCTCTAACTGACCTAAGGGGGGATCCCTCCCCCCCTTCCTAGTCGTGGTACTTGGGCTGTCCATCTCTGACCTTCAGCTTCCTGCCCTATGAACCAGGATCTGTTCATTCTTCTTCACGGACCGGGAGGCTGGGTGGATGCCAACTTTGTCTCTGGTTGGATCTGCCTGAGTCAGGTGTGAGGTGCGGCTGGAGGCCAGTATGTTTCACTGGAGTTTCTCTCAAGCAAGACAGGTCCTTTCAGCACCAATGTGGAGTTCCTCAGAACCCCTGCCAAGCGCTGACAGGGACAGAGGGCCTGGGGCTCTTCCTGCCATCAGTCTCCCTGCAAAATGGCTGTCTGCTCTCAGCTCCCACCTGGGCCAGCAGCAGCCCCTGGGGAGGGGCATATATGCTCATCTGGCTAGCTATGCATGTCCCACTGGAGGGCCCCGTGAAGACCCTCAGAGCAGGGCGTTAACCTCCCCAAAGCAAGCAGACAGCTTTCTCCAAACTGCACATGGCCACCACCATATTCCTCGGCATCCACCGTTGGGCCTGTTCTGCACTGTGGAGAGACTCACACCTGGACCAAGTTGCCAAGGAACACTTAGACTAATAAGGGAGACAGACAGGGATATTAATATTACCAGATCCAGCTGGCATTATATTAATATTACCTGCTTTGTGAGGGACGCTCTAGAGCCCAGCAGGGTTCAGATCCATCTCTAACATAGCCCAGCAGGGAAACACGATTAACTGAGCTCAAAACTCTAAGTCATGTATGCTTCTGAGAATTCCATTCTGTGAACAGCATCCACTAATATCTAGGATGGCCCCAAAAGGGTAGAATCCATGAAGCAGAAGATAGTTGCAGAGATCTTAAAGTGGGGTGGTGCTGATGATGTGAAGGGCAGCCGACCTACCCTCTGCAATCCTTGAGGACACAAGGAGAGAGGATATGGAGTCGCTGTGGAAGCAGTTCCCAGGAGACCTAGGACTGGCACCTGTCCTCAGAGTCTGTGTTTGAGTTGACCATATAGTTCAAAGAGAGTGCTGCAGAGGCTATAAGGGAGGAGGTAATGGTGGATGTCCCCATGCCTCCTGGAGGACAGTGAGGGACACTAATGGAAGGGAGACGTAGGAATGACAGCCCCACTGGACCCCTGGAATAGAAGTGGGTGAAGCTGAGTCTACTCAGAATCCAGCCATCCGCCCCACTGCGAATGCAGACCGTCCCAGGGTATTGAGAATGATAGGAGGGATATCAGGGTGAGGAAAAGCAGAAAGGTGTGCTAACCCCTTCCCATCTGCAGTCATCTACCTGTCCGTCCGTCTGTCCATCTTCACATCCAACTCCCATTCATCTAACCACACACTCATCCATCCATAGTCTACCCATCCGTTTGTTCTATCTGTTCATCCTCTCAGCCAGCTTTCATCATCCGTCACTCACCTGTCCATCCATCTTCCCGTCCATCCATCTTCCCGTCCGTCCATCCAGCTATCCTTTCATCTACCCTCTTATCCATCCACTCACCCATCAATCCAGCATCCCCCCATCCATCACCTGCCCATCCACCTACCTACCCATCAATCCATCTAGCCATGCACATATCATCTGCCCACCCATCCATCTTCCCGTCCACCCACCCATCCTTTCATCTATCCACTCATCCATCCACCCATCCATCCATCTGTCTATCCATCCATCCATCTTCTTAGCCATCCATCCACCTACCCAGTGTTTACTGAACTCCCATGGTATACAGATATGTTAAGCAAATGAAGACAACGCAACAGTAAAACCCATAAGCAAAACCTACCAATGTAAGGCCCCCGTCCCCAGTGGTTGGTATGGTATGCAATCTCTTGTGCAGTCAGGGCTGACTGGCACATCTGTAAGACAAGTACCTTGGCCCCAGGATTCATCTTCTAGCAGATGAGCAGGGTCTGGCACTTAGAGACAGGGTTCCCTTGAAATAAACTCTTGAGTCCAGTCACCAAATCTCTCTTGAGTTCTCCTGTGCCCAACTCCTCCCCTTTGTTAGGACATCGCAGACAAGTCCTTCCCAGCTCCGACTCCATAGGTGCAAGCAGCCAGTTCCTGAGTTTGAGGTTCCAGTCTGATGGGGACGTGGTGTAGTGTAGACGCTGCCGAACTTTGAAGGCACTCAGTCCAAGTAAACGCGTTTTGCTTTATTGGATCAGGAAAGGTTTTCTGTAAGAAAATGTGTGTGTGCTAACTCTTTTGGACTTTAAAAACTCAGCAGCCTTTAAAAGCTCCGCAGCAGCAAAGCATGGGCTGGCAAGGTGGCTCAGTGAGTCCAAGCGGCCACTGCCAGAGCCTGGTGACCTGAGTTCAATCCCCGGAACCTCTGGTGGAAGGAGAACTGACCCCTCCCCGAGGTCCACCTCTGACTACCGCACTCAAGCTGTGAACATGCATGTCCAAACTCATATACAATAGTGATACAGTAAATGAACAAATTCATTGTAAATAGAAATTATTAGCCAAGTATATGTGCTTGGAAAAATCCAAATACCAAGTATGTGAACAAGATAAAAGAGCCCTCCCCCACAGGAGACCAATGCCCAGAAATCAGCTCCAGACCCCACCCACTACACCCCCATGCTCTCCCTCCCACAAAGCACTGTGGGAAGCGGGTGGGTGACTGTATGTCCTTTATTGCACAGTTCCTTCCACAGGCCTGTACCCTGCTCTCACTCTCACCGGGCCCCCATATTTAACCAGTCCCCTAATGAGCAGTAGTGCTCCCAACCGGGCTCTCTGGCCCTTTGCCTGAGGCTCAGATCAGCCCACTTTGGGGAGTGGATGGTGGCTCAGGACTGCTGAAGTACTGGTGCCCCATCACTCCCCCCCTTCAGGAAATCCTTCTGGGAGGCCATGATGGCCTTTGCCCCTTCCGTCTAGGCTGAATAGTGCCTTGGCCCATGTGTGAGACCACACTGTGCCCTTCTGTCCTTTGGAGAACGTTTAGCTCAAGAAAAGCCAAACAAGACAGCCACGACGGCACACACAGCACTCCAGGGTTGACATACCCATCTGTCTGAGGCCAGCCTGGGCTACACAGCAAGACCCTGACTAAAAAAAAACTTAGCAAAATGAAAAAACAGTTCACAGGGACACAGACTTTCCTCCCCAGAGGCTTGGCATTTGCCCCTGCCTCTTGTCCTCTGTCCCCAGGGTACAGCCATCACTGCCACCCCTCCTGCTCTGCTGACCCCAGCAAGTCCCTGGGTGAAGGGACGGGCTGCCCTCCAGCACGTGGACTCCACGCCGTTTGCATTTTTATTTTATTTTTATTTTTTTTTTAGCACATTGTGAAATTCATAACACCCCATAATGACTTCCTCACAGTCCTGGGTAAAGGGAAGGGGGGAAAACCTGGAAGAAAAATGAAGCACAGCAGGCATGGACTCCATTTGTAACAATATGGAAATTGATTGTTGCGGCGGAGGAATATTTTGTAGTTTGCTTAGCTGTGCTCGGCACTAATAGCCGGGAGCATTAGTGAACCCAGAGAGTGAGTTATAGGCACATTACAGAGGCCCCGAGCCTCCAGGGCCTCCCTTGAAGGCAGGTTCCAGCCTGTGGGTCTGCCCGCCCTGGGTAGCTGCCTCCTTCCTGCCCTGGGAGAGCTCGTGCAGGCTCTGCAGCTGAAGAGGTACCTGAGCCCTGCGTGAGGGGAAGGCAGAGGCAAGCTGGGCTTCAGGTCTTCACGCTCCTTCCCAGGGACTATGCTACCTTGGGCAGGGGCCTTGGCCTCTCTTCACTGTAAAATGGACAAGCTCATCTTTCTCACAGAGGCCTGAGGTGGGTCGAGGAAGATCCCTAAGCAAGGAGTACACAGACTGGCACTAATGCGTGTGCCAGTTGGGTAGAGGAAGGGTGGGCGCATAGGTGGACGCCTGAGCAGCTGAGGACGGCCTGAATCAGCGACATACTGGGCTGCCAGCTGGAGACATCATGGCTGCCTGGGGCCTTAGGGGTAACTGGAATGAGAGGCTGTGGCTGGAAGGCTTGCACACTGGGACCAGGCATTAGGCGGAGGGGGTGCCCCACAGCACAGACCGCTCAGGAGTGCTCAGCACCACCAGGCTGGCTTCAGACGCCAGCAACTACTTCCGGTTGGTCGTTCAGTCAGATCTGAAGTCTCAGTTCCCAGCCCCTCTCATCCAGAACCCGGGCCTTTCCCCCATTTTATGGACATCCGCGTTTGTTTGTATCCCTTGTGCCCACGGAAGTAAGAAGAGAATGTTGAATCTCCTAACACTGGACTTACAAATATGCCTGTAAACCTCCATGGAGGTGCTGAGAGCTGAACTCAGCGCCTCTGCCAGAGCGGCCAGTGCTTTTAACCACTGAGCCATCCTTCCAGCCCCTCCTTCCAGGTCCTTAGGCCAGAACCGCGAGTGTCTTCCAGCACCCTCTGTCCCTCCCCACCTCCACACTTCCACTGGACCCGTTCACTGTCCGTCATCCCGGCCTTTCTCTGTCTCCTTGGCACCCCATAACCTTGCTTTGTGCCCCATCTCCATCCTGAAGTTCCAGTGAAGTTTTAGGATCTGATTTTTTTCATTAATTAATTTTTTAATTAGTTAATTTACTTTATATCTCAATATCAGCTCCCCCTCCTCCCATCCCCCTCCTCCCACAGCTCCTCCCCCCTAGGATCTGATTCTGTCACTCCCTAGATTAGTCTTCCAGGAGCTCCAGCAACCCTCCAGAAGGATTCAGCACCTCTGGGGCCATCCTAGGCGCCCCTCCTGGGGTTTCAGTTTCTTCTCCCCGAGCCAGGGCACTCCCAGGCTCTCGCCACCACACCAGGATCAGGTTCTCAGCCTTGAGCAGCCATTGTATCTGCTAGCGCCCAGGCTCTCTAGAGAACTAGTCCAGGCTGGGGACTGAGAATCCACAATTCTCCAAGATCCCCAGAGATGCTCGAGCCAGGGAAACTCCCCGGGGGACATCGTTCCCAGCACACAGAACTTGGCGCTCGCTCGTCTCAGACATCTGCTTTGTGCCTGTGCTGGGCATTTTTGCACCTGCTGAAAGCCATGCTCAAAATGGCCCTCTGCCCCTATCCCAGTCAGGGGAGCTCCTGCCATCTCCTCCCACATCCCCAGAGACAGGTCAGCAGGAAGCCCCTCTGAAACAGTACCTTTGTATCTGTCATTCCTTATGCCTGAGTCCCCTGGGGGGAGTTAGACACAGATGACTTCAGAAAATGCAATCCTGCTCTGCCAGGTTGGTTCCTGCTCCCAGCATCTTAAGCAAAGGATCTGGGTGCTGAGAGGGGGAACAGTTTTAGAGGTACAGCCCCCCCGCCCCCCCACCAACCCTTAGAGTAGCTAGAGGGAGCAGAGGCCTCTGGGAAGCCAAGGCCAGAGCCAGCCACAGCTCTGACCAGTCAGCTGACAGGTGACAGGGATGGGGCAGCTCTAAGGCACAGCCTGTGTTTTGTTTTAATCATGGTTGAGATGCTGATGTGTCCCTCCCTGGGGACGGGGAGGGGAGGGCCAGCGGTGGAGGTGCCTCTGCAAACACCAAGGGAACTCAAGTCAGCATCACCAGGGTGTGGGAGGGACAGCAGTCCTGGACAGAGGCCATTCATTATGTCAGGAGGGCACAGGGGATCCCCAGGAGAACAGATGGCTGCCTCCCTCCGTGGCTTCTCCGTGCTGCCCTCTTCTCCAGCCAGGGCCCTCATCATTCTGAGGACAGCAATGCCGGGTCCCCACAGGAGCCACACCGGAGCAGCTGGAAGTTGTCAGTGGTAGCAAAACTTCCAGTTGCATCCTTTCTGTGGGTGCCCTGGGCAGCGCTCCTGGCCCGGGAAACTGCTCACCATACCTATTTTAAACACCAGTGTAATGGTTTATGGCCCATAGAGGGATAATTACGGAGTGCAGAACCCGGCTTTTATGGCCCCTCCTCCCCGGGGCACACTTAGAGAACAGTATGTGTCATGTAGCCAATTTAGATAATGATTCTGATAAAGATAAACGGAATTGTTTATTATAAGTAATTGGGTCCTCCACGGCCCAGACGAGGCAGTGAAGGGAAAGGTTCCTTAGGATATGGGGACCTGAAGACAGGGGCCTAGATGGGGCTCCTTGGTGGAGAGACAGGCCTGCCTCTCCCTTCCCCCTCCCTGTTTCTCTCCTACCCTCCCTTTTCTCCCCCTCTCCTCCCTCTCTGGAACTGAATGGGTCCTCCTCCTCCTTCCTGCAGCCTGGGCAGAGGCTGCTCCTGGGCATAAATAAATCATAGGGTTTTCTGTTGAGTCAGCTGGGCGGGGGAGGCACCTGGAAGAAAGGCTGAGAGAAGGGCCCCAGCATGGCCTGTGGTCCCCATGTGGTCCAGGGACAGCCCCTGCCCCCACCCCAAGTGCTGTGGGCTTGCTCACCAGGCAGCTGACAGGTGCAAGGGGCTGGGGTCAGCCTAGAACAGAGGCCTCAGGGAGATAGTGGCCCCCTACAGGGGGTCTTTGTGAAGGATAAACAGAGCGCAGGCAGGCCTTGCCTGTCAGCCTGCCCTCAGCACACACACCTGAGACCTGCCGCCCTGCCTTGTAATTATGCCTTTGCCCCAAGGCGGCACCTTGGGAATGTGGTCTTTTCACCTGCCTGCCTGACCCTTCTCCCCCAGGCCCAGTCACCGCCCGAGACCTCCCCAGTTCTAGTCCTAGACCTGGATTCAGAAATCTGGGAGCTTAGAAATTAGGATCTCTGACAACAGCATCTTGAGGTCTGAGAGGTGAGGACCCCCACAGATCAAGGCCCCCAGCTGGTATCTCATCAGGCCAGGGGTCTACTCCAAGAATCCCACAGACTAGGACTCAGAAAGGGGCAACCTCCAGGCCTAAGTGAAGTATCTCATGATCTAATTTGGGAGAGAAAGGACACAACGCCCCCCCCCGCCCCCCAAATAAGAGCCATTAAGACAAAAATAAAAACAAAACAAAACTTCAAGCCAGGGGACCTGAAGTGTAAGGGTTGGGGGTCTCAGAGGTGGGACGCCCGTCGTGGCTCAGGTATCCCTACAGCCAGGACCCTCGAGAAGCCTTCCCAACAACAGAGGCTCTGTAGTCAAACAAACTCGGGTGCAAAGGCCTCCCTGCACCGCCCGAGGCTGCGGCTCCCTGGATTGAAACCCAAACCGGAGGAGCTGCCTGTCAGGCCGCCTGTGATCCACGAGATTGAGAAGGGGTGCGGTGGGGAGGGGGCTCAGGCCTGGGGCAGCCCCCGTGTGGAGTTTCAGGAGACGAAGGAGGAGGAAGAGGGGGTTTTCTCTTTCTTCCTTGTGTATCTGATGGCAGAGAAGGGAGGGCTCTCTGTTCAAAGGCTCCATATCAGCCAGCGGTTTGTTTGGGGTGCAGTGGGGGGGGGGGCACACCTGGCAGAGCTGCCTTCCTACAGGCAGGGAGTCCAGCGGGGCAGCCGGAGCAGGCCTGCATCCCGGGGTTTGTGTCCAGGGGCACGTGGCTGACACATGCGAATGCATGCCTGCAGCCGGCTCGCTGCATGCCTCCAGGTCAGCGTGCACAGCCACCTGTGCGCATGGCAGGTACAGGACGGACTGCCTCTGGGCAGCCAGTGATGGGGAGGTCAGACCTGGGCCTGATGCTGCCCGGAGACTGCCTGGCTTCGGTCCTGATGTTTGGTCCTTGTCCTCTCCCTCGGGGCCAGTGGGAAAGGGGCAGAGGTGGTGACATCCGTGGTGCCTGTATGAAATGGAGACAGTGACCTGAGCCACTGGAGGAAGCTGTGGAAGTGGCCGGGCCACAGCCAGAGCCATGGCCAGACAAGGTGGAAAAGTGACACATAGATGCTGTGCAGAGATGGGGTGGGGGCGTCCATTTCAGATTCATCCCCACGCCCTTCCCAAACCAGTGCTCTCTGTTATGTTTTTGGAAACATTTTAAACTTAACCTTTCTCTCTTTAGGTAATTATGAATTCATATACAGCTGTCAGAATGTACCCTTTACCCCACTTCTCTGAGTGCTAACGTATGTCAGTGTCACTTTGGATGTTGACACCAGCCTAATGCTCCATTTTTACTTAGTTATATGAGTGTGTGTCTATGTGTGTATGCACACACCCAGCACGCGTGCGCGGGGCATGTGTGGGTGAGGGTGTCTCTATGCCATTGATTACACATGTAGGTTACCAGGTCTACCTCCACACAAGGCCCAGAGCCAGCCCATGGGCACATGGATCCTACGTTTAGTTCTTAGCACCCCCTCGCTCCCCCTCCCTGTGTCTCCCCCTCCACCCTTCCTGACCTCAGACCTTTCTGTGCTGTTTGTTTTGTGATCATGGTTCTCTTCCATCTTCCAGGCTCCTGTGGTGAGAATGAACCCATCATGTCACCTCTCATCTCCACTCCATGATGGCTGCATCCCATCCCCCCCCCCTCTTACTTCTGCTGTTCAGCCTCTGTGCGTGCCCAAAGTTTGCTCAGATGCAGCAAGAGTCACAACCCTGCCTTGTCCCATATCCTCAACCCGACTGTCTAAAGGTCAGACCCAGCAGCTGGGCCTGACGCCTCCATAGTGGCTGGCGATGCTGTGTGGTCCTTCCGTACGGTGCCTGCCTAAGCACCCTGTCTCTCACACCCATCCCAACTCCCCCCCCCCCATCGCCTCCATCTCAGACTGATTCCAATGATCCTTGGTCTCTGTCTACTCGAGCTTTTCCTATAGACAGGAATAACTCAAAAGTATGGCTCTTGTCTGCAAAGACTGTGTCTTGGGGTGTTAGGGTAACAGAGACACCCCATCTAGACTGCAGACTGAGGACAGACCAGGCAAGAGGGATGGACTGCTTGCTAGTCTCTGGTACAGAGAGTAAGCACTTGTTCCAGATTGGGGGGTGGGGCTACTACATGACCTGTTCTCTTCATCACGAGAATAGACAAGACATAAGTGCCCAGTTCTGGAAGGAAACAGAGGTACAACTGCTGAGCTGCTGTTGGGTGCTGGGCCCTGAGCAGCCCACAAAAATCAGAACTGGCTGAGGAAGAGGAAGGAGAGAGAGAGAGAGAGAGAGAGAGAGAGAGAGAGAGAGAGAGAGAGAGTTGTGACACCAGTCCTGAGTTCAGCTGTAAGCCTGGATGGGTTCCTTAGCAGGCAACAGTACTAATGTGTCCCGAGGCTCTAGAGGGGACAGGAACACAGCAGTGGCAGGAACCCACAAAGCTATCTCTTACAGCATGGGTGGCTTTGGGGAGGCTCCCACAGACCCTACCTGAGGCCACAGTCTGTCATGCCAGCTCTGTCTCTGTCCTGGGATGGCAGCCGTGTGACCTCAGCTTCCACTCCTGACTAAATGGAAGCAGGGGGTCCTGAGAGTGCCTGAGGGAGTTGGGTGGGAACACCTGCTGGCAAGGGTAATTCTGCCCGAGAAGGACAGACAAGTTAGACAGGAATCGGGCTTCAGAAAGGTCAAGCCATGGACAGAAATCCCCTCCCCTCAACCCAGCCGAGTCCCCCACAAGACAACAGCAAGGCAGTGACATCTGTTCTCTTGCTCACCTAGAACCCAGAACTGTGCTGGGCACACGGGAGCCAATCCAAAAACCCCGTGGAGCCCAGCATGGCGTGACGCAGCTCTGTGGGCTGCAGAGTGAGACCCTGTCTCAAAAATCTAAACAGAGTGGTGGGTGGGAACTGGGAAAGCGGAAAGCCTTTGGAATGTATACATAGAATATAGAAAATAAAAATTAAAAAAAAAATTCTAAACAGAGGAAAGAAAGTATTTCCCAAATGGATAAATAATTTCTGTTTTCTTTTGTTTTTCATTTCATTCGTGTGATATCAAATTGCTCTTTAATTATTTTTTTTAATTTGTGTATGTGTGCACCTGCACACCATGGTACACGGACAGAGGTGAGAGGGACCAGCCCTCTGCTTACACTATGTGGGTTCCTGGGATCAAACTCATGATTTGCTGACCGATCTGCAAGCTTCTTTATCCATGGAGGAAGCTCACTGGCCATAATTTAACCTTTTTTTTTTAAAAAAAAATAATATTTATTTATTTATTATATGTGAGTACACTGTAGCTGTCTTCAGACACACCAGAAGAAGGCATCAGATCCCATTACAGATGGTTGTGAGCCACCATGTGGTTGCTTGGATTTGAACTCAGGACCTTTGGAAGAGCGGTCAGTGCTCTTAACTGCTGAGCCATCTCTCCAGCCCCATAAGTAACTTTTAAAGGTTTTTTTTTTACCCCCCTGTTCTGAAGCTGGAGCCTAGGGTTTTGCACAAGCTAGACTTGTCTTCTCCCACTGAGCTCCCCAGGCCCTGGCTCACTGTTTTAAAGCTCACAGTTCAGTTCTACTGAGGTTGCAGGTTTGACGCTGCTGTTTTGACAACGGCTGCACCTGGACGTGAGTGGTGGACAGAAGGCTGGCTCTCCAGATGCCCGCTTCTCGCCCGCTTCTCGCCGTGCGTCCTCTGTCCTGAACCCTCTTTATGATGCTCCTCCCAAGAGGCAGCTGGGAGGCTGCAGAGACAGAAACCTAGAAAAAGCTCCCGAGCTAGGCTCTCGCAAAGACAGAGGATAAAGTTGTACCCTGAGTGTCCCAGCAGCCAAGGCAGCCGGGGAGCAGGATGGGGCTGGAGGCATTCGTTATCTGGCCACCGAAGGCTGATGAGCACCCTGAGAAATTTTGCTTTTGTTAGCAAACTGATTTCCCCTACCCCTGCCCTTCACTCTCACTCCCACCCCTACCCCCCACTTCCCCACCCCCACTCCCACCCACTCTTCACACATGTGCATGCTGTGAGAAAGGAAAATGGACTGGGGTCAGATTCCCAGCCCTTGCCTCATACCAGTTCAGCGGAAGCTCCGGTTAAGACTTGGATAAAACAAAATAATGACCAGGATCCTCAGAGGCCTCTCCCTTGGCTCACGGTTTCAGACAGACAAGGCAGGAGTTCCCTGAAGCCCCTCGAGAGATGCCAGAGGGGTCGGTGCTGAGAGAGAAAGCCGTGGTGAGCTAAGACGCCCCAGGAAGGATGGCAGCTTGTCTGTCCTCCCCCCTCAGTCTCTGTGCCCTCTGAGGGTCAGTCACTGCTTCCTCAGATGAGACCAGCCCAATTAGACTTCAGGGCTGCTCAGTAGCAGCGGCTGATCACCACAAGAGGGTGCTGTCTTGGGTGGTTCTACCTATGTAGTGAGCTCCATTTTTGGTGTCGCTAATACCCTATGATAACCATCAAAGATGACTCCAGAAGCTGCTATGTATCCCCTGTGGACACCATGGAGAACACCTAGCCCTCTGACCTTGCTCTCTCGTGTGGCCACAAAGAGCCCCCTATCCAGATCAGCTGTCCAACTTCAGCTGCTGGGAGGCGGAGACCCACTCGGGTGTGAGCGCCGACCGGCTCCCGCACCTCTTAGTCCAACGGCACCACTGAAGCAGCATGGTGTGGGGCTTGAATGTTTCCTGTGTCATCCTGGGGCTTTGAAAACAGAAAAAGGGCTGGGGAGATAGATGCATGGGCAAACCCCAGAACCCACGTTTAAAGAGAAAGGTGGTTGTGGTACCAGATCTGTACTGGTAATCCCAGCGGACATAGACTCCCAGGACTCTCTGGCCAGCCTGGACTCACTGGTGCATTCTAGTCCAGATGAGAGACCCATCTCAATAAACAAGATAGACTGCGCCTGCTCTGCCTCTGGCCTCGTTCACACCTGCAAGCTCACACCTGCCGCACACTGCCTCAGGAAGTGGGCAGAGGAAAGGTGCGTGGTGTGAATCAGAAGCCATAGGACCTTCCAGTTGGGGAGAGAAAAACTTTTGGCCACCATGAAGTGCCAGAGAGTGTTTAACCGTGAGGTGGGTGATTCTGGAGAGTGGGCGGGCACAGTGCATGAGAAAAGGAGGAAGCACGGCGCTTTCCATCCTCAGCAAATGAAGCTCAGGAACTCTGTCTTGTGTTCCACGACAGCGAGAGGATGCGCCATGGGTTGGCACGGGCACACCAGGAGTGGACTACGAAGAGTTAAGTAGGAGGTCATCAGAGGGCGCATGGTGGAACACACCTTTAAAAAAAAAAAGATTTATTTATTTTATTTATATGAGTACCCTGTAGCTGTCAGACGCACCAGAAGAGGGCATCAAATCCCATTACAGATGGTTGTGAGCCGCCATGTGATTGCTGGGAATTGAACTCAGGACCTCTGGAAGAGCAGTCAGTGCTCTTAACCGCTGAGCCATCTCTCCAGCCCCGGTGGAGCACACCTCTAACCCCAGCATGCAGGAGGCAGATCTCTGTCTGGTCTGAAGAGCAAGATGAGGACCAATGCTCACCGTGCTCGCCCGTCACGGCCTCCTGTCTGTGCAGAAGGGGCGTGTCCTTTCATTTTCCAGCCAGGGCTGATAGTCTAGTGGGGGAGAGGCTGCAGAGAAGAACTAGCCAGAAGCCTCGGCTCTTCACTTGGGGTATGGGAGGGAGAGTAACAGTGGAATTGAAGAAGACACAAAAGATGAACTGAGGGGCCTGAGGCCAGCCAGCCAAGATGGCGATCGCTAGGTGTAAAAGCAAATGCTCCTGGAGACCGAGGTCTGGAAGCCACGGCAGAGTGAGGTAGATAGAGCGAGGGAGACACTGGGATGGGAGGTGCCAGCCTGCAGAGAGTACAGAATGGCAGGCTCGGGTAGGGAGTCGGGCAGAGTCAAAGCCCTGGCTTCTGCAGCCAGGTGTGGTAGTGGGCAAACAGCTGCCCAACCCCTTCCCTCAGGGCCCAGGGCACCCCGCCTGCTGACCCCTCTGCCCTCCCTGCCACCTGCCAGTCCCCTCCCTCCGGGTACCAAATCCCTACCCCCTGATTAGATTTGGGAAGAACTAATTAGATATAATTCATTATCCTCAAAAAATGAGATCAGAAATCAGGAGCTCTCCTCAGAAGAAGGTGGCCTCGCCCCTCATCCATCACGCAGCTAAGTAACCAATTTAAAGTCAGGCGGACGTACGCAGCAGCATTATTACCTTGTCACAAATATTTAGGGGAAGGCCCCCGAACAAGGCAGCTTTATAAATGGTTTTTATCACATTAGTTCGCAGTCCTTTGTCACCCAGTTTGCTTAAGATAAATGTTGAACAAATAATCAAATTATCAAGCCAAAACCTCCCGAAGTCATTTGCATAAGTTGCATCGAAGAGAGCCAAATCTGGAAAGGCCCTGCCCCTGGAAAGGCCCTGCCCCTGGAAAGGCCCTGCCCCTGGAAAGGCACAGACTTTGCAAGGAGGGAAGGAGGGCTTCTTACTGAGAGCAGGAGGCCCATCCTGGGAGCATGAGGCATCCTGAGGTGCCGCATGGCCAGCTCAGGGCTGAGATATGGCCTGGGAGGACCTGGCTGGGGATTAGAGGCATCTGGACCTGGGCCTGGGGCTGAGCATTTGAGAGCAGGTCTGTAAAGGATCCCTGTCTACACACACACACACACACACACACACACACACACACACACTCACAGAGGCACACACACATGCGCATGTGTTTTCACACACACACACACACACACACACACACACACACTCATACACATACACCCAGAGAGAGACAGATGTACAAACACAAATAGACATTCACCTCTCTCTCTCTCTCTCTCTCTCTCTCTCTCTCTCTCTCTCTCTCTCTCTCTCTCTCAATCTCTCTCTCCTGTCAGCTGCAACCAGAGCCAAGGCCTTTTGTCTGGCCCCAGAAGGGCTCTGTCACAGCTCTGAATGGAACCCCTACCCCTACTGAGCATGACAGCTTCAAGTAACTCCTGCCCCAGGCCTGTCTGGCTCCTCTTCTGCCACCAGCGCAGGGCAGGTGGTGAGGAACATCCCAGGCTGGGGTGGAACATGTCCAGGGGCACCCGCTGACCCCCGCCCAGCTGAGCCCAGAGGCTCCCTCTAGTAGCAGCCCCGGAGTGGAGAATGGCAATTTCACGCTGTCCCCGGAGGTCCTTCTGAGCCCCAGCTGGGCCAGAGCTGGGCTGGCTCTGTGGGGACTCACCCCAGCCCACGCAGTCACCGTCACACAGGGCAGGGCAGGGCCCGGCCAGCGCCTCTAGACGCAGACACGAGCTCAGCTTCCCGGATGGTTCCAAGGAGAGGTGCTTATGAGATCTCAGACATTGCCTTGAGAGGAACAGAGGTGTCTACACTGGTCTAACCATTATCCTGTGTGTGCGTGTGCATGTGTGCGTGTGTGCGCGTGCATGTGCATGTGTGTGCATGTGTTTGTGTGTGCATGTGTGTGTGTGTGTGTGTGTGTGTGTTGGGGCAGGGAATAAATACTAGCCTTTGACGTTGCTCTAGGGTTCAGTGTAGTTATTTCTTCTGACACCAGCATAAAAACCATGAGGGCAGAGGATGTGGGTTAATTGGTAAAGAGCTTGCCACACAAGCACAAGGACCTGACTTTGATCCCCAAAACCCAAGTAAAAAGCCAAGTGTGGCAATACAAGCTTGTAGTCCCAGTCCTGGGAAAGCCACAGCTGGCAGGTCCCTGGGGATCACTGGCCAATTAGCCTTAGTCTAATTAGGAAGTCTCAGGCCAGTGAGAGACTCTTTCAAAAAAGCCAAGGTACTCAAGATCTGAGGGATAGCACTCAAAGTTGCAAGGCTATCCTCTGGCTTCTACCTACCTACACACACACACACATGTGCTCACAGTTATTCACATGTCTCTACACATGTACACACATCTGCATACATAGACACTGAACACATAAACACACATACCTGCACACTCACACACATGTCCCTGCATACACACACAGACCTGCACACATTAAACACACACATACCTGCACACACATACACACACATACACATGTCCCTGCATATACTCACACACATGCACATACACATACATATACCTGCATACAAGTACATACACATGGCCCTGCACACATTCATGCCTGCACACACACACACACACACACACACACACACACATGCCTGCACACACATACACACCTGTGCACATACAAAGACAAGGCATATATAAATAGCATTGTGGTTATTTTGGATGCTTGGAGCCAGGTAGCTTAGACTCACACCCTAGCCTGACAACTGTGAAACTGGGCAAATGACTTCTCAGTGTTTCTCCATTTTCCCTTCTATAAACTAGGGCGGCAACAATACCTACCTCCAAGCTTCACTGAAGGTGACATTTGCAAAACGTTGGCTTGGATCCTAGGACGTGGTAAGCGCTGCACACGTCAGAGGTCAGGGCCCTACAGAGGCTGGCGTGAACACTGGAGGAGCACTTCATGTGCGTGCTTCACTAGTCAGCCCTTTCTGTGTGTGTCATGTGTGTACATGTGTGTGTGCGCGTGCGCATTTGTACGTACAGGCACATGTGGAGGCCAGAGGTCAGCATTAGAGATCTCCCTTAAACACTTCTCTGCCTTCTGTTTCAGGACAGGGCCTCTCACTGAACCTGGAGCTTGCCATTTGGCCGGGACCCTCCTGCCTGTCCCCCAGCCCCAGGGACCCTCCTGCCTGTCCCCCAGCCCCAGGGACCCTCCTGCCTGTCCCCTAGCCCCAGGGACCCTCCTGCCTGTCCCCTAGCCCCAGGGACCTTCCTGCCTGTCCCCCAGCACCAGGGGTCCTGGCATGACCCTCTGTGCCTGCACTGGGATCCGAACTCTGGTCCTCATACTTGCACAGCGCTCTACCGGCCGCTCTGGCTTTCTCCACTTACAACCCTCCTTCCCTGGGCAGTTCGGGGAGAGGACTGCAGCCACTGCCTAGCCAGCCGCGGTTCCGGGGTATACTAAGGTCTCTGACATCATCTCGAGCAATGACAGTGAACTTTGGGAACACTCAGGCAGATCACAGAAAGTCAGAGCAGGAGTACCTAATAGTCAAAGATCCGCAGAAGGTGTCCCTGCTACAGCAATGTTGACACTGGCAAGAGACCCCAAGTCCCCAGAGAAAGGACTGAAAGATTGGCACACCCCGGAAAGCATCTTTGGCTGTATGGGAACCTCGTACCCAGCTACCGTGTGGGGCAGCCTCTGAGGCTGGGTGACCTGGGAGCCGCTGCACACCCTGCCCCTCCCCCCAGGGTGATAAAGAGCTCCTTCTGGGCCAGGCTCTTCAGTGCACCAGTCCAGACCAGAGCTGGGACGAGGCGGGCCGATGCCCCCACAGCTGCTCCGGGTGTGGCTGGTAGACGCTGTCGCGGGAGCGCTGAAGCTGACCTGAAGCACATGGTCGCTGTCTATTTATTGGGCAGTGGAGCAGGTTTAATGGGCCAGCCCTGCGGCGGCCTCAGAAGAGCCATGCGTGAGGGCGGTCCCTCCTTTCCCCAACTGCTTCTGCTCAGCTGGGCCTTCGGAGCCTGGGGCTCTGTCTATTCCCTCCCTCCCCTCAGCTAGCCTGTGTGCAGGCTGTGGCCTCCAGTCGAGCAGGCACCTGGGTATGCAAGGCCCTGGTGGGCAGGGCCAGACCTTCCCCTCACTGTCCTCCAGTGCCCAGGGGTTCCCTCGGGGTATGGTCACGGCAACAGTAACGGGGTGGGGGACACCTGGCCCAGTGTGACCTCTGCCCCACGAGGGCAGACCAGAGCACCTCTGGGCCAGTGGTCCCTGCTGCCCCAGCCACCTCTATCAGTCATCTCCCCACCCTCCAAACAGCTGGTGCTTCCAGGGAAATTACCTAATGAATCAACAATGCAGGGATTGTGGAAGTGGAGCAGCAAGGGGAGGGGCCCGGTTCCCAGTATTAGGCCCACAGGGCGCAACACCTGCAGGACAGCAGAGCCACGACCCCCACCCCCAGGCAGGGCTTTATCCCACAGAGGAAAAAAAAAAGGCATCCTGGACACTCCTTCATCTCATGCTGTCACCTGCCTGCTGTGTGGTGCTTGTGCAAATGACTTAACCTCTCTGGGCTTCAGGCCTCACATCTAAAGGGGATGTGTAGTTCTTAGCATGTGCCTGACCAATAGATACTGACCGAATAACTAGGTCATTATTCTCATTACTGTCCTGGCCCAGGAAATACTCATGCAAATTCCTTGCAAAGCTCAGTTTCCTTAGCTGAGAAGTAGTCGTCTTGTTGCCAGAGGGCAGTGCCAGGGACTGGCTCCTGCCCTAAGTCCTCTTGGCCTCTGCCCAGTCTAAGCACCGGCAGCCCAGAAATTCTGCAGAACCAGTTCCCTGGCTGGCCTGGTGAGCTCCCACGCCCTGATCTTGGGAAGAGGGTGCCTGCTCCTAGGGTGGGCACGGGGGCCTGAGGAAGTGTGAGTCTGGGTTGGGAGCCGGTGGGCGGCCTGTTGGCGCAGGCCCCGACCTGGGCACAGAGGGCTCATTGTTGCTGAGCCCAGCCTAGCTAGGTATCCTTGAGAATGGCTACCTGGCCGAGTTTCACAAGCATCTAAGATGAGGCAGCTCCAGGCCCTGTCCCAGGCTGTACCGTCCCAAGCAGTAGGGGGCTGTGCCCCTCTGCTCAGACGGGACCCCCACAGACAGACAGAGGAAGAAGCTGTGACAGACACAGGACTTGCCAGCCAGTGGGACCTTAGTCATGGATATGCCTAGGACCTGAAGGGGTATTAAACTTGGGAGCCAGACAACCCTCTCCAATCCTGGTCCTTGCTGGGTAATCTGGGGCAAATGAATGGCCCTGTCTGAACTTTACCAGACTTGGGTTCTAGTTGCAACTCAGTCAGTTAACATTGGGTTACTTTGATTGAGAACTTGAACTCTGTGGGTCTGAATTTCATCATCTTTAAAACCGGCCATTAGAATTCTTTCTTCCTTACCAAAATGAGGTGAAGCAGAGAGGGGGTGCACGGTAGTGTCAGGCCTGTAGGGCAGGAGCAGTAAGCTTGAGCCACGGTCGCTGCCCTCGCTGCCCTCGTTGGTTTTTAAGTTTGTTTGCATGGAACCTTGCTTACCAGTCGCTCCCTCGCTGGGCAGCACCTGGCAGGAGCCCCCCTCCCCCGGGGTGCACACTAGAGAGCAGGCCCTGGCCTTGGCCTTGGTGGTTTTCCCCAAGAAATAGGTTCCCCCTAGAGCTGGCCACCCACAGGGCAGGCACAGTAAACCAGGCCTTCCTCGGGGAACCCCCACCCTTTTGGCCTCCTGAGTGTGGGTATTTTTAGCCAGGCAGGTGGGAGTTGCTGTTCTTATCTCTGTCATATATTTTTGGCACATGTGACTCAGAAGGATTTTCTGCCCTCGTTGCACCAGCTGCCACACCCACAGAGCCCAGGCCTGAGGTCTATACCAGGACCTCACCTCCCACGCCCAGCCCAGGGGAACACCAGGGAGATAGGATGCCTATCCGGTTACCCCTGGCTCCCGCAGCCTGCTGGCCACCCATGGCCTAGCCTGTAGGGGTCTCACATCTGTAAAGGCAGCAGCGAGCCCTGGTCCCCTCCCCCCATGCTCTGTGTCGTTTCCATGGCAATGAGCACAAATCCCCAGCCCTTCACAGAGGGGCCTTGTTTGTTTTGCCTGCATAACATTGGAGACCAAGTTACAGCCCCTGTGCTCCCTCAAGTCCCCTATCCGGTCTAACCCAATGACCTAGTGATCAGATGGACAACCCCATGTTTTTTTTTTTGTTTTTGTTTTTGTTTTTTTTTTTTTTTTTTTTTTTTAGCGGGTGGGCAATATATCCCTTTCCTGAAGAGGCCCTTTATCCCCCCCCCCCCCTGAGGCCAAGAGGCAGGAGCAAGAGGTGTGACCTCATGCAGAGTCTCTGTCCCCTTGGCTAAAGGACTGGTCATAACACGGAGACAGCACGTGGCTCTACTCCATGGTTAATAAACCGACAAAAGCTGCACAAGGCTTTCACCAAAGTGATTTACCTTCCTTGGCCTCAGCAGGGATAAAGGAATCTGCTTCTTCAGAAGGGTTGGCACACTCAGTGACGGACACCTGCACTGAGCGTGGCCCCAGCAGATTCCGCCGGGTGGGCACTGTCTTCTTCCTGCTCACGTTGAGGGGAAGGGGTGGGGGGAATCCACCGTGGCTCCCTGGAGCTGCTGGCCTGCTCACTCCCCACCCCGACTCCCATAGTCTGAATTGGTGGTGCACTCCGGCATGGCCTCTGCCGGTTCCTCATCTGCCCCTGGTAGGGCTGAGTTGGTGGGGGCGGGGCTGCCAGCCACGAAGTGACATTCTACAGCCCCGCTAAATGCTGCTCCTGACTCCGGTGGCTAAATTGAGTCTCGGTTTTCTTTAAATTAGTATTTATTGCACTAATGCAGTACTGAGTTGTCACGGAGTGTTGGAGAGAATGCTCACCTTGTGTGTGCGTGTGTGGGGGGGGGGCTCAGTGCCTGCCATCATAGGGGGCGGGACCTGAGGAAGGAGCAGCCTCTTGCTAGGAAAACAAAGGCCCCCACCCATGGTGCTGGGCTTCTGGGATGGGTGGTCCAATCTGTGATCTGGACACACTTCCTCCTGGGTGGCATGTATGCTGCAGGCAGGGAGCCAGTGGGCCACCCCCTCTCGCCTCTCACCAGCCGTGGAGAATTGTTGGCCTTTGAATAGAGCAGGCACCAGCTGCCCCCCCCCAGTAGCCCCTGGGTAGCCCCCCTCCTCAGTGATGGGGCCAGCCCATGCCAGCCTGGGGCATCTCAGCTGTGTCCCCATGATGAGCAAGGGGGGCTTGGGCACTCCCTACAGACTGCACCATTGTCTCCAGGGCGAATGCAAATGGAGACCCAAACACATAAGGCGGTGTTCAGGAGGACGGGTGGGGCGGATGCATGTGAACGTGTGTGTGAGTGCACGGCACACGGACACACACCTGCCAGGAGACAAAGGTAGGAGAAAGGACCCTGACTCCAGGCCACCCACCGTGCACAGGTTGCCTAAGACCCACACCCGCAACCTTGGCGGTCCTCAGAGAGCCCCGCTGCTTGGCTGTGGTCTTTCTCCTGTCTCACATGTTGGAAATACTTGATGGGAGACAGAGAGCGGCCTTGAACTCAGATCTGTCAGGAACATGGCTTCTCTCCTAGAGGCCCAGCAAGAGCCCAACAACTTCCCCGGAGGAAACACTTCGAGAATCTAGCGCTGTGGAAAGGAGAGCCTTGGAGGGCCAGGGAGAGGGGCTGGTGAAAGTGAAGAACAGAGGTGGGTGGGGTGGGGGCGGGGAAGGTGGAGAACAGGGCCAGGCTAGGAAGAGTGGGACCGTGCCTTTGTGTGACTGGAGCCATCCACCCTACAGCCTTTCCAGGAAGGGGCATGGAAGGCTACTAGTAAGAGCTGAGGCAGAGAGAGCAGGCAGGGGGAACGTGAACAGCAGGCTTCGGAGTCCTGGCAATAGCGGCAGATCAGCGGGGAACTATGTCCTTTGTCTCAGTGCCAGCCAAAATACTCTATGCACAAAAATTAATTAATTAATTAAAAAGAAGGCAAGCTGAAGTCAGCCCGTGGAGGCCGAGCTGAGAAGTTGAGGTTCTCTACCTTATTTGCTATGAATGAGAGTTGGATTTTCTTCACGCGCTTGCGTGTGCGTGTGCATGTGTGTATGTGTATGTGTGCATGTGTGTGTGTGTGCATGAATGGATACATGTGAACATATATGTGAGTGCATGTAGAAACCAGAGGTTGACATCAGCTGTCTGCCTATAACACTTTTGAAACAGTGTCTCTCATGAAATTTGGAATCAGCAGATTAGGCTAGACTGATGGGCCAGCGAGCCCCGGGAACCCCCATCTCTGCCTGCTGAGCCCAACAGCCTGAGTTTGATCCCCAGAACCCCACATGAAGGAAGGTGAATGGAGAGAAAGAACTTTCCAGAGCTGTCCTCTGACCTCTGTGTTTATCATGACAGGTGCACACAACCACACCCAGTGTTTACACAGGCACAGGAACCCCAACTTAGGCGCTCTCTCAGGCTCTCTCTCTCTCTCTCTCTCTCTCTCTCTCTCTCTCTCTCTCCTCCCTCCTTCTCTCTCTCAACAGGCTTTCTCTGCATAGCTCTGCCTGTCCTGAAAATCACAATGTAGACCAGGCTGGCCTTGAACTCTAAGACCCACCTGCTAGTGCCTCCCATGTACTGGGATCAAAGCTGTATGCCACCACACACAGCCCAACTTAGGCTTTTGGGCACTGAGCCTACAGAGCCATCCCCCAGCCTCCAGCAAGATTTCACTCTAAAAGAACTGGAGATGGGCAAGGCTGAGGCAGCCAGCAGAGGGCCTGGGCAGGCGGGTTTCTGGGACTTCCGCTCTGGAAAGTACATCAAGGTCACCTTCTCTCTTCTTTATATTTCCTTTAAAATAATTATTTCTTACATCCCTTTATTTTTATGATACAAAAACCATTGCTGTAAAGCAGACGATAAACAAAATGTGAAACCCTCTCCCATTATCCCATCTCTCCCCCAGAAGTAAAATGATCAAGAAGTTCCAGACCTTTCTCATGGCCTTCCTTCCTTCCTTCCTTCCTTCCTTCCTTCCTTTCTTCCTTCCCATGTGGCACGGGTGTGAGTGTGTGTGTGTGTGTTCTCATGTGTAGCTGCACATGCCTGTGTGTGCACACACATGGAGGCCAGAGGCTGAGCTCAGGTTTTCTCAATCACTCTCCACATCACTGTACTGAGACAGAGCCTCATACAAACACCAGAACTCGATGCTTTGCGCTGGACCGGCTAGCCTGCTTGCCGGAATCTCCTGTGTCTGCCTCCAGAGTGCTGGGATTGAAGATGGCTGTCACATTTTCATGGGTTCTGCAGGCCTTACACTTGTGAAGCCAGTTCTTTGTCCACTGAGCTCCACAAACACGTTTCTTAGGAGCGTGTTCCGAGAGTGCTGAGTGTATCCAGTGAACGGTCCGTTTCGTGGGATCTCTGTCTTTGCCATCCTCTTGCCTGTCCTGCTCAGTAAAATGCTGAGGACAGTTGCCCACATCACTGCACACAGATTAGCCTGTATTGGTCTGGACAACCCTCCAGGGAATGGGTAGGCCTTGATTTATTAACCATTTCCCTGCCAGGACCTTGCCACACAGCAGCAGGCATCCTGGTGCATCTGCCATTGTGCACATATGCTAACTGACAGGAGCTGGGGCGTGAACACTGGGTTGTGCTGCCCTGAGGCGCCCACAGAGGAGCAGAGGGGGTGGGGCAATGAGCAACTGCGGGACAGCCCTCAGGAGCCTGCGCACCTGAGGACTTCCTAGCTGGGTCACGTGCTAGGATGGAGGCCTGAGTTCAATTCCCGGAACCCATAAAGGGGAATGGAGAGAACTGGCTCCACAAAGCTGTCCTCTGAGCACCACGTGGCATGCTGTGTGTGTGTGTGTGTGTGTGTGTGTGTGTGTGTGTGTGTATGTGTGTGTGTGTGTGAGAGAGAGAGAGAGAGAGAGAGAGAGAGAGAGAGAGACTTCAAATGAAAGAAAGGAAACAAACTGAAAGTGGTCAGTGGCTGAGAAGGGGCTGGTGTGAGCCCTGTGGCTGTCCCTTGTCCTCTGCCTGTGTCACAGCAGCAAGGAAGTGCAGGTGGGGCCTGGGCAGTTTTGTCGACTGGGCACTTAGAGGTGGGGAGAGAAGGAGCTGAGAGCGCACAGGCCAAGGGAAGATGGAGGAAGAGACACCAGAAAGTACCATAATGCCCATGGCTTGGGACAGAGACTTTTCCTGGGGCAGTGGAGGTCCCTGAGATCTGCAAGGACCTTGGCGAGGATGCGAGGGCCTCTGTGGGTGGTGGTGGCAACTGAGGCAGATTCAGAGGGGATGCTGGAGTCCCCCTCTGAGTCTGCAGTGAGCATTCAGCACCCCTCAGCCTCATTATCGTCATCTAATACCTGCAGAAGCCGGCTCAAACCTCCCAGAAATAAAGGGGAAACTGAGGTCCTAGATGAGTGACAGAGGCCCAGGCCACAAAGCTAACTAGCAGCAGGATTGGAGTGCAATCTCCCAGATCCCAGAAAGGCTGCCTGCTGCCTCATCCTGCCGTCCCCACCCCCTCCCCCCACCGTGGTGCTGAGCTAGGATGGGGGTAAGATAACCACCAGGGAGCAGCTCCCTCTCGAGGGCCTCAGAAAATGTCCTTCCCAACCATCTTTTGTGAAGTTATCTGGAGGGTTTATAAGACACAGGGGTCCATCAACCTAGTGGGCCATTAAGAAATGCACCCAAAGACTGCAGCAGGCATGGGGGTTAGCCTGGGCTAGGCTCCCCTGGGTGTAGGCAGAGAGGTGGACCGAGACAGGGAGGGCGTGGCTTGTGAGGCTGGACAGGAGCAAGGCATGCTAGGAAGTCAGCCCAGTGGAAGTGCAGGACTGTGGAGGGGGGAGGGGTGCAGAGGGGGACATCAGCTGAGGGGTTCCCATGGTGTCTGTGAGGGGAGCAGACTTGGAGAAGCCTAGGGATGGGGGTCAGTGGCAAGTCAGGGGTCCTGCCTGGGTGCCAGCCTGTCTTGGGTGTGGGTGGCTTAACCTTAGTGAGCCGGGAGCCATGTCTGATCATCACTGGAATATCACCCAAGACTCACCCTCTTGAGATAAGTTTCCTCCAGGTCTATGGTGTGTGTGGTATGTGGTGTGCATGTGTGAGTGTGTGCACACGCATGTGTGTATGCTAGTGCACATGTGCCTGCTCCTTGCGGAGGTTTCTGGGTAGGCCAGTGTCCACTGTGTCCTTGCTTACCAGCCACTCCAGTGTGTCCCCACTAGGGTTTCTTGTGTCCCTTTGTATGTGCCTGTGTCTCTTAGTGCAAGTAGATGGTATTCTAGTGGCTTTATTCATGTAGGTGTGACTCTGCGTGTGTGAGTGTTCACGGTCAGGCAGATGTTATGGGGAGGTCCCTGTAAGGCATGAGACTCTGGGATAGAGCCACGGCTATTTATTTCTACATCAAGGCTTTCTGCCTGTTCCATTATACCTAAAGTCTTTCTTTTCTTTTTTTAAGATTTATTTATTATTATATGTGAGTACACTGTAGCTGTCTTCAGACACACCAGAAGAGAGCGTCAGATCATTATGGATGGTCGTGAGCCACGATACAGTTGCTGGGATTTGAACTCAGGACCTTCAGAAGAGCAGTCAGTGCTCTTAACCGCTGAGCCATCTCTCCAGCCCCCACCTAAAGTCTTTCTGTGTCCAGAAGTTTGCTTCTCTGTTCCTGATTTCCAGGTGACCCTGAAGTGTCTCAAGCCACAGCAGGACAGAGGCCTCAGTGGCCGTGGCAAAGGTGGGAGGCCAGATGAGAGCTAAGAAGTCTTCAGAGGAGGCTGAGGACAGGCTGTGCAGAGGTCGGTGACAGCTGGGACTAGGCCTGCCTAAATGGCGGCCAGACCCCCAGATCAACCTTGTGGTCTGACCTGGCAGTTTTCCTGACCAGCCGGGTCCTAACCCCTACTAGAACTATCTTAGCAAGGCATGGGTGACTCACTCACCCCTGTAATCCCAGCACTCTGGAGGCAGAGACAGGTGGATCTCCATGAGTTCAGGTCCAGCTGGGCTATATAGGGAGTTCCAATCCACCCAGGGCTACAGAGTGAGACCCTGTCAATCGGAAAATGAATAAACAAAACAGAACTCAAAGTATGTCCGAACCACACCTGACCCTAGACTACAAACTGCCCCTGCAACCTCCCAGGCAGCTCCCACACACGTGTACATGTGTGTACAGTTACTGTCTATGAATGTGTGAACATGCTTGGAGCTCTGCTTGTCACTGGCTGTTCACATGTGCAGCGGCTCTTGGTTCGGTGGCCTGTGTCAACGTGCGGAGGTCCATGTGCATAGCATGTGTGTAGAGAGAGGGTGGGGCGCCCTGAGACTGGCAGGCTTGTGTAGATGTAGACACATCTACACGGCGGCCACATACCAGAAGCTGAACAGCTACAGACATCATGCACGTGTGCACTGGCGAGCAGACATATGGAGGAGGAGAGGGCACATAGACGACATGTATGTACACACATTGTATTGGTGTTCCCAGTAGTGGTATAGGCACTGGGAAAGCTCCCGTGGTGTGGGAATGGGTGTAAGCCAGAGAAATCAGATGTTGTATGCACCAACTCGCCTCCCTAGGCAAAGGAGTTGTCACATATGTGTGGTTGCAGACATACACACGCACCTGGGGAGGCAGACTGGGGGCCAGAGCAGCCTCTGGGCATTAGCTCCCTACCATCCTCCTGAAGGAATTCAGTCCCACCTCAGAAAACTAGCTCTGCCTGACCACGGCCACAGAACCACGAGCTGGGGGAGGGGCCACTCGGAAGTTGGCCATAAATTTCTTGAGATGCTTTAATTTTTTAAAAGCCCCACGTAGATGCTTTGCATTGCGAAAACCCACAAATATCGAGTCAATGAGGTGTGCGGGCAGAAGGCCCGGCTGGGCCTGCAGCGCTCCCTCGCCTGCCCGCCTGCCAGGCAGCTGGGCCCACGCTCAGCTGGGGCCCCTGGCCTGGCCAGCCCAGGGCCGAGGGGCCCATCTTTGTTCTGAGTAGGGCAGACTGCTGAGTGCCTGGGTAAGTAGTCGCCACAGTAATCGCAGACGGATTCCAAGTAATTAAATCCTGCGCCGAGAGCCCACTCCAGCCCGAATCCCGTGAGGCCACGCAAACACAGACACCCCCAGACGGGCTTTGCTCGGGGTCGGGCCCGCTGCTCTAATCCTGTATCTTTTGAAAGATAGGCGCGTCCTGGGCTGAGGGTCAGCGGGCTGCCCTGCGCAGAGCGGTGGAATTTTTCAATAACCAGCAGCTGGGTCACCAGGCACACAAAGGCTGTGTAATATCCTGTGAGCTTACTCTGGTAGAAGAGCCAGCTCCCTCCAGGCCCAGGGCAGCCACCCCCCACCGCCCAGGCCCCCAGCGGCCAGCGACAGGCCACTGGGCCAGGCCTCCCCTCCCTGCCCACAGAAAGGCAGGAGAACTGAGGTCGGCTGCCTGGCCGCCCCTCCCTTCTGGACTAGGGCTTCCGAGAAGATTCATCCTCCTTATTAAAAACCAGCTTTGATGCTTCCAGGCCCTAGCTGTGGTTATAGCAGAGCATGCCTGGGCCAGGACTGGTGAGACCAGACCCCTTACAAGGGCAGTGCATGGTCCTCACACGGGGAGACCACTCCATGCAGGGCAGCTCCCAGGAGGCCTGAGCCTCTACAAAGATCCTGGCAGGGCCAGGTACTAGCTGTTGACCTTCACTGAGAGACTCAGTTGTACCCTCTGTGAAATGGGACCATCAGTCATTGTGAGGTAATGGAGTAAAATAAATTAGATGGGGCCTAGGGGCTCTGCCCTCTGCCTCAGTCTCTTCCATAGCGACCTCCCTCACAGGCTCTTGAGGGGAAACCAGGTTTGTGCCCCCAGGGCTCTCACACTGTAAAGGGCTGTCCACGCTGGAAAGCCCACAGCACATATGCGAGTGATTAGACGCTGCAGAGATCCGGTTTATTTTATTTTATTTTATTTTTTTCCCAAAGAAACAATAGTTGCCCCCTCTCTGGAGTCTGGAATGCTTTACGCCCAAGGTCTGGGACCCCTCATTTAAATTGGCTGCGAAGGGACAGGCGCTGTGGCCATGGGAGAAGGTTGTTAGGGATGGAAAGCCAGGGGCCCAGGAATTTACAATCCGTTACTTGAGAGGTGTCCTGCCTCCCCCTCACCCCACCCAGGCCTTAGCAGGCACGGCATGTGCTGTAAAGATGTCACACGGGGTAGGGGCACTGAGGAGCCTGGCCTTGGGGAGAGGATGTGCATCCTGGGCGCACGTGTCCCTGCTAGGGGAGTCGGAGCTGGAGCTCATGAGAGCCCGGCTAAGCGGGGGCATCCCTGCCCGGGCAATGGCCGGCTGCTCTGAGGTTCACAGACTCAGTGCACCTTGGTCAAATCGGGCATCTCTAGCTATGCCACTGGTGCTGGGACCTGGCACAGAGTCAGGGGCTCTTTGTTCTCCACGCCCCCCCCCCTGCACTGTGCCCACCTTGCTGCTGCTGCTCCTCCTCTTCCTCTCCCTCCTCCTCCTCCTAGCGTGACTGTGTACATTTGTGCATGTATGTGCATGTGCCTGCGTGTGCCTGTGAATGTCAGAAGAGGGCGCTAGGCCGCCGGAAGCTGGAGTTCCAGGCCTTCGTGAGCCACTTAACACAGGGTCGGGAAACAGACTCCAGTCCTCAGCAAGGCAGTAGCCGCCAGCCCCTCTCCATCCTGGCTTGCCGCTTCTGGGGCGCTGTGCTGCAGCTGTGGGGCTTGACACAGGCATACTGCCTCTCTGCGCCTTGGGTAGCAGTCCCTTGCCTTCTGCAGTGGGGGTGAGATACCCAGGCTCTGGGTAGGTGCTAGGAGCTGAGCTGAGCAGGTGTGGAGCCGAGGTGTATTAGGAGCACTGCCGGGAGCACCTCCTTTCTGCAGGGAAAGAACCTTGGGAGAACTCAAGGAGTGCACTGGGAAGTCACCAGCAGAGGGAGACTCCGCACCTGATACTCTCCCAAGCTCCTCTGGGAACTTGGAGAGGTGGGAGGCTGCTTGCCACTAAGGAGGAGGGTCGGACCTGGGAACCCTGTATGAAGGACCCGGCGATGGACAGGTGTGATGGGAGGGGCTTCCTGAGCCCATTGGAACCTCAATGGGAGCTGGTCAGAGAACCATAAGGGAAAGAGAGGGGGCCCTGAGATGCTTCCCGGGTGTCTGGGATGCTCCAGGGTGTCTGCTTCTGCTCCAAGAACACAGTTTAGTGCTGTTTCTCGGTTCACCAGTGACAGTGACAGCCTGAGCTGGACCGGTCAGTACTAGTGTCAGGACCTCCAATTCAGAGCAATAAAATTCAGCATTAGGAACCATCAAACCTTTGGCACAAACCCTAGGAAGACTGTATGGAAATGCTGTGTGTGTGTATATATGTGTGTATCTGTGTGTGCATGTGCATGTGTGTGTGTGTGTACGTGTGTGTCTGTATGTGTGTGTCTGTTGTGTGTGCGTGTCTGTGTGTTTCTGTGTCTGTGTGTGTGTGTGCATGTGTGTGCCTGTGTGTGTGTGTGTGTGTGTGTGTGTGTGTGTGTGTGTGGTGGGGCAGGAGCTGAGTCAACACTACTGCCCTGTCCCCTCTGCGGCCGTGGCCAGGTACACAGGCCTGTTTGGACAGCTGCCTTGTCTGTCTGTCTGTTTGGGAGATGTTAGCTGATAGATGGGGGTGGGCTGGCTGTTAACCCCTGGCTGCCTGCAAAGCCTTCATGCTTCCTGCCTCTGTCCTGGGGACAAGGCAGCTGCCGGGTGGCCCCGACCGCCCCCACCCCAGCTCCTCTCAAGCAGCCCCCACTCAGTTCTGAGTCATAGGCAGAGGGAGGGGGGCGGCTACAGGGTGCTGACAGCCTGTCCCGGTCCACCCCTGAGTCAGGGACAGAAAAAATAGTGACCAGGGCCAAGCGCTCCCCTGTCAACCCAAATTCTCCTCTTCTCCCCCTCCATATCCTGGGGATAGAGAACTCTGAGAAAGAAAGACAGCCATTGTCAGACCCCCTCAGCTCAGCCTGTAATAGGGAGACAGCGAGATGAGGGTCAGAGATAGAGCTGGGGACACTGTGGGGGGCTAGGCCCACCCCATTTCCTCCTGGATGTCTCTGGAGCTTACGTGCCCGATATCCTACGTCCACCACCTTGTGCCCATCTTAGTGCTGGGGTGGGGGCGGGGCACCCTCCATCTATCTATCGTCCCCAGCCCAGGGCTCGCCCCTCTCCACCGTCCTCCTAAATCTCCGCCTCCCACTCAGTACCCCCAGCCTAGAGCTGCTCCGCCTCCTGCCTCCTGCAGGATTCCAACGGCAATTCTTGGAGGACTCCAGCTAAGAGCCAAGGGGATCTTTTAAAAATGTAAATCACTCAAGCCACTCCCCATTTAAAACCCTTCAATGGCTTCCTACGGTTCCTGAGATTAAGACAAAATCCTTTAAATGGCCGCAAGGCCATCCGCAGGGTGCGGGTTAAGTAGATCAGGCTTGGAGCCTGCCAGGAAGGACTGGGTGGAAGTCAGGTGCTCTGGGGAACAGTGGTAGTGTGTGTGTGTGTGTGTGTGTGTGTGTGTGTGTGAGAGAGAGAGAGAGAGAGAGAGAGAGAGAGAGAGACCAGTCCTCATTAGAAAAGGCCAAGCTTGTGAGAGTGGGTGGTGCACGGGTCTTCACACTCAGGAGTCACCCATCTCACTCTCAGGAAGGAGACCCTGGCCAAGGCACAAGTTGCCTCTGGAGAGGGTACCAGAAGGCTCGGGATAGGATGGAGGAAGGGGCTGCCTTTTGGATGTTTCAGTAGGAAACCAAGGGAGGCGTTACCCTAATACAAGCGCAGTTGTTTGTGAAGTCTGTAGGACACGCCCCTTGGCTGGCTCAAGCTCTGCCCGGCTCCTCAGGTTCCATGTGTCCCTCCCCTTCAGCTTTTCTTTCTAGGTCAGGCCGGTGGTGCCTCTGGGTCTTTGCACACACTGCAGCCTTCCCTGAGAACCTCCCCTCCAAACTCGGCAGGGGGTGAGGGCTTCTCTGGCCGCCTCTCCCTGGAGGGGCTGGACCCGGAACTGCGGTGCCCGTCTTTGAATTTGCCTGTCCCACTTCTTGGGGGGCCGCTCACCTGGGCAGAGAGAGCACACGCCTGTCTCTTCTTACACAGCTGTTCTCAGGGATCCAGGAGGGAGTCTCGTGCCTGCACACAATAGGAGATGGGTGAGGGGAGGGAGAGGAGGCCAGAGAATTTCATCCCACAGGCATTAGGAGATACCCACAAGGGCTTAGAAGGGCGAGAACATTTTCGCCAGACTCGTTAAAAGGGAAGGTGTTATCAGAGGGCGTTGCCAAGCGTCAAGGCTGGGCGCTGGACTCCAAAGTAACCCATCTGCCAAACTCTTGTCTCCCACGCCCAAACTGTGTGCCTTGGGCAAGTTACCTTCCTGCTCTGTGCCTCAGTTTGCCCCTCATCAAAATGGGGGTGTTGGAAAGGACCTCTCTGAGTTGCTAGGGGACCGAGCCCCAGATCCCAACCGAAAGCGTGCGTACGCACAGCCAGTGCTAAACTCTGGGATCGGGGGCGGAGGGGGGGGGTGCTGGGGGGGGGGAGGGGAACCGCTGCGGGCGCAGGGAAAGGGTTAAAGCTAGGCGCTTTTTAATTGTCAAATGACTGCGGGCGATTAGCGCTGGCAGCTTCCTCAATAATCGCTCTTCTCTGTACCTGCTGGGAGCTTAATTAAAAAACAAAGAGGCTCAATTTAAAGGCCATTACTATGCTAATGCAGCCGGGCGGGCGGTGATTAAGCGGCTCGAGCGGGCAGCGGGCGGCTGGGGCGGGGCGTGGGGCGATCAGTTACCCACTAAACGGGCCAACAGGAGAGGGGTGTCCCCAGGAGTGGCCTTGTTTGCCCTGCCCAGCAGGGGCATCAGGCTTAACCTGCCATAGCCACCCCCAGCCTGCAGGAGCACCCACTGGCTTTTGAGAGGTCTAACCCTTCTGCCTACAAGCCTGTAGAATCACTCTCAGCCCGCCCACTCCTGTGCCCACCTCTCAGAATCCCGTTGAGGGGCTCATCTTGGAGACTTGTTCTGCCCACCAACTATAACTGTGTCACCTCAAAATGGCACACCGAGCGACTCTCAGGCTCCCATATCTCTGGCACCTCTTTCTTTCCCACTCCTCCTTCCCAACCCAGAGACCAGTGTGGTGCCAGTCTATAGGCTAGCCTGGGTCAGTCCCTGGCTTTGTATTGAGAAAGGGACCCTACCTTTCTAGAGGTGATCCTGGGACCTTTGCAGGAAGACTTCCTGTGTGGCTGAGAGCCCCCGGACTGGACAGGTTTCATCCGTGTGGCGTTTGGTAGGACCTTATACATGCTTCCCAATGTGCCAGAGCAGAGTCAGAGACGTGAGCACACAAGAATGTGTGGTGGAGGAGAGCCTTGGGCCAGATCTCACGGTAGCTGGAGTGCCTGGGCTAGGAAAGCTCCTGTTGTGTCTATGGCACCAGACAGGAGAAGCCGGGGCAGAACGTGAGCGAGCGGAGAGGACCAGGTCGAGAAAATGAACTGCTCAACTCTGCTTCAGGGCTCTTTGGAGAGACGCAGACTTACTCAGTAAGGGACCAGACTCTGAGACACAAGTCACAGGAACCCCGGGCGTGAACCAAGAAAAGGAGGTAGTGTCCAGGCCCCAAAGGACAAGACGCAACACACTTAGGTTCTGGGCACACGTGCAGCCCACATAAGATACCCAGGACTCCGTCTTGACCCACAGGAGAGGGCGGGCTGAGAGTGATTCTTGGTCCCAGGGTGAGTGTTTTCATTGGCTGCCTGGTAAGATCTGTGAAAACAAACGTCAGTGATTTAGTTGGCAGCATTGAGAACCACCCTCCTGAGCCTAGGGGGAGATTTACCTTGGTAAATAAAAAAAAAAAAAAAAGTCCGTCTGAAGTACAGCTGCCGGCCGCGGGGCTCAGCAGGGCTAAGGCGTCGCCACTGGCCATCAGCAAGGCTCAGGGAGGGCACAAAGCCTGCAGCGAGGCAAGCGCGCTTTAAAAACGTCCGTGGAAAAAAACCATTTATCTCAATAAAAATAATTTTAGTAAAACAAAACAATGAAAGGGGGGAAAGTTGTAAATTATTTAACTATACCAGAAAGAAAATTGATCAAAAAATTAAATTGCCCTAATGGAGTTTCTTCTAGGGCACGCTTGCTCAAAGGAAGTTTCTCAATGTTGATAGAACCCTAATTAAAGCCTGCTACGGTTTACATTCAAAGAAGGCAAGATCTTTGGGGTGGCAACGGTGGACCACAATAGCCGTCTGAGGCAGCACTCTACCCCACAGTGGTGTCCAGACCCCTCCCTTTGAATGCCTTGCTGCTGTTCCTTCTACCAGGACAGCCTGTGGCCGTGACCCGGATTCTATTCATCACCAGGCACAGCAATTGGCCACTGGTAAATGTTAACACTTCACATTGCAGTAAAAGGTTGGGTTGGATGAATAGGCAGTCTGTGTGCGTGAGTGGATGGGTGGGGTGACGGGGCGGGGTGGGGGGCTATGGAGTAAACTGGATGGATGGATGCAGGTGTGGATCGACAGTAGATCGATGGATTGATAGGTGGATGGGTGGATAAAGGCATGGATGGATAACTGATAGGTGGGTGAATGCATGCATGGATAGGTAGGTAGACTGATGTGTGGGTGGTGGATAAATGGGTGTATGGATGGGTTAATGCAGGCATGGATAGGTAGGTAGACTGATGTGTGGATGGTGGATAAATGGGTGTATGGATGGGTAAATGCAGGCATGGATAGGTAGGTAGGTGAGTGGATGGTGGATACAGACATGAATGGGTCACCGTCTGGCTAGATTGACTCTTGGATGGATTATGGATAGAGGGATGGGTGGATGGATGGGAAGACGGATATGTGGATGGGAAAGAAGATGGATGCATAGCTTGCGAGGGAGCCGTGCGAGTGGGTGCGTGTATTGTTGTGTGGGACAAAAGGACGTGCTTCGCCTCCCGCTCTGGCGTGTCGGGCTGGAGCCTTGCTCTCTGATGCTCGTTCTAACCAACCTGCTCCGATCTATCGCACTGTCCCCTCGGCCTTACAAATAGCCTGTGTGATCCTCATTCACGCCGTTGCTTCTCCAGCTGCTCCCTCATGGTATTATGGCCTTTCTGCTTGTCTGTGCACAGACGGCAACTCTAAAGTCATACTCCCCCCCACACACACACACCCTCTTTGGAATCCTATGCGCTCTTTTGAAATGTGTGTGTGTGTGTGTGTGTGTGTGTGTGTGTGTGTGTGCTCGTGCGCGCACGCATGTGCAGAGGTCAGCAGACCACTTTGAGGAGTTGGTCACTCCTTCCATCTTCATGTCAGTTCCAGGGATTGAAGTCAGGTCCTCAGATCAAGCAGCAAGCACATTTATCCAATATGCCATCGTGTGTGTGTGTGTGTGTGTGTGTGTGTGTGTGTGTGTACGTATATATGTATACATATATTTGAGGCAGGAATTCACTATGTGGCACTCGCTAGCCTGGAACCCACTAGTAGACCAGCCGGCTTTGAACTTGGGGCGATCCTCAATTACAGATGAGGGTCGCCATCCCCAACTCTTCCAAGGTCTTAGAAGCCACAAGCAGGTGTACCCTGCTGCCAGCGCTGGCTTCTACCTGGCTGTGTGTATACCTGCCCAGGTTCTGCCGTAATCCCACAGCCCTTCCTGGACACATAGCTCTGGATCCAGTCCACTTTGGCCATGGAGGACTCCAAGGCAAAGCCCATGGCTCATCTTCCACCCGGGCTGTGGGGACCGCACAGTCCTTCACGTCCTTAGCACCTGCAGTCTCGGCTAACGGACCTGGCCACTCTGAGCTGACAGAGTGAGACAGTTGTCACTAGGTGGGCAAGAGTAAAGCAACAGAGGGCTTCTAGAACAAAGACCCCACAGTAAGGCCAGGGGAGCAGCAGCCTGACGCCTTCTCTAACCATTTCCCTCTCTTGTGACGAGGCTGGATGTGCTTCTAGTTAGAGGAGCAATCCATGTGCAAAGAATGCTTGGGGCCTGGTCTGTAGGAAACACTCAATAAATCTTTGAGTGTAGTAGTAACAGTACTAAGGCCTGTTGGATCCAGAGACAGGAGCTGGTGACCTCAGTGAGGGTGGGGGAGGGGAGGGGATCTGGCCCTGCTCCTGGGGCTGAGGTGCACAGCAGGAGGAAAAGAAGGGATGCTCTCAAGCCTGGCTCACAGGAGCTCACCACTGTGGTGATGTGGGCACCCCTCACTATGTAGTTCAGGATAAAGTAGACTATTGATCTTCCTCCTCTGAAGATGGGAAGCAAATTGTCAGGTGGGAAGTCACGTGGTCTAAGCTCATTCTATAGGGCTGCATGGGGGTGCCCATGTGTGGGAATGCATGTCTGTGCTCATGCCTATCTCTCTGTGTGTCCCTGTCTACACTTCTCCGGAGCTTCAGACGCAGGGCAGGCAGGTGCTGCCCTGGGCACATCCTGTCCAGAGCTGGGGCCCCATTCTCTCCTGCCTTACTGCACCCCAGCTTTCCTTTCTAATGGCTTCTCCCCACCTTTTATTGAGAGGCTCAGACCTGCCCATCCTCTGGGGTCCTCCTCTTCAGAAGGTCCCTACTTCCGATGCCTTCCCTGATCGGACCTAGCAGGAGCTAGCCTCGCCTTTGCCTAGGTTACTCAGCTGATGTCCCCAAGCCTGTCTCTGCCTCTCACCCATCACAGCTCCATGGCTGCCAGAGAGAGCCAGTTAAGATACCAGCCCAGGGGACCACAGAGATGGCTTGATGGGTAAAGGTGATTGCTACCAAGACTGTGGTCTATATTCAATTCCCCAAACCCACATGGCAGAAGGAGAGAACTGACTCAGACAGTTGTCCCCACACCCCACCGCACATACCATACAAACTATTAAATAAATGGTTTTAAAAAAAAAAAACTTTTAATTGCTACTCATTAGCTCAGAGCCTTCCCAGGTCACATAACCGGCCCTCCCCAAGTTCTGCCTACACCCGGATCCCTCTCCCTCCCTCACCTGCTCCAGACACAGTGCCCTGTATCACTTCCTGCCGCCCCGTGTGCACTCTGACCTCAGGGCCTTTAAAGTGCTGTTCCCACAGCTGGATCCTCTTCCCTGGATGCCCAGGCCGCCTCTGACTGCCCCTCTGAATCTGCAGCCCTCTGGACTCTCCGTCTCCGCCTGGGTTTCTTTATTGTCTCCTTTTGTACCTTGTGTGTGTGATGGTCTTTTTGCTCAGAAAGACACACTGTTCTCACCTTAGAATGTCCCCTCTGAGGTGAGAGTGGGACCTGGGTGGGCTGTCTCCTCTGCTCCCCGATCCGTCTGTATTTAGTGTCTGGTATGGAGAAGGTTCCAGAGTCTGGGATCACTGGATGTGTGGAGACAGTACCTCAGGCTCCAAGCTGGGTTGGTCTCTCTGCCTGCCTGTGGCATGTGACCTCCAGCCCTAGCTGGGGCCTCCCCACTGTGCCCCGGAGGTGGATCAAAGAGCTAAGAGAAGCCCCCAGGCCGCCCTCATGCAGGCCGGGCAGGCGGCAGGTCAGCAAGGCCCTGCCAAGCCCTGGCAGGCCAGGAGGTACCACCACCAGCCGCCAGCAAGCATGGCCAGCCACGCAGCACATTCCAGCCGCCTGATTGACACGCACTCCGGGCCTGCCTGCGGCTCCTGCCGCATCAAAGCAGATGTTTGCAGCTGGTTTGAGTTGGATCCCATCAACAGGCCCCTTTTTGTCTCCAAATAAAAAACAGCTAAGCCCGGAATGATAAGGATGCACAGGCACATGGGGGAGATGTCCAAAAGTCTCAGTGATGGGCTGACTCTGCAGTCCCCCCATACTGTCCCCAAGCTCAGGAGACATACCCCTCACCACTGCACCCACAGCCTCCATTGTAAGTTCACACCACACCACACCACACCACACCACACCACACCACACCACACCACACCACACAGAGCTCTTACTATCTTGATCCCATCAATGGAACCTGGGATCCTGCTACCACCTGGGTTTGGCCTGGAGAGGAGGTACCACACCTGCTAGATGGGCATCCAGCTTCTATTTTCTAACAGGGACCCAGGGCCTTGGGTCCCCAAAACCAGGAAGCTAGTAGGGCAGAGCCGGGATTCAAACTCATTCCTGTCACTCCCCAGAACCAACTTCCTAAGCCTGTGCCATGTCCCCACCCCTAGGAGGCCCTGACACTGTCCCCCCCACACACTTGGCCATCCCACCTTCCCATGGTGAACACAATCTGGCAGATCACCTGTCACTCTGTGGCCATCTCTATGGGACCAGGAGGCCTGGCTCTGTGTGCAGACATCCTCCTAGCTGGCTTCCAGAAGGATGATGGGTGAAGCCAAGGGAGGCGGAGCGGCGGGCACAGAGGGCCACCAGGCCAGGAGCACCCATGCACATGGTCGCCACCTCGCAAGGAGTCCAGCAGTGGTGTCCAGGAGCTCCGGGACTTAGCTAGGGGTGGGCTTAGAGGAAGCATCTGCCTCCGCTAACCTGGTGTAGCTAGGGTGACGTTCCGGCAGACATTAGACAAAGAGACAGACTCATAAGTTGTGTAGATGAGATGTAGAGGGGGCCAGAGAGAACAAATCTGTTTGTCTTGTTACTTAGGCGGTATTTATTTATTTATTTATTTACTTTAAGACAGGATGCCTCTGTGTAGCCCTGGCTGCCCTGGACTCACTTTGTAGACCAGACAGACTGGCCTTAAACTCAAAGAGATCTGACCAACTGCCTCTGCCTCCCAAGTGCTGGTATTAAAGGCCCGTGCCACCATGCCTGGCACCTAGCTGTATTCTTAGAGCCCCTTAAACATAATTTTTTCTCACTCAACCTGGCTGCAGTTTCATTTTTCACAAGGTTGTTCAACCATTCAATAAACACTAATAATCTCATGGCCAGACGGGGGGTGAGTTAGACCAGAGTCCATCCCTAGCTCAGTAGAGACCTTGGATACATTGATAGTAGCTGGGACTCTGCATCAGAGAAGCCTTCCCGGAGAAGGAGACCTTGAGAGACCAGCATTCTAGAAGCAAAGGCAAGAGTGAGAGACGGCAAACCCTGGAAGCAGATGGGATTTGCTATGTTTCGGGAGCAGCGAAACACATGCTGACTAGTGACAGGCCTGAGTGCGGCTTTAGGGTCGTGATTTGATCTTGAATTAACTTTGAGATTATCATGTGCTCTCAAGTGTTCTGAACCAAACTGGTCTGATTTGACTGACAGTGTGTTCGCTTTCTATCACTGTCACAAAATCCCCAAGGCAATCTTCTCTTTATTTTTTACGATTTATTTATTTTATATATGTGACTACACTGAGTATACATACTTCAGACACACCAGAAGAAGGCATCGGATCCCATTACAGATGGTTGTAAGCCACCAATTGCTTAGAATTGAACTCGGGACCCCTGGGTTAAGAGTAGTCAGTGCTCTTAACCATTGAGTCATCTCTCCAGCCTGTCAATCAGCTTCTAAAAAGGAGACATCTTTTCTGGCTCACGATCTCAGAGGGTTTAGTTCCAAGGTCACTTGGTCTAGTGGCAGGGCAGAAGGTCATGGTGGTTGCCAGAACCCCAGTATCCTTCTCAAGGCTACAGCCCAGGGGCCTAACCTTTCCCCAGACCCCAC
This sequence comes from Apodemus agrarius, assembly GCA_964023405.1. Classification (NCBI taxonomy): domain Eukaryota; kingdom Metazoa; phylum Chordata; class Mammalia; order Rodentia; family Muridae; genus Apodemus; species Apodemus agrarius. Next base: position 152,904,594 of record OZ030008.1, read on the forward strand.
TTCCAAAGAAACGGTGCCACAGGCTAACCACATATACAAATGTCTTTGTGAGACACTTTCTCTTCAAACTACAGCAAGGAAGTAAAACTAAGGTCTTGAGTGTCCTCAACCTCAATTCCGAATCCATTAAGAAATGCCGTGTCCGCTGGGGAGGAGTGTAGTGGTTCCAAGGCCCATGAGGCTCGGACTCACCTTTGCTGCCTTGTCCAGAGGCTGAGGGAGGTCCCACTGGAGAGCCACACACATAGAGTAGAAATTATCCTCAGAGCCCAGCAAGGGCCCCACAGACTAAAGCGCACTGGTGGGGCGTGCATCTGCTGTAGAGCGAGGAGGAGGAAGGAAGCTTCCACTCGGCAAGAATGCTACACCAGGGCTCGCAATCTTGGAGGGACAATAGCAGTCATCATGGTCCCCACTTACCCATCCAACCCCTAGGAGCCTTACCTCAGCCTGCTACATCTCTCAGTGTCCCCATAAAACACATGAAGACACTGCGGCAGATGGGTAAGTGCAGGCTACCAGGGCTTGAAAGTGACAGAGCCAGGGCTCTGAGCTCAGCATGTGCCATTTTGACTCTGGGGGTAAAGATAGCTAGGGTGAGGACATCTCGGGGAGGCTGTGTATGTGCTGCTGAAGAGCCGTGCTCCATGTGTGCTCCACAGAGCTCGCTGGCTAGGAAGTTAGTCAGTCTTGTGACCCACATTCAAATCCTCTGCAAAACACTGCATTTTCAGACTTTTTATTTAAATTAGTCTCTTATGAGTTTAATAAATTGTGCTTCAGACAAACCAAATGAATTGCTGCTGAAGATGGGTTCTCACAGCCTGGGACTCTTCCAGAGAGGGAAGACCTCACAACAGACTGCTTTACACGGTGATCGTTGGAAAACGTGCAGATAGGGTGGTGTTCAATTTGGGTTTCCTTTATTATGAATTTTTAGAATGGGTCTCATGTATCCCACGCCAGCCTCTAAGTCACTGTATGGTCAAGGACAGCTTTATGCTGACTGGCCCACCTCCTGAGCGTTGGATGACAAGCGTATATCACCACGCCAGCTTTGACGCGATGCTGGGGATCAAGCCCAGCTTCCCGCATGCCCAGCAAACACGCGGAGCTTTGTCCCAGCCCCCAGTTTGGTTTGTAAAGAACCCAGACCCATCGCGGACAGGAAGATCACAGGGCGTGACATGGACTGGGTCTCCAGGGACCTCATAGCCTTGGGGGCTAACACACGGACTCAGCAAGCAGAGACAAGGCTGGCCGGATGCACAGAGTCAGAGCGAGACAAGTGTCTGCCCTGCCCTTCAGGTCTGTGAGGATTTAGAGAGATGACGCAGTGGGCGGCCACCAAGCCTTCTTAGTGCTCAGAGCGGCCCTGAGATAGATGGTCTCTGAGTCAAGAGAGCAGGGCCCTTTGGGAAAGATGAGAGCAAGAGGGTCTGGCCAGAACCCAGGAGCTTCTTCAAGGCATGCTGGGACTTGTGCACACAGCCAGTGTCAGGAACCTGCTCCCAGAAGTCATGGAGGCCCCAATAAGCATGGGCCACAAAGGCATTGTGAGCATGGTGGCAGTACAGGGCAGGTGGAAGTGGAAGGCCCCGGGACCAGCATGGGGACAAGCGCCTCACGGGGACCTAACCCTCCCCATCCCTCTGCAGCTACCTAGGAACAGACCCCCTGTCCCCCTTTTCAAAACAGGTTCTTCCGTGTAGCCCCGGCTGTCCTTGAACTAGAGCTTTAGACCAGGCTGCCCTTGAACTCAGAGATCTGCCTGCTTCTGCCTCTCAAGTGCTGGGATCAAAGGCATGTGCTTTTGCAGCCACCTGGCTTTTTTGTTTGTTTGTTTGTTTTGTTTTTTGAGACAGGGTCTCATTTAGCCCAGGCTGACTTGCCAGCCCTGAACTCTGCCTAACCAGAGATGACCTTTGACTTTTACATTTTTTTTAATTACTCTTGTGTGTATCATGGGAGGACATACATGCTACAGTAGCATGCACACGGAGGTCTGTTCTCTTCTTCCAACTTTATGTGTATTTGAGGGATTGAACAAGGGTTCAGACTTGTGCGGCAAGCCTCAGTGAGCCATATCACTGGCCCCGACTTTGAACTTTTGAAGGCTTGCTTCAGTGCCTGGTTTAACATGGTGTGCGGGGATAGAACCCAGGTCTTCATGCATACGTGGCAAGCACTCTACCCTCTGAGCTATGTGGCCAGCCCGAATGTTCCTGTGTAGTTGATGGAGAACGGGAGGCTCAGAGGCTAAGTGGCTAATCCAAAGTCACATGGCAAGGTGGATATGGAACTAGGGGATAGGGCATCCAACCAGGATGAGTAAAGACCTAGGTTTGTGTCTTGAAGTTGTGGAGACAAGGTGTGCCCCAGCCCTGTCTGCTTGCAGCACTAAGCTGATAGCTCCCGCCTTGCGTGCTGAGATGCAGGCTTGAGCGCTGAGCCCATTACACACAAAGCAAGCTGAGGCTGGGGGAGAGAATTGCTTATGAAGGCTCCAAGCTTGCACGCTGGCAGCACCCTGCCTGTGGCTGGCCTGCGCCTCCCTGTCTCTCTGTGGCTTCTGTTTCCGGCCATGTGCCCATGATGAAGGGGCTGAGGGAGAGAAGGGGATCTGGAGAGAGGAGGGAACCCCCCACTTACACACATACACACGCGCCTGCGAGTAGCACTCACTCCATCCCTGCATGGTAGACAAAGCCTGCTCCATAATTGGGAGTGAGTATTTCATACGCGCCCCCCGATGTTTTATTGGGCGGGGAGATGCTTGGAGACCGAACGGATGGCACATTCCGTTTATAAAGTGCACGCCGTTTGTTTTATTTCCCGGGCTCTTGCAATCTAGATAACAGATGACACCCCGAGTGACTGTGCTGCCTGGAAATGGCTGCCGGAGCCTTTGGAGGGGTATTAATAATAGATTGTGTTGATGAGCACGGAGAAGCCGCAATCCACCCCCTGCTGCCGAGGCATTAGTGCGGCTGTTAGAGGCAGGAGCCCGAGCTTTGTGGCACAGTCGCTGAATGCAGGTCATCCCCCAACACACACCCGGCGAGCTACCTTCTGCAGCCTGGGGAGCTCTTGCTTCTGGAGCCCCACAGGATGTGCTGACTCTGGCCTGAGGCCTGGCCGGTGCCCATCTGTTCACAGGGCCCTGCAGCCCTTACTGGGCACCCTGGTCCGTCATAGAGTGGTCTGCCTCTAAATAGAGATCCACAGCCAGACAAGTTCCCAGGAGCCTCTGCCTACCTAAGGTTGCCGGTGGAGCAGGTTGGACCCCCTTGGATAAAACCACCTGGTCTGTACCTTTCTTGCAAAGCCACGAGCTGGCCTGGGCCTAGCGGGTACCCACTTGCCTCAAGCACCTGGTCCGACCTTCAGTCCCACACCAAAACTTTGCACGCCCAACCACAAATGCACACAGAGTTCCCCTAAGAACTAGAGGGAGCCATAACCTGCCTTGAGCTATCCCCACTAGAGCTGGGACCCCCTCGGAGAACTGTGTGGTGACTTCTTGCTGATTCACATGTTTAATGTCATCAAATTCTCAGGAAGGTCTTCTGACTTCCTCATTTTGCAACAGAGCAACGTGAGGCAATCAGGAAGCTCAGAGGTAGGTAGGGGAAGACGCCTCTCCTAGGCCACAGCATCATCAAGGAAGCCTCTGAGAAGGCTTCCCAGAGGAGGTGGTGTTGGACTTGGGTGTTGCAGATTGAATAGGAGTCTGCCAGACCGAATAGAGATGGGTACTGGGCTTGCAGCCACACTGAGTGCTCCGGCCAGTGCCAGGGCAGTAATCAGAACCCAAGGAATCCCTGTCCACTGTGAAACTGCATTTTGTCGTGGGCGGTGCTGACAGCAGCCCCAGGAAAGGAGGCCGGGTGTGAGCCTGGCTTTTACAGCTGTCCCTGCTCCAGAACCGATTAGCAGAGAATTGCAGCTGTAATCTGTGCCTGTGATGGCGGGCCATAAAGAGGGATGGGATGCGCCGTGCTCCCAAGGTGGCGCCCGCAGACGTGGCCCGGGGATGCAGGGAATGAAAAATGGTTTTAATTCCCTCCCAGCAGCAATAATTTGATTCTTCATAAATTTTTCCATCAAAGTGTTGTTGAAGCTGAGTTCCCACAGAGCAGGCATGTGACAGGGTGTGGGGTGTGGGCAGGAGCGGTCAGCAGAACAGTAGGGCCCTGCAGCACCAGCCAGCCAGGGGCACAGGGACCCTTGGATGGGACAGAGTCAGCCGCCATGAGCCCCGATCAGCCCACCCTGGGAACTGCTTGTCACATCACACTCTGAGCACAAACTCCTGTCTGCACTTCCTCTTCCTCATCCCTAAAATGGGGCCAGGTCTCTTCTGGTCTCAAGGGCCATTGCGAGATCAGGTGACATGCGCGCATAACATGCTGAGTACAGCAGCTACCGTGCCCGTGCTGAAATAAAGGGACAAGAAGGTGGCCCTAAGCCAAGTGGCAGGGACAGAACGTGTCCGGAGGCCACTGTGAGGGTGCCCTGGAGATGCGGTGGCTGTGTGAGAGATTATACAGCTGGGAAGCAGGGGGCGTGAGATGGGATGTTTTATGGGCACTGGGGAACTATGGTTGAGTGTGGGGCAGGACAGAACAAGATCAGCGAGCGTTTTCGAAAGCGCCTCTGTGTCCTGGGTTAGGGCACAGGTGCAAAAGGGTTGATGGGTTTGAGAATCCCAGGGAGGGGAGAAGGGCCCAGGCTGGAGGGCAGAGCACAGTTAGGATTGTTTGGCTCTGGGGTGAAGGAAGCTAGCGGTCAGGGTGTGAGGCTGACCCTGCACACTGCCCTCTAGTGGCCTGAGCAGGAAGACCCAGAAGCAGAGCTGACCAGGAAAGGCACCTCCTTGGGACAGGCAGAAGAGGAGGGTGTGTCCCTGCCCCCACGCTGTCTGTCAGGGTGGGAGGGAGAGGTCCTGGGTGGACCCCTGTAGCCCAGCCCGTGCCTCCTCTGTGCCCCGCAGGCTCTTCGCGGCCAAGTGCAGCGGCTGCATGGAGAAGATCGCGCCCACCGAGTTCGTCATGCGGGCGCTCGAGTGTGTGTACCACCTGGGATGTTTCTGCTGCTGCGTGTGTGAGAGGCAGCTGCGCAAGGGGGATGAGTTCGTGCTCAAGGAAGGCCAGCTGCTGTGCAAGGGCGACTACGAGAAGGAGAAAGACCTCCTCAGCTCCGTGAGCCCGGACGAGTCTGACTCTGGTGAGCCCAGGCTGGGACATGGCTCAGTGGGAGGCTGGAGCCGGGGCTTCTGAGAGCCACAGATCTGCTCGTCCACGCACGGCCAGCCAGCATCAAGGTGCCACACCCAATGTCACAGCCACCCTATCACTTACCTGGGTGCCAGCCCTGAGGTACACACACCCGTGTACCGCACACACACCCAGTGCCATAAAGACACCACCTTGTGTGCCCATATGTGAGGACATGTGCTTACACACCCAGACATGCAGCTCCTCCTAGATACACACATGCATGTATATTCTTCATACCTCTACACCTGACCAGCACACTCGTGGGATGCACATGCGTGATTTTACCCACACTCACATGTGCTATGCCCATGCATGCACTTGCTCTCCAGAAAAACCTGAAGGCTGGGGCCTTGTCACTCCTGAGACTTGGGCAGGGCAGGGAGCATGCCAAGATGTCTGGCCTGCCTTGGAGGTACCCTAGACCCACAGGTATGTCCTTGGCCCACGTGGGAAGTGTCTGCAGTTACCAGGGCCCCAGTGTTTGCACCTCAGTGTGACAAGTCCTTGTGTATCTGCTGCTGGGTTAGACACTGTGATAGCATCCCTGTGGCCACCTGCACTCCCACGGAAGGGAAGGCCACCGGCCCAGCTTACAGACATGGTAAGGTCACAGTCCTCCATGGGGCTAACCTCCAGAGTGAGGCTAGGGAGGGGACGAGTCCCAGTGACAAATGTCGGCGCTCATGGGTGTTGTGTTGGGAAACTTGGCCATGTACCCAGGTCGCTAAGGCCCAAAACCCTGGGGTCATGGAAGGGTGTGTGTGTTGCTGGATGCGCACACATGCTTCTTCATGCCACATGTGTCTTGGCATGTAAGTGCCTCTGCCTGTGGGTATCTGCCTCTGTGAGCCTGCAACGGTAAATGTCTCTAAGTAACAGATAGAGGTGTGTGCACCCATCAGTGAGTCCAGTGTGTGTGTGTGTGTGTGTGTGTGTGTGTGTGTGTGCGCGCGCGCGCGCGCACGCGCGCGCGCGCATGCTATGAGGATGGCTGATCCCTGTGTCTGCCAGTTGTTAGCCCCTGGAGGCCTCAAGAAAGAAGGCTCCAGCCATTCCTCTCTTTCACCCTGGTCCCCAGCTAGCATGACACATGGATCCTCAGAGGCCAGCAGGAGAAGGTGGCTGTCAAACAAGATGAGGCGGGGAAGCCCAGGGCCAGCCTGAGCCATAGTTGCCATATGCCTACTGCAGGAGGCTGCTGGCCGTCAGAGCCACACAAGAGCAGATCTGCCTTTGTGTGTGAGCCCCAGAACACTGCACACATTCCAGTGTGTGCCTCTTTTACTTGTTGTGGGTCCGTTCTCCTCCCCGACCCAATGCTATCACTGGGGGCAGATGTGTCTCTCCCACCCCTCAACCTAAGTCTTATGCACAGCCATGCATGTGCACCTGGGTACTGAGTCACAGTCTCCCTGAGCATGTAAACACCTAAGTGTGGTGTGTGTGTGTGTGTGTGTGTGTGTGTGTGCGCGCGTGCGCGCGCGCGCGCACCTGTGGATGCTATACAGGAACCTGTGGGTCAGCAGGGTTAAACCAGTCCGGGGCCTGAATGAGGAAGTGAGTATATGCTGGGGTCATGGGACATGGCAAAGAAGGACCTATGGGCCTAGGGAAGGTTCTAATTTATCCTGAGGCCTTTAGGGAGCCATAATTATCAGCAGAGGGTGAGTGAATTCTCACCTACAGGTAAGCTCCGACTGACAGGTTGGGTTGTGTCTTCCACAGTGAAGAGTGAGGACGAAGACGGAGACATGAAGCCGGCCAAGGGGCAGGGTAGCCAGAGTAAGGGCAGTGGAGATGACGGGAAGGACCCGAGAAGGCCCAAACGGCCCCGGACCATCCTCACTACCCAGCAGCGACGAGCTTTTAAGGCCTCTTTTGAGGTCTCCTCCAAGCCCTGTCGGAAGGTGAGGGGTACTGGGGGGACAGTGTGGAGCCAACGCCCCCTTTTGCTTATTGTGAGTCTGCTGTTCCTCCCACCCCTCAACCCAACTGCCACCTTCCAGCTGCCATCGACACAGACCTGACTTGTCTCCCTCTCTCCGGGTCAGGTACGAGAGACGTTGGCAGCAGAGACAGGCCTCAGCGTGCGTGTGGTCCAGGTCTGGTTTCAGAACCAAAGAGCAAAGGTGAGAGGTCAGAGCTAACCCAGTGCTCCCAGGCAGACCTGGGGGATGGGATGGGCAAGAGACAGTCCGGATGGGATGAGAAGGCGGAGCCTTGCGTTTGGACTGGGACTGAGTGGGCACCTGGACTGTCCCTCTGCAGATGAAGAAGCTGGCCCGGCGGCACCAGCAACAGCAGGAGCAGCAGAACTCCCAGCGGCTGGGCCAAGGTGAGCCGCAGGGACACGGGGAGCAGAGGTTGTAGTGGAAGACATGTCAAGGTGCTTACTGTGAAAGTCACTGCTGGCCCCTTGGCTCGGTGTGGCCGGGATCTTTTCCCCCACTTCCTACCTACCCTGTCTCACTCAGCTCATGGACTCCCACCAGGACAGGGTGGTCAGGCATGCCTCATGAGGAAACTGAGGGTTGGGGACATTCGAACCACCTCTGGGGACACCGCACTACCTTGGGGCAAAGCTGCCCTGTGTATAGGGCTCCAACCCGCACGGTCAGCAGTGACATATACTGGCTGTTCACTCACTCTATGAAAGCACCTCAGGGGAGCTGGGAGGTATGGGGAAGCAATATGGGGGCGGGGGGCAGTCCACTGAGCATAAGCCATGTCCCCCAAAGCTGGACTTCACTCAGAAATCTATTTCAGCACCAACATCTTGGACCAGGGCTGGTCTCCTAGGCTGCACAGGGACATGGAGACTTTGGCGTGGTGGAGAGAGGGGGTGCAGAGAGCTCCAGAGACTACTAGTGAAGAGGTAGTGGGAGGTCCCTGGGAAGGCGCCAGGCGCCTACCGGCAGCTCTGCCACTTAGGGTTGGAGCCAGGCCAGCATCCCAGCCTGGCCTCTACTGACAATGCTCCAAAGCCCCGTATTTCTTGTTTTCCCTTAAAGGCCCTCCTGGGGCCACACAGTCTTCTGCCTCCAGTCACCAGGCAGCCTGTATTTGATCTTGGAGAAAAACATGCCTCGTTCTCTCGTGTCCCCGGCTCCCTCCTAGATGCCACCAGGCATCCCCCCCTTGCTCACCAGAGCCCATTTGGTGCTACCGCACTGCCTATGACCCCTCTGACCCACCTTTCCCTCTGCTCTGTCCCCATCTGGGGAGTGGCTGTCCCTTACCCATTTTGCCTTTCCTGCAGAGACCTTGACAGGGTCCCCGGGACCTACCCCATTTCTTCTTCCCCAAAACAGACCCAGCCTCTGCGCTCTGCCGTGCTCCCAACACTTCTCCATAGTGCCTTCCTTGCTTCAGACAGCCCCAGAGGGAATCCTAGCACAGCCCGTGGCTGCCTGTCCATCCTGCCACTGTCCCTGTTCACTGCCTCACTGCCCGATGGTCTGGAGGCAGTGGAGGCAGCCGCTGGACTTTCCAGACTCACCTGGAAGACCATCCCCTTCCCCCTCCTGCCGGTTCTTTAGGTCCTGCTGGGATAAGGGCTTCTCCTCCAGGAAGCTCTCCAGGACTTGGGTTCTACCTTAGTGCTCCCACATGGTGAGCTGTGGCACATGGCTACTGCCAGCACAGCCCGCCACCTCTCCAGCTAGCACCGCTCTCGCAGATGGAGCAAGTGGAAGAGAAGTCTTTGGGGAAGAAATGTTGGGAGTGGAGACAGAGCACAGGAAAACCCGGAGCTAGAAGATGGAAGGCGTCGCTGGGAGGGGAGTCATAGGGACCCGGGGGATTTCTGCAGGGACTTCCGGGTCAGGGTAGGACAGGACCAAATGGTGAAGGCATTCACTGTCCTCAGAGGTTCTGTCAAGTCGCATGGAGGGCATGATGGCCTCCTACACGCCGCTGGCCCCTCCGCAGCAGCAGATCGTGGCCATGGAGCAGAGCCCCTACGGAAGCAGCGATCCCTTCCAGCAGGGCCTCACGCCGCCCCAAATGCCAGGTGACCACATGAACCCCTATGGTAAGCTACCCCACCCCCATCTGCCCCAGCACTGCCCTCCGTCCCTGCCTAGCCAGGCTGACAGAGGCTATGACAGTCCTTGCTGCCCGGAGCCAAGGGCCCAGGGCCCAGGGCAGTCCACCCAGCCCTGCCAGCAAGCCTACCCCTGACGGGAAGCTAGCCCTAGCCAGCTGGCCTGCCCACAACCCCTGGCCATGGAGCCTGCGGGGCTGCCAGGACCCCCTGGAGCCCTGGCCCACACCCAGCTCCTGACATCCCTTCTGCATCCCACAGGGAACGACTCCATCTTCCACGATATCGATAGTGATACCTCCCTCACCAGCCTCAGCGACTGCTTCCTCGGCTCTTCCGACGTGGGCTCCCTGCAGGCCCGCGTGGGGAACCCCATCGACCGGCTCTACTCCATGCAGAGCTCCTACTTTGCCTCCTGAGAGCCAGCCGGGCCGCATGGACGCTTGGGCCTGGGCCTAGGGTGGGGCCACAGGCCTCTGCAGCCAGCCGGCCCCCCAGCCCGCCACCCGCTCGGACTCTACGGACAGCCATACGGTGCCCTCCCCTCGGCCAGCCAGACCTGGCTCGAGTGCTCACTGGGCACCGCCAGACAAGGCAGATGGGTGCAGCCTGGGCAGGGACTGCGTCCTGCCCACAGAGACCTTGTGACCCCTGGGGACCCAGAGCTCTTGGACAGCCTCTCGCCTCTCAGCCCTTTGTCTTCATCACTGCCCTCCCCATCCCCGCCTCTTTGGGGGGGAAGCTTAAATTTGTTCTTTCTTTTTCTTTTTCTTTTTCTTTTCTTTTCTTTCTTTCTTTTTTTTTTTTTTTTTTTTTTTCTTCTTCAATATTCTGTTTCCAGCCAACCTCCATTGTCCCCGCAAGACCAGCCCTGGGACAGTGCCTGGTACCTGAGAAACAGTTATACGGGTGTCCTGCGCTAGAGGTCACTTCCCCCTCTGGTCAGCGCAAGGGATGGTTTCTGGGTCCCGGGAGGCCCAGGGTCACTGCTCCCAGCCCTAGGCTGGAGCACAGGAGAGGAGCGTCCAAGCAGGTACGGCAGGCTCTTTGGCTCTGCCGGAACCAGGAATCTCAGCAAGAGGAGGGGCGTGGACAGAACCCAGAGAGACCCAAAGGGACAGAGACGCACGCATAAAGCCACACACAGCTGTAGGCACACCTGTGCAAGCATGCATATACACCTGGTGCGCGCACACACACACACACACACACACACACACACATACACAGAGAGAGAGAGAGACAGAAGCGGTGCCGTCCCTTCCAGAAGCAGCAGCGCGGTCAACGGGCAGGGCCTACCTCTGAGAGCAATTGGAGAGGGCTGGAGAGGAAGGAAGGAAGGAGGCCTGAGGTGTGAGCAGATAGACCTAGGTGAATCCCAGGCTCTGTACAGGTCCCAGGGCAAAGATGGAGCCCAGAGAACCGAGTATACACAGACCACAGCAGACACTCCCGAAGGAAAGGACCTCAAGGGTCTGCCACTTGACACCATGATACTGTATTCCCGCCAGTCCTTCTTCTTACATAGGGCCAGCTGCCCTTTTTGTGGGCTCCCCTGACCCTCGGTCTCCTCCTGTCTGTGTGCTGAGGCTGTATGCTGGCAGGGCTCCTGCCTGCTCTGCAGGTGTGGGGCGGCCGTGACCAACTTTCCTCCGACCTTAGCCAGCTCGCACTGAACAGGCCCGGCACCTTCTCCGCTTTTGGCACCTTAGCTTTGCTGATGTGGCTTAGGTCTCATGACTTTGGAGCCCCACCCTTGTTCTATAATGACCCCCTCTCCACCCCCGGGTCTCACACAGACACAGTGACAAACCACAACTCCCTCCGTGTGGGTGGGTGGGATGCTGATCGCTTGTAGCCCACGACAGACCACGGCTTGTACCGAGTTGCCTTTCCGTTTGTTGGCTCGGCCGGCTTGGGGCATTGCTCTGAACCGCTGTACCCCTCCCTCCGGCTCAGCTGGGTAAGGTCATCCGTGTGGGGCCCACAGTGCCCTTGCACAGTTATAGGCCACCAGCATTTCAGCCTCCTGAGTCATCCCAGCCCCCAGTCTCCTGGGCTCTTCCTGCCCAAAGCTGAAGCAGCGGTGTGTCTTTCCTGGGCTCTCCCCCACTGGCCTCTGGCAGGCACTGTGTCCCAGGCCCCATGCCCAGGAGAATACCCTCCGTTTAGCACACTCTCACCTGCCCACCATCCTGACGTCTGCCGAGCTCTAGCTGTGAGCACTAAGGATGAGTATCTGTCACCGCTTTGGGCTCCTGTGCCTGGCTAGTGGGTTTACTGTCTCCGGGGAGACCTCAGACCCCTCAGCTCCACTCTGATGTCACGGTATGGAGTCAGCAGGGAAGAGCAGCCAGCACAGCCCTCCTCTTGTCCCTCATTTTATAAAACGAACGTCACTCACTCGTCTCCACGCTGAAGGTGTGGTCCTGAGCCAGCTGCTCTCCTGGGGTTCACCCTTTCCTCCTCTGGCCCAGGCCCCTGGCTGATTGGTACAGGGCACACTCCAGACAGACTCAGGGTCGATACGAGCTCCCACGAGCCCGGGCCTACTCTGATCCACTTTTTAAGTTGGAAGATACAATACCGGTAGGCTGTATGGCTGCTGGGAAACCTGAGACAGAAGAGGGGCGGGGATGTGTTCAAGGCTTCACAGCAATGTGGTGACAGAGCTGCAGCGGAGGAAAGGACAGTAGGTCTGTCCCCATCTCTGTCTCACGAATGCACCCCCCACCCCAGGGACAATGTGTTCTCACCACACCTGCTGGTCCCAAGGGTCCTTCCTGTTCTGGGGCCTCCAAACCCCAAGTCCAGCCCTGGCCTCTGCTGTCCCCATGCTGGTGTCCCTAGTCAGAAGTTATCATCAGGACACTTCTAAGTTACCAGAGGAGGGACCCCAGCCATCACCCCGGATGCCCTGGCAGCCATTCTCAGGATTCTTTCCCCATGGCTGTGGCCTGCTGCCCTGCTGAGATGCATGCCAGTCCTGGATTGACGCAGGGACGAGGGCTTCTGTCCTGTGGGAGGAGGCAACGTTTGATCCAGCCCTACCCAGACCTTGTTAGATAGCACACTCAGGTCTCCAGGGCTGAGGCTGAAAGAAGGCAGTGGTGTAGGGCTGGGGCTGGGGGGGGGGGGTGGGCTAGCCTGCAGCCTGAGGAGCAGAGGGATATGGGAAAATGAGGTAGAAATTGAGAGATGGGTAGGGGGTTCAGAAAAAAAACCAAGTCCCATCTCCTGGCTGGGGGCGTGGCATGACGAGGCTCAGGCAGAGAGGAAGGAGCCTGTCCAGGTGTCACACGGGAATGACAAGAACCTGAGCTTTGTCCCAGCCAGGGCCCAATCTGTGGGTTCATTCCATGAGGTTGCCCCTCCCCCCCCATGTCCTCAAAGACTCAGAAGAGGCCACACACAGACACTGCACCAGGGTTGAGAGTCAGACCGAGGGGTGGCACAGGCAGCCTGCTGTCGTGGAGGCTTCTGGGAAGGGGGCGCGTGGATATCACGGAACTGCCCTTACATGAGATGCCCAGCTGAGGGGCAGCCTCTCCTCTTTAGGGACATCCCTTTGAAGTGAGACCACTTCCTGGTCTGTCTGGATGTCCCCCCTCTCTGCTCAGCAGGGGAAGATGGGCTCAGAGCTCGGGGCACCCCTAGGACCCGGGGACGCTGCAGCCCAGGGCTGACCGATGTGCAGAAGGGGCAGCAGACTCACGCACGCACGCACGCGCGCACACACACTCACACCCGGCACAAGGAGGCTCACACGCGGCCCGGGAGCAGGGAGACAGGAAGGACCCTTCAACATGTGGCCCTTGACAGGGGCAATTGCCAATGGTCTCTGGGCTTCTGCCCTGCCCTGCCCTGCCCTGCCTTGGGGTCCCGCTTGGAGGGGGTTGGTTGCAGCTGGGCGGGGGGGCCAGGCCACCCACCGTGTTCTTTCCGTTTACCTTGTACAGACTGCCCGCCTGCCATCCCCACACACATTTTATTTAATAACTTGTCATTGTTAAATTATTTATTAGCGTTTCCACATCACCACCCCCGCCCTCCACTCACCTTCTGCCTCTTCCCACAAAAGCAGAAAATGGAAACAGCGAGAAAAAAAAAAAAAAAAAAAAGACGAGATGTTGGTATATTTGTAAATAAACAACCTGTACACTCCCGTGTGGCCTCTGCTTGGGGGATGGGGCCTGGGCCTGAGCGGGGGCTGCGGTGGCACTACTGGACCTCCCTGTGACTGCCAGGGCAACAAGGCGTGGACACAGGGTTGCGGTCTTGCCCGACTCCACCTCGTAATCAGTTCCCCCTCTCCTTTCCTCATCACCTCAGCCCTGGCCATCCATTTCCAGTCCCCTCTGCCCAGTTTCCCAACCCACCCATTTCTTCATTCACGTGCCCATTGCCTATGGGGACTTCTTTGAGTGTCAACCAGGCTGAGAAGCAAGGGAGGGATGGTCACCTCAGAGGTTGTAGAAAGCCTGACATAGTTCAGGTGACATATCATGGAGCCTTGGTCCTGGGCCAGCTGGTCTCATGGGGGCTGGGAATCAGGGAAGGCTTCCTGGAGGAAGCCATTCAGCTGAGACCTGAAGTTACTTAGCTGGGGAGGGAGCTGGGGTGAGAAGGATGTCTGAGGATGGTCCAGGCTTATAAACCTCGGAAGGGGCAGAATCTGCTCAGAAAGGTAGCTAAGGTGGGGCCAGGAGAAAGCCGGTGCTGAGCAGAAAGTGGATGTGATTGGCTTAGGTGAACCGAGTGGGGGCAGGGAGGTCTCTGAGGTGACAGGTGACAGCAGTTTTGACCAGGGTGGTGCCTGTGGTGAGCAAGAGGAGTCCAGACTCTTAAGGTGTTCAGGTAATATCCAGGCCCCCTGGTCATTGCTGTTGGGGTGTACAAAAGGAGAAGATGGGCGGGGCAGTCTTAGTCTGAGGCATGTGAGCTGAGCATGCCAGAGGTGACCCCAAATGAGGCGACGCGGACCACAGCTGGGCCCCCTGAGGATCCAGAAGCCAAGCATGGGGTCTCCTCCCTGGGGTACTGATGGACAGGTTAGCCAGGGAGCAAAACCCTGCAGATAGAGCCGCTCCTGTGGTTGTCAGGACCGCCTGCCGGTGAGCACCAGCGCCCCCTAGGGGCCCGCCCCTCCACAACCTCTGCTGGGTAACTGGTTGCTAAGAGACTTCCGAGCTTCCTTTTCCTGGTTTGTAACCTGAAAGGCAGGATCCCGGGCTTCAGAAGGGACACTGAGGCCCAGGGGAGGAGGTGACGGCCCAATATGATGAAGTAAACGGAAGGACACAACCAAGGCAGGAGAGCTGCTTGGATCACAGCATTTCAGCCTTGCCAACCCCACCCCACTCCACGTCCACACCCAGGCCCACACCCGCGCCCACACCCACACCCGCGCCCACGCCCATGCCCAGCTGCTCCTTCCAGACCCGCTGTTTCTGGACCCAGGACAAGATCCTCCAAGGTCAGGCCAGACACCCGGAGGTAGGGAGTTCTCCTACCTTCAGCGTGCCTCACAAGACTCCGGGGGAACCTAAGTCACATGCTCCAAACTGCACAGCTCCGGAGGCAGGACTAAACAGAGCCTTGGTGGCTGGGCTCCAAGCTGGAACTGGAGGCGGGACGACGGAGGGAGGGGTGGGGGGCGTCCATGTTCAATGCTTCGAGAGCAGTGGGCTGCCAACCCTGTAGCCTAGAGCAATGTCTAAAATCCTGTCACTAAAAAATGTGGGGGCGGGGGTGAGCTAATCCACAGCCTCACTGTCACCTGCCTCCCCCTCCCCCACCCCCTCCCTCACCCCGTCCAGGTGAAGACATAGACTAGAGAGTAAAGGGGGGGGAGCCCTCTTCAAAGGCCCGGGTCCTGCAGGCTGATGGCTTCTCAGCGTCCTCGGGCAGACCTTGACCTCTCTCATTGCTTTGATTTGGCTGGAGCTGGGGGAAGAGGCGCTGAGCATTCATCTCCATCTTCCTTCTTCCATGACCCAGGTCTCCTGGGCCAAGAACAAGCAGTTACTTAAAGGACATACGTGACCCAAAGTGGGAGAGATCGCCTCAGTGCTTGGGACCCCAGGGAAACCCTCCTGGAAGGGGAAACACTTGAGTTGAGCATCCTCGCGTGGTTATAGTGGGCTGGGCAAGACAGGGACTGTCAAGGGTATCTGGGAAGAGCCGCAGGAGGCAAGCCCCGATGACCTGGGGGTCTGAGAGTCAAAAATGGAGACCGAGTGGTGCCAGGGTCAGACAGGAAAGGAGGGACAACTTACATGTCCCTGTCTTCAGACTAGCAGAGTAAATTAGGTGAACTACTGTTTAGAACCAAGAAACATTTAGATTCTCAAATGGAACAGAGAAGAAACAAAACCCTTGACCATTCCCTAGATGAATAATCTGTATCGCCCATGCCTTAATCTGGCAGGATCAGAGCACCCACGTGACAGAGCACCCACGCGGCTCTCTGTGGACCCGATCCCACTCTCTTGCCTCTGCTTTCCTAGCTTCTAAATCTCCAAGACTGACTGGCCAGAATTTCTACATGAAACCTGCAGTCACACATCTGGCCACAAGGTGGCACTCGGGAGTCAGACAGGCCATCGTCCACAGACTAGCCATCTGGACTCCCAGCGCTTGCAGAAGGGATTGCTAAGGGTCCTGACATTATTGTGGGGAGCATGAGTGTCAGGAGTAGGGGTCCATGATATTCGTGATATTGGCAGTTTCCTTCTCCATATCATGGAGAAGCAACTGTAAGAACACCGTGTCACAGTATCTGGAAAACCAGACCGGCCTTACAAAGACAGGCCCCTCCCACTCAGGGCCCCTTGAAAACTATAAGAAGTCAGCGCTCCCCAAGACCTCAGTACTTCTCCCAAGATTACACTTCCTAAAGGTTCCATCACTCCCAGCGCTGCCACAGGGGAACCGGATACCAGTGCGTGGTGCGTCCTTAGGAGACACACTCGGTCTAGTATATAAAGCCCCCAGTTTTCCAATGCCATCCTATTCAGTACAGGACAGATTTTGAACTGGTGTTTAAGAAGAGAAACTGGAGGTGTTTTCTTTGTCAGACATTCCTAGAGAGCAAATAAAATGAAAACTGTGAGCTGGGTGTCTGATGGTCAGGAACCCTCCCTCCCTGTCTCAGCCCTGCCCCGGGCCTCCCCGAGGTACCAGCTGTGCCCCTGCCTGTGAAGAGAGGAGCGCAGAACTCAGAGTGTCTTGCCAACACTGGGCACATGTGAGAAAATGCTTCTGTGCTGGGAGAAGGTCGGACAGGGGTTCATCGTCATGGGTAAATCTCCCCGTTGCCCCACCAGGAAGGGAATTAGTAAATCAAGAGCTTCCAAAACTAGTAACCATCAGACAGGCCAGGGGAAGAGGGAGTGGAAAAAGGGGGGACCTTCTACAAGAAAACCAACTTTGGGTAGATGTTGGGCTGGGGACTCCTGGCGGCCTGGCTATGCTTCTGAGCCCCTTTTGACATTGCTGGAGAAAGCCAGAGCGCTCTGGGGAGTGAGCCGGGAGCACACGGCCGTTAGAGAGGACGTCAGATCCCCTGGAACGGATGTTACAGATGGCTGTGAGCTTCTATTTGGATGCTGAGAACTGGACTCAGGCCCTCTGGAAGAGTGCGTGCCTTTAACCACTGGGTCATCTCTCCAGCCCTTCCTGGACATTTAGAGGCCATCGTAAGCCTCTTATTTTCTATACAGGATCAATTTTGTCTCAGTCGACTCTCTGTGGGGGAGGGGAGCAGAGAAGCACCATCTCCCAGAGCAAGAGCACAGGACTGTCCAGATCACCCCCGTGCCCCTCTCTCCACCCGTTGTCCATGTCGTCTCCATCCTCCAGTACCACATATGGACGTTGGTCATCCTCGTGAACTCTGTCCCAAAGCTTGGCCATCTCCTGTCACATAAATTCACTCACCCAGGTTGGTTGGACAGGGTTGGAATTCTCCTCTACGGCACTGGCCATTTGGATGTGTGTCTCCGTGTTTCAAACCCAGGTTTGTGGCTATTTGTTTGTAATTTTTGCATGCATGTATGTGAATGTGTGCTTGTGCATTATGTGTGTGTTTGTGTGTGCATTGTGTATGTGCATGTGTGTATGCATGTCACATGTGTGTGTGTACATGTAAAGTCATCATTTTGTGCTATGTTTATCATTAACTTGCCTTTGGTCATTCACATCAATGAATGCTTAGCTGGCTGTAGCAGCTTATCTACTTAAAAAACTTCCTGACCCACCCATCCTCCCAACTCCTTACCCCCACCCCCAGCCCCACCCTTGGCAATGGGCAGAGAGACCCCTTGTTGGTGGTGTTGCCCTTCTATCAGTCAGGGGCAGAGCAGTTGGCAGTCCGTTATGTATCCTAGCTTGATGCCTGGCTTGGTGGCCACAGCTGTCTGATGCCTACGACTCAGAAAAATCAAATCAAATCCAGGCAGTGCAGTGCAGGAGGAGGGAGACTGTAGAGACCTGTGGGCCACCATGCCACCCACAGACCCACCCCCTCGTGCACAGCACAGGTAGGGCATAGACACCTGCTTGTTGCTATGCCATACAGCACCAATGGAAGATGTCATCCACAACCCCACCCCCAGCCACATGGCCATCCTGCAACAGAAGCCACCACGGTGAGCACGTGAGTGGGTGTGTGGTGGTCAGATGAGAGAGGAAGAGAAGCCGGGCAGCCTGAGCAGTATGGAGAGCGATGGAACTGGGGGCTCGGGGTGGAGAGGAGGAGCCTGCTGTGAATGACGAGCCCCACCACCTGGGGCCATGGTGAGGTCCACCCAAGCTGCCTCTGAGGGCCATGTCTGAGTGCATGGATTATGCAGAGGCAGTGGTCGGTGTCGATGTGCATGGCTCGTAGTACCACTAGAGAACAGGGGGATGTCCTTGGTCATGGCAGCCCCCGGATGTCCAGGGGCCGTGCATAACTGGCTCTCCCCTCCCTGGATGTGACACTGTGAAGAGCTGGTGCCATCTCCCACACCTGGCAACACTAGGCAGAGCGGGCCCTGTGCCTCACCCGGGCAGCACAGTGGAGGCTGCCTTGCTGGCGAGGGGTGTGGGTGAGCCAGCGTGAGTGTGGGAGAGCTCACCCCACCACTTACCTGCCATGGGGAGGCTCGGGCGCAGAGGGGATGCTCCCTGCCCACCCAGTGCCACTGCCGGCAGTCAGGAAAGCTGCCCACGGGGGTCACGAGGTCAGGAGAGCTAGTCCTGTCCCTCACCAGCTGCAGCACTGGGAAAGCAGGCTCTGGACCTCACCTGGACAGCAGAGCGGAGACTTTGATGGCGAGGGTGCAGGTGAACCCGCCCTGAGGGCGAGAGCATGGGAAAACTGGCCCCACCACTCTTTTGATGTGAGGTGGTGTGAATGTGAGGGTGACAGCCTCACCCTTACCCTCTTGCCACCTGCAGTAGCAGGGAGAGCTGGCCCTGGGGTCATGAGACCTGGAGAGAGAGCCCTGCACCTAGCCTGTGCAGCCCAGTGGAGCTGGCCCTGATGACGAAGGCAGGCATTGCTGAGCCAGCCTTGAGGGTGACCCTGCCCCTCACAGGCACACACTTGGGAGAGCAGGCCCTGCACCTAGCCTGTGCAGCACAGTGGAGCTGGAGCTGAAGTGAGCTGTCATGGAGGCTATAAGCTGATCCCGCCTGTGGTAGCCTTAGGTGGCCTGACCAGAGCTCCCCCTGGTGGTGTAGATGAGGGAAGAGACACTCAGCTAGCACCCAGGCCCAGATCCAGGGCTCTGAGGTGGCCCTCCCAAAAAACATCTATATCATCTTCGGACTGTTGGGATTCATGAAAGGGTCAGTCCTGCTGATCCAAAGCTGCAGGATCGCCATGACACAGGGCGACAGCAGGAGTACTGGGAGGAGTCGCAGTGAGGAGCCAATATTGATGGTGTCACAGAAGTGTGTGTGTATGCACATGTGTGTGCATTGTTTTGGGGGGAGGTTGCAAGGGTGAAGGGTGGATATGAGGGGCACAGGGAAATGAGTGGGACTGGGATGCATGATGTGAAACTCACAAAGAATCCACTAAAAGGTTTTTTAAAGCTATGAATGAGAGAGAGAGAGAGAGAGAGAGAGAGAGAGAGAGAGAGAGAGACCCAGCTTCCTGATCACGTAAAATGATATATGACTCAGTCATAGTCAGTTTTGGGTTTTGTATATATGATGTTACACTACACAGACTCCAGGCGTTTCTTTGGTTTTGTTTGTTTGTTTGTTTAAGACAGATTCCAACAACGTAGTCCAGGCTGGCCTCAAATTCAAAGGCCCCTTGCCTCAGCCTCCGGAGCGCTGCGGCTGCACATGAACTCAGTTCCTTCATGTGTATCTTTCATGCTCGTGTTTGATTTGTGTGCACATGTGTTTGTGCCTGTGTGTGCCACACTGCAGCTGAGGAGGTTGGGTCACAGCTTTCAGGAGGTGAAGGAGTTGGCTCTCCTACCACCTGGGGTCCAGGGATCAAACTCAAGTCGTCTGGCTCGGCACCAACCCCTTTACCACATCAATGAATGTTAAAGAAGAAATCTGTTTGTATCAAGGCATGGCAATACGTGCCTACACCCCTCGCTCTCAGGAGGCGGAAGCGGGGTGATAAGTGGAGAGATCGAGGTCATACTTGGCTACACTCCACCCTTCTGGCTTCCAAGACCCGCCAGCTTCAGCAGCGCCCTGGCTGGTTCCTCACTGGCTGTGTGACACTGGTGTGTTCGTTCTCCTGACAAGCACATCTGAGCTGTCTGCAGCTCTTCGCCGGCAGGAGCCATGCTGTTATGAGTCTCCCTGTCTGCACCGGTCCTCAAGTGAGTGCCAGAACCTTCCAGCACACCACCTGGGAGGGTGCTGTCTTGTTACCAGGACAATGCACAGGGGAAAGTTTGTGAGACAAAACCAGTGTTTCCCAATGGCAACACGCATTCCTGGGTGGCAGCCTGGATGAGGTGGGTTTATATTTCTTTTTCTAAGATTTATAAGATTTTTATGTTTTAATTGTATGCATCAGAGTGCACTTGTGAGTGCAGGCGGCCACAGAGTCCAGACCATGTCAGATGCCTGGATGTAGAGTTACCAGAGGTGGGAGGGGCCGTGTGGATGCTTGCAACGGTAGTCAAGCAGCAAGTGCTGTTAAAGCCGGGCCACCATGACCCCAGCCCCTTGACAGTGTGAATGTGACTTGCCCTAACTGATGTGAGTGGCCCACATGCCTGAGTTTGAGCAGCTTCCCACACCAGTATCCCCATTAGTGTCCTTTCCTCTGAAATGTCCATGAATTTTGTTAAATTTTCTTTGTTTGTCTTTTCTTATTTATTTCTAACAGTCCGCATATCTTTCTCTGTCTCTCTGTCTCTCTCTCTCACACACACACAACAAAGACAATACACACCACACACAGACACACACACACACAGATACACACACCACACACATAGAGACACACAAACCACACATACAGTAGTCACACACACAGATACACATCATTCTATACACACACACCACACACATACCACACAAGACACACACAGACTATTCACACACACACACACACACACACACACACACACACACACATACTACCACCACTACACATACACCCACAATCAACCAACCAATCAATAGTAAGTAAATCAATATAAAATTCTTGAGCTAGACCAGGTGGTGGTGGCACACACCTTTAAGCCCAATACCTGGGGGAGACAGAGGCAGGTACTTCTTGGAGTTCAAAGTCAGCCTGGTCTACAGAGTTCCAGGACAGTTTTTACACAGAGAAACTCTATTTTGGGGGGAAAAACTTTAAAAATAGATTGTTTTCAAAGCACTTGTGATTATTTGCACACTGGTGAAGTAGAGCTAGTTTTCATTTTTTCCCTATGGATACAATTATCCCATTACACTGATCTGAAATCTCAGATCATCACATGCCAGGTTTCCATGCCTGGGCGTGTATTATCGTCACATTGTTCTGTGTCTCTGATCTGTGACAGCAACATGCTGCTTTGTTTGTTTGTTTGTTTGTTTGTTTGTTTGTCTGCTCTGCCAGGGATGAAAAGAGGGACTTGCTCACTCTAGGCCACTGAGTGGCACGGTAGCCTTAACCACTGACAGTCCCTAATATACAGAGCATATCTGGAGCACATCTGGAGCACGTCCGGAGCGGGTCCTCACCCTCATCCAGGGGGAGCACCCCTCGTCTGGTCTCAGGCTTCAGATTTTCTATAAGGGTTTTATAATTCATAATAAAATAATTTTCAAGTTTTGGTTGGAACTGTGATTATTTTATGTACTCTGTGGAGAGTTGATAAATCATAATTGATATCGCTGTGTCTTCCTTGCTATTTTTTCAGTAAGGTTGAATCATTTTCTACACTTCTTTAACTGGATGTATATTTAGATTTCCTCTCTACCACTATTCTCTCTCTCTCTCTCTCTCTCTCTCTCTCTCTCTCTTAAAGATTTATTTATTATTATATGTAAGTATACTGTAGCTGTCTTTAGATACACCAGAAGAGGGCATCAGGTCTCATTACGGATGGTTGTGAGCCACCATGTGGTTGCTGGGATTTGAACTCAGGACCTTCAGAAGAGCAGTCAGTGCTCTTAACCACTGAGCCATCTCTCCAGCCCCACTACCACTATTCTCAATTTTACCTTTTCTGAACTTTTGTAGGCAACTATGGAGAAAAGCAAGTTAGGTTTGAATGCTGGGAGCTGAGGAGATGGTTCAGTGTTCCATTTGGTCCCAGTATTCCTATCAGATGACTGGCGCACTCACTTGTAGCTCTAGTTCCGGGAGATCTGACGCCCTCTTCTGGCCTATTCAGGTACCTGCATGCACATGCGGTGCACGTACACATGCTCAAGGGCCTTGTATACACATTAAAAAATTTTTTTTTTCCGAGACAGGGTTTCTCTGTATAGCCCTGGCTGTCCTGGAACTCACTTTGTAGACCAGGCTGGCCTCGAACTCAGAAACTCGCCAGCCTCTGCCTCCCAAGTGCTGCGATTAAAGGTGTGTACCACTACTGCCTGGCTAAAATAATTTTTTTTTAAGTCTGAATGGTGATCTGATACCCTGTCACCTTGATAAACTAATTAATTCGGGTTGACCAGCCTGTTCAATTATTTTAGATTTTATATGTAGACAATTCTACAGCCTGCAGCCTTTTCTCTTTCTTTTCTTCTGTTCTTAAGCACTCTGGCTAGAGCTTGCAGGGAGGTGCTGACACGGAGACCACCGGCCGGGACACCGGTCTGATTCTGGTAAGGAGAATTAATGCTTTTTACTGTTACTGGCTAAGTGGTAAATTTTGCAAGTTAAATTTTCCTTTTATTCTTAGCAAGATGAGAACTTTTAAAACTGTGTGATGATTATCAGCATCATCGCTATTATTTTGTAGTTCTAGGGCACAGACATTTCGGATTGTCTAAGGCCAGCCTGTTCTCTGTGGGATATTTTGAGAGAAGCTATGGGGCAGCAGGCTCTGTTTCTTCTTCATCCAGCCCCTTAAGTGTTGGTTTGTTTATTGAATAAGTCATATATTTCAAGGAATTTGTCCACTTTACCCGCTCATAAAGCCATTAATACAAAGCTATACCGGATAGTTTCTTGTTATATTTAATCTCCACAATAATATTTATACTTAAAATTATATTGCTTATTCCTTGTTTCTGCATATTCTGTATACACTCTGCCTCATGATTACGAATTTTATTCAACTTTTAAGAGACAAAATGTTTGGATTTATGGATTTTTTTTTTTTGAGACAAAGTATCACTATTTAGCCCTGACTAGTCTGACACATGCTATGTAGACCAGGCTGGTCTTAAATTCACAGAGACCTGCCTGCTTGTGCCTCCCAGGCGTTGGGATCAAAGTCCTATGCCACCCCACTTGGCTCCTATTTTTATATCTTTTTTTTTAAATTAATTTCTGAGGCCTTCTACTACTGTAGGCTTTGTTGCTACTGGGTCTTTCATTTAGCAATGTCTTTTTTTGTTTGTTTGTTTGTTTGGATACAGGGTTTCTCTCTGTAGCCCTAGCTGTCCTGGAACTCACTCTGTAGACCAGGCTGGCTTCAGACTCAGAAATCCGCCTGCCTCTGCCTCCCAAGTGCTGGGATTAAAGGCGTGGGATACCACTGCCTGGCTCATTTAGTGACGTCTTAAGCTCCGTGGGTAGCTTGCCAAATTAAGGTTCATCAGCCTAAGTACCAGCATAGAAGGTTCTCAGTTTCTCTAACTACTGTTTTTGCTTCATTACATACATTCACTCAGTTCCAAGTAATTTGAAATGTTTCATGGTGATATTCTTCTCATTTGCAAACATATGAATTGGATTATTTTCACATTTATGCATTTGTGGATTTGTGAGTGTATGTGTGGGTACACACATCCTGGTGGGAATGTGGAGGTCAGAGGACGATTTGGGGGAGTTGGTCTTTCCTTCCACCGTGGACTCTAGGGACCGAGTCCAGGCCATGGGGTTTGGTAGAAAGTGTTTTCACCTGCTCAGATGCATCACTGAATCCACATTACATTTCCATTTCCATATGTAAAACACAAGTCCTCTGTGTTCTGTGTACTCACACTGTCCCCCGCATGTGCCTGCAAAGACCTATTTTCCCAGCTGTTGCATTTAAGCCTTTAGAACTCCTAACAATTTGCCTTAGCAAGTGGAAGTTTATTGTCTAACTTAAAATTCAATGTATCCATTTCTTCTCTGCTTGGAGTAGCAGGATGGGAAGAGATAGATAGAGACCTGTGATAGCCCTGCCCCTACTCCTCCTATCCATTAGTGCTTGGCACGTTTCAAGCTTATTTTATTTCATACATTGTTGCATCTTCCTGGTGCTAAAACTTTCATAATTGTTAGGAACTTCTTTACTTTTATAATAATGTTTAAATTAATAATCATTTCCTTTTCCTTTTAAATTTAACTTGATTTTCTGCTGTACAGGGAGAGGAAGATCAGACCCAGGAATGACTGAACTCTCTAGGTAAGCATTCTAATGCTGGAAAACTCTTTCAGTCCCATGAAGACACTGTTTTTTGTTGTTGTTTTTTTTTTTTGTTTTTTGTTTTTGTTTTTTTTGTTTGTTTGTTTTGTTTTGTTTTTTGAGACAGGGTTTCCCTGTATAGCCCTGGCTGTCCTGGCACTCACTCTGTAGACCAGGCTGGCCTCGAACTCAGAAATCCTCCTGCCTCTGCCTCCCAAGTGCTGGGATTACAGGCGTGCGCCACCACCGCCCGGCTTGTTGTTGTTTTTTATTATTTATTTTATGTATATGAGTACACTGTCTCTGTCTTCAGATACACCAGAAGAGGGCATCAGATCTCATTATAGATGGTTGTGAGCCACCATGTGATTGCTGGGATTTGAACTCAGGACCTCTGGAAGAGCAGCCAGTGCTCTTAACCACTCAGCCACCTTTCCAGCCCCTGAAGACACTATTTTGTTCTCATCTTTTTTGTTGTTTTTGTTTTTGTTTTTGTTTTTGTTTTTTCGAGACAGGGTTTCTCTGTGTAGCCCTGGCTGTCCTGGAACTCACTCTGTAGACCAGGCTGGCCTTGAACTCAGAAATCAGCCTGCCTCTGCCTCCCAAGTGCTGGGATTAAAGGCGTGCGCCACCACTGCCTGGCTTGTTCTCATCCTTGAAAGCTTTGTGATAAGTATAAATGTCTCTGTTAATAATCATTTCACGCCGGGCAGTGGTGGCGCACGCCTGTAATCCCAGCACTTGGGAGGCAGAGGCAGGCGGATTTCTGAGTTCGAGGCCAGCCTGGTCTACAGAGTGAGTTCCAGGATAGCCAAGGCTACACAGAGAAACCCTGTCTCAAAACACACACACACACACACACACACACACACACACAAACTCATTAAAAAATAATCATTTCACATTGTTGAATGTCTTGTTTCATTCACATTAAGAGTTGAGATACCTTTAAAGATAACTTCTGGTTTCTTTTTTTAAAAAAAAAACCTTATTTTTATCTTAAATTATGTATCTATGCATACATGCCTGTTTGGGCATATGGGTGTGCGTGAACACAGTGCCTGTAGAGACCAGAAAAGGCCGTTGGATCCATTCCAGGTGGTGGTGAGCTGCCTTGTGTACACTGGGAACCGAGCTCTGGTCCTCCGGAGCAGTAAGTGCTCTGAGCACTGAGGCATCTCTCCAGCCTGGGCTTCCCTACGGAATCCTGTGGTAGCTGTGGATGCCTTGTCTATCATTCCGGTTGTCATTGTTTTGTCCTTAACTTTTTCTTTTCTCTGGCTGATTGGTTTTGGGTCTTGGGGTGGCGAGGGGAGAGACAGATCTCATAGCTTCATGTATCTGGGGCTGGTCTTAAACTTGCTATATAGCCAAGGGTAACCTTGAACTCCCGATCATCCTGCCTTCAGCCCCCAAATGAAAAGGTTACAGGTGCGTACTCCCAGGCCCAGCTCCCTGGTTCATTCTAATGGTTGGTCTCCTTTCCCCCCCCCTTTTTTTGGTGCTCTGTAAGCTGATTACAATACATCCATACGTTGTGAAATTTTCCCAGTCACAAGCCAGCCAATTTCACACCCTTCTCGCTGTCCTTTCCTGATGGGTCCTGTTGGATAGCCACTCTTCTCATTCTTCCACAGCAGCTGACACCCCCTTATGCACCCCCTTTGCTGTCTGTGCTGTGTTCTGGGTAAGTTTTACATATCTGCTTTCCAGTTCAGGATTGTATCTTCAGCTGTATACAATCTGCTATTGAACCTATCCGATGAGATTCTGTGTGTGTGTGTGTGTGTGTGTGTGTGTGTGCATGTGGGTGCTTATTCATGTTTGGGGTGCACATGTGTACCTCCACTGTGTGGAGGCTGAGGACCATGTTCAGGTGTTGGCCCTAACTTTTTCCAACTGGTCTGAGACAGGGTCTCTTTGCCACTGTGTAAGTCAGGCGAAGCGGTCAGTGAGTTTCTGGAGATTCTTCAAGTCTTCCCATGGGAATATGGCACTAGCACCGAATGCTTGTGTTACTGTGTCCGGCCTCCGTTTTCTTTTTCCATTCATGTGTGCAATGTGTCTGCATGCTTACATGGGTGTGGGCACATGTTTATGGATTTGCAGGGCATGCGGGAGGTGCAAAATTGTCCAAATCAACCTTGATCACTTATCCTCTATTCAATGAAGCACGCCGGCAATCTGGTTCATCTCACAGCAGCTTGCTTAGGGTGAGGAGAGGGTCTGTCTTAAGTTTGTTTTCTGTTGCTGCAATAAACATCATGACCAAAAGCAATTTGGGGAGGAACAGATTTATTTGATTTTTTTCTTTTTTATTTGATTTATATTCTTTTTATTTTTTAAATGTATTTATCCCTACTGAATGTGCATTGCTGTTTTACCAGCATTTATGTCTATATGAGGGTGTTGGATTCCTTGGAACAGGAGTTACGGATAGCTGTGAGCTGCCACACGGGTCCTGGAAATTGAACTTGGGTCCTCTGGAAGAGCCCCCAGTGCTCTTAACAGCTGAGCTTCCTCTGCGGTCCAGTTTTACTTGGTCTTACAGCTCACATCACGAAGGGACGTCAGAGCAGGGAGTTGAAGGCAGGAACCGAAGCAGAAACCGTAGAGAAAGGCTGCCTATGGCTCATGCTCCATGGCCTGCCCTGCTTCCTTACACCACCCACCAGGGTGGCCCCGCCCCACAGTGGGCTGAACCCGCCCACATCAATCATCAGAAAACAGCGCTCAGACTTGCCTCCAGACCGATGTGATGGAGGCGACTTTTTTTCAACTGAAATTTCCTCCTCCCAGAAGACCCTAGCTCACATCGGATTTGAAAAGAAACAAACAGACCAAAACCCTCCCCACAGAGGGTCCCATCACTGTTTTCTGGCTAGAATTACAGGGGGTTGCCACGCTCCCACAGCACTTAGCTAGGCCCTAGGGACTGAGCCCCACCCTCATGCTCGCATGATAATTCCTTCACCTCCGAGGCACGGAGTCCAGCACTCATGTGGGTTCTGGGATTCTGAACTCAGGCAGTCGGGCTTGTGTACCGAGCATTTTTTTACCCACTGAGCTGCTGCCTCCTCCCTGAAGAGATGCTTACACCATCAGCGATGCTGTTCATTTGCACAAGTTATCTGCAAGGTACTTTCCAGTATTCTCACTCGCTCGCACTTGGGTGCATTTTCTAAATTTGTGTGTGTGTGTGTGTGTGTGTGTGTCCACCTAGCGTCTTTTCAAGCATTTTATACTTGACCGTATAGTCTAGATAAGGTAATTCCAGCTGCTGACGTATTAAGGGTGTGCCTAAGGATACTTCTGCCTTGCCGCCACGCTCCGTGCCTCCTTTCTTTGTGTTTGGTAACCACTGACTGTCTGACTGTGCTCTCTCTCTCTCTCTTTTTTTTTTTTTGGTTTTTTTCGAGACAGGGTTTCTCTGTGTAGTCCTGGTTGTCCTGGAACTCACTCTGTAGACCAGGCTGGCCTCGAACTCAGAAATCCTCCTGCCTCTGCCTCCCAAGTGCTGGGATTACAGGCGTGCACCACCACTGCCCGGCTTTGTGCTCTCTTCTTTTGTGGATGGTCAGACTATGGGCATTGTGAAGATTTATAAGGGAGGCACACTCTGAGGCATTTCTAGCTGCTCCTTTGGGGCTGGGACTGCTCCCGACCTGGATGACGTAAGCCACCTTTAAGAGACGCAGGCTCTGTGCGGAAGTCTCAAGTCCACCCCTCTCTCCCAGCCTCTGGACTATATTCAAATTTTCCATCTCAGAGTTCATTCCCATCACTGGCTTGACTTCCCTGACTACAGTCTGCCGCTACTCCCTGCTTACATTTCAATTCTACATCACCTTGCCTTGTGTCTCAGTTCGGTTTCTGTTGCTGTGATAAAAATCAGCTTCAGGGAGGTAAGGGTTTACGTGGCTTATAATTCGAGGTTGCATTCCATTGTTGAGGGTAAGTCAAGGTAGGAACTCAGAGTGTCACGCCCACAGTCAGGAGCAGAGAAAGAATAACCACATTTGCCACATGGCCCCTCGCTACCTGCTTGCTTCCATCTGGCCTTCAGCCTCATAGGGCTCAGGAGCACCTGATAGGGAATGGTGCCGCCCACAATGGGCTTGGTCTTCCTGCATCAGTTAACAATTAAGACAAATCTCTCACAGGAGACATGTCCCCAGGCCAAGTGATCTAGACCATTCCTCAAGTGAAGATCTCTTCTCGGTGATCCTAGGTTGTAACCAGCTGACAGTTAAAAACAAAAACCAAAACAAAACAAAAACACAACCATCGCATTGAGGTTTGTAGGGTTGTTTTGGTTGGCTGGTGGATGGGTGGGTAGGTGGGTTGGTTGGTAGGTTGGTTTGGCTGGGGACGGTTAGTCTTTAAAGACTCCTCTCTTTCTAGTAGGCTCATTAAGAGAAGGGGTGGAATGAGGAGTCTCGTTAAGAATGGAGATAGCATGATGAGTCTCATGAAGAGTGTCTCCCCTTGGGCTGGAGAGTTAAGAGCACTGACTGCTCTTCGTAAGGACCTGAGTTCAAATCCCAGCAATCGCATAGTGACTCACAGCCATCCATAGTGAGATCCAATGCCCTCTCCTGGTGTGGCTGAAGACAGCTGCAGTGTACTTACATATAAATAAATCTTAAAAAAAAAAAAAAAGGAGTGTCTCACTTTGCTCTGCCTTTGTCATTCATGCAACATACGGTTGAGGAGCCATCATCTCCTCAAAAAATGGATATTGTGGATGCATCTGCTAACCCCATTTTAGAGAGAAGCAAACTGATCAAAGCTTCCATGGCAGCGGACCAAACAGAAGCCTGGTGAGTGAGCAAGCGAGCACTGGAGCCCAGGCCCTGCAGAGCCTGAGAGGTTCAGAGTGGGGCTGGGGTGGGGGTGGGGCTGGGGGATGCAGTGTGGTCAGGGATGGGCCCTCACATTCCTGTGGGGTTGGAGTGAGGAGTCTTCGCTCAGCCAAAAGTCATTCAGCACCAGGTGCCCTCCACGCGGCTCAGCCAGCCTGCTCAGCCTGCTCAGCGTGAGCCTCCCACCCTGGGAAGAAGCCAGCTGGCACTTCTTGCACCCTGGTTTCCATGACAACCAGTCCTCCTCTGAGATGAGATGCAAAAGCCACAAGCAGTAAGTGGAACGCGCCTGCATCTCGAGTCCTCATTTCCAGGTGGCTGTCCCACAGACCTTGAAGACAGCATCAGGGCACTCGGAAGAACAGGTAAAAGCTACAGCGTCCACACCCACCGCGAGCAGCTTCCTGCTCACCTAGAGACACAAATGCAGGAGAGGCCAGAAGCAGGCTGCAGTCTCCCTGGTGCTGGGCCCACTGGACACCAGCAAGTCTCCTCCCCACCTCTATTCAGACCTAAGGTTCCTGTTAGGGGCATCCCCGTCTCCAGCCACTGAGAAACAATCTGCCCAGTGCAAGACAAAGCCTAACAGAGATAAGGGGCCACTGTCGCCATAAGGGCACAGGAGAACTAGTGCCATCAGCAAGCAGGGGCACTTGAGCAGGACCTAGAAGGGTAGGTAATAAGGAGTTAGCCTGTCAGAGAGGAAGGAAGAGCCCTTGAGGCAGGGCGAACCACAGTGAGGTAGTCTCCGGAGGCATGAACTAGACTACTCTGTGTAGTCAAGTAAGGTGGGCAAGCAGAAGACAGCCTTGAATAAGCTGTGAGCTTCAGCGTTAGCCTAGGCATGGTGGGCAACGTTTACATTGTTCAAGGGAGCTGACCAGGCTCCATTGTCTTCAGAGCATGACGTTAGGATCCCAGGAGGGAGTAGTATGCAGTGATGCAAAGGAAGGACCACAGGAGGACAGGGGGGGGTGACAGATGCAAGGGGCCTAGAGGGGTGGATGGATAGATCAGACTTGGCAAAAGGCAGTCTCCTGTGATAAAGACTGCGACATCAGCCCAACAGCACTCCAAAAGCCAGGGTGGGCAGTGGGACATGGGCTGTGCCAGGGAGGCTGACACTTGCTGGGCCATGAGGAGGCGACCAGCTGCTCCTAACAAGATGGGAAGGTTTGAGCTCCCTGGAGAGTGATAGTCAAACATTTCCTTCCAATGAGAGAGAGAGAGAGAGAGAGAGAGAGAGAGAGAGAGAGAGAGACAGAGACAGAGAGCGAGAGAGAGAGAGAGAGAGAGAGAGAGAGAGAAAGAGAGAGGAAAAAGGAGAGGAAGAGGAGGAGGAGGAAGAGGAGGAGGACGATGACGAACAGGAGGACGAGGAGGATGAGGAGGATGAGGAGGAAGGTTCCAGAGCCTTATTCAACCCCTGAGGTTTCCAGCAACCTCCACCCAAGTGGCCATGTCCAGTTGTGGCCCGCTTCTACAGCCCTCCACCTCAGCCTCCACACCCCTCATCCCACAGCTTCTGCAGACCACATCTCAGCCACCGACTCCCTCAGTCATCGCCCGGGCGGAGGATCTGGTTTCCGGGGTCTGGTTCCATGCCTGTCCAAAGCTGTGGACGTGACTGCCCAGCTGTGTGCGCGTGCTCCCGGTGAGCTGGTACAGAGTGAAGTCGGTGGCTGCAGATCTAAGGACTGACTGTGCTCTGGTCCTAACTCCCCTGGAATGGGGGGGGGGGCAGGGGCAAGTCCTG
Source organism: Apodemus agrarius (assembly GCA_964023405.1). Classification (NCBI taxonomy): domain Eukaryota; kingdom Metazoa; phylum Chordata; class Mammalia; order Rodentia; family Muridae; genus Apodemus; species Apodemus agrarius. Next base: position 152,935,574 of record OZ030008.1, read on the forward strand.
GGACAGCACTGCCCCAGCTCCCCGGGAGTGTACAAAATCGACAGTCCAGTCCCGGGAGACACTCGGCTAAGGGCACCCCGCACCCGCCCTCTTCTGTACTTCACATGCCCGTGCCCCCTTTACTCCCCACACCCTTCATCTTCAGGCCCTCTCTACTCTGCACCCCTCCCTTCGGGTTCCTCTTGCCCTCTCTCTGTTCTTCACTCCCCTCCGACCAGGCCCATCCCCCATCCTCCCTCTACTCTTTACACCCCTCCCCCCTCAAGTCCTCTCAGCTAGTCACACTTTTCTCCCCCGCCCCACCCCCTCTGCACTGCACACCCCTCCCCGTCAATCCCGTCTTCAGTTCACACTTTCCCCCCTTCAAACCGCTCCGCTGTTCACACGTGTCTTCTGTTTTCTTTAGGTCGCCACCACCACCACCACCACCACCACCACCACCACCACCACCTCCACCACCACCACCACCTCTAAAGCTACACAGCCTCCTGCCTAGCCCTCCGACAGCTTTCTCTTACGGATCTATCTTGGGCGGGAGTGACCACAGACTTCTCGGGAATGGCTAAGGCCTAGAGACGCACTCTTTCTAGTCCTTGATCCCCAGCCCTAGTGTCCTGGTCTCCAGTGGGTACCACGCTGAACACGCACAGCCACTGTGTTGCCTGGCTGGCCCGGTGCCGCTGACGGCGGTTCAGATCTTGGGACACCACGCTACCAGCAGAAGCCTCCAGGAGGCTGGTGTCCCTAAGACTCGCTTCCCCCTGGCCCCACCTGCTCCCTTTTCCACGATCCGGGTCTCATCGCAGACCCCAAGACTCCAAGAGAGCAGGAGGAAGGGGTGCGGTGGGGAAGGACCCCAGAGAAAGGGGCGTGTCCTGGCCAAGGAGCTCGGGGAAGCCCCGCCTTGGGGTCCAGAGGACGAGGAGGCCCTGGGACCCGCGCCTGACCCGCGCCCTGCCTGGCGGGGCCACCCCTCGGCCTGCGGAGCCTCTCCGCCCCGCACCCGCTTCCTCCCCGGGGCGGAGCCCGGCGGCCACGGGCCAAGCGCCATAAAATTTAAAGAGGTGAGAGAGACACTTCGCAGAAACCTCAGCAGCGCAGGGAAATGAAATAAGGCCTCCCTCCGGGGCAGCGGGCAAGGTCACCCCGCGGGGCCCGGCTGCGGGCCCTGAGCTCCGCACGCGTCTCCAGGGCCCTGTCGCCAGCGCCCGATGTGTCGTCCCATGCTTTTCTCGGGTGTCCGCCCTGCGGCTCCGCATCCCGCCGTCCCTCTCCCCGCGCCCCCCCGCCCCCTCCCCCAGTGATGGATGGAGCCTTCAGGGAGCCGGCGCGGGCGGGCTCGGCTCGGGCGGAAATGAAGAGGATAAGATCTGCGAGCCGGGGCGCCCGTGACACCGCCATATCCGCCCGGCTCTAAGCGCTCCGGGTGATGGATGGGACGCAGCACCCCCCTCCAAGCCCCCTGCACCGACAGCCGGGGGCGGGAACACACACACACACACACACACACACACACACACACACTTCAGAAAGAGAGCCCGCACTGCGACCACACAAGCCGCCCCATCCCTCATTACACATGCTGTGCTTCCTATATGTCTGACCCTGGGGCTTGCACGCTCGTGGGACTGTCCCTCTGCGCGTAGCGTACCCACGCACCCGCTGCATGCCCTCTCTGGCAGTCTCCAACCTTTGCGAAAGCCACACCCTGCCCATTTGCCCTCCGCCCTGCTTCTCTTCCCGCCACACGCACTCACATCCAGGCAGGCTCTGTGCCCTCCCAGCTGCAGGAGTTACTGACTCTCATGGGCCACACACGAGTGCGGCCCAGTGTGTTGGAACAGTGGCTGCTAATTGTGGTCATTATCTTGTCAGGACAGTAAACAGCTCAGACTTGGCATGGGCAAGGGCAGCTGAGGGCCTGTCCGTCGTCTAAACAACACCTCAACACCACGGTTACCATGGTTACCATCTTCCTAGCTCTATCACTCAGCAGCATCGCCGTTGCTATGGTTACAGGCGCTGCATCCTTCCCGACTTTGCTATCTCTGTCTCCGTTACCATTCATTCATTCATTCATTCCCTGTATGTGCTCACCCCTCAATTTATTCGCCAGCTGGAGAGAGGAAGTTGGTCAAGTCAGGACCCGTCTCTGCGCGCTTCTCTGAAGCCTCGAGACCCGCACGCAGACAACAGCGCTGCATCTGCTGCAGAGCCCTGAAAAACTGCTGGATCGTACGAACATAGATGCTTTGACAGAAAGGATACACCATGAAAAACACCAGCGAGGGCAGCAGAAAGGCCTGGCGCCATCCCTTGGTCACCATGGCTTTGTGTGCTTGGTGAAAGGTCACTTCTCAGAGTGTCGTGGTGGGGCTAGGGGGGCAGTAAGGTGAGAAGGTCAGCTTGAGTCACTTTGAAGGATTTTTAATGACCCGAAATTTCCCCTTGGCATATGGTTGAGAGCAGGGAGAAGACCTGGATTTGAATGGTAACTTTGCCAATCCTTAGTCTGTGGACTTTGAACGTATCGTTTCTGCATATTGTCTGCCTTTATGACCGTCTCTGGAAGCCTTGGTTTTTCTTGCTAGTATTAATGACGCTTTGAAGAGTAAGCGGCATTAACTATTTCGACCTATAGAGGGCGCTCACGGTCCTCTCACTAACCCACCTGGTAACAACACCAAGGAGGAATTAAGCTTGCTCAAAAAGTTTCCACTAAGGAAACTTTTCTCATGACCCCGGGAATGTCAGTATATAAAACACACCTACAAATCAGACATTTCCTCATAATAAGTCATGAAGAAATTCATTTAAAAACATTTCTAAGCCAGGCGGTGGTGGCGCACGCCTGTAATCCCAGCACTTGGGAGGCAGAGGCAGGCAGATTTCTGAGTTCGAGGCCAGCCTGGTCTACAGAGTGAGTTCCAGGACAGCCAGGGATACACAGAGAAACCCTGTCTCGAAAAACCAAAAAAAAAAAAAAAAAACATTTCTAAAGTTACATATGACATTTTAAATGAGCAGATTTGCATACTTCATGAATTGGATTTGTTTATTTTTGCATAAAGAATTCGATCTTGGCAGAATATTTGTTATTACAAGGCATAGAACAACAAAGTTTTTCAGATCTGATTGATATTTTGATTTTATAACAATGACCACTACTTCATATAAACATGAATTGAATAATGACAGTTGTATCATTAGGGTCACTTGACAAAGTGCTGGGAGTTCTGTCCTAATGCCAAGTCAATACCAATACCCATCAAACAATTCCTTTATAAAACTCATCATCAAGTGGAACAGCGCATTTTAAAATCAAATACTCCAACACAAAACAACCCCAAAACACACCAAGTTGGTATGAGCTGAGGTGGGACTGTAGGAAAATATTAGGTTTTATTTCAATATTTAATTCTACAATTAAGCCATCGTGTTTCTATGAGAGCAGAAAATTTTAATATGTACAGTAAATACACACTTCCATCTATAGTGTGCAGCGGTCTGAAGTCTGAGTGGAGGTGGTTTGGCAGCGGCTGCTGGCTGTGTGCGCCATGACCCATCAGCAGTTGCAGGTTGTGTGCTCAGAAGCCAGGCTGCAGTGACATCTCCAGACACAGGCACACAGAGGGTGCTGCCTCTTTTCCACATTTGATGTTGAGTTCACTTCTGGTTATTGCAAGTTCAGACACTACTTACTAGTCTCCAGTTTTTCATGAATGCCATCTTGTTAAGAATTCCAACTTGGATTGTGTGTGGTTAATCACAACTGTCACATTAGTGAGGTCTAGAATCCCCTAAGCTAAGAGAGAGGCTGCTGGAGGATTGCCTTGATTGGTTTTACTGAGATGATTAACTCGATTGGGTTAAGTCAGTGTGGGCAGCACCACTCTCTGGGCTAGGATCCGGGGCTGTGTGTAAACGAGAAGCAAACTGAGCTTAAGCTCACAGTTCTGTCCTGACTGTTGATACAGTGTTACTGTCTTAGTCAGGGTTTCTATTCCTGTACAAATGTCATGACCAAGAAGCAAGTTGGGGAGGAAAGGGTTTATTGAGCTTATACTTCCACACAGCTGTTCATTACCAAAGGAAGTCAGGACTGGAACTCAAGCAGGTCAGAAGCAGGAGCTGATGCAGAGACCATGGAAGGATGTTCCTTACTGGCTACCAGTAGTGGTACTTGGTACCAGAAGTGGGGTATTCCTGTGACAACCTGACCATGTTTTGGGGAGGACTGTGGAAGGACTTTGGAACTTTGGGCTAGATGGTCCATTCAGTGTTGAGACCTCTGTGAGACCAATGTGTAGGAGCTTGGAAGATTATGTTGAGAACAGTGGAGAAGATGGAGGCCTGGCTTGTGAAGTTTCAAAGGGAAAATTAAAGACTCTTATCAGGGCCATGAAGATTCTGTGGTTTTGGTTAGCTGGGGCTGAAGAATCAGCTGTGAGTAACAAGATACCAAAACTATTAAAGTCAACCTTTGTGTTACTGGAACTGTTGATGCTGGTTAGCTGGAGCTAAGAAATTAGCGGTGATTAAGAAGAAACCAGCATCACTGAGATGAAATCTTCTGGGAACTGTTTTCTGAGAGCACAGAGGGTGTGTTCCAGATAGCCAAGATTGTGCCTCATGTGTAGCAGGACTTGGTACTGTGTAAGAGTCACCCAGGTGGTACTGCTTTTGAAGGCATGAAGGCATCATGAAGAACAGCTGAGGCTTGGTACTGTGAGAGGCCATGGAAGGCCATTGGTGAAAGTGTACCCTCAGGTGTAATTGATGGCCCAGGACTGAAGGGGTCATGCAAAAGAGTTGAGGCTTGGAGATGCCAGTACTATGTGATGACCACCAAGGACAGCAGCAGCAGTGGAGTACAGGCAGCTGGAGCCTAGAAGACAAGGTGTGTGCTACAAAGGGCAGAGCCCTTTGGAGGAGCCCAGAAGATCGTGAGTTGGATCCCAGACATTGAGCCATTGGAGTTTGAATTTTGCTTTTGATTGTGACTAGGCCCTGATATTTTTCCCTCTTGAAAGAAGGTATTTTAGTGGAGCCCACAGTTTGAGACTTTGAATTTTTAAAAAACTTGGAATTTTAAGATATTGGACTTTTAATATGTAAAGACTGTGGGACTTTTTACGTTATTTACATCTTGGGGATGAATAAGAAAGTAAGGGTTGAGGCTTAATAGTGATATGTTGGTGTGTCAAGTTGACAAGGGGTCAATTGTACTGGCTAGTTTTGTGTGTCAACTTGACACAGGCTGGAGTTATCATAGGAAAAGGAGCTTCACTTGGGGAAGTGCCTCCATGAGATCCAGCTGTGGGGCATTTTCTCAATTAGTGATCAAGTCGGGGAGAGCCCCTTGTGGGTGGTACCATCTCTGGGCTGGTATTCTTGGGTTCTATAAGAGAGCAGGCTGAGCAAGCCAGGGGAAGCAAGCCAGTAAGTAACATCCCTCCATGGCCTCTGCATCAGCTCCTGCTTCTGACCTGCTTGAGTTCCAGTCCTGACTTCCTTTGGTGATGAACAGCTGTGTGGAAGTGTAAGCTCAATAAACCCTTTCCTCCCTAACTTGCTTCTTGGTCATGATGTTTGTACAGGAATAGAAACCCTGACTAAGACAGTTACCAACTTTCTCAAGCTCCCTTGTGGCCTCCACAAAATGATGGATTGTAAATTTTAAAGATTTGTTCCTTCTCTCTCTCTTTCTCTCTCTCTCTCTCTCTCTCTCTCTCTCTCTCTCTCTGTGTGTGTGTGTGTGTGTGTGTGTGTGTGTATGCCTGTCTACATGAGTTTATATGCATTGTATGTACAAGTACCCATGAAGACAATGAGAAGGCACCATGTCATCTGGAACTAGAGTTACAGGCAGTTGTTAGCTGGGTTCTCTGCAAGAGCAGTAAGCACTTTCAACCAGCCAGCCATCTCGTCACCCACCTGTCAGGTTTTAGTTTTGTTTCTTTGTTTTGTCTTTATCACAACAGAGAAGGTAACTAAAACAGCTGTGGATTAGACCCCTGTGAGACAGGAGCGTCTGCTGGGAGCTTTAGCAGCAGTACACAGCACGGCTCTCTCGGAAACAAGAGAGAGACCCTGCCTCAAAATCAGCGTCTGCATGCTCGCTAACCTTCACACTCTGGCCAGGACAGGCATGTCTGTGTTCACACACACACTCACACTCACACACACACTCACACGATAAACAAATCAATTTAATTAAAGCACTGCACAGTATCCTATACATTCATAGCATATAATATATACTTTAAAATAAACTTTGAACTAGTATGACTTCAATTTTAAAAGTCAAAGTGGCAGAAGGCATTTTTTTTTTTTGGAGCTTAAAAAACAAGTTGATATCCAGTTTACATAAAAATATTCCGCACAGTAATATCAAAGGCAAACAACTAATAGGAAAGCAAGCATAAGATATGAACAGCTAACATGAAGAGGAGAAAATGAGAATTTCCCATAAGAAAATGAAGACATGCTCAGCTTCACTAATAAGTAGAAAAGAAAAAAAAAACAGACAAGCAAAAGTGTCCCTTCTTACATCCCACAAATGTGGCATCTGACAGCCATTGGTACCAAGTGTTAGTGAGGATGGGGGTGGTGGGGATTCTTGCTGATGGGAGAGCCAATCAGAGATTTGGAAAGAGGACCGCATGGCACCCTACACATTCAAGCTTGCTGATTTAGCTTTGCTAGCTAGCTAGAGAGCCCCATGGATCTGCCCACCTTCATCTTCTGAATGCTAGGGCAGGCATGCACCAGCATGTGGGTGCTAGAGATCAAACTTACACGCATGGCAAGCCCTTCACGAGCTGCGCCATTGCCTAGACCCTTGGTTTTTATCCTGCAGGGATTGTCATCCTAGTTGGAATTCCCGCAGAAGCCTTTGCTGTGTCTTTGATTGGAATTCCATCTGACTCCACTATTCAGTCTGCAGCCTCACTGTCTGCAATAATGTGCCTCTCTGATCATATCCGCGGCCCACTTATTTAGGCACTATTATTAGATTTTATTAGAGATTATTTTTATTAGGTCTCATTAAATCAACACAAGAATTTGTTTTATAGATCAATCTTGTGTATCTTCTGTGAACATCCAGTCAGTTTTGTCTCCACTGCAAATGAAATCTTAATTTCTCCCACCTATTATTAATGTACATGTGTGGTGTAGAGGGTGACAATGCCACAGACCACAAACGAAGTTCACAGGACACCATCGTGAAATCAGTTCTCTCCTTCTACGTTTACCTGGGTCAAACACGTCGGTGGCTTTTGTTTCACACGGATTTTTTTGATTTCTTCCCAAAGATAATTGTTTTTAAGATCTCTGAAGGAGGTGTCTATTCCATACAAGTCTAGAAGGTAACTTCCTAGCATCTCTCAAAGGATCTCTCAGGCTCCTTTCACAGCTCCTCTCTCTGAACTTGAACTTGTATCTTTTGAAAATGTTAAAAAAAATTCAGCCCTGGGAGGGGCTATTTTAACTAACTTGTAACTCAGCAGATGATGGCTGTTGCCTTCTGGTTTCCTGACTCATTTTCTGCCCTCTGTCTTGTTATTTTCAGTCACTCTGGTTATTCTAAAAAGTGCATTTGAAGTCTGTCGTATTCTAACATCTGCAGTGATGGAGACTCTCTGGTGTGTCTCAGTACAACTGGGTTGCCTGCACTCAGTCGACCTGTGGTTCATGCACAGCCCCCTCTTTAATGCAATTAACTTACCAGTTTCTCCGATCTCTCTGGATGCTTCTGTTGTTACATTGTAACATTATATGAAAAGCATATGTTCTGCACTGTCTACCAGAATTTTGCATTAGTTTGCGTAGTCTATTGTTAAGACATTTGTTTGTCTGGAAACAGGGTCTCTCTATACAGCCCTGGCTCACCTGGAACTCACTTTATCAAGCTGCTCTTGAGCTCACAGATGTCCTCCTGCCTCAGCCTCCTGAGTGCTGGGATTAAGGATGTTGCACCATGCTGGGTTGTATCTTCTGAAAGTGTTACAGACATCCAGGCTTTGCTTTAATTTTTAGCTAGGCTCTTGAGCTTACTACATGGCCAAGGACAGCCTTCTTACTAGACTTTCATTTCCCAAGTGCTGGGATTAAAGGCATGCACCACCGCATCCCTGACATTTTCCCTGCTTTCTACTGAGCTTGTCATTTTATTTTTACTTTTACTATTCTGAGGGAGCCTCACTGGGTAAAAGTGCTGTCTGTGAGAGCCTGGCACCTGAGTTTGATCCCAAGATCCCATGGTGGAGGGAGGGCACCGACTCTGGGAATTGTCCCCTAACTTCCGCCCTTGTGTTGTGGCCTGCTCTCACACGCATGTGCTCCCACACAAGCAACCACTCTTTTTAAAGTTATATATTCTGTGTACATTGCTTTGCGTAGCTCTCCATAAATTTTGACATAAATGATTGACACAGCAAAATCAAGAGCTAATCAATACCTCTAACAATTTTCCTATAATAACACAAAGGTGGAAATATTAATTTCTATTTCTCTTGTTCACTATTTGCCTATCTTACTGTTGACTCTCCCGTTAGATATATTATATAACTGAAGTTTACCATATTTCATCTAATCTAAGATGTCATCAACATTTACACAAACAAACCTATTATTTTATGTACCCCTAAGAAAAAAGAGGTTATTTCACCAAAAATGGCAGAGAAAATTCCTTCTTCCATAAAAGCAATGAAAAGCATTAGCAGGGGGTGTGTGTGGAAGGTCAAAAAAAACCCTTTTCAGATGTCTGGAAATTAACCAAAGGATTGTAGCAATCTGCAGAGTGTTTGCTTAAGCCGGAAAAGAATTGCAATAGCCTGTTCTCAGCAAGAACAGCGAGCTTTATTTGCGTTTTCACCTTCTCAGCTGCCATCTGTGCCCCTCAAGCTCCTCAGCAGCCTCTCTGCAGAGCAGACCCACAGCTCAGTAGCCATTAGGAAGGGAGGAACCAATTTGAGCATCTTCGAAGCCCTCTTCCCAGAGAGTAGTCCATATTGAACCTGTTGGGGTTTTCCACAGATGACTCCACTTACTGGTGTTTGTTTCTTGTCACTCAAGGGATCATGAAAAGGCTCTGGCAGGAAGTGCTTCTGTCCCAGGAAGTGAAGATGGCTACATGCATGTAGTACTCATGACCAAAAGAGATACAAGAAGCATGTAGGCGCTCGCCTCCAGTTACCATGGAAGTTCTTTGCACCCAGGATGAGGCAGTGAGATAGAGTTGTATATTGACCATCTGAGAATTGAAGTCATGGCCAGCATGCACACAGATGTAACCCCTCCAAAAGACTCAGAGACCTTGGGGCTGGCACAATGGCTCAGCAGGTAGAGGTGCTTGCTTCCAAGCCTGACAGCCTGAGTTTGAGCTTTGGGACATACATGGTGGAAGGGGAAACCAACGCCTGAAAACTGTCTTCCGAACTTCTACATGTGTTCTGTAGTGTGCTTGTACATGTACATACATGCTACCATATGCATGTACACAAAAACAATAAGTAAATAAAAACATAAATAAATAATGTTTAAAAATGACTAGGAGACTTTTAATGGTTTCAGGTATCTCAAAATACTTTTGTTCACTTTTTAGTTGACCACTAAGCTAACCATAAGAGATAACATCAGTGGCCATGTGTGATGAATATAGACTTCACAGAGTTAGCTTACAAAACTCTAAACAGTCAATGACCCAAAACAATCACGATATACTCCGCGGGGAAAAGAAGGAGGGACTGAATTTCCTGAGTTGCTACATTAAATCATCAGAAATATCCAGTTTCTATGACAAAATTGAGACATGAGAAGAAACAAGAAAATACGACTGCAAACAGGAAGCGCTCTGTCCACTGAAACCATTCCTATGAAAACACAGATGCTGGGCTTATGGTGAAATGACTGCACATCAGCTATTTCAAATATGTTCAAAGGACTAAGAGAAACCACATCTAAAAACTGCAAGGAACATGAGAGTAGTGCCAAGCAGGGAAAACCAATAGAGATAGAGATTATAGGAAATACCCAAGCAGGAATGCTGGAGTCAAAAGAGTCAAAGAACCATATTGCAGAAGTCACTGGAGACATGGATCTTAATGAGGGAGGGCAGACGAAACAAACCTGAAGTAGTCAGTGGAGATTCCCTATGGGGGAGCACAGGGAGGAAGAATAGAGGAAAACAGGGTCTAGACCTCTGAGACATCACCAAGTGTGTCATATACACAAGTGGGGATTCTAGAAGAATGTAGGAAGGGAGGGTGGGAGGAAAGAGGGAGGAAGGGAGGCCTGAGACTTGGAAAAGCAATGGCCTTAAACCACCTCCATTTGATGGCAAACAGAATCTGCACATCAAAGAGATCCAGGCCAAGATTCATCACCAACCATTGGAAGGGAAAGGTCAGTATGAAGGCGTCAAAGGGAAGCCATTTACCACAGGCAAGAGAGCCTAAGTATGGTGGACGGCTGGTCTCTTGTCAGCCACAATGGAGACCAGCAGGCAGTGAAATAAAGGCACCCAGTGGTGTTTCCAGTTCACATGTGGAAAGAAAAACTGGGGCTGACAAGAAGGCTCAGGGGGTGGTGGTGCTTCACAGGCCTGACCATCTGGGTTTGATCCTTGGATCAGACAAGGTGACAAGAGCGAACCAACTCCCAAGAGTCATTCTCAGATACACACACACACACATGCACATACAAATGTATGCACACACATACACACATGTGCACACACATGCACACATACACATATACATATGCATACACCCATGTGTGTGACTACATACACATATACATACACATATGGACACACACATACACCACACACACAACACATACATGCACACACCACACACTCACATACACATACACACAACACACACTATAGGTACACAGTGAGTAAATAATAAAATAAGAGATCAGAGCAGGCATGGTAGCACACAACTTTAATCCCAGCATTCAAGAGGGGGAGGCAGAAGCAGACAGACTTCTGTGAGTTCAAGGTCAACCTGGTCTACATAGTGAGTTTCAGAACTTCCAAGGCTACACAGAGAAACTTTGTCTCAAAACTCCAAATAATAAATAGATGATAGATCATAAATACATAGACAGATAAAATATAAAAGATCACAATGTATGTAAACATAACAAAAGTATAAGTAGTTTTTTAAAATAACTTTTCTCCTATTTTAAATCATAACAGAGTAAAGCAACAATGGAGTCTGTGCTGATGGTCAGTCAGTGGAGAAGAAATACCATTTGTAGGGCAGTCATACTACAGATAAGAGGGAAGGGAGGGGGCCTTGTAGGCTGAAAATTTTATACTATTGTAATTAAACTGATATTAAAATGAACTATATTATGATATTATGTTTGTTCAAATCCCCAGGGCGACCACAGAAGAAATGACTCCAACAAATAAGTGAGAAGGGTGACAAGCAGATGCAAAGACACACTAGAAAAGCGTGTTTAAGAGGAAAGGAAGCAGCAAGAGAGGGATGGATAACCCAACGGCAGCACAGGAGATGGCTCAGCAAGTAAAGGTGCTTGCTGCCAAGCCTGAGGACCTGAGTTCTATCCCGGAGACCCACACAATGGAAGGAGAGAAACAACGCTTCCAAATGTCCTCTGACCTGCACACTTGCATTATAGCATGGGCACTCCCATTACACACATACATGCACAGACATGTACACACACATATGCACATATCTACATAGATAGATAGATAGATAGATAGATAGATAGATAGATAGATAGATAAACAGATAGGCAGGCAGGGAGACAGACAGACAGACAGACAGACATAATTATTTTAAAAACAACATGATCTAACTATACACCATCTATGAAAGCTGAACTTCAGATCCACACAGATGAGTAAGTTGAAAGTTAAAAGATGGGAACAGGATCTGGGGTTCCTGTTGGTTCAGCAGTTACCTCTGGCTGCTCTTGCAGGAGGACCTGGGTTCAGTTCCCAGTACCCACATGATGGCTCACAGCTGTTCATTATTCCAGTCTCAAGGAATCCAACATCCACTTCTGGTTCCCAAGAGTATTGTATGGACATGGTGTACAAACACACATGCAAGCAGAATACAAAGGTAGATAGATAGATAGATAGATAGATAGATAGATAGATAGATAGATAGATAGGTAATGGGTAGATAGATCTAGCTATATGCTATCTATGAAAGCCAAATTTGCATCAAGCGATGCACTGATATATGCTTTATGATACAAATAGTAAAGAAAATGGGCCTGGAACTGCTCTAAGATGACACAAACAGCCTTTAAGATAAAAAACTGTTATGAGAGACAAGAGAAGAAGAAAAACAGAGGAAAGGTGGTTTTTGTTCTTTTATTTGTTTGAGACAGGGTCTTGTGCAGATCAAATTGACCTCAAACTCACAGTGTAGTTGAGGATGACCACCATGATTCTCCCATCTTCAGTCCCCAGAGCTGAGATTACAGGTGACGGACACAGGGCCACTCTAAGAAGGTTATTTAGGGCTGGAGAAATGGCTCAGCAGTCAGGACGGACATATGCTCTTACAAAGAACCTGTGTTCGGTGCTGGCTCCTACATCAGGTGGGAATTACAACTATTTGTAACTTCAGTCCCAGAGGGTGCAACACCCTCTAGGCTCTGCAGATATCTGCACATGTATGGTGCACACACATACGCTGAGACACAAATACATAAAATAAACACATTTTTTAAAATACCATTTTATAATAATAAAAGTGACAATCCTTAAAGGAAATGTAGTAGCTATGAACATGTACAAATTTAATCACAAGATCCATCCTCACAAAAGAAGCAAAACCTAACAATTAAAGGGAAAATCAGACAATCCAACAACCCACAACTCCCTCAATATGGCTAGAACATCTACAAAAGCCAACAAAGAGATGTGGTGTAAGTGCCGAGTGAGAGTCAGACCTAACCCTCATGGGTCCACGTCCTCCCTCCCAGGAGCTCGGGGTGTATTCTTGTCAGGTGACCACACAGCATTCCCCAGGGTGATCGTCTGTTGGGCCAGCAAACAATTCTCGACAAATTAAAACTATTTGGGTCAAAGTATTTTCTCCAGTGACAAGGCAACAATTCATGATCAACAGCAGAAGAAAATTTGGGGACTCACAAAGATGTGGAAATTCAACAGCATGGTTTTACCTAGATAACTAATGGATCAGAGAAAAAAAATCACAAGGCTGATTAAAAAGCACTTCAAGAGGAAGTTAGACACAGTTGTGTACTCAGGAAACTGAGGCAGAAGGATTGCTGTGAATTCAAGGCCAGGCTAAGCTGCTTGGAAATGTTGAAACTAGCCTAGGGTATATAATAAGACCATGCCCAGAGACAAGGTGGGGGGAGGGAAGGGAGGAAGGGAGAAAGAGGAGGCAGAAGGAAAGAGAGAAAAAATACATTATGGCAAATGTGGTGGTTTGAATATGCTTGGCCCAGAGAGTGGCACTATTTGGCGGTGTGGCCTTGTTGGAGGAAGTGTGTCACTGTGGGTGTGGGCTTTAAGGCCCTCTTCCTGGCTGCCTGGAAGTCAGTCTTCTGCCTTGGTCATGGTGTCTGCTCACAGCAGTAAAACCCTAACTAAGACAGCAAACTTAGATAAAAGAAATGCTAAAAGGGAAAGCCATAGCTATCGATGCAAATGCTGACAGAAAGAGGGAGCCCTGGTCAATTATTGGATCTTTGATCTTGGGAAAATAGGGGGTGAATAAAAGCCAAACCCCAAGGGGTAAAGGGTGAAATAACCACTAGCCAGCAGGATGAAAGAGAAAACTCAAAGCCAACCCAGGGCTTCAGGAGGGTTGACAAAAGTCACAGAGCTTTACCAGGAGTTCAGAGAAACTAGAATTACTAAATCCAGAAATGAAAGCGAGTACGACTGGCTCTCCAGAAATTAAAAGGCTTTTAAGGGAACATGATGAACGAAATAACCTGTGGGAAATGGATGGATCCGTTTCTAGAAAGACACAGATGACTGGAAGTGAATTTAATTTAAATTTTTAAATCTGAAGAAATATAAAACTGAAGTATGCAGAGGGTGCTCACTGGTAAAGTGCCAGCTTTGTGAGCACGGGGACCTGAGTTTGGTGCCCAGGACCAAGTGGTTTTGCTTTGTTTTGCTTTGCTCTAAGCTAGGCTTGTTAGTGTACTATAATGATCCCAGCACTGGGACACCGAGACTTGTGGACCCTGGGTCGTGTTGGCTGGGAGCACTAGCTTGCTTCTGAGCCTGCTTCTCCAGTAACCTAAGACCTTCCTCTAGGCTCCAGCTCTTGAAGGTTTCACTTCCCGATAGCAAACGTCCAAACACGGTGGATCCTTGGGGGACACAACTGTACCATATACAAGACATAGAAATTTGAGGGGATGTTATCATCTTTCCATTAACTTTAACTTCGGAATATGGGAGCAGGCAAGGTCTCCCCCAAATATTTCTGTATTCCCAATTGTTCTCTGCCCTGATCCCCTTGTGAGAGACCAGACTCCTGATTGGTTCCAAGGTCCATCCATCTACCCAGGATGGTAAACCCTCCCTTGTCTGATGGTTCACAGGCCTGAGGAACTCCTGTGCAACCAGGAAGCAGGCCCAGCTCCCAGTTCAATGGCATCCCGATCATGGCCACCAGTGGGAGCCCTTTGGACCCAAGACTTTTAAACCAGAAGAGTCCAAATTGTCAGGGACACCAACTACTTAGCAAGTAACATTGTTCTTAATAGACCATTGGGGCAGTAGTGAGAAACAGCCATTTTCATGGTTCCCCGCCCCCAAGGCCCTCTTAGTTTCAGAGCCTTGGATGTGTTTGTGGAATAAATATGACAACCAATCGGTATAAGACATCACATTACAAGAATAAAAGACGCATTTTGGTGCTAATGATTCAGACTATATCGCCATCTGGGAAGACTCTGCTTTAGCCCTACAGGGGGTTGCTACACCTCTGGTGTCACTACTGAGTCTTCAAAAGGCCACTGCTCTAAGATATGACCGAGTGTGCCAGGATCGGTGGACACAGGACACAGCCTTCTGTACACTGAGTCAGTTTGCCACGAAGTGAGTTCTCTGGTCAGCAACAAAGCCTTGCAGAACACCAGTAGGGCTGTGACTTGGAACCGTGACTCCACATCTCAGCGAGTGCCGTGCCAATGACAGTGAACCAAGAAGGATTTTAATAGGTTTCCCATGTCCCGCAGTCCCAGGAGCACAGCTACTCAGCTGAGGCTAAAGGCTGCTCTGAACACTGCTTTGGTTTGCATAAAGGACAGATATTCAACTTGTTTCTTTCTGCAAAGTCCCACTCTCCGTTCCCTGCCACCCTGGGACCCTGTGTGCCAGTGCAATGACTTCCCAGTTGCCCTACAACCCTGTCCTCTGAAGAGAACACCCGCCATCTTCATGAGACCAGCTGCGTCTGCTTGCACATCACCAATCGTTTATAGACCTTCACTTCTAGAAGGAGAGGTAACAGGGTCACCTGAGTATCCAGCCACTCCGCCAAGCCGTTCATGAGCAATTCTGTCTTAACTGCATAGGGACTCAGAGGTCTAGGGGGCGGGGCTAGAGCATATGGTCTGAGGAGGGCTATGAGAAAGGGGTTCCATCTATGCAGCTAAGGAGGAGCCAGCATTCCAGTGTGGCTGCTTTGGGGTTACCCATGATCTCTGTGAATAACCCAATACATTCATTGGCTCCCCAGAGGAGACTTTCACGAGATCAAACTTTAGTTTGTTGTTGAGATTTAGAAGGAAGCAGCTATGTGTCATCTAACTCTGGTTCTACCTCAAAAGGAAATTCTCAAAACACCGCTTTAACATCTCCATGTCTGTCTTGCGGAGAAGTTCCTGAGAAGTGTTGCTGGTGTGCCCTCACCAATGTTTGCCTTCCATTTTGTTTGGTTTTGGTTTATGTGGTATGTGTATGTGTGTGTCTTAGAGGTCAACCTTAGGTGTTCCTCAGGAGCAATCCACCTTGTTTTCTGAGACAAAGTCTCTCACTGGCCTAGAGTTCATCAATAAGGCTGGGCTGGCTGGCCAGTAAGCCACAGAAATCCTCCTGTCTCCTCTCCATTGTTGGAACTGCAAACACACACCACCACACCAACTAGGATTTTTAAATGGGTTCTGGGGATTACACTCAGATCTTCATGCTTGCAAGGTTAGTACTTTATCAGCAGAGCCATCTTTCCAGCCCGGGACATGTTTTGTTAGTTTCCCAGACTGGTCTCATATCCCGGGCTCAAGCAATCCTCCTCCTTTGATTCCCAAGTCGCTGGAGCTTCTCGTGTGTCTGACCACATCTATCTTACCCGTGACTTTCCTGAAGCCTTGGTTAGTCTGTCATCTGCAGCCTCCTGGGAGACAGAGCAAGAGAGAAAATGAATGAGCTTTAAACAATAGATACATCAGAGATTCTGATTTCTCTTTTCTTGGACATCATACCCAACCCCATTTCTGACCATGGTATATGAAGTATGTCATGAAACCAAAACCTTGTTCCACGTGAGCCATACTGAGTCCTGAGAGTGCCAGCTGCTGAAACTATTGTCATAAATCTGGAATCTTTGTTTCCACTCTCTGTCATAGTCAGTGTCAGCTGTCCACTTGACACATCTGGGAAAAGGGAACCCTCCCCAATTAAGGAATTGCTTGCATCAGATTGGTCCGTGGAGCAATTTTTTTCTTGATTTCTGGTTGATACAGGTGTTGTCATCTCTAAGCAGTGGGCCTGGACTGGATAAGAAAGGTAGCAGAGAGCAAATTTGGAGGCAAGCCAGACAGCAGCAGTTCTTCTGAGGTTTCTGCCTCAGTTCCTGCCTTGGTTTCCCTCAAAGATGACTGCAACCTGTAAGTCAAATAAGGCCCTTCCTCCCTGAGTTGGTTTGGTCAGTGCTTTATCACAGCAACAAAGAAGCAAACTGGGATGCATCCATATGATCAAGTTAGCTACCTGCAAGGCTGCGTTCTTCTGCTGTGATCTGGCCCCTTAGAATGTGCTCCCAAGTCGGCGTAAGTCCAAGACATCTTGCACTTCCTTTTTCTCTGTGCGATGCTTTCTTTGTACTCGGTTCTCTGAAGCTTGCTGAGCCTTGAGTCTGGTTATAAATCTGGAAACAATGAGGGGTGTGTATGGGAACTCTGCAAGATGTTCTTTCCCTTGCAAGAATAAGGGCTAGGAAGAAGGCTCAGTGACTGAAGTTCTTGATGTGCAAGTGTAAGTACCTGACTTTGGAACCCCAGAACCTGTAAAAAGCTGAGCCAGTGCACCCCTTTAATATCAGCGCTGAAGAAGCAAGGTTAGGGGGATCACTGGAGTTTATGGTGGGCAAGTCCAGCCCCATTGGTGGGCTCCAAGTTCAACAAGAGATATCTCCAAAAAAATAAGTTGGAGAGCAACTGAGGACATGTGATGTCCAGCCTCTGGCTTACACACACACACACACACACACACACACACACACACACACGCATGCACGCACAAACACTCACATGCACACACCTCAGGAAAAAGCCATTATAGATTCTCCAGGCAGAAGGCAAGCAATCTCAGAGTGTAGAAGGGATATTTTGACAGACAAATGAGTTGATGGGATTTGGGGTTCAAAGTTGTACCCTCCACCAGTCTTCCCAGGTATTCCTATTCCAAATTTCTGAGCCCCACTCCTTCCTAGCCTGAACTTAGTTTTAACAGGAGTCCCTCAAGGCTAGGAATTGAACTAACATTGCTATTTAACTACCCGCAGAATCAGATTTTAGATTTAATTTTCAGAACTCTCAACTGCCAGACCCAAGAGTTGTTCGGGGGAGGGGGATGAGCGTGCTTAGGAAACTCACAAATCCCTTCTTTCTTGGCTCTTCATCCATTTCTTTTTTTTTTTTTTAAATTCTACTTATTATCATCATATTGTGTGAATGTGTGCATTTGTGTGTATTTGTGCACAAGCATGCAAGAAACAAAGTTGTTAAGTAAGCTACTAATGCGTTGGCTCAAAGAGCATCTCAGAAGCTTAGCAGTGGAAGCTGCTGAAGGGGGAGCACAGAGAGAGCCTTGTAGAGAGGCCGAAGGACACTGCTGCCTCTTGGTGACTGCCTCCTCTGTGTGTCCTGTGCTGAGCATCTTGCAATGGGTCTGGGATGTTCCCGGTCAGAAGGCAAACGGCCGCTTGTGGAGCGGAGAAGCAGTACAGACTGGGGCCCACTCAGAGCCTCAGCATCAGGTTCATACATGATCACCAAGACCACAGCATGGAAGAATAGTGGCAGTGGGGTGCGGGGTGGTTTGCTCAGTAGAGTGTTTGCTGTGTGAGCACGAGGACCTGGGTTCAGATCCTCAGCACCCACTGGGGGAAGAAAGCCAGGCATGGCCATAATCCCAAGACGGGAGGCAGAGACAGGAAGATCCTTAGGGACCACTGACCAGGCAGGCTAGCCAAATTCGTGATCTCCATGTTCAATAAGGGAATCTGCCTTTAAAAAAATAGGTGGACGGTGCTAAGACACCATCTGTCAACCTGAAGCCTCTACACACATGTACACACACACAATACATACACACCACACATGTACATACATATACACACATACCACACACATATATACACACGTACACCACACAATACACACACCACACACATACTTACACACATACACCACACACATATATACACACATATACCACACAATACACACACCACACATACATACTTACACACATACACATACCACACACATACACACACATATACACACACACCATGCATACCACACACACGTACACATGACATACAGAAAGATATGAACTTGTATACATACCACATACCACACAGACACACACACTCACACAAACACACATCACACAGGGTCTGCTGGTGGCCAGAGCATAAGTCATTTTCACCTTATGAGATCCAATGACCACCTTCATGCACTCATCACTGGGGTGACCTTGGCACCTACACTGTCCCTGATCCCCAAGGGACCATGTTGGACCCTTAAGTCACCATGATTCAGAAAAAGACTTCTTAAATGGCACCTGTTGCCACAAGTCCCTCCCTTGTTTTTTAAGATAATGAAGGCCACATGTGGCCACGAGACGGAGAGACCCAGGCAAGCAGAGGTGCCAGATGGATGCAGTGCAAAACTGGAGCTGCTCACAGGGGCCAAACCAAGGATGGTGGGTGAGTTCCTTTACAAGAGCCAAGGGAAATTCCTAAGGATTGGTCAGTCAGGGGAGGATGGTAAGGGAATGTGTGGCAGGGACCATGGTATCATGGGGCATGTCTGGTTCCCTGGCAGGGTGGCTCACAGTCTGTAGGGAAAGCAGAGGGATAAGAGGAAAAGAAAACAATTCTTGGCTCTCTGCTCTTTCCTGTTCCAGTGACAGCCGCATCTTCTTGTGCAGTGCCAGCTTTGTCCCGTAGACAAAATGGTGAAGGTCGGTATGAACAGACTTTGCCATATTAGGAACGTGGTTACCAGGGCTGCCTTCTGCTCTGAAACTGGCAAAGTGGAGATTGTTGCCTCAACGACCCCTTCATTGACCTCAGCTACATGGTCTACATGTTCCAGTATGACTCCGCCCATGGCAAATTCAACGGCAGGGTCAAGGCTGAGAATGGGAAGCTTGTCTTCAATGGGAAGCCCATCGCCATCTTCCAGGAGCGAGATCCTGCTAACATCAAATGGGGTGATGCTGGGGCCGAGTATGTCGTAGAGTCTACTGGTGTCTTCATCACCGTGGAGAAGGAGGGGATCCACTTGGAGGGTGGGGCCAAAAGGGTCATCATGTCCACCCCTTCTGCAGATGCCCCCGTGTATGTGATGGGTGTGAACCACGAGAAATATGACAACTCACTTAAGATTGTCAGCAATGCATACTTCACCATCAACTGCTTACCCCCCTCCCCAGCCAAGGTCATCTGTGACAACATTGGCATTGAGGAAGGGCTCATGACCATAGTCCAGGCCATCACTGCCACTCAGAAGCTCTCTGGAAAGCCGTGGTGTGATGGCCGTGGGGCTACCCAGAACATTATCCCAGCATCCACTGGTGCTGCCAAGGCTGTGGGCAAGGTCATCCCAGAGCTGACCAGGAAGCTCACTGACATGGCCTTCCGTGTTCCTACCCCCAATGTATCCGTTGTGGATCTGACATACCTGGAGAAACCTGCCAAGTATGATGACAGAAGAAGGAGGTGAAGCAGGCATCTGAGGGCCCACTGAAGGACATCCTGGGCTACACTGAGGACCAGGTTGTCTCCTGCGACTTCAGTAGTAACTCCCACCCCTCCACCTTTGACGCTGGGGCTGGCATTGCTCTCAATGACAACTTTGTAAAGCTAATTTCCTGGTATGACAATGACTACAGCAACAGGGTTGTGGACCCTATGGCCCACATGGCCTCCAAGGAATAAGAAGCCCTGGATCGCCCACCCCAGCAAGGACACTGAGAGCAAGAGAGGCCCTCGGTCGCTGAGGAGTCCCTCCTGGCCCCCAGCGCTGAGCATCTCCCTCACAGTTTCCATCCCAGACCCCTATAATAACAGGAGGGGCCCTCCCTACTCTCTTGAATGCCATCAATAAAGTTCCCTGCACTCCCCCCCCAAAAAAAAAACAATTCTCTTAATGTTGTTGTTGTTGTTGTTGTTGTTGTTGTAGACAGGGTTTGATTTTTTTGTTTGTTTGGGTTTTTTTGTGTGTGTGGTTTTTGTTTTGTTTTGTTTTGTTTTGTTTTGTTTTGTTGCATAGTCCTGACTATCCTGGAACTCACTCTATAGATCAGGCTGCCCTTGAACTCAGGGATCAACCTATCTCTGCCTCTGAGTGCTGGGATCAAAGGTGTGTGCCACCACCACCACCACCCAGCAGAAAACAATTTCTTTTCTAAAACAAATTAAGACTTATGAGCCAGATGTGGTTTAATCCCAGCACTCAGGTGGCAGAAGCAGGAGGATCTTTGTGAGCACAATGCCAGCCTCATCCACATAGTGACAGAGGTACATAGTGAGACCCTGTCTTGGACAAAGAAAATTAAGATTTATTCATTTTTATTTTATATATATATGAGTGCTCTGTCTGGATGTTTGTCTGTGTACCACAAGCATGCAGGGCCCATGGAGGCCAGAAGATAGTGTCATATTCCCTGAGACTAAAATTAGACAGTCGTGAGCCACCGCGTGGGAGCTGAAAACTGAACCTGGGTCCTATGAAGAACATCTAGTGCCCCTAACCACTGAGCCATCTCTTCAGCACCCGGGGCAGGGGAATTTAAATGTATTATATAGCTCTCTCTCTCTCTCTCTCTCTCTCTCTCTCTCTCTCTCTCTCTCACGCACTCACATACACACACATCATTTTTCTCTTCCCTTCCTTCCTGCCTCCCTGCTCCCTGCTCCAGGGGAGCTGTGGTGGCCGGCCCGTCTGTGGCTCAGTGGTTAGCTGTTATATATTACTGGCCACATATTTTACACTCGGCAGCATGAAAAAGAGGGCATAAAACTGCAATTAAGTGTCTGAACTGTTGCTATTTTGGAAATTAAAACAGCCTACATTATCCTCCGTGCAACTTCGATTACTGACTCAGGGCTGAGAGGCAGTTATTCCCACCCCTTTAACCAACTTCTTTCCCATAAAAACCCGTTGTTAATGGGTCCCCAGGGACCTCTGAAAATAAGATCTGTAATAAAGAAATTAATAACATGCAGAGCAGGCCACGGCTAAAAAGCTTTTTAGGAAACATTAATGGTTCTGTTCTGAGTGAGGAATCTGTGGGCCCAGTTCCTCCCTCATATCTGATGGCTGGCCGGTGCCAGGGTGGGGTGGGGAGACAGATGAATGAGCTTTGAGCCCATGGAGGCAGTGGGGGGGGGAGGTGGAGGTCATCCTCTAAGAGGGATGATGGCCACCCCAGGGTGTCAGGAGCCCCCAGCTCTGCCTCGGCTGCCTTCCCTCCAGCCTCCCTCCCTAGCCCTCAGCTCCCATTCCCCTCCCCGCCTCTCCTTCCGAGGCTAGGCTGTTGTTCCCGTTCCCTCCTCTCTCCACTCTCCACACAGCCCTGTCTGCCTCTCCATAGTCAGCTTTGTCACCATCTGCCTCTGTCTCTGTCTCTTCCTTTCTCTGTCTCTATGTCTCTGTCACCTGAATGTCTCTTTCTGTGTCTCTGTCTCTATCTCTCTATCTGTCTCTGTGTCTCTCAGTGTATATCTATGTCTGTCTCTGTCTTTGTGTGCCTGTCTATCTGTCTTTCTCTGTGTTTGTCTGTCTGCCTCTCTGTCTTTCACTGTTTCTGTTTCTCCCTGTCTTTCTGTTCTTCTGTCTGTAGGTCTCTCTGTCTCTCTCCTTTGTCCCCCCTGTGACCTCCCAGTCCCACTCATGCTCTGTGTTTCTGTGGGCCACCATACTTCCTCATCTCTGTCCCCTTAATGCTGTCTTCTCCTTGTCATTCCGTCCTCTGCCTCTGCCTCTAGGTCTCTGCCTCCCTGGAGTGTCTCTGGGCTTTCCTGCATCCCTTGCTCTCTCCACCTCCAGACAGACAGATGTGTCCAGTCACATGTGACTTCTCAGTGGGACACCATCTGAGAAATGTCTCCTGGAGATGCTCATCCCTGTGTGCTCGGCATCCTCACCCCTGTAGTCAGTCACCAGCCAGTGTACTCCTCCAGGCAAGCACACACGCTGTCTCCAGCTAAGCAGCCTCCCTGTCTGATGTGTGAGCATGTGTGCCAGTACATACATGTTTTTATGTGTTGGAGTGTTTGTATGTTGAGTGTTATACATGTCACACATGTCCACACGTGGTGACTAGTCTTCATGGCCAGCATGGCCAGATTTCACCTCACCTATATTGATATGCCACTGGGAGGACTTTCCAGAGAGGATTGACTGAGGTAGAGAGCTTCATGATTGTGGGGAGCACTATCCGGTGCCCTGGGGGCTCAGGCTTCATCCGTATCAGGGAGGAGGGAGGCATGCATACTGATGTGCCTCTTGCTTTACTTCCTGACCTTGTATGTGGTTTATGCTGTCCTGCTACACCCTCCTGGCCATGATGGATTGAGCCTCTGCAACAATGGGCCCAAATCAGGAATTCGTTTTTGTAAGGGGCTTCTGCCCTGAGTTTGGTCACAGGAATGCAATGTGTAATCTCCCTTTTGCATCTCAGCCACCCTCCTCCATGTTGGCTTCTCCATTGCTTCTCCACCTGTCTGTCTCCATCTCTCCTGGCCTTGCCACTTTTCTCGTCCCTGTATCCCTCAAGTCTCCCTCACCCTCAGTATAAATCCAAAGCAAAGTTGGGATTTTTCTAGATTTGATTTGGACATTGAGACCGTTAAGACATCTCTCTGAAGCCGGGCAGTGGTGGCACACACCTGTAATCCCAGCACTTGGGAGGCAGAGGCAGGCAGATTTCTGAGTTCAAGGCCAGCCTGGTCTACAAAGTGAGTTAAGGACAGCCAGGGCTACACAGAGAAACCCTGTCTCGAAAAAAAGAAAGAAAGAAAGAAAGAAAGAAAGAAAGAAAGAAAAAGAAAAAGACATCTCTCTGAGAATGTGTTTCTCTTTCCATGTGGAGACAAGGAATCAGCCACAAGAAGGAGAGAGACATTTGCCACAATGGCCCCCGATCCTAGCTTGAGGACAGGGCTTTGGAGTCAGACGAACCCCATTCCATGACTTCAGCATCACCCTCCACCACACCTGAGATGGCCTCGGTGTGCCTTTGGAAGCTGGTCCCTTGGGAAGCACTTTCTAAGATGGCTGCTTTAGAACAGAGAACCCTTGAGCAGAATTCTCAGTTCTCAGTCCTCTCAGCTGAATGTACAGTGTTGCAAGGGAGCGCCTTCCATGTGTGGGGCCGGCCCTCAGGGCATGTCTCCAAAATCCAAGTGCTGAGTACAAGTTGTTCAGTAAGGTGCATTAAGACACAAAAGTTCACAACCACGCGTGGGTGCCCTCCTCGCCTCTCCAACTTTAAACAAACTCTCTCTCATGCTCTTGTCTTTCTTTCTTTTTCTTGGATGGGGGTGTAGTTTCAAGACAGGGTTTTTCTGTGTAACCCTGAATGCCCTAGAACTCACTCTGTGAGTTCAAACTCACTCTGTGGCTTCAAACTCAGACATTCACCTGCCTCTGCCTCCTGAGTGCTGGGGTTAAAAGTGTGTGACACCACCACTGGCTAAACCTTCATGTTTTTAAAAATCTCTCTGTTCCTCTGATTGTTCTCTCTTGCTGTAGCCCTGGGTGAGGTTGGTGAGCTGTAGCTACATCCTAACCTGAAAACTCTCCAGTCTTAGAATTTTTTTCCACCTTTAAAGGCTTTAAAATTTAGCCTTACTCAAGTTCTCAAGACACAAGTAACATGAAGCCAGGCTTTAACTATCTCTCTCTCTCTCTCTCTCTCTCTCTCTCTCTCTCTCTCTCTCTGTGTGTGTGTGTGTGTGTGTGTGTGTGTAGATAGATGATGATATAGATAGATATAGATAGATAGATAGATAGATAGATAGATAGATAGATAGATAATATAGATAGAGATGATGATAGAGATAGAGATAGATGATAGTGATGATAGAGATAGAGACAGAGACAGAGATACTATGTGAATATGAATAGCCCAGTCCTCCTAGAATTTTGTTTCCCTCTGAAACATCATGAGCTGGGCCTCTACCATCTGTATTTCTCCTAACATTTTGGTCTTTCAGGTCCCCACCATGGTGATGTTTTACTAAGCTCTGTTTATAACAGTCTGGGGCTTCTGTAGCCCACAACTCCAAACTCTCCCACATCCCTGTCAGTCACAGCAAAACCTCACTGTAGGGCCTGTCACAGCAGCAAGCCCGCTTCCTGGCACCTGTTTTCTACTGCAGAGCAGTCAGGGCAGGAGCTGGAGACAGCTGGTCATGTGTCAGCAGTCAGGGAGCAGAGAGAAGAAAAGGTCTGTGTTCAGCTTCTTGTTGTTTTTGTTTGGTTTTGGTTGTTTGTTCTCCCCTTCTGTCTGTGTCTTGAATGCAAATGCTACCCACATTTGGAGTGACACTTCCCCGTTAAACCTTTCCAGAAACACCTGACAGACGTGCCCCACAGCTGAGTTTCCACTGCAATTCCAACTCCAGTGAAGCTGACAGCGATGGACGGCTGCTTATCACAGTGGCACCCTTTTTTATTTTCCTGCTGTCCCTTTGCTTCTCAATGAATGAGCCCCTGGAGGGCATCTTTACACACTGCTCCTGTTTCCAGCCGAGATCACCTGGGCGTCTTTACAGATCTTAATTTTTTCTAATTATTTTTACTTTGATTGTAGTAAAAATCCACATACAAATACCATCCTAACCAACACTGAGTGTGCTGTTGTTCTTGTGCCAAAGACATTCACACTGTTGGGAAATACACTGCAAATGGCAGACACACCCGCCCCCGTCCCTCTCGAGAACCCTTCATAATATGTTCTAGCTTCATCCGTTGCTCTTGCTCACCCACTCTGACCAAACACAACTAAGAGAGGAAAGTGTTTATTTGGCTTACACTTCCAGGTCACAGCCCATCACAGAGGATGGTTGGACAGGAATCCAAACAAACACATGAAGCAGAAATCATAGAGGGATGTTGCTGGCTTCCACAGGTTCATGCTCATCTAGATATTTTTATGTCGCTCTGACCATCTATCTGCCCAGGGAATGGAACAATCCACAGTGGGCTGGGCCCGCTCAGATCAATTGACAGTCAAGACAATCCCCCACAGATATTCCCACAGGCCAGCCTGCTCTGAGCAGTTCCCCGAATGAGACTCCCAGTCAAGTCTAGGCGGTGTCAGTTGACAGTCAAAGCTAACTAGGACATCTTGAAACACTAATACTCTCCAGATATTAAACATTAATTCTTTAGTCCCTCCTCTGCTGTCACCTCTATGCCATTTTCTTTATGAACTTGACTTCTTTCTCTAAGGGTTCTGTGTGTCAGACTCCACAGTTTCTGATCTTTTATGTTTGGCTTATTTCACTTAACATGGTGTCTTCAAGTTTTGTTCACAATACAGCTTGTATCACAAGGTTCTTCCTTTTATGTATGTTGCATATATGATGAGTGCCTCTGATGAGTGTGTGACACAGGTGCATGCATGTATGTGTGTGGATACAGGTACTTGTGTGTCAAGGCATGTGTGTGGGGTCAGTTCTCTGTGTGAGAGTGCCCAGCCCACTGTGGGTAGCTCCATTCCCTGAGCAGATGGTCAGAGTTACATAAAGAAGCTAGATGAACACACAACCATGGGAGCCAGGTAGCCAGCAACATTTCTGGGATTTCTGCTCGGGTGTCCGTTCTCGTTGACTTCCTTTGAGAAGGATCTCTTCTTGCTGGGCTCACTGACACAGGGATTCTTCTGTCTCCTGTCTCCCAGCATGTCCCAGCAGCACCAGGATTACAGACACATGCTACTGTGCCCAGCTCTACTCTGAGGCAAAACAATACTCTACTGTATGTGCATACCACCTTGTATTGATCCATCCATCTATGGACGGGCAGGAGGGCTGCTTCTAACTCTTGGCTATTGTACTAATGCTACTATAAAGACATATACCAAGCTTGCTTTGAGTCCTTATTTTTAGTCCACTGGGGTCTATACTCAGAAGAAAAATTACCAAATCATATGCTAATACTATTTCTAACCTGTTTCAAGACTGTTGTATGTTTCCACAGCAAGTAAAACATTTTACATTCCCATCCACCATAACCCTGCACACTTGAGACCACAGAACCATGACTTGCGTGTAGTGACAATGATAAAATTTCCGTTATCCTTATTTGCCACAGTTTCTTCAGTATCCATCAATACCATCCTGTTTGGCAAGTTTACTTATTTGCCTATTTATTTCTTTTTGGACGTAGCCATCCTAATGAGAGTAAGGTGGCAAGTCTGGAATTGTCCTGTGTTGTGTACCCAGCCATCCCTTAGACAGTGTGAGGCCGTAGGAGCAGTAGAGGCTGGGATAAGGAATCAGGACCTTTCTCAGGATACAGGCAGCCAGCCACGCACTCAGCTGCCAGAAGAGGTGTAACCCACTGAAATCTTGCAGCAAAACTCCTCCCTCCCCTAGGACTGCCTTTAGCTAAAGGGACATATTTCCCATGCTTCTGCTTGTCCCAGGATAGCACACCTTCAATTCTAGCTGGTGGAGAAGCAACAAGCCCCAGGGTCTTTGCCTCTACCCCAAGCTACACTGGGGCCCATTCTTCTTTAGCCCTGGAGTGAAGATGAACTCATCTCGATGCTGTTATTACAAGATTGCTATTCTTCATTCCTCATTCCTGCCCACAAGAGCAGGAAGAACCAGATAAAGACATATGTCTACACCCTCAGACTCCTCATCCTGAAGTTGAGTCTGAGAAACCCCACACTGCCCCTTAGGGTGACACCATCAGACTTTAGAAGGAAGCAAAGGATCATTGGCACACAGCTAAGGTACCCAACTGCAAAACTTTGGGCTTGGAGTTCTGCATGGAGACCTTCTCCCTTCAACAGACACCCCTCCCACCAGTGTCCCAAGAAACTAGAAAGCTCAGGCCCCAGGAGTTACTGACTGCTCCTAGCCACACAGAGAGCCCATACCTCTCTACCTTGACTTCTTCCAGTAGACATTGATATGCATGTAGTATTGGTGTAGCAAGTCAGCCCACTGGTCCCCTGGTGCATGCTGGTCAACAGGAAAACCCTTCCCACTTGGCAACCCCCTACTTGTCTTTCCTGATTTCCCTTAAATGACGCTTTTCGTGCTCACTTCAGCAGCACATATACTAAATGACGCTTTTCCTGGTACCCTTCACTGTCTGATCCCCTTGGCACCCCCACTTTGTGCTTCTCAATGCAATCCCTGCACTCTCTCCATGCCAGTGTGTGTTGTCTCCCTGACTAGACTGGGTGCCTCTTAAGGCCAGAGATTAAATGTGGTTCTCCATGCCCAGTGAGTGCCAGGCCCAGAGCTGGCACCAGTGTGTGTAAACTGCAGGGGATAAGCCTGGTTTGGCCCCGGGACCATCAAAAGCTCTGTTCTCTCTTGTTCCTATGCTGATTAGCTTAGGATTTAGATTCTGTTCCCAGTGCCCGAACCCAGGGGCTGCATCTGCCCAGGCATGCCAATGCACCAGGCAAACTTGGAAAAGTCCCAGAGAGCTGAGCCAGGCCCAGGGTATAGCTTCAGGGCATGCAGGATAGCCAGTGTTAGGAGGAGCTCTCGTGTGCCCACCCAGCCCGTTCTGGCTGAGAGCGAGGAGTGCCCCTTCTGTTTATTCCCAGGTATTTCGCTTCCCTCGCCTGGTCCCAGCTATGACTTCTAATAGTAATGACATATAATATAGATAATAATAATGACACCTGACATTTAGGATGAGGATACCATGGTATAGGGCACTAAGCCAGCCACGTGACCAGCCTTGAGTCACGTAATTCATACCAACACAATTATGGGATGGGAGCCATAACATCTCCATTCGGTGAGGACACAGAGATGAGTGTCTGCCAGGTTCTACAGAGCTTTGCTCACAACCTATCCTGGCCCTGAATCACCTTGACCCTGAAGAGGAAACCACTCTGATCCAGGGATTTTCACCAGCTCTGCCTCCCTGTGCTCCCCACCTCAGGACCTTTGCACATGACGGACCAGATTCTTCATCCTGAAAGCAGTCCCAAGCAGTGAGTACCAGGGATCTCTCCGACGGGAAGATGGAGAAACTGAGTCAGGGGAGGAATGGAGTATGGCCCAGGGCCATCCAGGGGCTATAGAAAAGGGAAGGTTTCTCTTCTCCCATCTCTCCTGAGCCCCTCTGGGAGACCCTCCACCAACCCTCACCTCATCAGGTATTTATGGTTTTGCCCATAAGCCGTCCGATAAGATAGAAACATTTTATGGGGCAACAAAAATATAGATAAAATTTTATAGTGTGAATCAGGAGGAGGGAAGTGTTAAGTTCCACAAACACCTTTAAAATTTAAACAGCCCCCATTGTAGGGTCCCCGGAGCCAAACTTAAATAATGGATCAGAAAAGGGATAAATCTCCCAGGTCCCCTGTGTGACGGGGAAGAGTTCTGATCGACAAGCCGACAGGAAGGGGGAGGGCACTTGCCGGCCGGTGCAGCACTGGGCCCTGGCGGGCCGCAATGCGGGCACACAGCCTCCGTCTTTATTGTACTTATAAAATATACATGGCCCTTTATTGAATTGCCTGCTGTCGAAATCTGCAAGAACGTTATTGCCTTTTACTGTCCTGGAGAGAAGCAGAGCGGCAACATCTGTGTAATTTCATAAGATGCAGGAGCCATAAATCGGATTGTGCCGGATATAAGATCGATCGTAAAAAATCACGCATTGAACAGAGATCGGGGAAGCTGGGAAGCGGCAGGGGTTGGAGCAGCTCAGGGTGGGGGGTGCTGCTCAGCACCCCGGGTGCATAGCGCCAGGTGAGGCGCCTGTCAGCAAGTACTTTGAAAGGAACGGGGCCTTTCTCTGGGCTTCTGAGGGAAGGTCCTGGTGGGCTCTGAAAACCTTGCCCAGGCTCTGAGGGACTGGCCCTAGGAAGGAAGCTAGAGGGAGGCCCAGGATTAGAGGTCCGAGGTTCATGGGAAGGATATAAGGCTGTAGGCACAGCCATGGGCAGGACCACCCACTCGCTGGCAGGCATGCCCACTACTGAGGATGCACGGAGGAACACAGAGCCACACAGTGCGACAGACGGACAGACACCCGTCCAGCCCCTCAGACCACTCTCCGGGGAGCACACAGCCAGTCGGCTTTTCCCTTCCATCAAATTTGCTTTGCATCTTCACAAATAGGAATCAAAGCTCAGTCCTTTCCAAACGTGAGTTGATGCTTGGGAGGGAGAGAACACATAAAACCTTGGCTACAAACTCAGCAGCAATAAGAAGTCAGAGACGGCCGGGCGGTGGTGGCGCATGCCTTTAATCCCAGCACTTGGGAGGCAGAGACAGGCGGATTTCTGAGTTCGAGGCCAGCCTGGTCTACCGAGTGAGTTCCAGGACAGCCAGGACTACACAGAGAAACCCTGTCTCAAAAAACCAAAAAAAAAAAAAAAAAAAAAAAGAAGTCAGAGACAAGTCCAACTTTCACGGGAGGGGGCTGGAGGGACGCTCCGACTGTAAGGCACTCGCTGTGCAAGCGTGAGAACTGAGTTCAGCTCTCCAGTGCTGTTCCGCTGGGCGAGGCAGTGTGAGGCTTCGTTTCACTGCCCCGAGGCCAGAGCGAGGACTGCAGAGGCTTGCTGGGCAGCCAAGCTAGCTGAATCAGAGAGCAGGGTCAGTGAGAGACTGTCTCAAAAAAATAAATAAATAAAAAAGTGGACAACGGTTGAGGAAGACAGCCAATATTGACCTCTGGCCTCCACATTCTTGTGCACACACACATGTATGCACATAAATACACACACACATTAACTATTTGTTACATATATACTATATAGAGAAAGTGTTAGGATAGCCTGGGCAACACAGCAAGACCTATTTGAAATAAGTCAGTGGAGTGGCCCATTAAGCTGAGTACCCAGGTCCTTTCCCTGAGCTGTTTTAAGGCTGCTAGGGCAGTCTGCTGGGGACACCTATGTGACCCCCAGCAGGAACAGCTGTCAGACACCATTCCTTTGAGCACCAGCAAGCTCGGTTCCCCTTAAAAACACTGTGCAAGTTTTCAGTTCCCTGGACTCAGGAAGCGCCAGGGGTGTGGAGAGAGGCATTCATCATAGATATACCAATCTTCACAGCAACTAAAGCCTCTTTGTCCTCCCTCCCCTGGAGATGAAGTCCCCAGCGCACACCAGACAACGGAAACAGAGACACCAGGGAGACTCAGGCAGTGACTTGCCACACAGCGGGAGGACCTGAGTTTCATTCCCAGAATCCCCTCAGGAACACGGGTGTGGTGACGTCGATTTGTAATCACGGTGATGAGAAGACAGAGCGAGATCCTTGGGCCCGCTGGCCATTGGTCCAACTGAGTACAGTGAGCTCATAGGTCAGTAAGAGACCCTGTCTCAAAGAATAAAGTGGTGTGATTGAGGAAGACACCCAAAGTAGACCTCTGACCTCCACATGCGTGTGCACACATGTGCACCTATATACCCATGAACACACGTGCACGCTTTTTAAAAGTATAAATGAAGAGAGCTACAAGAAACACCGCAGAACAGAGGGTGGAAAGAACCCAAAAGCCTGCGGATGGGGGGACGTTGCCGTCACAACCGTGAGCACACAGCAACCGTGGCGACCTGCACAAGATTGGCCCCTCCTACCCCCCACACCCCCTGCACCCCTCATGAGTAGAAAATGTGTCCACAAAGCACCAGACTTCCCTGAGGAGCCAGTGGCAGCCCTTGCTGTAGGAGAGGGAGTCATTTTCTCTAATGATGTAACCACTCGAGACCAAGTGTGAAGAAGGGGGACACCAGGCAGTAAAGGAGTGTGAGCACAATCACAAGACGTGTGTGTGTGTGTGTGTGTGTGTGTGTGTGTGTGCATGCACGCACCTGAAATTCTCAAAAGACTGCGGGGGGGGGGAACCCTTAAATATCAAAACAGAAGTGCAGAGAGGGAGGTTCCACCCAGAACTGGTGACATTCATGCTATTCTGTTACGGGGCTCTTGCCCTCTAGACATGTGACGAGGTGGTGATTAGAGGGTATAAAGGTGGTGCTGATACACGGGCTAACCTAGGCTCCCAGCACACATGTGGCAGATGTGCAGCTTAGTGTTCATGCGGGTTCCCCAACAACTGGACAGGGGGGAGCTCCCCCTTTTCAGAAAAGGGGAGAGGGTATGAGGGAGGGGCTATGTGAGGGGGGAACTGGGAGGAGAGGTGGAGCTGGGATTGGGATGTAAAGTGAATAAATAAATGAATTAATTAATGGGGGGAAATGGTGCTGAGATAGGAGTAGCCACTGCTCTGTAGCAAATTATCCCAAAATTCAGGCCATTTGGCAAGATTTATTCTGGCATCTCACACTTCTTCCAGATTTAATCTTTCAAGGTGTAGCTTGATGAGGCGAGTCCTCCTCTTGGGAGCCTGAGGATGGTCATGGCAAGAGTCAGTTCGAGAGTCTGCTTCCATGTAGTTATGGGCAGGCTTCTGACACTTGTGGGCCTGTGGCCGCACTGACTGAACACTCTCCAACATGACCGCCTGCTTCAGCAAAGTTTGCAAGCTGAGGGAGGCAATGCAGAAAGAATCCTAGCAAGAGAAACACGAGACTCCTCTGTAACGTAGTCCTAGCGGAGTCCCCAGAGCAGCCGCTCTTCCTTTTGTCATATTTTAGTCATTAGAAGCAAGCCCCACTCTGGTAGAGGTGTGTACCAGGTCAGGAGCTGCCTATGAGAAAAGCATTCTTTCTAGAAGGCTCTCTTCCCCAACCTCATTCAGGTCCCAGAAGCATCTCCAAGGTCTGTTGTGCAAAGCTGATCAATACAAGAAAGCTGTCACAATGAGGCCACGCTGACATGAGAAGCCGGAGGCAGGATGATCACGGCGAGAAAGAGCCATCCGGGTTCAAGAGTGCGATTCTCTGCGTTAAGGCCTGGGGTCACCTTGAGTCCATGACATTTGGCCATCACCAATGTCATCTTCCTTTGTCCTCTTCCACTGTAGGTCAAAACGTTGTTGCCCTGTTTCCCAGCATCCTTTGCAACTGGGATAATTCTGTGATGACTTTCCTCACTGCTGTGACAAAAATATGTATGGGGCAGAAGGAACTTCAGGAGCCGCTGAGATGACTCAGCGGGTAAAGACGCCTGCCGCCAAGCCCGTTGACAGAAACTGATGCCCGGGACCAGGGGAAAGAGAGAGAACCAACTCCCACAAGTTTCCCTCTGACCTTTGACCCCCACTCATGTGTGCTGTGGCACACATATTCCCATGAGTATGCACATGCAAAGAGACCAGGACTATGCCTTCCTCATGTAAACACACACCACACCACACCACACACACACACACACACACACACACACACACACACTAACTAACTAACTAAGTTCATGAAACAACACTTAAAAAGCAACTTCAGACAAGGAGGGTTGGTTTCCTTGGGCCCGTGGTTTGAGGGAATACAGTCTTTCATGGTGGGAAGGCGTGGCGGCAGGAGAATGAGGAGGCCAGTCATATTTTGTCCTCAGTCCAAGAGCAGGGCAAAAAACGAAAGCTAGCACTCAGCTGGCCCTTTCTTTCTTCTCTCTTTATTCCCTTCAGAACTCCAGACCATGGGACAGTGTTGCTCACGCCTACGGCGGTCTTCCCTCTGCCCTTCCAGACGCAGGCAGAGATGGGTCTCCTGGGTGAGTCTAACTCAGGCACGCTGACGGTGAACGCTATAACCATTGCGCCATGTGGCCTAGTTCTGCAGGCGGAATGTTGGCAGTCATGGTGGGATTTGGGTAAGAGGTAGCTGGTGCCATTTACTTATACCACCTTCCGGTTGGAGCACAGACACTGACTGTGGTGACAGAAGTCACTTTGTGGTCATAAATGAACAACCAGAAAGAGAAAAAGGCAGCTGAGAATGAGGCACACAGAAAGTACTTAAAGATAAGGTAGGGTGGACCAACACTTTTCCTTAGTTGTTTTACATGAGAAAATAAGCCATTTGCTTGAGTTATTTTTCCTGGGTTTCTCTTTACTCATACAGACAAACACATCCTCTGTCTAGTGGCTAGTGAAAACCAGTGCAGGGCCAGGATTAACTCTGAAAGGATGTCTGAGTCAGGCAGCAGCGGTGGTGCATGCCTTTAATCTCGACACCTGGGAGGTAGAAGCAGGGGGATCTCTGTGAGTTCAAGGCCAACCTGGTCTACAGAGCGAGTTCCAGGACAGCTAGGGCTACACAAAACTAAAAACCAAAACCAAAAAGAAAAGATGTCTACAATGTACAATGATTTTTAAAAGAATCTTTTTCTTTTCTTTTTCTTTTTTCTTTTCAAGACAGGGTTTCTTTCACAGCCAGCTTGGCTGTCCTGGAAATCACTCTGTAGACCAGGCTGGCCTCGAACTTAGAAATCCACCTGCTTCTGCCTCCCAAGTGCTGGGATTAAAGGCGTGCACCATCACTGCCTGGTCTTTTAAAATAATCTTTTTTTTTTCTTTCAAGACAGGGTTTCTCTGTATAGCCCTGGCTGTCCTGGAACTCACTCTGTAGACCAGGCTGGCCATGAACTCAGAAATCCACCTGCCTCTGCCTCCCAAGTGCTGGGATTACAGGCGTGCACCACCACCGCCCGGCTCTCTTTTTAAAAGAATCTTAAGCACAGAGTTTGGGAGTGGAATGCAGAGAAGCCAGGTCAAGACCAGTACAAATAGCATAGTGAAACAGATCCTGCCTCAAAAAAGTAGGTAAGCTGTGTGGTGGTTTGACTAAGAATGGCCCTCATAGGTTCACAGGTTTGAATGCTTGGTCTCCAGGGAGTAGCATGATTAGAAGGGATAGCCTTGTTAGAGTGGGTGTGGTCCTATGGGAGTAGGTGTGGTCTTGCCAGACTGGGTGTGTCCTTGTCGGAGTGGGTGTGGCCTTGTTGGAGTAGGTGTGTCGATGAGGGTGGGCTCTGGAGTTTCTGTTGCTCAAGCCAAGCCCAGTGTCTCTCTGTTCCTGCTGCCTGCTGATCCAGATGTGTAACTCTCAGCTGTTTCTCCAACACCATATCTACCTAAGTACCACCATGTTTCCTGCCAGGACTAAACCTCTAAATATAAGCCAGCCCCATCTAAATTCTTTCTTTTATCAGAGCTGCCATGATCATATGTCTCTTTACAACAACAGACTACTAAGACAGAAGTTGGAACCAGGAGTCTCGTGTTGCTATGATAAGTCTGACCATGTTTCTCATTGGTGGGATGTGACTTTGGGAGTTTGGATTAAGAAAACAATTGAATGTTTGAAGTGGAGCTTAAGGGCCCATCCTAGTAGGAGCAGGGAACACAGTGATGGTGAAAGCAATGTAGATTATGATGGCCCAACTAATGAAGTTTCAGAGAAGAATAATAGTAGTGTGTGGCCTAGAGATTGTTCTTATGATATCTTGGCTGGTTTTACCCTTGTCTGAGAAATCTGCCTGAAGCTAAATTGAAGAGTTTTGGATTAATGACATTGGCAGAGGAGATTTCAAAACAGCCTAGTATTACTGACTGTGTCATAAGGTTATTAGTGTCCAGTTATTATGCAGATTTATAATAAAAATGAGTAAGCCAAGCAAGGAAAAATACAAGATGCACGCACAGTTTGAGGAGAAAAGGAGCATCAGGAAGTGCAGTGGAGCGCAGCGCTCAAGGGGATAAAAAGTTTTTAAAACTTTTGGCATTTAGCATAAAAATGCTGTATGGAATGAAGGGGATGGTGGCCTCAGGGCAAGACCCCACCCAGCCAAGCTCCCAACTTGTAAAAGGAATTAAAGAAAATCTTAGGGTCAGGCGTGGTGGCACACACCTTTGATCCCAGCATTCAGGAGGCAGAGGCAGGAGGATCCCTGAATCCAAGGCCAGCCTGGTCTACACAGTGAGGTCCAAGTCAGCCAAGCTTAGGCCGTGACAGAAACCTTCAACAACAGAAGGCTGGTGGAGATGTAATTGACCACATTCCGGCCCCAGCCAGCAGCAAAATTGGCAGCTTTAGACACATGGTTCTCACTTTAGAGTCAAGGATATAAGAAAGTGTGGGGGTGTCCTTTTTGTGCACCGTGTAAAGATTGTCTTTGTATTGTTCAAATTCTGATTTCTGTGCTGCAGAGAGTTGAGTGCAGACAAGACTTTGGTATGGTTATTCATATGCTTATATGTTATTATATATACATTATTATTATTATTATATACTGTTATTCATATTGTTATTCATATGCTACATCATAGTTTCTAAAAACTCCCACTATCGCTTTCTGATCAGATCAATAAAAAACTGATGGCAAAGGAAGAGAGAATAGGAAAACTTCCTGGCAGAGAAAGGAACTCTGGGAAATTGTCAAGAATGAGGGATTTGCCAGGGAGACTCAGAGGAGGATCCAGGCCTAAAGGAGATGTAACTAAGGAACCATGTAGCAGAATATAAATTAATATGTATGGGCTAATTTAAGCTATAAGTGCTAGTTGGAACCAAGAGTTATCTAGGCCTAAAGTTATTATACATTAATATACATCTCCATGTCTTTATTCAGAATTGGCACGGACATAGAAAGTCCATTATGGCTATAAGAAAGGGGTTATAGAATCTCCTTCCATGACTAGCGAAAGCCGTTGAGCCCAAGCCTGTGGCCGTGGCATCTGTACACAGAGGCCCAGAGAAGCCATTGTGTGAGGCTGTGAAGGTGAAGCCTGGATTATCTTGGAGACCCCAAGAGGTTTGGGAAATATCCCAGAATCATGGGATATTTGCTGAGGAGAGCTGTTAACAGGGAGTGGAACGAGTCCAAGAGAGAGGTGCGTTGCGGTCAGCAAAGCTGAAAGGAGTTGGGGGTCTGAAGAGCACTTTGGCATCAGACATGGAGATGCAGAGTTTGGAGTTTGCCCAGCTGGTTTTCAGTCTTGCCTTGGTCCAGTATTTCCCTGCCATGCTCCCTTTGACATTGTATATTGGAAGTGTGCGATCTGCTTTTTTTTGTTTGTTTGTTTTGATTTTACAGGAGTTACAGTTAAAAGGCTTCATAAATCTCAGAAGAGGTTTTGAACTTTGTTTGGGCTTTTAAACAAGGTTGATACTGTTACAAACTATGGGAACTTTTGAAGTTGGATTGAATACATTTTTGCATTATGATATGGCCACAAGCATATGCTATCCAGGGAGTGGAATGTGGTGGTTTGAATGGCCCCACAGGCTCTTAGATTTTAATGTTTGGTTATGGGGGTGGGGTGGGGGTGGCACTATTAGGAGGTATGGCCTTGTTGGAGGAAGTGTAACACTGGGAGTGGGCTTGGGTTTCAAATGCTCAAGCCAAACCCACAGTCTCTCTTCCTGCTGCCTGCCTATCCAGATAAAGGAGTCCAGCACCACGGCTGCCTGCGTGCTGCCCACTATGACAATCGTGTACCAAAGCTCTGAATGCAAGCAAACCCCAAGTAAGCACTTTGTTTTGTAAGAGGTGTCAGGATCAATCACCTCTTTCCAGACTGCAACACCGGCTGAGACACTGGGGATACAGCTCTGTGGTAAACGCCGTACTTGTCTACCTCGTGCAAGGCTCTGTGTTCAGCCTTCAGAACACAGTAAACAGACAGGAGAAGCGGGAAGGAACGCTCTCTACACTGCAAGGCTGTAGGAAAATGATCACTCTTAACCACACTGGTAGAAGTATAGTTAGATCTTATCTCATTGGAGGGTAATTTGGAAACACAACGTACACTGTTGTGGGGATCAAATCCAGGACTTCACACATGCTAAGCAACCACTCTGCCACTGAACCACACGGCCAACCTTGGGCCATATCAGTTATAACAGAAAATCCATAAACTCTCTGATTTAGCAATCTCGTGTTTATAAGTCCATCCTAAAGAACCTGGAAGGAGGGGCTAGAAAGACAGCCCAGCAGTTGAGAGCGCTGACTGCTCTGGCTG
Source organism: Apodemus agrarius (assembly GCA_964023405.1). Taxonomy (NCBI): domain Eukaryota; kingdom Metazoa; phylum Chordata; class Mammalia; order Rodentia; family Muridae; genus Apodemus; species Apodemus agrarius. The sequence continues at coordinate 152,973,176 of OZ030008.1, forward strand.
GGTCCCCGGCTTCAGTTCCCGGGGTCCTCATGGAACTCACGACAGCTTATGACTCCAGTTCCAGAGGCTCCAAGACGCTTTTCAGGCACCTGCGCACATGCAGATCACACACATGTGTACAGGCAAATGCATATATATTAAGTAAAAATAAACCTTTAGCAAGAGACCCAGCAAGTTCAAGATAAGCACAAGAATGCCCTCTGAGGAGGCGATCTGGAGCTGGCGGGCAGTAAGCCTGGACCACCCTGTCAGACGTCACCAGCCACATGCGCCTCTGAGCATCTGATGTGCAACTAGCTGACCTCACAGCTGCTCTGGGAAAGACACACCAGAGCCATGGGCGCCACGCCCAAGGGCACGTGTGTGTTAGAGAGATGAGGGAGAAACAGAAGCAGAAGGGTTTGAGCGCTGTGAACTGGAGACGGGAACACTGTGAGCTGGAGATGGGAGCACTGTAAGCTGGAGATGGGAGCACTGTGAGCTGGAGATGGGAGCACTGTGAACTGGAGTCATGAGCACTGTGAACTAGAGTCATGAGCACTGTGAACTGGAGATGGGAGCACTGTGAACTGGAGTCATGAGCACCGTGAGCTGGAGACGGTAGCACTGTGAACTGGAGTCATGAGCACTGTGAACTGGAGTCATGAGCACTGTGAAGTGGAGATGGGAGCACTGTGAAGTGGAGATGGGAGCACTGTGAGCTGGAGATGGGAGCACTGTGAGCTGGAGACGGGAGCACTGTGAACTGGAGATGGGAGCACTGTGAACTGGAGTCATGAGCACTGTGAACTAGAGACAGGAGCACTGTGAACTGGAGTCATGAACACTGTGAACTGGAGACAGGAGCACTGTGAACTGGAGTCATGAGCACTGTGAACTGGAGTCATGAGCACTGTGAACTGGAGACGGTAGCACTGTGAACTGGAGTCATGAGCACTGTGAACTGGAGACAAGAGCACTGTGAGCTGGAGATGAGAGCACTGTGAGCTGGAGACGGGAGCACTGTGAGCTGGAGATGGGAGCACTGTGAACTGGAGATGGGAGCACTGTGAGCTGGAGATGGGAGCACTGTGAACTGGAAATGGGAGCGTGGTGAGGAACACCCTGATCTGAGTATTCTGTGCTGTGACCTGAGACCACGGCGAGGTCCTGGCCTGTGGTGCACTACAGCTTCCACCGCGAAAGAATCAACAAAAAGTTTTAAAAATACAATCAGATCGGGTGTTAGTGGCGCACGCCTTTGATCCCAGCACCTAGGAGGCAGAGGCAGGCAGATTTCTGAGTTCGAGGCCAGCCTAGTCTACAGAGTGAGTTCCAGGACAGCCAGGGCTACACTTTAAAAGAATGCAAAGTATCTCAATTGTTTTATATTATTTGCATGTTGACCTTATAATTTAGTGTTGGGTGGCGTATTAGTAAAAACTTTATTATACATTTTTTTGTTTCATTATCCTTTTTTTCCCCTGATTTTTTGAGACATGAGTTTGTCTGTATAGCACTGGTTGACTGGAACTCCCTTTGTAGACCAGGCTGGCCCATATATCCCAAAAGCATGTGCACCATGCCTAGCTCAGTGTACTTTTTAGGTGTGTCTACCAGAAAATAAAAATTGCAGTGAGGCTCACACTATAGTATTACTGAAAATGCTATTTACGTGTAAAGAAAATATTATATAGCCTTTGAAACAGTTATGTAAATATGCATGAGCATATTGAGAAATTTGCTCCGAATATATTTTTATGGTATCAGAGAATTTTAAGTAGTTAAGTAGTTAATCCTAATTTAAGTAAAATTCATTTTTCTTTCTTCCTTCCCTCCTTCTCTTTCCCTCCCTTTCTCCTTCCCTCCCTCTTCCTTCCTTCCTCCCTCCTTTCCTTCCTTTCCCCCTCTCTTTCTCTCTCCCTCTCTTCCCACCCCTTCCTTCCTCCCTCTCTCCTTCCTTCCCTCCCTCCTTCCCTTCCTTCCTTCTTCCTTCCTTCCTTCCTTCCTTCCTTCCTTCCTTCCTTCCTTCCCAGCAGTCTCATATAGCCCAGGCTGGCCTTAAGCTCCCTAGGTAGCCAAGGATAGCTAAACTTTTGATCCTCCCCCTACCTCCCTTGTGCTGAATGACCAGTGTGTGCTCCAAGCCTAGTTTTTGGGGTGCTGCAGATGGAGCCGAGCGACACTCACAGCGCTGAATAAGTGTCACCCACTGAGCTACACACCCAGCCTGCAAAAGTCCTAAAGGGTGTGTGAAACCATGAGCTTGGGGCAGGCTCTGAGGACTTTTTTCTACACTTCTGTTGTGATTTAATTTTGCTGCCACAAGCACATATTTCTTGTGTCACTGAAATGGTTTCTTATGAGGAATAGAGAACAGAAGCCACGGCGAGTGGCAGCCGCCACATAAGCCGGCCTCACACCTCAGAACTCTGCGAGCACAAAGGCGGCTCCAGAGCTGTGGGTTCTGGGTGGGCTGCCAGCCAGGGCTGGAGCCATGTGCCCGCTGTGCCACGCTCCTGCCCCTCTGCCTGACAGCGACTGGGAAGATCTTCTCAGATCTCTGCATCTTCGAGGCTGGCTCTGCCACCACGTGCATCTGATCAAGGGGGCTGAGATACGGCTTTCCTTCAGGCTGATGTTTGGGAATGAGGATTGTAGTTCACCCTGCTCAGAAGAGTCAGGAAAGGCTCATCAGTAATTATTAATCTCAAGAAAAGGGAGGTGTTTCCATTGTGAGCTTTGTTGTCTGGGAATCTCTTGAGATTCTAGGTTAGGGTATCACACACATTGGAATGTCATGTCTCCGTATCATCTCCTACTACTTGCACAGCTACAAGCACTGTTCAAAACTTCCAACCTCTGTGGGCCTTAATTGTGTCATCTATACAATGGGGCAATAACAGTCCCTATATTATCCTAAAGGTCCTTGCCACCAAACCTGATGACCTGAATTCCATCCCAGAGACCCACATGGTATACATGGCGGAAAGAGAACTAATTCTCAAAAGATGTCCTACCAGTACTCCGGCGCGCGCGCGTGTGCACACACACACACACACACACACACACACACACAAGTTAAAAGGTGAAAGCCTTGTACATACAGGGCTAGGGACACAGCTCGATGGGTAAGAGTGCTCACTACACAGCGTGAGGACTGGAGTTTGAATCTCCAGCACTTACACAGTGTGACCACACACAGTGTGACCACACACAGTGTGACCACACACATGCCTATAGCCCCAGCACTGTGGGTGGCAGAGGCAGGAAGACTGAGATTCGTGGCTGCTCTTCTACTTCGTGTTCAGCGACTAATCCTTTCTCAAGAGAACACAACAAAAAGTGATAGAGCAGATGACACACATCTTCCTCTGGCCTCTGGGCATACACAGCTGCCTGTGCTCAAACACATCGCTTGTACATACATTGTGTTCACATGCATGAATACACAAACACACAGATTTGTGCATATAGTACTGTACTGTAGAAGTCAGTGTCTCCTAAACATTGATTAGATACATACATACATAATACATACATATGTACATACATACATAGCAGGGCTTTTTTCCAAGACAGGGTTTCTCTGTGTACCCTTGCCTGTCCTGGAACTTGCTCTTTAGACCAAGGTGGCCTTGAACTCACAGAGATCCCCTTGCCTCTGCCTCCCAAGTGCTGGGATTAAAGGTGTGCAACACCTCCACCTGGCTATATTGATTAGGTATATTTACTTATTGATGACAAATCTCCTTCCACTTCCCTAAACACTAGGCTAAACAGTCTGTGTAATGGCTCATGCTCTTCTGACTGTTTCACGTGGCTTCCAAACAGAAGAGCTGATTGGAACCATCTCTTGTCTGCCTGTTGTATAGAAAGCTAGGATTCCATTGAAGTTTCTCTAAGACTACTCTTATGACTTTCTATTCATTTCATTTCTGTACTTCCATTTTCTATTCCCAAGACCACACTCATGTTGTCATACCTAAAGGGATGTTAAGATGAAAAACTTGATGGCCTATGTTCCCAGGACTTTGTCAGTGACTGTGAAGCATCCTCCCCCTCTGTTCCCAGATTTAGCCAGACACATTATGGTACATAGTGAGCCCCAGGCCCAGAGTGGAGGTGAAGAAACAGAGGCAGGGACTGGGGGCCAGAGGACAGGGGGATGGCCTATCACTTGACACTACTGTCGTGAGCGCTTGACTAGAAGTCATGGTGAGTTTCTTTCTTGGGTGTCCACACCTTCAGATGAAAGGTTTCTTCCCCTTCGTCCCACTGACCCAGGCCCATGCTGCTCATTCCAGCTGACAGCCTGACAGCTGCCTCCAGAAGTCACACTGCAAAGCTCGTTAGTGGCCACTGAGGGACCCTCTCACAGGTAAGCACCGTGAGAGGTGAGAGAGGTTGCAGTCATCTCCACCTGCTGGTGTGTCACATCTATTACTTCAGGCTTCACCACAAATCCCATCTACCTAGCCCAGAACACTGTTGGACCAGCAAAGGGAAAAAACAAGGAGAATTGCTGTAAACGTCCGGCAGATGAAACAGGCTCCTGATGGGGGAAGAGCAGCAGGCTGTCGGCAGACACCTATTTCATCACACCAAGTGTGAGGGGAGCATCACTTCAGAGCCCAGAAGGAATCGCTGTGCTGCTAGGCTCTCCTCCCACTGAGCGATTTACAGATGACCCAAGCGATTTACAGATGACCAATCTCAGTGTAAAAAAAAAAAAAGAGAGAATCTCAGTGCTGGGAAAGGAGCTTAGTGAGGTGTGCACATGCTCATGCACTACACACACCATACACACACCACACACACACATTACACAACACCATACACACAAACCACACACTCACAGACACACACATACAGACCACACACTCACCATAAACACACATAAAACACCACGTAACACACATACAGACCACATACTCATAGACATACACACATACATATACACACAAACACACATACATACCACACACTCACAGACATACATACACATGCGCTATACACACACATACACACCACATACAATCACACATATATGTACCACATACAGACATACACACTATACACACAAATATACACCACATACAAACACACACACATATATATACACACCACATACAAACACACACACACATATGTACCATATACACAGACACACATACCATATACACACATACACACAACATACAAGTACACACACATACATACCACATACTCATAGACACACACATACATACATACATACAAAACACACATACCATATACCATATACCACACACACACACACACACACACACACACACTGCATACCACATACCTGCATACACACACACACACACACACACATTACACACCACAGACACATACCACACACATACATATACACACAAAGTAGAGGCAGAAAGAACTCTATGAGTTCAAAGTCAGCCTGGTCGACATAGTGCTGATGGTTATCCAAATATCAGAGAAAAAGATTGAGCCAAAATGGGGTAGGTGGGCTGTGTGGAGGAAACACAAAAACAACAACAGTGTGAAAACCAAGCAAGAGTCACCCAGGCATGGTGGGACACGCCTGTAATGCCAACATTTGGGAGGCTGAGGCAGGAGGATCCTCAGTTTGAGACCACTCTGGGCTTCATAGTGATAATCTATCTGAATTTTTAAAAACATCCTTTATTCTTGTTCTGTTGTCCACTGCTGAGTGAGAATGTGTTCCGCAGGTGACTGGGAGCCATGGTGGGTGGTGATTTCTCATAATGCTGCAGGGTCAGATGGAAGCAGGCCCTGGCTGTGGTCCTCAGCACCATAAAAAGGACTGGAGTCACTCAACTGCATCTGCAGAAAAGGAGAAGGAGGGAGTAGAGAAAGAGGAGGGGGAAAGGGAGGGAGAAGAGAAGGGAGGGAGAACAGGGAAAGGAAAGAGAAACAGTCAATCACAAGGCAGCCTCAGCACCTACAGCCAGAGTGGGTGATCTGAAAGCACCTGTCCTACCTCAGAATTCAGCAGATCAAATATTTTTAAAAAGATCATATAAGCTATCTAAATAACAAAATTAACCAGATGGTTGTGATATATCTCCGTAGAATTAGAACAGGGAATACATTGTTTCTCAAATGCTCACAGAACATATGGACAAATTGATTAAGTAATGAGTCTCAACGTGAGCCTCAATAAACAGCAGAAACTACACAGGCAATTTCAACAAATCAATAGTGAAAAGACAAATGACCAGACAGAAAAATGAGCACGAACAGAAAGGGACTGCTTACCAAGGAGGTTATATAAATGGCCAAGAATACATTAAAAGATGCTTAGCTTTTATCACAAAACGTGGGGCCTGGTTAGCTCAGCAAAATAGTATCTCTGCCCGGAACAGACAGGAAACAGATGAAAAGTTGTAGATCTGCTGTTGATGAGGGGCTGGGAGAGGTTTGTTTGGTTTTAAATTACAGTGTGTGTGTGTGTGTGTGTGTGTGTGTGTGTGTGTCTGTCTGTCTGTCTGTCTGTCTGTCTGTCTGTCTGCTTATGTGTGTATCTGCCTTTCTGTCTCTCTGTCTCTGTGTGTGTCTGTATGTATGTATGTATGTCTTCCTGTCTCTGTATCTCTGTCACTATCTCTATCTCTCTGTTCCTCTGTCTCTGTGTGTCTCTGTCGTGTGTGTGTGTGTGTGTGTGTGTGTGTGTGTGTGTGTGTGTGTGCATGTCCATGCAGCACCAATATGGAGGTCAGAAGAACTTGTAGGAACTGGTTCTCTCCTACCATGTGGGTTCTAGGGATCAAACTCAGGTCATCAGACTTAACAGCAAGCCCCTTTTCCCGTGGATCCATTTCATCTGCCCGTTGTAAGAACAGTGCTAATGTGACATAAAGCAGCCTGGGCAATTTAAAGAACGATTTGGAAACACTGATTAACAATATAGACATCTATGACTATATTGCAATTTCATTTGCAAAATCTACCCTGAGCTTGCAATGCTAACACACAGAGAGAATGAATATGGGACCCAATAAGATACTTTAAATATTTGATCAAGAAAATCCCTCACAGGCACCCTGAGTGGCCCTTTAGTTAATTCAAGCTCTAGTCAAGTTGACACCCAAGACCAGTCATCATGAGGTCTCTACGAGCCAGGATATGTCTCCTTGTTCCTTTCTCTGTCCCCAGGGTGAGCCACAAGCAAAGCTGTCCTGTGGAAATAGGGTATAGCAAAGACCCCAGAGCCCCAGGATGAAACCCATCTTGCTTGTCAGATGACGAAGGAAAAGGAGGGAGGGGTGCCCTTGATCTTCCTACTCTTTCTTTATGTGGCCCAAGCCATGGCAGTGCAGTTGCCTAAAGTGCTAAAGAACGCAGGGGCCAAATGACCACTCAGACGCATCCATGGACATCCACATGAGCTGGAGAGTAGCTCAGCTGACAAAGCCCATGCCTCAAATGGATAAGGCCTCGATTCTTATCCTAAATATGGCAAAAAAATAATAAAGTATACAAAGCAGTTATTTGGGGGAAAGAAGAAGCAGAGGAGGTCTTTGAGATGGCATTGCAGAATAAGCACTTGCCACCAAACTTGACAAGGTGACTTACATCTCTCTCTAGGTCCTACATGGTAGAAGTCCATCCACTCCTATAAGTTGTTCTCTGACCTACAAATGCATGCAGTGGCATGTGTGTCACACACACACACACACACACACACACACACACAGACACAGACACACACACACAATCCAACCATGCACTTTCTACGAAAAACCCACTTTAATATAATTACAAGATAAAAATAGCACTAACTAAGGAGATACAGAAGTCCTAAGTGTGTGCATATTTTAACTCCAGTTCTTTAAGATTCGTGAAACAGGGCCTGACAAAGGCAAGATCAGCAACTGAGAACAAGAGTCAAGGGAGACATGAACAGCTCTACACTCAATGGGACACTGTGCTGGCTGGTTCTGTGTCAACGACACAGGCTGGAGCTATCACAGAGAAAGGAGCTTCAGATGGGGAAGTGCCTCCATGAGATCCAGCAGCTGTGAGGCATTTTCTCAGTTGGCGATCCAGTTGGCGATCGAGGGGGGGGGGGCCTTGTGGGTGGGGTCTTCCCTGGGCTGGCCATCCTGGGTTCTATAAGAAAGCAAGCTAGTAAGAAACATCCCTCCATGGCCTCTGCATCAGCTCCTGCTTCCTGGCCTGCTTGAGTTCCAGTCCTGACTTCCTTTAGTGATGAACAGCAAGCAATGTGGAAGTGTAAGCTGAATAAACTCTTTCCTCTCAACTTGCTTCTTGCTCATGACAAACCCTGATTAAGACAGGCCGGGTTTGCCGGTTTCTGCCCAAGAATATTGAAATACTCATGCTTTCAAGTATGTCTGGAACACTTGGTGAGACGAGTTAGGGGCTGTATCAAGCAAGCACCAACAATTTTCGAAGAGCAGAGATCGAAGCTGAGATGACCTCCGTCTGGTGTCACATACCCCCAGGAGGGGAGGAGCAAGCTGAGATGACCACCAACATGGCACCATGGAGCCCAGGTGGGGAGCTAGCCTTCAACGACCACCAGCCTGGCACTGTCCAGGAAAGGGCAGGCAGGCCATGCCTGAGATGACCCCTGCCTGGTGCCACACCCCATAAGTGGGGCATAGCACTCCTGAGACCACCCTAGACCCCCCCAGAGACCCCAGGTATCACTAAGAGGAGGAAGGAGATGGTGGAGAGCTGGAAGGGAAAAAGAAGGATGTGGGCACAATGAAGATAGGCAGAACTGGAGACTCGTGGGTGGTGAGGCATAGCCTGATGTGAGTAGCTGGTGATGCCACCTGGGACCATGGTGGGGTCCTGTCCTGTGCTGCCACTGGAGACCAAGTATGAGTCCATGGTCCTGCAGCAGCAGAGATATGTTACCACTAAAGGCCAGGTCAACATCCCTGGGCTGGGCTGCCACCAGGGGCAAGGCCGATGTCTGAGGGCTGTGCAGAACTCTCTCTCTCTCTCTCTCTCTCTCTCTCTCTCTCTCTCTCTCTCTCTCTCTTCGTCTGGGCATTATGTGGGAGCTGGCTATGCCCCTTGCAAGCTGCAGTGCTTGGGAGAGTTGACCCGCATAATGCCCAGGATGCCCTGATTATGGGGATTGCATGTGAGCTGGCCCTGAGGGTGTGAGCATGAGAGAGCAGGCCCAGCTACTCATCTGCCAAGCAGTGGCATGAACAAGGAGAGATGCACCACCTCAACCCTTGCCTCCTACAGCAGGCAGGAGGGAGAACTGGCCCTGCCCCTCACTGGCTGCAGCACTCAGGAGAGCAGGCCCTGTCCCTCACCAGAGCAGCACAGTAGAGCTGACCTGGTGGCAAAGGCCTGGGTAAACAGGGCCCCCCAGTGTGTGAGCACAGGAGCGCTGGCTCCGCCCCCTTGCTGGCTTCAGCATTGGAGGAACTAGGCAGGGCAGTGCTGGAGAGCTCAGCCCAGTAGTGTGAGTGCTGGAGAGTTGGCAGGTTGACCAGCTCAGATACCTCCCAGATCCAGATCCGGGCTTTGAGCTGACCCATGCCAACATCTGCACCATCTATGCACTTCTGGAACACGTGAAGAGGCCAGTAGTCCTACAGATCCAAAGCTGTATCCAGATCTCCATGACACAAGGCAACAACAGCAGGACATCCAAGAGTAATCCCGTGAGGATCCAGCACTGATAGAGCAGCAGAAGCCAAAGGCCTGGAACCAGACCAATGACTCTTTGCAATGAACATTTGCAAGCAAAGAAGTGTGAACACTACAGCTTCCAAGATGAAACTTTCTTTTTCTTTTTTTTTTTTTTTTTTGAGGGGGGGTTCAAGGGAGGAGGCCAGGTACCAGGGACAGGGAGGTGAGTGGGATTGGGTGCCTGAATCAATAAAAAGTTAAAAAAAAAATAGAGTAGAGATCAGCTGAGCAGTGGTGGTGCACACCTTTAATCCCTGCACTGAGGAGGCAGAGGCAGAGGCAGATGGATCTCTGAGTTCCAGGCCAGCCTGGTATACATAGGGCATTCTGAGCTAGCCAAGGCTACATAGAGAAACAAAAACAAAAAGAGTAGAGATCACACAGTGATTTTTCTCCCTTCACACATAATTAAACCAAAACCAAGTAAAAGGACACACCATACAATCCCCAAATATATTGAATTGAACAGTATTTCCTGTTGACTGTAGTAACTCACACCTGTAACCTTAGCATTCAGGATATTTAAGCACACACACACACACACACACACAAAAAAAAACAAACACACACATACCAAACGCACACATACCAAACATACACACCAAACACATACACACACACACTACACCAAACACACACACACATACCAAACACATACATACCAAACATATACACACATGCCAAACATACACAGACACATCAAACACACACACACACACACACACACACACACACACACACACACACACAAATAGAATCAGGCTGACTGGAAAAAGAGAAAGGATTAACATGTAGAAAATAGAGTGAAATCCATTATAATTGTAGATAATTTTAAGGATGTTTTTATTATCACATATTATGAGGTGCAGCTATAACATTGCCTAGAGGCAAACTCATAGCTTATGTTGAAAAGAAAGAGAATCATATCAAATGAACCCCAAACAAGCATAAGACAATAATAATAAGGGTATGAAGTTGAGCACAGAAATACAATGGAAGTTACTGAGAAGAAGCTGACTCTGTGAAGAGATTAGTAATATTAGGGCAAAGGGGTTATGTCTGTTGTCTTCGGCAGGGTTCTCTGGAGAAACAGAATCCATAGAAAACACACACACACACACACACACACACACACACTGTTTGATTTCACCTGATGTAATTGTTGTTGTCTCCAGAGCTTACTACCTCCATATGCTAACCCAGGCCTAGTCCTGGAAACTTCTAGCCTCTGTACACTCTTATCCAGGCTTAGAATGTTTTCAGCCTCTGAGACTTGCTGCTGAAAAAGCTCACCCCTTCCTAGTTATTTCTGATCTATGGCTGGCTGGATCAGTTCAGCTGTTCTGGCTCAAACTCGTCTCCACGCTGACTGACTCAATCTGATTTGTCTCAGCTTCTCCTGAATTGCTCTGCTTGACCTCATACTAACTTTAGCAATCTGTTCTAATCTGTTCTGTCCTCACCCATGCCTAGCTTTATCTATCTCCAACCTGTCTCTCTATAACTGTCCCAGTAAAACCTGCCTCCTCCCTCTCTGCCCTGCCCCTCAAGTAGCTTCCCTCTCCTCTCTCTTCTCGTGAGAGTAGAGCAGATCCTGTTCTGTCAGATCTTTCTCTGATTCATTTCTTTTTCTGCCACTCAATTAGACATCACTTTCAAACATGGGTACTTCTATCTACAAACTAACTTTACATACACTGTTTGGGATTAAAAGGTGTGTACTAAGGGCTGAGCCACACCACAACTAGAAACCAGTTTTGTTTTGGTTTTTTTTTTCAGCAAACAACACAATCTTGGTGTTCATAGTGTGATCAAATATCCTGCAGCATACATATATTGAAGGAGCTTGATTAGATCGGTTACTTGATGGGAGCTGTGTGCTCCAGCGATGGCCATTTACATACTGGAGCAAAGAGCCCAAAAGCTGAGTCCAGAGAGCTGAACGACTCACAGTCCTAACCTGGCTCTCCCACCTGCCAGCTGAGGATGGTCGTGGACATACTTGCTTAGAGAGAAATCAACAGGCAGGTAGGCTCTCTTTATGTCTGGGTTATTCGAAGATGGGTCTTTCCCTCCCGGCCAAACTTTCCTGGAAAGGCCTTCACATACCCAGAAGCGCATCTTCATGAATGACTCCCAATCGGTCAAGTGGCAATCAAGAACAACCATCACACCAGTCATGGTCTCTCTTTAGGACCCTTATTAGCAAACAAGAATGATCACAGATAAATAGAACAAACATTCGACTCAAAGAATCAGAAAAGGCAAAACAAAATAAAATAGGAAGATTCAGTAAATATAAAAATAGAAGCTGCTTGGATTTAGAGGCTGGCTTCACCACATAGCTATGTCACTTAGATAAGTCACCAAGTAATTTTGTGATTTTCCGTCTATTGATACATCATAAAATAACGTACTAGTATATCTCTAACATCTATCTTCCCAAAATATCTGTGGAAAAACCGATTTCAAAAGTATTTAAAAGACCTTTAGCTGTGTCTTTTATTAAAGGGCTTGTTTGAGAGACATAAGAAAAAAGACATCCTAGAACACTTCACAGGCTCTTACAGGAGAACATAGGTGATCATAACAAGGACTCCTGCAGGCATAAGCACGCCAATAGACTGCTTTGCACTATTTTTAAACCATGCATTAATGCTCTATAGCTAGGTAGTAAGTCTGAACTTCTCATGATAAATATGAAGACTATCTCCAGAAATCCTAAAAGGCCTCAAAGTGGGAAACTGGAAAAGGCTAATAATTTAACATCTCAATTTAATCATTGCGATGACTAATCTTGGTTGTCAGCTTGACACACCTGGGAAGAAAGAACATCTGAGTCACTGCCCCCATTAGGTCGGCCTGTGGCGGTGTCTGAGTGCCTGCCTCTTAATTGTTGATGGGTGTGGGAGGGCCCAGCCTGGACCACTGTGGGTGGTGTCACGCCTGGGCAGTATAGGAAAGGCGATGAGCAGGAGCCTGGAGCAAGCCAGCAAGCAGTGCTCCTCCACGGTCCCGCTCCAAGCTCCTGCCTTGAGCCTGCCTTGGCTTCTCTCCATGATGAGCCACGACCTGTAAACTGAAATAAACGGTTTCCTCTCAGACTCGGCTCTGACGAGTGTTTCCTCAGTAACAGAATGCAAACCAGAGCAAATGTCAAAGGCTCCAAGACCAGAATGGTTTTGCAGATGGGGTGACCAACATTTTAAGAAAGAGATACAGAATAAATTCATCACTGATGGTCACAGCACTGACCTGTACATAAGACTTCTAGTTCAGTTTATGACTCTTATATGATCTTGATACCAAAGGCAAATGAAACGCACAAAGAGAAAAGCTTTGTTGAAAAAACTTTCACTATGTGCAAAACAATGCAAATCATATTAGCAGGTAGATTTGGAACAGTTAGGTTTGGAGCACTAAGACATCCCCAAATATATTCCTGGAAGCCAAGGAAGGACAAGTCAGTTAGACCCAGAAGCACACGTTTTAAAGAAACCACCAGCTTTGAATCCATCTTTCTTACTTAGTATAACAGGAGCTGGCTGGGTGACCTGAGTAAACATGTAACCTCTCTGTGGTTCTTTTCCACTTGCAAAATGGAGCTAATAATAATATCATCTGATTCAGAGGAATGGAAGCATTAATTTTGAAATAATTCATTTGGAGACTAGTGTGATTTTAGTATGAATGGTTGATATAAGTATGAAGACTGAAGGTTGACTTGGGAGTCCGATCCTGGGCACAGCTGTGCAGGATTATTTGATCATAATCACCAAGGTGGGAAGACCACCGTGAGTGGCATCATTCCTTAGGTCTGATCCTGGACTGCGTAAAGGGGGGGAGGGGAGGGCTAGCTGAGCACCAGCATTCTTAATTGCTCTCATCTTCTGATGTAACGTGACCAGCTGCTTCAGGCTCCTGCTGCCTCCACATTCCCTCCTCCAAGATGGACTCTACTTTGAACATTGAGCTAAAATAAATACTTCTTTCTTCCTGAGTTCAGGGCTTTTAATAGAACAACAGAAAAGGAACTAAGACAACCATGTTTCGGTATTTTATACATATACATTCAATAAGATATGACATTGTAAAAATAATTCTAGGCTGGGCAGTGGAGGTACACACCTTTAATCCCAGCACCCAGAAGGGAGAAGAAGGTGGATCTCTTGAGTTTGAGGCCAGCCTGATCTAGTTCCAGGATGGTTAAGGCTACACAGAGAAATCCTATCTTGAAACATTAATAACAACAACAACAACAAACAAACAAAGAGGCTATGAAGGAAAGCAAGGCTAGGAGGACACTAGATGCAAGGATCAGGGAGAGTGAGTCTCTTGCATCTCCAGAATCCTTCCAATTCTGTCTCCTAAGACCTGTTGTCAAAGTTGATCCTGAATAGTTGGAAAGATCCCTGGGAATTCTGGTCCGAAAGTCTGGACCAACATGAGCCAGCATTGTTCCTGTGAATGTATAATTCATAGCAGCAAACAGCCACCAGGAGGCAGCAAACCACACCTGAAGCAGAAGCCCATTGGATATGACAGAGACACCCAATACATCGCAGTAAGGTTCTACTAATTTAAAAGAGGATGATTGTATGGCTGTCTTCACAGACATATTAAAACCACTTGTTTAACTTCTATTTCTAATTTTTAAAAATACTTAACCAAGTATGCTATAGTATCTATAGCCCCTACTTAGAAAGCTGGGGAAGGAAACTGGTTTGAGCCTGTACTGCTTGAGCCTATACTGCACCATGCTAACCAGGGTTTCAGTTTGTACTTAGTATCAGGAGTAAGATTGCATATTATAGTATCTCCCTCTCTCCAGCCTGGGTAACTGGCAAGACTCTGTTAAATATGTAAGTAAACTTAAAGCTCTCAGTAAAGCAGGAATTGAAAAGATAAAAAAATTTAAAAAGTCTGTCCACCCATCCAACATTCCGCTTCCCGAAATCAAAGCAAATGCCTCTTCAAGGTAAGTCGTAGTATAGCAGTTACATCATTTCCCTATGACTGTTTCTAGACACTGCTAGACCATAAGGCATGAAGGAAAAGGGGCAGTGTTCAACTAAGGTTGGATCAGACTGGCCTAGGGCTTGTCTGTGAAGGTTGTCTTGGTTGCTAATTTGCTTAGGAAGGCCCTGACCACTATGAGCGGCACCACTCCCTAGGCAGCGATCTTAGCCTGTGTACGGAAGCCAGCTGAGAGTTAGTCTGAAAACGGCCAGGCTAGCAGCACTGCTCCATAGCTTCTGCTATCCTTCCTGGGCAGCGGATACATTTCCTGGCCTGAGGCAATGCCGTGTGAGCTAGCAAGCATTCCAGCCTGCAAGTTCCTGCCTTGACTTCCCTCAGTGATGGACCTGAAAATGTATGTTGAATAAACCCTTTCCTCTAAGCTGCTTTTGCTCAAAATGTTTATTAACAGCGCTATCTCTCCCTCTTAGATTGCCACCATACTTTTTTTTTAATTTGTTTTTTTTTCAAGACAGGGTTTCTCTGTGTAGCCCTGGCTGTCCTGGAACTCACTCTGTAGAGCATGCTGGCCTCGAACTCAGAAATCCGCCTGCCTCTGCCTCCCAAGTGCTGGGATTAAAGGCGTGCACCACCACCGCCGCCGCCCGGCAACCATACATTTTTAATATCATGTTTTCTAATGACTTCTGAAGCAAAGAACTGAGTTTGTTGATGCCCATCCTAGCATACTGTAAAGTTGCTTGAACCCCAGATCTCCATAAAACCGTCACTATCTCTCAGGTACCAGTTTGGGATCCATCAGAACTCTTGACATGCAAGACAGCATCGTTATAAGACTGGCAGCCGCCACAGCCCGCGCCCACCTTCATGTGTGTGTTGGGGGGTCAGATAACAAGAAAGAAAAGCAGTCCATACATATCGGCAAGACAGAGACAAAAGTGATGGCTGTTTGCAAATAACGCGTTTGTTCACCCTGCAAACGCCAGAGAATAAACTGGGAAAGCACAAGAGCTAATTAGGGCATTGAATGAAGAGGCTCACGTGAGGCAATAAATATATTCAGATCAATTCCTGTCCTGAAGACCAGTAATGACAACTTGGTAAGCATCAGGGGACCCAAAACAATGTGGTTAGCAAAATATGTGCAAAGAAGATCTATGTGGAAACTGGATGAAGGACTATTTTTTTAGGCCCTGGATCAATGGAGGAAGGGACCTGGTCTCAGAGCAGTATTGTGCACGTGTCAATCCTCCCTCAAGGAATCTATAAATCTGATGTGTAGTCTCAGTGAAAATCTTCACAGGGTTTTACCCTGAAAATTTGATTCTGGAGTTCATGAGTGACTACACAGAAGGGTCAATGAGTTTGTCAAAAGATAGTAACCGGGGAACTTGCCTTACAAAGTTAGCGTCAATATCTTACAACTAACTCAGAGACAATCTGGCAAATAAGACCTTTTTTGTGTGTGCGTGCATGCGTGTGCATGTGCATGCGGTGTATGTGTGTGTGTGTGTGTGTGTGTGCGTGTGCGCGCGCGCGCGCGTGAAAGCTGAGTAGCAGCTGCAGTTACTTTAATTTTATTCTTATTTATTTTGTATTTTTAAAAGATTTATTTATCTATTATATGTAAGTACTCTGTAGCTGTCTTCAGACACCCCAGAAGAAGGCATCAGACTTCATTACGGATGGTTGTGAGCCACCATGTGGTTGCTGGGATTTGAACTCAGGACCTCTGGAAGAGCAGTCAGTGCTCTTAACTGCTGAGCCATCTCTCCAGCCCCTATTTTGTGTTTTTATTTTATATGTATACATTTTTTTAATCTGCTTGTATGTCTGTGCACCATATGTGTGCTTGGTGCCTGAGGAGACCAGAAGAGAGCACTGGATCACCTAAAACTGGAGTTACACATGACTGCAAGTCACTGTGTGGGTGGTGGGAACTAAACGCTGGTCCTTTGCAAGAGCAGGTGGTGCTTTTAAGCTCTCTACTATCTCTCCAGCGCCGTATTTTTATTTTTCAAGAAAAAAATAACTCACTATGCAGAGCAGAATGGCCAGAGATTAAAGGTCTGCACCATACCCAGCAAGGGCTTGTTTTCAGAGACATGAAAACAAAGCAGTGCATAGCTGGTGCCTTTGCAGCAGACTCCCATTTAAATGACCCTAATCGAGCAAAGGAGGTCATTGAAGAATGTGAGATTCTCCAAAAAGAAATCAGGCGAGTGTTGGACAGCTAGGAAGAGGCCAAAATAAAGGCCCCCTATGGGATCAGCAACAGGAACCTGTCCTTCAAGTGATAAACCTTCACCCGGGCGGTCTAGAGGCTGCATCTTGGCAGGGGCAGTTGCCCATCAGGACGGCCCCTGTATCTGTGTCCCAGGCTCCAGCCTTGCCCTCTGCAGACCAGAGCAGCCTTTCCCGATCACACTGTATATGGCCTGAGGCTCGGGGACTGGTGCAGGGGAGGAGAGTTTCAGAAAAGCCTGTGGGTGCCTAGATACTCAAACATTCCCTCCAGGACATGGTTTGAAAATTTCAACCCAACTTGAGACCACTCAGCAACACACGTCCCCCACCTCACAACAGGGCCTTTCTGCAGGGTTCTCCATTCCAGAATATGACAGCATACATGGGACAGCAAGCCAGAAGCCAGAGAGATTCCCACCCCACCCCCAAACTCTCTGGC
This sequence comes from Apodemus agrarius, assembly GCA_964023405.1. Taxonomy (NCBI): domain Eukaryota; kingdom Metazoa; phylum Chordata; class Mammalia; order Rodentia; family Muridae; genus Apodemus; species Apodemus agrarius. The sequence continues at coordinate 152,990,532 of OZ030008.1, forward strand.
TCTCCCCATCTACATGTCCAACAGTTTGGTTCATTTTCTGAAGATTTCTAGAACCTGCCCACTGTGTCCATCTTTACTGTCGTTTACCCAGGTTTGGTGATTGATCCAAGACTGGCAAGACGGCTCAGTGGGTAAAGTCTGTACCACACAAGCCAGGCAACCTAAGTCTGATCCTCTGGACCCATATAAAGGTGGAAGTAGAGAGCCCACTCCTCGGACTTCCACGCGTGGGCTGTGTCATGCAATCTCTACCCCTCACACAAAACACACAGACACAAACTTAAAATAATAAAGTTAGCTTTGTTTCATGGCATTTTCATCCCTTACCCATACCCAGCCCATTGTGAGAATGATTTGAGCTCTTCCTCCAGGGACCGGGAACTTGTCCACACTGGACCAGGTCTGTCCCTGTAGCTGGCCTCCACCAGCTACAGTTGCCAGTTCTGACCAGGGCTTCTCACAAGGCTAGGCGTGTCATTTCTTGCATACTCTAGTGGTTTGGATGATGGTGTCCCCCCATAAGCTCATATACGTCCACACTGTTTGGGGAGGGTCTGGAACCTTTGGTTATACAGTAACATTTATAGTTCAGTGCTCCAACTCACAGCTGTAATCCCAGAACCAGGGAAGCCAAGATGGGAATTGTGTGTCTGAGCCTAGCCAGGGTTACATAGTGGATTCCAGGTCAGCCTGGGCTACAGAGTGAGATCCTGGCTCAAAGGGGGTAAGGTGTGTGATTTAATGATATTCTGCTACACTGGCTTCCAAACACTCATCAGTATCTCCGGCTGTCGTCAGAGTATAAGAAAATGCTGTTGTCAGCAGAGGGAACCTTCAATCTTGTTCCTCTCTATGTGCGCTAACTTGATTGATGGGGAGGAGAAGAAAGAGGGGCCACTGAAGTAAGAGAGAGGAAACGGATGGAATCCAGAGTTTTGCTGACTGATCGCATAGGAGGAATAATAGAGACAGGAGGGTCAAGCATGAGCCTTGGAGGCTGTGAAGGTTGGTAAAATGTAAACGTGAGGACCTGAGTTCGGATCCTCATCACCCTGTCAAAGATGGGTGCAGCCGTACCTGCCTGTAATCCCAGCTCTGGGGACGTGGAGACAGGAGGATCCACGGATCTCATTGCCCAGCCAAGCCAGCCAAAGTGATGTGTTCCAGTTTTAGTGATGAGAGAGCATGTCTCAAAATATACGGTGGAAAGCAACTTGGATAACCAAGGCCAACCTCTGATCTCCACATGCTCACATACAATTATGCATACAGACACACACACACACACACACACACACACACACACCGTGAGCACATTCCCCCCAGGCACTGGGTGGATGCTGTGATGAACACTCTGAAGGTGGAGCTGGTCTGGCACAGAAGAACACGAGCTTGACTTTGTTCCAAGTGCAGATCTGAGGCACCCCGGGTGTTAGGCACTGGAGAGGTAGCTGTGTGCACAGATGAGAGCTCGGAAGAGAGGCCTGCACTCCACAATGCAACAGCCCCTGACCCTAGAGGAAGATCACATCGTAAAGGACATATCCCCGTGTACCCCAGGCTCCTGAGTCCACACCTCTCCGACCTCCACTTTCAGCTCCAGCTGTGATGGGCAAGAGCCGAATCCCTTCACATTGGAAACATCTCCAATTCTCTTCCACAGGTCTCTTCCCTTCTCCAGTGTCACATGGAAATGCACCCACAGCTGATGTGCCAACCCAGAGATGTCCTTTACCCAATGGATGTAGGAGCTGATGGGCCCCATGTGCCTCCCCAGGGGAGGGAGGCATTTTCTGGTGAGAAGAGGGAGTCTGTGCCTTCGGAGGAACAGATAGCTGTAGCCTCTGCCTGGCATCCTTTACCGACTTTTCTTCCTTCACCCCAGCCTCTATTGTGCTTCCTGGAACCATATCCCAGGTCAACTCTGTACCCAAACCCTTGACTCAGGCTGGACCTCAGGATGCTAGAGGTCCAGCTGTGCTGTGCTTCTCACCCTATGACAGAGGGGGAGGGGATGAAATCACATGTAACGGGAAGAGGGACGACATTCCTTCCTCTGGTGAAAGATTTCACAGGAATGTGAGTGTACCCCAAATCTATCTAATTGTGCAATTCAAGTTTGGCAGCAGAGACCTGTGGGATTCCATCCCGGGAACACAGAACTGAAACACCAGGACACTGGGTACTGGCTGGGAGTGGCTGACAGCGATTTGGAGTGGGTATGCATCACTCCAGAGTGGGTGTCCATCCGCCTTCTGTAGAACACAGCAAGGAAGGCCAATCTGGAGAGGCAGGGTAAAGTCTGTGTTTCTGCCCTGACTCCAGATCTTTCCGCACGCCTAGCCCCAATCCTGTCCTCTGAGTCTATGAACACTCCTAAATCTTTCTATTGATGCTCCAACTCCCGTGAGCAGTGGATTAAGAAGCAGCACCTAGAGCCGGCCATGGCGGCGCACACCTTTAATCCCAGCACTTGGGAGGCAGAGGCAGGAGGATTTCTGAGTTCGAGGCCAGCCTGGTCTACAGGGTGAGTTCCAGGACAGCCAGGGCTACACAGAGAAACCCTGTCTCGAAAACAAACAAACAAAAACAAACAAACAACAACAAAAAAGAAGCAGCACCTAAGCCGGGCGGTGGTGGCGCACGCCTGTAATCCCAGCACTTGGGAGGCAGAGGCAGGCGGATTTCTGAGTTCGAGGCCAGCCTGGTCTACAGAGTGAGTTCCAGGACAGCCAGGGCTACACAGAAAAACCCTGTCTCGAAAAAACCAAAAAAAAAAAAAAAGAAAGAAAGAAAGAAAGAAAGGAAAAAAGAAAGAAAGAAAGAAAGAAAGAAAGAAAGAAAGAAAGAAAGAAGCAGCACCTAAGTCCACACACGCCTCCTTTCTCTTACCTCATCTCGTAGCCGCCATCATGGATTGCTGAAGACCTAGATACTATAGGGTGATCAGAAAGCAACAGAAGATCAGTGGGCAGCCGATCGCTCGCTCCATCTCCCTAATCCTGGGGATGGGCTCACCTGAAATGCCTTCACTCCATAGCCCGAGGCCACACACAGCCTTCACTCCATAGCCCGAGGCCACACACACACACACACACACACACACACACACACACACCCCTGAAACTCTTGTGAGCAGGTTGCATCAAGCCTTGTCCCCCAAAGCTCACCAGAGAAAAGGAGCCAGGGCTGGGGAGACGGCTCAGTTGGTAAGGCGCTTGCTTTGCAAGAGTGAAGCTCAACACCCAGGACCCATATAAAAGTGCTGCATGTGGTGGCCTGGGCTTGCAATCCCGGCACTGAAGTCCCAGACTGGAGGATCTCCACAGTTCATGCCAGCCAGTCTAGCCCATTGGTGAGCTCCTGACCTGTGAGGTACACTGTCTTTCTCAAAGGCAGTAGGTGACATTCCTAAGATGACACTCAAGGCTGTCCTCTGACCTCTACATGCACCCCACCACCACCACATGCATGCACAAATAGTAATAAAAGAAAGAAAAAAGAGACAGGAAGTGAGGGTCGAGGCAGGATTTCCTCTTCTGGGTTGAGTAAGTGTTCATCTACCTCACCCTAGAATCCCAGCTCTGAATTACCGATGCAGAGACAGACTACTGGCATCCTGGAGACAGGAACAGATGGAAACTGCAAGGTGGGCCTCTAGAGATGCTCTTCCCACACACGGTTGTTGCCTTCCTTCCCAGGCTCTCCCTGTCCCACGAGCTGGTGAGCAGGCCTTCCCAACCCACAGAGGACCTGCCAGCACCCTCAAAATGCCTTCTCCAACCCTGTTGGAGACTGTTGCCTCAGCCATGGACCAACTGCAACAGCGCCACCTCCAGGCCATGCTGGAGAAACGCATTTTCCATACTTGAAAAAAGGGTGCTGGGGAAGGAAGGGGTCTGGACAGCAGAACTGCCGAGTGGTGGTCTGGGCAACTCAGCTCCCCTCCTGTTTTTGGTTTTCCTTATTTTCTGTTGTTGAGGATCAGGGCCACGCCACATAACCTAAGCTACATAGTGTCATGTCAGTTGTATATGCCACACGTGGCTAATCCATCCTTTAGAGGTTTCGTCTCCAATGTAACGCTTTCGTTACACACATGTATTTGTGTGACTGTGCCCTCGTGTGTGCCATAGTGTGGGTACAAAGGTCAGAGAGCAAACTGAGGGAGGCGGGCCTTCCTTTCCACCACCTGGGTTCCAAGGTTCTAACAGACCGTCAGGCACCTTTTCTGACAGCAATGTCACCCACTCACGCCGTATTTTCAGAGGAAAATGGTTCATGTGACCTGAGGAGGAACCTGAATATCATCACTATGGCGTCTTTGTCAATCCCACCCTCAGTGAGTACTGGTCAATGCTTTGAGGAAAATCCTTGGACAAATGTACTTACACATCTACGTGAGGCCTGATCTTGGACGCGCCTCCCGAAATTAAATGGGTGAAGCACAGGGTGTGTACTCTCAACAGTGGCTGCGGTTCTTGTGTCCTGCGGCCATCTTGAAGTTAGACCGCGAGGCCCCTTCCCAGGTGTCCCCCTGGGATGCTGCAGAGTTGATGGAGCCGCCCTGTGTCATGGCGCCGTTCCGATGAATGGCTTCAGTGCTTGGGCATGCCTCTCACACCTCAGCCCTCACTGTCAAACTGCATGCTGTGCTTGGATGTGGACAACCCAAGACACTAACTGGTGACAGTTAACAGGACAAGAGATGACATTTGTGTCTAAAACCAAACCAGTGCACATAGTCAGAACTCAAATGACTCCAAGAATTCTGCTTTTTTTTTTTTTTTTTTAGACAGAGCCAGCCGATTGGTGGTGGTGCACACCATTAGTCCCAGCATTCCAGAGTCAGAGGCAGGCAGATCTCTGTGAGTTTGAGGCCATCCTGATCTACAGAGTTAGTTCCAGGACACCCTGGGCTACACAGAGAAACCCTGTCTCAAAAAATAAAAAATCAGCCGGGCATGGTAGCACACGCCTGTAATCCCAGCACTTGGGAGGCAGAGGCAGGCGGATTTCTGAGTTTGAGGCCAGCCTGGTCTACAGAGTGAGTTCCAGGACAGCCAAGACTACACAGAGAAACCCTGTCTCGAAAAACCAAAATAAATAAATAAATAATAATAATAATAATAATAATAATAATAATCAAAACAAAGGAAAAAACCATTAAACACAAAACAAAAGGGTCCTCCTGTGTAGACCAGGCTGGCCTGGAATTAGAAATCCATCTGCCTTTGCTTCTCAAGTGTTGAGATTAAAGACATGCGCCACCATCCCTGGGGAATTCAACTATTTTGACAGTGCCAATCAACTAATCAAATACAGCTTGGGTGCCTCCCACCTCTGAGTAGGAATGAGGGGTGGGGCACACAATCACGGTATGAGTGGCTTGGTTTGGGGTGCTGCCCCGAGCCCCCACTGCCTAGCAAACAGAAGGAGCCACTGCATGGGGTCTGGAGCTGGGTAGTTCACATTTCTCCAAACCCACAAAGCCCTTCTGCACACAGCCCTCAGAGTCACAAGCTCTGGAATCAGGAGGCCTCGTGCCCAAGTTCCAGCTTAGCCACTTCAAAGCGCTGCTGTGTTGAGGAAGACACGGTACATGTGACGTGCTTAGCAAGGCTCTGACACATGCTAAACCTCAAAAATAGCGACACATTAACAACCCGGAACACAGGAAATACACTCTCCATTTTATGAATAATAAAAGTGACACCCAGAGAAAAGGCTGAACGTCTTGCAAAAAAGCAGACCTCAAACTCAGGCTCCTCTGCCTCGGCCCCCTCCTGTGCTTCCATCTTCCACTGACTCGGTTTCTCTGCCAGGACCCTGGGCTAGGTCCGGTACTAACTAGCTAGTTCGCAGGGTCTCCGGGACCTAATGTCCACCCTGGGATGGAAGAACAGGCCTCACTGGGTCTTCCTGTCAGGAGTCCCTCAGGGGGTGGGAGGCTCAGGGCAGGCCTGGGCCCAGGCTGGCCTACAGGAGGCTCCCAGGTGTTGGGGAAGGCGGCTGCCTGGCTGTTCTCCAAGTACATTCAGAACCAACCCAAGGGAAACCCCAATTGTGTCAGTGCCGGCACGCCTGGGGCACAGGCACTGGAGACATTAAATATTAAACATGTCGGCTGCCTTCCAAGCTCGGTAATTAAAACTCTTATTTCATATTTTACACAGGATGGACAGGAAGGTCGCAGCCTGCTGTAAGAGGCTTCGTAGTTCCTCCTTAACAGATGAAGCGGCTCTTCCTAGGAGAACCGCCCTGTCGCCTGAGACCCTCTGGCTCAACTTGGTCATTTCCTAGAAGAGAGGGCACAAAATAGAGGTCAGATAGTTTGAGGGTGGCATTTAGGAACCTCCCCCTCCCGCCCCCACCCCCGCAGGCTCTTGGGGTCTCTGACGGGTCTGCGTCTCCAAGAGGCTTCCCAGGGCTGGACTGCAGGTCCCCATAGCAATGGCAATCAAGCAGCTAGGATCTCTTAAGCCAAAGAGGGAAGGAGAGCCCAAATCAGACAGACAGGCCGAAGGGAGGGGCGTCTTCCCTTAGCCTCCAGTGCCATCTGCTGGCTGCATTCTAAACTGCAGCTCTGCGGGAGGCCAACTAGTTAACTTAAATGTGTGTTCTAAGCAAAGGGTTAAAGGAGGGAGAGCAAGGAAGACTCGGCCTAAAGACAAGTCTTCAATTGCACACTTGGTCATTCTCCAGCATCGAGGGAGAAATGGCACGCTGGAATCGGGGGGGGGGGGGGACCCAACCCAAAGCAATAACATGGCGGGCTGTCCTTGAGTTCACTGTGAGGAGCCCTGGCTTACGTGATGATGGTTGTTCATGACCTCACTGAGGATGACCCCACATCGTACAAGTGAGAGAAAACTACAACGCAGGAGGATTTCAGTGACACTCCCCTCCCCCTTCTTTACCCTCCCCATAGTCTATCCATAAAATATTTTTCCACCTCAAAAGTACCATGATCTCTGTCCGGGTCCCTTCCCTGTTCCCTCTGTGGAGCAGACAAAAGGGAGAACATAGCCAGTGGCAGGGACATCTGGAAGAGTCCAGAGTGAACGAGACCCTGAGCCAGGCCATGTGAGGACAGGGCAGAGCCAAGACAGTAAAGGGTAGACAAAAGGCCCAGGAACTAAAATGGCTGCATTTAAATAAGGAAGGGCAGCTGGGGGAAGGGTGGCCCAGTCCTTGAGCTGAAGAAGTATAGGGTAGAGGCCGGGGTATACTGGCCACGCCCTGTAGCAGGTAGAGACTGAGGGATGCTGGGAGAACCCGGTGGCCAGATCCGCTTACGTGTGTTAAAGAGGCATCTCAGCCAGCCATCTGCAGTGGATTTGAGGCCTAACACCTCCCTCAGCCCTAGCTTCTCCTGTCCTCCCAAACCTCTGCAAATGATTCTCACCAAGCTCTCTGCGTCTCCTGTTTACCCGGTCCGTGCATGAGTCTTAATCCACCCTGCATAGACCCCACACCGCCTCCAAAACAAGAAGCAAAAATCCAACTCTGGTGGTGCTTCTCACCTTGAAGACAAACTCTGAGATCCTAGCCACGTTCCCAAAGGCGCGGCACCGTCTAGATGAAGCAGGAGTCTTAACAGACTCACTCGGTATCCCTTCCTCTCTGCCCCTCCACGCGCTATCCTACAGGGGCCCCTCTGTCCCTCAGATACACCAAGCTCTTTCTGAACTCGGGCTCTTTTCAAGGCTGTTCCCTCCGCCTAGAGTGTGGTCCTTTCGGTTGTCTCTAAGAGTTCTCCACGGCATAGCCACACTTCACCCAAGGCCTCTCTCCCGGCCACCCGCCCTGGCAGGCTCCATCGAGCGCCCTTGCTTTGTTTCCCTGATGCATGCACTATTGCCAGTTGCAATGGCTGCTTTCAGTCTCTCAATGTTTGTATTCATCGTCTCACTAGCTAAGATGGAACCTCGTAGAAGGCGAAGAGCATGCCCGTTCACTCACTAGGGTGCAGGCCTGGTGCACGGTAGGCCCAAAGCTGTCTGTGCAGTACATAGAAGGGCTCTGGGCTGCCCTGGTAATCAAGAAGGGGTCAGGGACGTTCACCAGAGGAAGAGACATTCCACGGGGTCCTCCGGGAGCAGCTCAGATGAAGACGGAAGTCGCCCTAAGCAAAGAGTCCTAGGCAAGAAGGCAGCTTCCAGAAATGAAAAACCGAAAGAAAGCTGGCTCAGGATTCAGGCGTGAGAAGGCCGGTCCACCTTGGCAGAAGGTCCTGGGCTAGCGGCCCCTGACCACCGACCTCAGAACCTAGAGTACTCCCTGTGGTGGTTTATAGTGATGCCAGTTTGGTAGGATTTAGAATCACTTAAGGCACAAAGCTCTGGTCTTTTTGTGAGCGGTTTTCTAGATTGCTTAATTGAGGTGACAGGATCCACCTTGAATATTAGTGGCAATGGGCTGGGGTCCCATCGTGTGTAAAAACGAGAATGAGCACTAGCGTTCCTCCCCCATCCCACCCCCACACTCCTCTGCTTTCCCGATTACAGCTGCAATGTGACCAGCCTCCTCAAGTTCTGTCACCACGATGTCCTGGGTGACTTTTCCTAGGGAGATCTAATGCACACGTCTACTCACCCCAAAGGAACCCATGTTCTCCTGTCGGCTCTGCCTTCCATCATGCTAGTAGCTTCCTGAGGCTACTCCCTTCAGAGCAACAAAATGGCTCCGACGTCTCGGAGCTTCACGGCTTCACCTACCAACCCCGATGGTTAGTTTTAATTGTCAACTCAGCACAACCTGGGTCTGCCTGGGAAGAGTTTCCATGAGGAATGTCTGGATCTGGTTGTAAGGGATTGTCTTTTTTCTCTTAACTGAGCCAGCCCACCGTGGGTGACGCCATTCCCTAGACAGGGAATCTTGAACTGTATAATTACGGAGTGATCTGAGCACTGACAGGCATGTATGGATTCTTTTGTCTCTCCTCAATGGGAATAGCTACTTCAAGATCCTACCTTGACTTTCCCAAAATAATAGATTTGAACCTGGGAATGTAAGTTGAATAAACCCCTTTCACCTAAGATTATTTTTGCCAGGATATTTTTTCTCAGCAACAGAAATAAAAACTAACACAGAAGACTACAAGATAAAGAGGGGAGGAGCCCCTCAAATAAAGAGTGGTCTTTCTCTTATGTCCCAGCGCACATCTCCTCATATCTCCTTGCACTAATGTAGACCCTTTGTCCATTTCTGTACCCATAAGTATGGCTTGATTATTTGAACAAATCACCATGGCCTAGAGTGATTGAATCAGGTTCCCACACCTGAGTTACACAAAAGAGCCTGGAGATGAGACCCAGACCAGAGCCATTGAAGAATTCTCCCAAGAGAACTGTACATGGGGTGGAAATCTGCAGAGTATCTAATTCTAGAGCTGAGGGGTTTCAACCCCACCCTTAAAAGAGAAGCTGTGCTGGAGATGTGGCCCACTTGGTAGAGTGCTTACCTAGCACCACAGAGCCCTGGGTTCTGTTGCACTCTTAAGTCGCCTAGTCCCACCCCAATGTTCTAATTTCTCAAATGAAAGACACACACACACACACACACACACACACACACACACACACACACACCATGCACAACCTTCTATTTTAATATGCCTTAAACAGCTCAATGGTTGGGCCATTCCCAAACCTCTCTGTTACTAACACCTCCCCTCCGCTACTCCTGAATTATTATTTACCGAAACCTATATTCCATCCTGGCCGTCCCTGACTCAGACCTGCAGCCCTCCTGGGCCGCCATCCCCAACTCTTACATGTTGGCTGTCTCTCTGTCCTGGACTTCTCAGGCCTGATCTTTCTGCTTTCCCCTGCGTGGCTATTCTGACTCCCTCTCCTCCCTCTCTCTCCCATGTGAGGTAACTCAAGCACGTGAGGTAGAAGCGGGAGAATTAGAAATTCTAGGTTGATGTTGGCTCTATAGGGAGTTTAAGACTACCTGGTGTACTATGTGAGACCTTGTCCCAAAAAGAAATGAAAGGAAGGAAAGAGACGGGAGGAAGGGAGGAAGGGAGGGAGGGAGGGAGGGAGGGAGAGGGGGTAGGGAGGGAAGGAGAGAGAGAGAGAGAGAGAGAGAGAGAGAGAGAGAGAGAGGAGGAAGAGGAGGAGGGGGAGGGGGAGGAGGAAGAGGGAGGCGGGAAGCAGCTGTTGTACGCAGTGCCAGTGTATGCCCTGATCTTGAGCAGCCCGTGTGCACCCAAAGGCAGCTGTGACACCGGGCCCAGGACCCAGCACCAGCTAGCTGGCTTGGCATCCGGATCATACAGCCATTGTCATCTGTCAACACATTGCATCTTTTTCCGTGACTACGACCTTGTTTTGTAATTGAATTGATGCTGTGTATACGGCCCCACCCACCTGCGATCACAGTGCAATTTGTCGGTCTGACTGCTGGTAGAAGAAAACAATTTTGTGAGAATGGCTGTTTGGGGATTGAGGCACCGCAGAGCCCTGAGCGTTGGAATCCACTTGTGGCCCATGAGTCTCACAGCCACTCGGCATGCACATCCTACGACACAGATTGAGCCAGCAGGCCCCCGTGGTGACATCTCCCCACACCTATCACAGATTTTTTTCCATTGCATCCTGTATCTGTTTGCTCCTTGACAAACACCCCTAACATCCAAGGAATGAGCGCAGCAGATGTTTTATCCTGTCTGTCATCCGCCTGGGAACATCAGGCATTGTGGCTGAGTGTAAGAGTGAGGGGAAGAACTGGAGCTCCTCCCCCACACCTCGCCGGCTGAGGGAGCAGTGAGGAGGCCATTGGTGGGAAAGACCGAGAGGCACAACGCAGAGACAACCCGATGCAGGGGAGTTGAGAACCCGGCCCACAACGACCAATTGGATTTATTTTTCATAATGGACGATGTCCAGAAAGGGAAGAATTAGCTTGTGAGTGGCTGCTATCCCTCCTCATGCTCGTGCCTGCCCCTTTTCTGAGGGCATGCTGGGTAAATGAGCAGAGGAGCTCCTAGGGTCGACAGAAAAAGAGGGCCGGATAAGACGGCCAAGTGCAAGTAACTCCCACCAGCTGTCCTCTGACCTCCACACATGTGCGTGTGAACATGCACACTCACACACACACTCACACTCTCATACACACACACACACACACTCACACTCTCATACACACACACACACACACTCATACACACACACACTCATACACACACACACACACACACACACACACACACACACACACTGAAAACAAGTAATTTTTTAAAAGGACAATAAGATTATGGGAGTTAGTTGAGAGAAGACCTGAACAAAGAGAAAACACAGCCTGGGTCGCCACAGCTCCTGGGCTCTGTTCTAGTCCTTTCTAACACCTGGATTGCAGGCTTTGGCCCCTTTTTATAAGCCATGGAAGAAGACTAGAATGAGAGATATGACATAAGTATTTAAGTTAATATAATATTTGAAACACTTTTTTTTTTAATGGTTTTTCAAGACAGGGTTTCTCTGTGTACCCCTGGCTGTCCTGGAACTCACTCTGTAGACCAGGCTGGCCTGGAACTCAGAAATCCACCTGCCTCTGCCTCCCAAGAGCTGGGATTAAAGGCACGCCCACCACTGCCTGGCTGAAACACTTTTTTTTATTGGTGTTTAATGATCCTTGATTAGGATCATTGCTCAGCCCACAATGTTTGTAATCAGACCCTTGATCCCTAATTGGTGGCACTATGAGGACAGGTTATGGGGAGGTGTGGCCTTGCCTGAGGAAGCACACCTGGGGCAGGGCTCTGGGATTCCATAATCTCCTCCACTTCTGGTTCCCGCTCTCTGCTCCATGACCGCAGCTGAAGAGTTGATCTCTGATCTCTCTCTGTGACCAGATTAGGTCTTCTCGCCGTTACGATGTCCTCCCTATGTCTCTCTCAGTCGCTGCTCTGCTGCCGTGAGGAGACACCATGGCCAAGGCCACTTACAAAATCAAGTATTTAATTGGGGGTTTGCTTCCAGTTTCCGAGGGTTAGCGTCATAGCAGGGAGCATGGCGGCAGGCAGACATGCTAAGGCAGTGGCATTCTGATCCACAGGGGGCAGGCAGAGTGCGAGACAGAGACTGGAGCCTGGCACGGGCTTCGGAAACCTCAAATTTCACCCTCCCAGGGACACATCTCCTTCAACAAGGCCACGCCTGCTAATCCTTTCCAAACAGTTCCACTACTGAGGACCAAACATTTAAACATGTTAGCCTGCAGGCCATTCTCATTTAAACCACCACACCAAAAATTTTAAATAAATTAATCAACATTTTTTTTTAAATGTTCTTTCAAGACAGGGTTTCTCTGTATAGCCCTGGTTGTCCTGGAACTCACTATGTAAAGCAGACTGGCCTTGCACTCAGAGATCTGCCTGCCTCTGTGTGTGCCACCACCACCTGGCTTGATTTACTCTCATTTTATGTGTATGGGTGTGCTGCCTGCATGTATATCTGTACATTATATGCATGTAGTGCTCATGAAGGACCGAAGAGAGCAGCAGATCCTTTGGAACTGGAGATACAGAGAGTTGTGAGCCGCAGTGTGGGTGCTGCTGGGAACCAAACCTGGGTCCTCTGAAGGGGCAGCAAGTGCCCTTAACCACTGAGCCATCCAGCCCATTTTATCAATATAACATTTGTGTTAATTCTTTAAAAATTCATACATGTAAGCCAGGTGTGGTGGTGTATGCCTGTAATCCCAGCACTTGGGAGGCAGAGGCAGGCGGATTTCAGAGTTCGAGGCCAGCCTGGTCTACAGAGTGAGTTCCCGGACAGCCAGGGCTACACAGAGAAACCCTGTCTCGGGGGAAACAAACAAACAAACAAAAAAAAAACAAAAACAAAAACAAAAACAAAAAAAAATTCATACGTGCATCCAGTGTACTTTGAGTATACTCACCCACCACTCCTAAGCCCAACTCCTTCCAGATCCACTCCCTACTCTCCATCCCCTCCACCCCAGGGGAGTATCCTTTTTTAATGGTTGCTTTTTAAAATAACCCAAGCCCAGTTTGTAGTGCCTATAAACACATGAGTATAGGGCCATCCTCTGGAGCTTGGTTGACTTGCTAGGGACCACACCCTTAATGAAAACTGTATCTCCCTCCCCAGATACCTTCAACTGTCAATAGTTTCTCAGCTGGGGTTGGGAGGTTTGGAACCCCACCTCCCTTTGGGTTCTTATTCTTTTTTTTTTTTTTTTTTTTTTTTTTTTTTTTTTGGTTTTTCGAGACAGGGTTTCTCTGTGTAGTCCTGGCTGTCCTGGAACTCGCTCTGTAGACCAGGCTGGCCTCGAACTCAGAAATCTGCCTGCCTCTGCCTCCCAAGTGCTGGGATTAAAGGCGTGCGCCACCACCGCCCGGCTGGGTTCTTATTCTTACACAGCAAGTACATTCATGACTGTCCCAACTCTCCAGCACCCAATCAGACTTTTTAAGTAAATTACTATGGGGCTAGAGAGATGGCTCAGTGGTTAAGAGCACTGGCTGCTCTTCCAGAGGTCCTGAGTTCAATTCCCAGCAACCACATGGTGGCTCACAACCACCTGTAATGAGATCAGATGTCCTCTTCTGGTGTATCTGAAGACAGCTACAGTGTACTCAAATACATTAAATAAATACATGTTTTTAAAAGATAAAATAAAATAAATTACTATGGCCCCAAATGGCTGAGAACAGCAGAAAGACAGGTGCTGGCTTCCTCACTGCCTGGCTGTGCCAGTTCTGGTATCAGTACAAGGACGGGCACAAAGGCCAGTGGAGGAAAGGAGACGGGAGCTGCCACTCACGCTCAGATGCCTGCCATGTGGCACAGACACCTGCCGAGTGGCAGGGAGAGCACAGATTCCTTATGCCAGTGTTCACTAACTGGAACAAATACCTGAAATAATCAACTTGAAGAGAAGAAAGGTTTAAGGCTGGGAATGTAGCTCTATGATAGAGCAGTTGCCTAGCATGCGTTAGGTCCCAGGTTCAATCCCCAGCAAAGAAAGAAAGAAAGAAAGGAAGGAAGGAAGGAAGGAAGGAAGGAAGGAAGGAAGGACGAAAGAAAGAAAGAAAAAGAAAGGAAGGAAGGAAGGAAGGAAGAAAAAGAAAGAGAGAGAGAGAGAGAGAGAGAGAGAGAGAGAGAAAAGAGAGAGAGAGAGAGAGAGAGAGAGAGAGAGAAGGTTTATTTTGACTACTGTCTTAGGAGCTTCAGGCCCATGGTCATTTGGACTTGTTGTTCCAGACCTGTGGAACCGTGTCACACTGTGACAGTAATATATAACAGGACACTACTGCCACCATTGTGGCTAGGAAGGAAGAAAGGGCTAGGGCTGGAACTGGAGCTCCATAATCCTTTGCAAGGGTGTGCCCGCTAATGACCTAAGGACTTCCCATCAGGCCAAGAGCAACAATATAATTACACCCTGCGGATCACAGTCTTCCCTGTCGAGGTCCCATCATAATCTGGCCATGCTGGGTGACGATGCATCAGAGTGAGGAGGGAAATGTTCTACGTCCTACTAGAAAGGCGTTGCAGTGAATATTATTTGGGAGTTTCTACCCCACTTTAGATCACTTAGTTCTCAAAATAAAAGGCACAAATCCTTTATATTTATAATAAGTCTTAGAGTGTTAGCTGGGCAGATGTCAACGCTCTGTGCTAGCTTGTCTGCCTCCCTGTCAGTGACCCCGAGATGTCACTTGCCACCACCGGCTTGGGCTGCTCCTACTCCCACAGGCCCACCCTCATGGCCGAGTGCTCACGATCTGCCTCCCTTACGGCGCCTCCCTCCTTCCCCTGTGTCCTTCTCTCTTTCTCCCTGTGACCCCCAACAAGGTAACTGAAAACCTCTATTCCTTCCAGCCATTGTAGCCATTTTTATTTGACCAACAGTTTTAAATTAAAGAGCAAGGTTTGCACAAAAGCTGATATCAGTGAGAATTCGCCCATCTTGAAGCAACTAGACCTCAGGATACAGAATGTAGCATTGTAATACATAGCAACTGACCAAACCTCAACCAAAGGGCTCATGCCAATAAACAGGATATCCCATGTTTCTAATGCTAAGAATCAAAATTGTCCTATGCACCTCGTGTGTTGCTTGTAGGAAAGTAAGATTGTAGCCACTGTGGAAAGGAGTTGGCTCAGAAAGTTAAACATGGAGAGCCAGGTATGAGGGGCTGATGAGATGGCTCAGCCGTTAAGAGCACTGACTTTCAGAGGTCCTGAGTTCAATTCCCAGCAACCACATGGTGGCTCACAACCATCTGCAATGGGATCTGATGCCCTCTTCTAGCATGCAGATGTATATACACAGATAGAGCACTCATATACAATAATACAATAAAATATGAAAAATAAAATAAATAGAGAGAGAGAGAGAGAGAGAGAGAGAGAGAGAGAGAGAGAGTTATGGTAGCACAAGCATTTCATACCAACTCCTAGGAGACAGAAGCAGGAGGATCTCTGCATTCAAGAGTTCAAGGCTGGGGCTGGAAAGATGGCTCAGCGGTTAAGAGCACTGACTGCTCTTCTGGAGGTCCTGAGTTCAATTGCCAGCAACCACATGGTGGTTCACAACCATCTGTAAAGATATCTGACGCCCTCTTCTGATGTGTCTGAAGACAGCTACAGTGTATAACAATATATTGTATAATAAATAAATAAATAAATAAATAAATCTTTTAAAAAAAAAAAAAGGCCAGGCTAGTCTACAGAGTAAGTTCCAGGATAGCAAAGCTACAGAGAGAACCTATATTTTTAAAAAAGAGAGGCTGAAAATGCAGCCCTTTCTAGAATTGGCCAAGTTCCTCCTGTGACCTCTCCTGGCTCACCCTACGATGTCCACCAAAGAAGAATTGAGGCTGTTTCTCTCCTAGACTGTGAGGGACCACACTGGAACAGCTCAATGGAGAGTCCTCCCCAGCATAACAGATGCTTAGAGTTCATGAAATATGCAAATATCTGCGAATATCTGGGGCTGAGAAGAGGGACAGAGAAAAGTCCAAATAGACGGATGAGCTATGGGCTCCGAAGATCACGGCAGAGGCCACAGAGCAAGGTGGCTCAGCTACAGACTCAGAAACCAGACTCCCTTCTCTACCTGTTACTAGCTGTGTGGCCTCCATGAAGTCCTTTCCCATGTGTGTTTGAATTTGCATATTTGAAAAGAGAAGGAGAGAATGCTAATGCCCTCGAGGGGTTGTAAGAAAATTCACTGAACTGCTTACAGAATGCTTAAATAGCAGTAGGTAAATGCTCATTAAATAAATAAACACACATGTGCATGTCCACGTGCAGATACAGAAAGATCGAGGCAAGAGTAATTATCTTGTACCGCTCTCAAAGACAAGATGAAAGACAGCTTCTGTAAGAAAGCTGCATCTGGAGTTACCCCACTGAGCAGCTGGAAGGTGGTGTCATTTTTCTACTTTACAGGTTTTTAAACATCTATAGATCTTTAAAGAGCATTCAGACAAATGCCCTGGCTGTTCAAAACATCTAGACTGGAGGGTATCACATTCCTATACTGTTACTTAAGAAATGATAATTCCTATACTGTTACTTAAGAAATGATAATGCTAAGGCTCCACACTAACATTTTAAAAACCTGATTAAAACAGGATGTTCCACTTAGTTCCTGCCACAACATGTTTCGTTTGCAAATTCGAGCCTCTCTGGTTTAATTTATGTTCTGCTGACACCCACAGTAGACCCAATGGACTGAGCGGGCACAGCCAGGGTGTAGGAAGGCTCTAGGCTCCAGCTTGTGGGTACCACCATGGGGACACCAGTTTGTGGGTACCATCATGGGGACACCAGCATGTGGGTACCACCATGAGGATGCCAGTTTGTGGGGGCCACCATGGGGACACCAGTTTGTGGGTACCACACTGAGCCCTTGTGCAGAAGATTGGCATGACCAGCCTTCTGTACTCCCCTGCAGGGACACTCCCAAGGGTCTGATTCGTAGCTGGCACAGGTTCTTTTCCTGTAGAACCTGAGACCCAACTAAACACTGTGTCTCCAGAGACTACGGGGCTGGTGGCCCCTGGGTCAGTTTCAAACATCTAATTGTTTGCCTAGCTCAAACCGAGGGTTCTAAAATTAAGCTAACATTAACAGCCAGAAGACCTCTTTAAGAATCGTATCTTAGGGCTCCTGTGAGACTGGCTGTGTATGAGAGAGCATTTGCCACCAAGCCTGACAAAGTGAAACTTAAGTTCGATTCCTGGGACCCAGATCCACACCTCAGAAGGAGAGAACTGGACTCTACAAGTTGTCCTCTGACTTCTGAGTGCCATGGTATATGTATCCCTCCACTAACAATTAAATAAATAAAATAAATGTAAAGAAAAGAATCTGATGTCTTTCTGCTCTTGAAGAATAGGGAAAAATTGGCAAGCTGGGCTGTTGCCATGGCAACAAAGGCTGCCCTTTGAAAGGCCACATGCCTTGCATTTGCTGGAGTCCCCAGCGTTCCCTACTGTCTCCCTCCTGTCCAGGAGTTTGAGAGGCAAATTCCATGTATTGGTGCATGTTGGTTGAGGGTATTCCTGGAGCTGGGAACTTTTACCTGCTTCGCTAAGGGTTTCATCAGGAAATTAACTGGTTCCCTCCAACTGGGCAATTAGGGAGCATTCAGTAACGGGCTTATTTGTGAAGATTTAGGAAGGACTTAGGAAAAGTAAAAGGGAATAAACTATACAGCATCTGAAAGTTACTAACTCCGGAGAACTACTTCCACCAGCGGTCTGAAGAGATCCAGGCAGGGGGCCTGGAAGCAGAGGGTCACTGTCCAAGCCGAGGCAAACACCGGCAGCCAGTCCACAAGTGTTCAGCGGATAGCGCCCTTTCATCCTTTCATCCACGATCCTGCCTCCCACCCGTTTGCCCTGAATCTCTTCCCACGGGTCACACCAAAGCCAGGAGACAAAGAAGTCCACCCACATAGTCCCCCCCAGCACACAGAGCTGGGAGAGGGGAGATAGAGAGGATGTGAAGGAAGAGGCTGATCAAAGAGAGCCTTCACGTCTCTTATCTTTCAAAGGCAGCAAGACGAAAGCACAGAGAGGAGCAAAGGCTTGAACATGCACAGCTTTATGTGGACATTAACACCCCACACCCTCCAGGTTTAACATGGAAATGTCGGCTCCCTTTGCATTACCTTGTCACCACTCTGACTTGATCACAGGTAGCCGGGGAAGGCGGGTGCGCAGTGACAGAGGATCAACCTTCAAAGCAGTGGAGACAACAAGATTGCAGACTGGAGTGTCCAGTTAGTGGTGGCAACAGTCGTGGCTATGGTAATGACTGATTGCTTTATCCTGATTGTCATGTGCTTTGACTACATGATTACTAAGCTTGAATCCCAGCTTTCCCAAAGACTGTGTGACCTACTCAACACCCTTTTAGAACATCCTTTCCCCATGACACCCATCTTGTTCCAAGCATTTGGAAACTCTCATCATATGAATGTACACAAACTCACACCCCAGGTCCTAGAAACAAAGGATGAGTGGTGGTCGCCACACAGTCTGTCATCTGTTCAAGTTACCTTGATCACTACTGACGTGTGGCTATGAATTATCCCCAGTGACACATACACTGCAGACATGTCACTGATTCAATGCTCAGATGTGAGGCTTAAGGGTTGAATCAGGGGAGAGCTGACGCAACCAGTGACTGAGTCACAATTTGATGGAAACATTGGGAAGTGGTAGAAAATGAGAGAAGGGGTCCAGATGGAGGATATAGGCCAGCAAAGTAACCTAGGCACCTGTTATCCTATCCCGCGCCGCAGAGATGTCATCTACTGCAGAGTCAGTGGGAGGCTAACAATCCATGCTCAAGTGTAACTTACAAAGTTAGTGACATTGATGTGTATACTTACTGTGTGTGTGTGTGTGTGTGTGTGTGTGTGTGTGTGCCAGAAGAGGATGTCAGATCCCTTGGAGCTGGAGTTACAGACATCTGTGAGTCTTTCAGTGTAATTGACAGGAGAGTTGGCTGAACAGCTAAGAGCACATACTGCTCTTAGAGAGGACCAGAGTTCAGGTCCCATCACCAGAGGACCAGAGTGTCAGGCAGCTCACAACCATCTGTAGTTCTACTTCCAGAGGTATCCAATGCCTCTGGCCTCTGAGGGCATCTGCACTCACATGCACATAGCCATACACAGACACACAGAGAGATACATAGAGTTTTTGTTTTAATGATTTTTAAAAAAAAGCTTAAAAAGAAAGTGAGTTTGAGATGACAAGTTTAACATCACAGACACTTTAACAGTCCTTACACTCAAATATTGACTCTTTTATCTTTCAATGATTGTGTATCTGAGCACATATATGTGATTTTAGCGGGGGTGGGGGTCTGGGGGGTGTGGGGACAGTGAGCAGGTGGGGGGGGAATGTACATGCACTTGTGTGCAAAAGTCAACCTCAAGTGTCATCCTGAGGCGCCATTTTGTTTTGTTTTAGAGTCTCTTCACTTGGTTTAGAACTCAGCAAGGATAGGTTGACTAAGCTGGGTAAGCAGCAAGCACCTGAGATAAGCCTGTCTCTGCCTCTGCACGGGGATTTCAAAGATACATTGCCACGCCTGGCTTTTTTTTTTTTTTTTTTAGTGGATTCTGGGGATCAACTCAGATTCTCATGCTTGTATGACAAGCCCTTTACCAGTTGTGATGATAAGTTTAATTGTCAACTTGACCCAATCTAGAATCACCATGAAAGGCAATGTCAGTGAGAGACTGCTTAGATCAGGGTAAGGAGACCCAGCCCATCATGGACGCCACCATTCCCTAGGGCAAGGGTCCCAAACTGAGCAAGAGTAGAGAAACGAAGCTGAGCACATGCAAGTAAGCAAGCAGGGGACATGCACGCAGTCGTTTCTTTTACTCTGACTGGACGTGTTGTGGCTAGCTTTTAAGGTCTGTTACCTTGACTTCCATAAAACAATGGATTGTAACTTGGAAATGTGAGCTACAATGAACCCTTCACAGCCTTAAGTTGATTTTTGTCAGGGTATTTTATTGAGGCAACAGAAGTGAAACTTAGCTTGGTAATATTCATCCAGTGGCATTTCAGAGTTGCTGTGGACCATTGGTGTTCTGTCCCCGCCCCTACACACCTTTCTCCTCCTTTTCTAACGAGCACATTGGTTGGACTTACCATATTGCTGTTTCACCACTGTGTGGGGAACTGTGTGGAGGGGTTGAGGGAGGAGGTAGACAGCTTGCCTTTCTTGTTCACAGGTCTTGGAACTCAGTCGAGGCACATCCAGACATACCGTGGATCAAGAGAACCCAGACCTTGAGTCTTCCAAGGCTTTTGAGTCTGAGACTTTCAAGAGTTTTAGGGTCACCGTGATGTGTTTCACATGACCATGGGAAACAATGATCCCTGTAGTGGCTATTCCTGGTTGTCAACTTGACTATATCTGGAATGAACTACAATCTAGAATTGGAAGGCCCACCTATGATCCTAATCTGGAGGCTCAGAGATATAAGTTTCTGACCTGGACTTAGCATGGAGATCTTGAAGCATGGTGGCTATGGATTCCAGTTCAAGATCATCTGGGATTAAAGGTGTGGAGACATACACCTTTAATCCCAGATTATGGGTATGGATTCTAGTTCAAGATCATCTGGGATTAAAGGCATGGAGACACACATCTTTTTTTTTGTTTGTTTGTTTGTTTTTTTGTTTTCCGAGACAGGGTTTCTCTGTGTAGTCCTGGCTGTCCTGGAACTCACTCTGTAGACCAGGCTGGCCTTGAACTCAGAAATCTGCTTGCCAAGTGCTGGGATTAAAGGCATGCGCCACCACCGCCCGGCGAGACACACACCTTTAATCCCAGATTATGGCTATGGATTCCAGTTCAAGATCATCTGGGATTAAAGACATGGAGACACACACCTTTAATCTGGGCTACACCCTCAACTGGAGACATATATAAGGACATTGAAAGAAGGAAGACTGATTTTTCCTTACTGGCTTGCCTCGTGGGACTGAGCAACTGCTAGATCCTTGGACTTCCATCCACAGCTGCTGCTGACCATTGTTGGGAAGTTGGACTACAGACTGTAAGTCATCGACAAATTCCCTAGCTACATAGAGACTGCCCATACGTTCTGTGACTCTAGAGAACCCAGACTAAGACAATCCCCATGTCAAAATGAGTGCTAGAGACTCAGAGGAGACAAATGAGGCTCCTGATTTTACAGCCTTGCATAAAACATCAGCCTAGAGAAAAGGCAAATGTGGCCAGCATGCTATTTTGGTGCAGAATAGTTAGGCTTTTGTATTCCTAATTGCATTTCTCTGCCCTGTCCTGAATTTCTCAGCAACTGAGTTCTTTATAAAGGTACAACCTTCCCAACGTCTGGTATTGGCCCCTTCTCAGATTCCTCTCCCTATTGAATCAGGATACAAAGCCTTACCTAATGTATATCCTGTTCAGGAGGTTCCCTCCTTTTCTGATATGTGGGCTCAGCCATATAGCATAATGCTAGTGACTGCTCAACCCTAGACTGAAAGCTCCCAGACATGCAAGCACAGAGGCCAGCGAGGGAAGATAGAGGCTTAGTGTTTTCTCCTCAGCTGTGATGTTCTGATGAACGCTAAATGCACCTCATACTGAAATAGACCATAATAATTACTTCTTACATATAGGAGGAATTCACACTGACAAAACATTGGAAGCTTGGGGTCAATTGATGTATTATTCTCAGTAGGTCGATATAGCTACCTGTTCAAGACTGTTGTGAAAGGACCATGCCCCTTCTCCCTTTGAAAGTAGAATGTGCTTCCCCACCCTCTGATTTTGGACTTATCTTGGCTTGAATTGGACACTTAAATATTAGCAAACAAAACCCAAGAGAAGGCTTAAAGTGCTAGACTCTCTGACTGGTCAGGAGAGCAGCTCCTGGGATGGTGATGTCCCTTTAGGCTGGGTCTGCCTAAATGAATTCATTTAGAGTAGACCTGGCTCACCTGCAGAGAGAATCTAAGCTCAGATGGTCACAGCTCAAGATATATAGAGATAGAGATGGAGGTGGAGATGGATGTCGATCTAGATGCATACGTGTATATATACATATGTGTGTATGTGTTTATGTACATATACAAGCATATATACATATATGTCTAACTATATATATAATATATATGGTTGTAACTCAACTAGTAGTTTGCATGCCTGACATGCATGAAGCCCTGGGTTCAATCCTCAGATGGCATAGACTGGACATAATGATCCATGCCCTTAATGCCAGCACACAGGGCACAGAGGCAAGCAGTTCAAGGTCATTTTCCTCTGTGTAGCAAGTTCAAAGCCAGTCTGAAGACCTTGTCCACAGATAAATGAACACATTCTTGTTGTCACCCACCACATTGAGGTTGACAACAGCTACCTGATAGACTTCCTTTTTTTTGTCTTTGTGGTCCTTTCATGGTGAAACTACTCCAGGGTGGTTCCTGCTGACCAGACACATTGAGGATCTGATGTCCTAAAGTTTAATACACTGTTGGAGCACACTCCAAACCTCCTTAGAAGATGATCATCCTTTTAAATCACACCCTTTAATATTTCTATTTGAAAAGGCTTAATAATTGGAAATGTATTTGATTACAAGCAAATAAGGAACAATAATATTGGATAGAGAGAGAACTCTATCGATTTAAATGGCCTTTAAAAATGAAACTAACTTAAGGGGTTAGAGGCACCACTCAATGGTTAAAGCATTCCCTGATCATTCAAAGAACCCAGGGTCAGTTCCCAGGACCCGGTGCCCGGTGGCTCTCAACTGCCTGTAACTCCAGCTCTACGGAATCCAGTGCCCTCTTTTGGCATCCACAGGCACCTACACACAATTTTAATACTGTCAGGAATATTTTGAAAATAAATATTTCAAGATAATAACTTCAAACTTCATTCAAACCTCCATACATGATCGTTGTAAGACAATGAAGCGAGAACCTCCTTTGGGAAGCCCACGCCCGTCTGTCTTTAAAATATCTTTTAATAAACTACTCTGGGGCCAGTGAGATGAGTCATCAAGTAAAGCCACCAAACCTGATAACCTGAGTCCAATCCCCAAAACCCTCACAGAAGGAAACAACCAGTTCTCTAACCCCACCCCCACACCATAACACAAGCACTCATACACATAAACATGCAATAAATGAAGCAATATTAAACAAAAAAATATCTTTTAATCAGGTTCAAGAATAAGTGTTCCAGCCTCCCTCCCCCCTCCTTTTTTTTTTTTTTTTTACCCAATTAAGACACATGACCTCCAGCAATGCCTCCAAGAATTTCCCCAGGAACTATTAGGTCAAATAAACAGTTTGTTGGGAGGGGGGGCAGCTATGGTTCCTTGAACTTGGAAAAACTAGACTAATCTCTGCTGTCTCTGATGACTCAGACTTGGCCCAAACCATCTTGGTCATCTCATGATGAGCTGGTGGTACTGGGTAAGGTATAGCCTGTGATCAACTTCTTGCCACAAGTAGACATAGAGGCCACTGTAGGAGGATTCGGAGAAAGGACTAAGGCAGGCAAAGTAAGAGGCTGAGACGGAGTGTGGGGTTCAGATGAAGCCAAGCAGCTGCCCCAGTTCTTAACTGCTTTACCATCAGATGTGTTGGGGTTTTATTTTGTTTTGCTTCTTTGAGATAAGATCTAACTGCACAGTTCAGGTTGACCCAGAATTACCTATGTAGCCCAAGTCATCTCAACTTTTTTAAAGATTTATTTATTTTATGTATATGAGTGCTCTATTTGGCTTAAACACCTGCATGCCAGAAGAGGACATCATATCCCAGTATGGATGTTGTGAGCTACCAAGCGGGTTCTGGGAAATGAACTCAGGACCTCTGGAAGAACAGCCAGTGCTTTTAACCTCTGAGGCAATTTCTCCAGTCCCAGCTCCAGCCCTGAGTTTTTATATACATTTGTATGTGTGTTCATGCAGATGTGGATATACAAACATATGGGTGGTTGTTCGATCAAAGGATAACCCCAAGTGTCTTTATCAGTAATGCCAGCCACTCCTTTTAGGCAGGTTCTCTGTTATTCTGAAACTCACTGACCCCTGCCTCCGCAGTACTGGCATTAAAATCCTGCCACCACATCTGCAATTTTTATATGATCCTGGGGACTGAATCCAGATCCTCAAGTTTGCAATGCTTTTCGAAGACTTTAAGAACTAAGCCATTCCCTTAATCCCGACATTTTTTTCCCCTAGCAAGATGTTCCGCACCTGTTCCCAGTTCTGTGCTTCAGTATTTGTTTTCTTCTGTTTTGTTTCCCCGAACTTTTGAAAAAAAAATTTAATGTGTATGCGTGCTTTGCCTGGATACAAGTCTGGGTACTGTTTGCCTGCCTGGTGTCAGTGGAAACCGGAAGAGGGAAACAGATACCCTGGAACTGCAGTTAGAGGCTGTGTGCCACTATTTGGGTGCTTGAAATTGAATCCAGGTCCTCTGGAAGAGAAACAAGTAATCTTAACCGCTGAGCCATTTCTAGCCTTCCCAGAATTTCTTTGAATAATTCTTTTGAAGCGTCCCAGCCTCCTCTCTGAATATGTCTGAGTTCCAGAGCCCAAAAAATAGGCGCGCGCACCTGGGAAACTGTCTAACCTAAGACACAGTAACAAATGTGTCTGGTCCTGCCAGTGTATCCACCCTACACCAACTATGGGGACACATCCTTGCAATCCTGATACTCAGCAGGTGGATTTAAGTCGAACTCGAACTACATAGTTGGTTCAAAGCCATCTTGAAATTTCTTTCGTGTGTGTGTGTGTGTGTGTGTGTGTGAGAGAGAGAGAGAGAGAGAGAGAGAGAGAGTTCGTTTACCACAGTTCCCCTGTTGAGGTTAGCATATAACTTGCAGGAGTCAGTATTCCACCATGGGTTCCAGAGATAGAACCCAAGCCATAAGGTCTGGCGACAAGCGCCTTTACATACTGAACTATCTCTAAAGTCCAAAGAGTAACCAACTCAGGTCACTCTTCGATACCATTGCGCAGGCGCCAGCCCCTTGAGCGTGCACTACTGTAGACCCGCCCCGAAAGGACGACTGGAGCATGCGCACACCACAGCGCACGCCTCCGGAAGCACTGGCAGTTTCGGGGGCGGGATCAGAAAGCGTATCCGAGGGGCGAGAGGCTCGGGCGGAAGTTGTCTCCGCGGTGGCGGCGGAGAATAAGGCCTTGGTACGGGAACGGGGACGCTCCGGTAGGCTGGAGCTACGGGCGCGGAGCCGTCTGGAGGTACGGCGGGGTGGGGAGGCTGGGCGCTCGCGCGGGAGGTCGCGGTCGGTATCACGAGTGTCCGCGACATGGGACACTGCGCTCCCTCCGACGGCGGTGATGCGGGACGGCGCGAGTGACTCCGAAGCCCCGGCGCCCCGGCTTAGAGTCCTGCGGCCTCCTGGGCGACCTCCTGGCCAAGGTCACCCCGCGGCAGGTGCACCGCAGGCTGGAGCGCTCGGAGAATCCGCCCCCGGGACGACCTCGGGGTCGAGCCACCCACGCGCGAACCGACGCCGCGAAGGAGAACCTTGCTGCTCTGAGTTTCGCCTCTTTGTCAGACCGATGTCACTTGTTTTTGTCCTCACCTGGCCTCTTGTCAGCTGGAGTTTACACTTTGCATCTCTGGTGCTGACAGCCTTTGGACTTTGTCTTTACCTCTGTCTCCTCCTTGCTTCAGTGTTTTTTGACCCTGCTTCTGCCCCCTCAGGCTGCCCTCTAGCTGAGAGCCCAAATGTCACACCGACTTTTGGCCAGTTAACTGTATTTTTTCTCTCTTTTTTTCTCTCTCTCTCCCAATGTTGTGTACTTGTTTCTCTCCCAACTGGGTTTGTTTAGGCAGGGCGGGCCTTGCCTGGACCTCTGAGCCATAGAAGGTGACTCATGACCCTGTGAAACTCCCCTGGCCAGGCAGCATTACCAGTGGCTCAATCACAATCTGGTCTCAGTTCTGACAAGTGACACCATACCTAACAAAGTATCTGGAGCTACTGGCCTTCACAGTGAAGGTCCATCTCAGGATCAAGGCAGTTTAGTGAATCTTGAACTTATTTCCCCAGTGGTTTGCACAGATCTCCACAACACTTTGCTCTTTCTAGAAACCCCAAGTGGCCTCCTCGGTGGCATCCTGGCCTCCAGGATGTTTGGAACAGCCCTGTTTAACCAGGCCGGCATCTACAGGCTTAGGAAGGACCAGACTTCCATCTGCCTTTGAGACCCTTAACTTAGCAGAGTTTGTAGGAGCAGATTAGTGAAGCACTTAGAAACCTAATAGAAATTCATTCCGTGTTTGTTTCCAAAGTACTGGCTGAGATAGAGACAAGGTAGGGATGAACACTGAAACTTTTGGAGTATCTGGGACATGAAACACAATTAATTTATCAAGTGCTAGAGTCAAGTAGGCTGCCTGTTCGTTAGATACAGAGTTTTATGTGATGGTAAGAACATTCTAGAAATGGTTTGTGCACAACAGTGTGAATGATGTAGTGCCAACATAACTGACTGTGGTTTGCAACATTTAGTTGAATCCCTTGTAATGATGCAAGCCAAGCCCTTCACAGCAGCAGGTTCAGCCAAGACTTAGAAAGGGGGTGGGGCCAGAGTTACTTTAAATCGTGTGGCAACAGTTTCCACCTCCCTCCCTCCTGGCCCCTTTGGAGTCAAGGCAGAGATCTACTGAGGGGCAACTTGAGAAACACATTACCTCTGACATGCAAAGCGCTTGTAAAGCTGAAAAAATACTCCTTTATTAGAGTAGAAAATGGCCTGTTCTTTTTTTCATAGGTTAGGCCTTTTTTTGTTTTGTCTTGGTTTTTGGGGTTTTTTTTTAGCGTTTTGTTTGTTTGTTTGTTTTTGTTTCTTTTCTGTTTTATAAACCTTACTTGCCTTTAAGGTCATTTTTCAGGCATTTGGGTTTTTTGGTTTTTTTGTTGTTGTTGTTCTTGTTGTTTGGTTGGTTGGTTAGTTGGTTTGGTTTGGTTCTTTGCTTTTTCGAGACAGTTTCTCTGGAGTCCTGGCTGTCCTGGAACTCACTCTGTAGACCAGGCTGGTCTTGAACTCAGAGATCTGCCTCTCAAGTGCTGGGAATAAAGACCTGTGCCACTATGCCTGGCCTTGGTTTGGTTTGGTTTGGTTTTTTGAGACAAGATCTCTCTATATAGACAGGCTGGCCTCAAACTCTAAGATACTCCTACCTCTACCTCCTGAGTGCTGGGATTAAAGATTTGCCAACATGCCTGGCTTCAAACTTTGTAATATGCTTAACAGTTGACTTACTGTTATATTTCATTAACTCGTAGATGCCATCAAGTGTTTTCTGTTTCACCAAGAAAAGAAACACTGCCTGGAGCAGAATTCATTCCCAGCATTTGTACTTCTTTATCCTAATTAAAAACACGTTGACTTAGAGTTTTAAAGACTAAAATCAGTGCACACTCTATTGGTCTTAGAACCAGAAAAACATAAACAAAGATCCATCAGTTAAAGTGCCCAGGACGGCTTTCCAAGGCATTCTGAGCCCCACTCTTTTGAAGACTGCTTCCGAGTTGCATCCATAGTTCTTCCAAGTGGAGTCATCCTTTGTATCACCAGAAACATTCATCTTGCCAGGAGTGCTTTCATCATGACCTCAGTAGCCACAGCTGTCAAAACTGCAACATGCATCTTGTCTGGGGTAGCCCAGGGTAGCTCCCTGAACTCCTCCTCTCACCTCCCAAGAGCTGGGTTTTCTGTGGGGCTGCCAGGTCCAGCTGAGCTGGATTGTGAGGAGTCGATGTTCCTGCTGGCCTGCCTGGCTAACCCAGTTAGCTCGCCAGAGCCCTCAGGGTCTCAGAAACCTTTCAGACTTAGACAACATGCTGCCTCAGTTTCCCTCCCTAGCAGAAGTCCCTTCCAGGAGTGTGACACATATCATTAACATTAAACTAAGGAAAATAAGTGTCCTTAGACTCGGCTGCTTTAAAGGCAGCAAGGCCTGACCAGAACACTCTGACCCAGTATTGAAGTTTTTGGGAAAGGGTCAACAAATGGATGGACCACTGGGAAAATCAGTGGGAAATGGAGGCCAGAGTTGGATGGGGAGAAAACAGTAACAGGGTGGAGGGGTCCCAGGAAGCAACCTACTTCAGGGAGCTTTCTCTGGGGTTTCCACGCCATGATGAAAGGTTTGGAGATCAAGGGGGACCACTGAGGCAGATTATTCTTTGGGGTAACACTTTCTTGAAGAGGGATGAACTGCATGGATAACGTCGATTCTAGCATGGCAGGGGTCTGAGGAGAGCATGAGAACGGTGGCAACGGTCCCTTAGTGGTGTGAAGAGAGGAGGGAAGGAAACTAGCAAGTTTCTCTTTGACTTTGCTGGTGGTTGTTGCTAGGGGTAACAGATGAGTAGTCACTTGTAACTAAGACCTTTAGGTAATCAATAAGCATTTTTCTTGGCTGGCCATTCCTGGGTTTGACCAGGCAGGAAGGCAAGAGTCTATAGAAGCACATCACTAGTTCAGGAATTGTCACACAGCACAGTTCAGCCCAGATGGAGGAGTGGTACAAAATGGCCTGGCCCTGCTCACACTGCCGAGTTTGACAGCCTGGGTTTGGTCCCCAGCAACGAAGTAGTGGAAGGAGAGGACAAGTTGTCTTCTGCCCTCCATGTGTGCTGTGTGCCAGCTCCAAGGCTGGCACAACACAGGAACACAAGTTTAAGTGTAATAAAACTTTATTTAAAATACTACAGAAGCAGTAGTCAAGAGCTTCTAGAATAAAAGTTTCTAATTAAAAATTTTGCCTTGATGGGAGTCTTGCTGTGCAGCTCAGGCTGGCCTTGAATTCTGGGATGACTTTGGTCAGCAGCAGCCTTAATCACTGTCTGCTCCTCATCCTGTTCATCAGGGAAGCACATGTACACACAAGTTCCCTTTCCTTATAAGATTTATCTCTATTTGCATGTGTGAGTATGTGCATGTATGTCATATGTATTGGGTACCTACGGAGGCCAGAAGGAGTTGGATCCCCTGAAGCTGGAATTACAGGCAGTTGTGAGTCACCTGACATGGGTCCTGGGAACTGAACTCAGATCATCTGAAAGAGCAGCAAGAACTCTGAACCTGTGAGCCCTCTCAAATGTGATTTTTTTCCTTTCAGAAATGAGTGTGATTTAATTAAAGCAAAACTGAGAAATGCATTCTCTCTCTCTATCCATTCAGACTGCTCTTTGATGGCCATGGCATAAGGAACATTATCTTGGGAACACAACTTTGCTCCTGGGTAAGCTACACATTTACTAATAATGTATTTTTAGGACTATATGTTATAATAATTTCCTATCAGCAAAAACAATGTTTTTCAGATTTTATTTTTAACTTAAAATTTTGTTTGTTTGTATGTGGGGATGTTTTGCCATCATGTGTGCCTGTACAACATATATGTGCCTGGTATTCCCAGAGGTGGGAAATTGGCATCAGATCACCAAGGCCTGGAAATGGTTAAAAGTTGTTATATAGGTGCTGGGAATCAAACCTGGGTCCTCTGAAAAAGCAGCCAGTGCTCATAAGCATTCTCTAACCCCTTGCCAAGACTTAATGGGCTAGATCAGATACCTCTGAAAAAGAAATACTGTACATTTTAAGGCTTCTCACTAGAGTACATTAACAAGGACCTTAATTTCAGAGAGAAATTTCTGCCAAATGAGTTTTTTTTTTACTTAGAAAGTATTCATTAGAGTTGGAGTTAAACTGAGGTCCCCACCCCCTGCTGCTGTGATCTGAGCAAAACTTGCTCTCTGAACCCAGTAGGATGTTGAGGTTCTAGGGTCCAGGTTTACAGGCTGTTTTGTGGATGCAAGGCATTTGACTAACAAGAAGAATTTGGGTAGGCACAGGGTGTTGGTATTTTCTACATTTGTGCCAGACTTTAAATTTCCTAAAGCAACATTCACTGTGCTTACATGTGCATTCTACAGTGAGCATGCAAATTACCATATGTTCCGATTACAGACATCCCTGGAGGGCTTCAGTGCAGGAGTTGGTAGGTCTGCCTCCCTGTTTCGTCACTGTCTCTGCTCTTTTAGGGTGTTTAGTCCCTGTTGAAATGGTGTCTGAGATTTGATACATAATTTTCTTAGCCGAAGAATAAATAGTGTCTACTGCTCAGCTCAGTAGCATGGCAGAGTGATAGCAGCAGTCTACTTCAAGGGAGGCTTCAATCAAAGCCCTTTGCCTTTTCATTATTTTGATTTTAAATTTTTATTACATTCTTATTTATTTTGTATGTGCATGGGCCTGTGCCCACATGTGGAAGTCAGAAGACAACTTGGGAAAAGAAAGCCAGTCCTCCATCCACCATGTGGGGCCTGGGATTGATGTCAAACTCGGCAGCAGGCTCCGTTACTCGCTGAGCCCTATCACCAACTCTTATCTTCCACTTTAAAAAGCCATGTAATAGCAGCTGGGGCTGGTGGTGCACATCTTTAACCCCAGCACTCGGGAGGCAGAGGCATGCTGATCTCTGAATTCAAGGCCAGCCTGGTCTACAGAGTGAGTTGCAAGACAGCCAGGGCTACACAGAGGAACTCCAGGGGGCAGGGAGAGGGGGAGACATATAGCTTCTGTGAATGATGAATGGGTTGGGATTGGCAGAGTTTAGAAGAATCATTGCTATTGGGGTTTTAAAATTATGTGAAAGGCGATATAAAATTGCTTGCTCATTCAAGTCTGATGTTGACAAAAACCCTGAAAATTCTAAATGGTTTGCTCATAATCTAAATTAGCTGGTGTGGTGGCGCATGCCTTATAATCCCATTACTCAAGAGGCTGAAGCAGGAGGATTGCCCTAAGTTTGAAGCTATCCTGAACAGCATAGTGAGACCTTGTTTCAAAGCCAGGATTATTTAAATAATTTGGTGCTTACCTTCCTTTCTGTCTTACTGTATCCCACGTTTCAGACTCTGATTGGCCTGAATGTGCTTTGGTCTTAAGTCTCACCTCTTCGTAGTAGATGATCTTGGGCAAATAGGTTGGCCTCTTGGTTTTGTCATAGTAACTATTAAGGGTTTTTGCAAGCAGGACCAAATCAGGTAGAGATTATAAAGTACTAGTGCGCAGAGTCTGATACGGTGTCTATGTGGGACATTCTATATACAAGCTGCTTCTCTGTCTGTGTACAGAGGAGTCTACCCTTCACAGACTGAAAATGTTGAGGCAGGGCCAGAGAGATGGCTCAGTGACTCAGAGCACATCCTTCTCTCCAAGAGAGGAGTTCAGGCCCCAGCACCCATGTTGGGTAGCTGCCTGGGCCTCCAGCTCCTAGGGTCTAGTACTGGCCTCCGGCCTCCAGGAGCACCCGCATTCACATGTACAAACCTACACATAGACACATGTACACATAGTTTAAAATACAGGAAATCTTTTTTAAAAAGAAGGTAACTATTGCTCGTGTATAGACTCTCTTGCCGTCCCTTAATCAGTGCGGGTCTGACACTGTTTACACAGCCTGTCAGGAAGTGTGAGTGATCTTGAGATGGTTCAAAATATTCTTGAAGACATGAGCAGGTGGCACATGAATATGCGTCATTTTCTTCATGTGGGGCTTGAGCAGCCACAGATTTTTGTTTTTGGTTTTTGTTTTTTTGTTTTTTTTCCAGACAAGGTTTCTCTGTGTAGTCCTGGCTGTCCTGGAATTCACTCTGTAGACCAGGCTGTCCTCGAACTCAGAAATCCGCCTGCCTCTGCCTCCCAAGTGCTGGGATTACAGGCGTGCGCCACCACGCCCGGCTCATCCACAGATTTTTGATATTTGAGGGGTAGTCCTAGAACCAACTCCCACAGATACTGAGACAATTGTGTTTGTGTGCATACTTATATATGTATTAATGATAACATTTTCCTAGTTACCCAGTGTTGCATTAACTTTTCCTAGGAAGATGCGAACAAACGTTTATTCATCCCAGATAGGGCACCAAGGACAGAGCAAAGTACGATACCACCAAAGTCCGACTTGTCGAACCAGTGAGTGTATCGGGCTTGTATCGGGCTTCCTTACAGAGTGGGTGAGGGGCTGCGCACACTCATGGGTGAGCTCCACGCCAGCATGGCTGATGACCTGTAGGAAGCAAGCACCTTATGGAGTCTCCTCTCACCTCCTATAGTTCACTTGGGGAGTGAAGGGTGGGGGCATGAGGGAGAAATAGCCCAAGCCCCTCGATGGTCTTGGACCCTCCCTCATTCATGTGCTACGGAGTGTCAGTAGCTTCATTACCATAGTCCCGTGTTGATAGCCATGGCTACCCACCCAGGGTATTTCCTACTCCAGAATGGTAGAACCACGTACAGTAGTGCCCAGTCATGAGCCTTCACAGTTGGCATTGGCAGTTGGGTATGGTTGCATGGACCTGTAATCCAGCACTCTGGAGGCTGAGGTGGGGGATGGAGAGTGTGAGGCTTTCACAGAGCGAGCCTGAGTGAGCAGATGTTTTCAAAAAGAAAACCGGCCGTTGGCACCTCAGTTTACCTTGCATTATTCCCTAAAATAATTTAATAAAAACAGTTCATGGGCTGGAGGTGAAGCCTGAGGATGCTTGCCTAACTTGTGTGAGGCCCTGGGCTTAGCCCCTATTATCTTAACCCCATTGAACATTTTGAGGTCTTTTTTAGCATATTCACATATTTACACATATACTTCTCCACAACTGAATTGTATTCTGACCTCCCTACAAGATACCCAGTTCTTTTTTAGGCTGGGGTGGGGTTGAGACAGGGGTTCTCTGTCCTAGAATTTGATTTATAGACCAGGCTAGCCTCAAATCACAGTCCTCTGTGTGGACTGAAGGTGGGTGAGGTCCATCGTGGCTGTCAAGTTGTTAACCATGCTCTGCTTTTCTCCACCGCTAGCTTCTGACAGCCACTGATGCACTTTGTGTGTTTTGAACTGTCTTGTAATGGAACGTTAGAGATGTGGACTTTTGAGTTAGCTCCCCTGCCCCTACCCCCTCCCACCCTTCCTACACTCCCCTTCTCTCCTGCCCTCTCCAACCCTCCTCCTCCCTTGTTCTTCCTCTCCCCCACTAGTCCTTTCTGCCTTCTTTCCCTTGTTCTTTATTATGCTGATTGTAAAACCCAGAGCTTGCTGCTGGCTGGCCCAGCAGCTCTCTCTGCCCTGGCTTCTTCCCAGGATTCCCGGCGGGCCGTCCAGTTACCCCGTTCTTCCTTCCTGCCAGGTAATCTTTTAGATGGTAGTCCTGTAGTTTTGTGGTCGTTCCTCGGCACAAACTTAGATTGTTTTAATTGTTTCTGCTTGGAGCCTTTTGTATGATGCTGTTAATGGACATATGAGCTTTAGTATGGACATCATGTGTTCTCTCCTGCTGAGTATGCTTAAGAGTAGAATTGCTGGTCTGTATCCTTGTTTGTCTGAGAAACTCCCAGTCGCGTTTCTGCAGCTTTTATACTCTCCATGCCTACCAGCAGTGTGTGAGGGTTCTGTTCTCCACGGGACACCACTGACAGTTGGTAACGTCTCTCATTTTTCACGCCATCTTAATGGGTGAGAAAAGGGTCCCTTGTAGTTTTCATTGTTTTATGGTCTGGGGGAGCTGTGCTGGGCTTGGCACCAGGTGACTCACACACGGCAGGCAGGTGCTCTGCTGTTGCTGAGCTCTGTTCACAGGACCTTGCTCTATGGAGAAATGCCTTTTAGAATCTTTGTTCTTTTTACCTGGCTTTGTATGCAATGCACTCAGTTATCATAGTCTCAGTGTCTCTCTCTCTCTCTCTCTCTCTCTCTCTCTCTCTCTGTCTCTCTCTGTCTCTCTCTCTCTCACCCCAATTCTGTAAATCCCATCACTGTTTTCTCTATTTTCCAGACGTACTATTTTTATTTCTCAAACCTAGGCTATATTTGATGAGGCCTTGCAGTTAGCCCCAGCTTCCTCCCACCTTAGTCCACCACCTCATTAACCTCACAACACTTAATCTGAGTACATGGTGCTGCCTCAGCCCTCATGTTTAATGCTGAAGTTCAGGGTTGTATCATTTCATTCTGTTACTGCGCTGAAACCCCGTCTAAATGTAATTTGGGAAGAAAGCTTACACTACCAGGTCACACCTCGATCAGGAAGGGAACACAGGGCAGGAACCTCAGGAAACTTTGTGGTTCGCTCTTATTGGCTCACCAGGCTTATGCTGTGGTTGTTACTTACACAGTCCAAGACTTTGTGCCTAGGGATGCTGCCACCTCCAGTAGGCTGGGCCCTCCCACAGCAGTTAGTAATCCAGGCACTTCCTACAGCCACGGGCCAATCTGATTCAGGTATCTCCTCTCAGCTGGGTCTGGGATGCAGAGACAATACAGCCTAGCTAGGACCCAGCCTCTGGCACACAGGATGAGGTGTTAACTGCTGCTTCTCAGGATAGCCAGGGGCAGGAAGTTGAGTTGCTGGTCAGGACTATCTGATATCTTAGAGCCTGTGGCTCACAGCGAGAGGATTTGGAGCTCAGCTCATTTATCACTTGGATGATGTTTTGTGTGAGAAGAATGAGAGCCCGCCTTGATGCCTGGAGCCTCAGACTTGGTAGTGAAGGACCCATGTGCACCCCACCCTGGCTCCTTCCCATGGTGCTTCAGGCTTTGTTTTGATTGACGTGTTGGCATGTCTGTCTGTCCCCTCTGCCAGGTTGTAACCCTGTAGGAATGATAGCGCTCCTCGTGACCCGTACTTTGCATGCAGCTGCTTTATCGGCTTTTAGTGAATCTTGGAACTATTTTTTTTTTTTTCCAATTGAAACAGCAGGTGTAGTTTAAACAGGCTTTAGCGGCTTATGAGGTTGTCTACAAGGTCAGAGATTACAGTGGAGGCCACATCTTCCATCCTAAGACAGGGTCAGTTACCACCTGACCCAGCCAAACAAGCATGGCCTATCTCATACTTATTTTGCCCTCTGTGGTGAAATATGTGGTCTTCAGTTAACTGTTGGTTATTCTAGGCAGTCTCACTGTGAACCCGCGTGGGCCTCAAAGGCACAGTCCTCCCTAGGCTTCCATGCTGGCCTTCCAGGGTGCCCTCTGTGCCCAACTTTGAACTGAGTTCAGATGCATTAACCACAGCAGCGTGGGAGAACCAGCACTGCAGTCATCCAGCAGGCTCCGGTTTCCTTTAGCAGACTCTCTCCTTGATGAGAGCATTTTAAGGCATTCCAGGAAGCTCAAGGAACCTTTTACTAGAATGGGTGAGAACAAGACTGGTAAAGAGTCTTGGTTGCTGCTGGAATGAAGGTGATGAATAAGAAAGAGGAAGAAGAAAGCTCCCACTCAGAGCAAGCACACTTTGGATTTAGGCGGGAGTTGGTAAGAGACAGGAAGGTAGAAAAGTAGACAGGCTGTTTGAAATTCTGCACGCTGTAGCTACATGGAGGAGGAGCTGTGCTGTGTGTATTGTCTCAATGAAGGGTATTATCCTTCCCATCTCCTTAGCACATCTCCAGTGGATCTGCTTCCTACAGTGCTGCTCTCCTGGCAGACCCAGTCAGATTAAGAAAGGAAGGGACAATAGTATGTAATGTTTAGAATGTTTTGTCTCCTCCCATAGGCGGGGATTTGTATTGTTTTAATCTAGAGGTAGTAACTAACCCTGATACCTCCACCCTCTCCTCTTTTCTTAATGGTGTTTTAAACCTGAAGGATGGGCAGTTGTGTTTTCCTATCTTAAAGTCCGGATATTCTCAGCGTGGTCCAGAGCTGATCTTGAAGGGAGTCTGTCCTCCAAGTAGCAATTCTGCGCTCACAGAACAGCTATTGTGATACTGCACTCCTGCTTCTGTTGGAGCATTGTTCTTGCCCTTTCCAAACCAGCGTTCCACAGAGGGGAGAAATACCCAGAGTCTCTCCACCCAGAGTTTACTTAGACACCAGTCCACCATGCAGATTCCCTTTTACAGACAGGGCACCTAAATAGTTTTATGCTCTGTTATTATGCAATGTCTTGGGATATATAAAACCATAAAGCAATGCTTTGTCCAAAAAGCATGGTTTTATGTAAACATTTCTCTTTTTTTTTTTGTTTTTTGTTTGTTTGTTTGTTTGTTTGTTTGTTTGTTTTTTGAGACAGGGTTTCTCTGTATAGCTCGGCTGTCCTGGAACTCTGGAGACCAGGCTGTTCTCGAACTCAGAAATCCGCCTGCGTCTGCCTACCAAGTGCTGGGATTAAAGGCATGCACCACCACCGCCCGGCCTTATGTAAACATTATTAATGACTAGCTCAGCATTCTAGTCTCCTCAGTGGAGGCAGAGTGACTCGATATGGAAAAACCTCCAAGGCCACTGGGGTTAACACTGACCTGGTTTTATCTCTCTACTTAGTTAAAACAAGCCTTGAACTTTAGGAAAGCTTGAAATAACTGAACATAAGAACAGCAATAATATGTGGGGCAGTGGTGGCTCACACCTTTAATCCCAGCACTTGGGAGGCAGAGGCAGGCGGATTTCTGAGTTTGAGAGTGAGTTCTAGGACAAGCCAGGGCTACACAGAGAAACCCTGTCTCGAAAAACCAAAAGAAAAAAAAAAAAAAGAAGAACAGCAATAATAATTGGAAGGACTAAGGGGCTGGTCTGGAGCCCAGAAGCAGACACTCACCTAGTGCCAAGTCCAGGAAGAAGAGGAAGAAAGGGGAGGCCTGGCGGTGCTCTTCTTTGGTTCCAGCACCCAGGAGGCAGAGGCAAGCAGGACTGTGCTTTTGAAGCCAGCCTGGTCTATAGAGCTTCAGGTAAGCCAGGACTACAGGGGAAGAGGGATAGGGATTGCAGAGAGAGTGATGTGCCAGACTTAAGAACAAGTGATTGTTAAGAACACCTCTGTTTCTTCACTAGTCATCTCTCCTGTCTCTCAAGCATGACTTCAGAGGAACCAAAGGATGATACAAGGGTTATAAGGAAGATTTTTGCTGTTGTTGTTATTGTTGTTGTTTTGAGACAGGGTTTCTCTGTATAGACCTGGCTGTCCTGGAACTCACTCTGTAGACCAGGCTTGCCTTGAACTCAGAAATCCGCCTGCCTCTGCCTCCCAAGTGCTGGGTATAAGCAAGATTTTAAGAATTACTATAAGTGATGGATCAGTTGGTGAACTGCCCAGCAAATACGAGGACCGGAGTTCAGTCCCCAGCACGTACATAAACAGCTGGAGTGGTGTGCGTGCTTGTAGTCCCGGCACTGAGGAGGCAGACAGGTGGATCTTTTGGGACTGGATAGCTAGCCAGCCTGGAGGTTGTCTTAAAATCACAGGTGGAAGTCCCTGAGAAACAGATTAATGCTGACCTCTGGTCTGCCTTCACATAGGGTTCTACCTCCACAGGCTCACATTAAAAAATAATCATAAACTAAGTTCTTTAAAGAAAAATGGCTTTTGATCTTTGAGTTGTCTGGCTCTTTATATTTTACTTAGAAAGCTTGGTATTTATTAATGGATGGTTTATAGTATTAGATCAAGTGCTACGTGGCAATGATAGATGGTGGGAGGAGTGTGTGCTCATGTGTGCATGCGTGTGGAAGCCAGCAGTTGACACCGAGTGTCTTTGGTCACTCTCACCTGCATATTGAGCCTTCCCTCACTTATCCAGGAGCTCGCCCATTTTAGCTAGTCCAGCCAGCTTGCTCCAGGGCCCATCTCCACCAGAATCAGAGGCGGGCCACCACACTCACCTAGCTTTACGTGGGGGCTGGGGCCTGAACTCACAGTCTCATACTTGGCAGAGGAGCGCTTTCCCCTCTGAGCCATCTCCCAGCCCTTGCTCTGGGTGTTCCTGTGCACTTTAATACACTGCAGAGTTGGGGGCACCAGCAGGACTTGAAGACAAGGGAGCCAGTCCTGTGTGGAACTGCCTCAGGTAGTGTCCACCAGATGTTTCCAGCAGCAACACAGGCTCTCCTTACTGTTTTCTAAGTCTAGTAGCAGGGACAGTAGCAACTTCCTAGTAGGTCTATAAGTCTTTCAGCAGTATAGAAACAACCAGATAGAAAACCTTGTTTCGCTCATGTTAGAAGTTCTCAAGGAGCTAATCTCCATGACCCCAAGAGTGACCTGCACCGCTCAGCAGCAATATTTCCTAGTGCTAAAAGACTGAATGTGTCACTTTCCTGATTATGTGACTGCAGCACCATCTCCCTCGGTTCTTCCTGAACTCAAGTCCATGGTCACCTCTGTGTCTGTACATGTGCACACGTGTGAGCTTGTGTGTGGAAGCCATGGGTCATCCTTTTGTCCTCTGCTTTATTTTTTGAACTTGGAGCTAACTAGATTGTCTAGACTGACTGGCCACGAGCTGTCTTCATCCTGAAGCTTTAGGGATCGCAGCCATTGGCTGCCACGCCCATCGTTTACCTGGTCCAGTTCCTATGGGACTGGGACCTGGTTCATTCCTGTCAAAGACCTTTGCGTGAGCATTTCTGTCTTTCTGTTTTCCTTTTCTTTTGGAGTGTACATGGAGGTGGAGCTTAGAGAGCCATACATGCTAAGCATGCATTCTGTCCCCAGCTACATGCCACCCTCTCCCACAGTGCTGTTGTTCCTTCCTCTAGTTTTGGTAAATGTGGGGAGTCCAGGGATTATAGTCGAGTTATTTTGATAAGATTTGTGTTTGTTTTAATTAGCAATAATTTGTTTTGCTGAGCGAATTTGTATGCTTGGAGGTATATTCATTGTAGAGTCTGTCTCCTCACAAACAGGACAAAATGGAGAGTTGCTGTGTTGGTGAGGGGTGGCTCTTACTTTGGGGACCCTCAGCTTCTACAAGTCAGTCTCAGGGGACTGATGCCCATGAATAAGTGCTCAGAGGCAAGGGGACTTGGTGGAACTTGGGAACTTGTCTTGGTGGTTTTAGTGCTGGGTGATGGGGTAGAGAGGCTTCTTCGAGACTGGGGTTGGTACTAACGTTTCTTTGTCTTGCAGCACTAAACAAGATTGGTGATGAAATGGAGCCTGGAACGAACTCTTTTCAAGTAGAGTTTCCAGATTTTTCCAGCACTATTCTGCAGAAACTAAACCAGCAGCGCCAGCAAGGGCAGTTGTGTGATGTCTCCATTGTTGTCCAGGGGCACATTTTCCAGGCACACAAAGCTGTTCTTGCTGCCAGTTCGCCCTACTTTTGTGACCAAGTTCTCCTGAAAAACAGTAGGAGAATTGTGTTGCCTGATGTGATGAACCCAAGAGTGTTTGAGAACATCCTTTTATTTAGCTACACGGGACGCCTTGTCATGCCTGCTCCAGAAATCGTAAGTTACTTAACAGCAGCCAGCTTCCTCCAGATGTGGCATGTGGTGGACAAGTGCACCGAGGTTCTGGAGGGAAACCCCACAGTCCTGTGTCAGAAGCTAAACCACGGCAGTGACCACCAGTCTCCCAGTAGCAGTAACTACAACGGCCTGGTTGAGAGCTTTGAGCTGGGCTCTGGGGGCCACACTGACTTCCCCAAAGCCCAGGAACTGAGAGACGGTGAGAATGAAGAAGAGAGCACCAAAGACGAGCTGTCATCTCAGGTCACTGAGCACGAGTATTTGCCCAGTAACTCGTCTACGGAACATGACCGACTGAGCACCGAGATGGCCAGCCAGGACGGGGAGGAGGGGACCAATGACAGCGCCGAGTTCCACTATACCCGGCCTCTGTATAGCAAGCCCAGCATCATGGCTCATAGGCGCTGGATCCACGTGAAGCCTGAGCGCCTGGAACAGGCCTGGGATGGCATGGATGTGCACGCAGCCTACGACGAGCACCAGGTCACCGAGTCCGTCAACACCATGCAGACAGATCACGCAGTCCAGCCTTCAGGAGCAGAGGAGGAGTTCCAAATTGTGGAGAAGAAAGTGGAAGTAGAGTTTGACGAGCAAGCAGAGGGCAGCAGCTATGACGAGCAGGTGGACTTCTACGGCTCCTCCATGGAAGAGTTCTCTGGAGAAAAGCTGGGTGGGAATCTGATTGGACACAAACAGGAGGCCGCCCTTGCCGCAGGCTACAGTGAGAATATTGAAATGGCGATGGGGATAAAAGAAGAGGCGTCCCACTTAGGATTCTCGGCCACCGACAAGCTGTATCCTTGTCAGTGTGGGAAAAGTTTCACGCACAAAAGTCAGCGGGATCGACACATGAGCATGCACCTCGGCCTTCGCCCCTACGGCTGTAGTGTCTGTGGTAAGAAATTCAAAATGAAGCACCATCTCGTGGGCCACATGAAAATTCACACAGGCATAAAGCCCTATGAGTGCAATATCTGTGCAAAGAGATTTATGTGGAGGGACAGTTTCCACAGGCATGTGACTTCTTGTACCAAGTCCTATGAAGCTGCAAAGGCTGAGCAGAATACAACTGAGGCTAACTAAAAATAGGGTCTGGCCCTTGAGTGGCATGCATAAAAATAAACTATGGTAATTAATGCAAATCTGGGCACAGATGATGCGTGCCACTTGCTATTATGAGAGAGGCTTAAAAAAAAAGGAAGATATTTCTGAAAGACCAGCTCTAAGTAGGCCAATTAAAAGATTTAATTTCTCAAATCTGTATGTTCTCATCCTGGCCTAGAATGGATGCTGGGGCTAAGACCACCCAGTGCCCAGCCGGCAAGACAGCCTTTCGGCCAGCAGTGGCCAGGCAGGGACTGGGTAGCAGAACCTAACCCATCACTCCTGCCCGGGTGGCAGTGGCTGGCTGTCACCATTGCCCTGAGCTCTTGTTGCATTTTGTTCTCTCCTGCAGGGCTTCTGGGCTTGGCTCTGGTAGCTGCATCACTGGATGCTGCTCCCCTCAAGGCTACAGCAAGGACTCCTGGGCTGAGCTGTGATGTGAGCAGAGCTCTTTTTTGTCTACTTTCATGCGTTCTAAAGGTTCTCATTAAAGCTGTGGCAATGTTAGATGGAGCTTCTGAGTCCAAAGCAGAGGACACTGTCGCCATGCTGCAGACTCTGGATGAGGCACAATGTTATGTTAATTCTAACTGGTTAAGTCTGTGGGTGCCAGAGATCGGTTTTTCTAGTTGGTGTGTTGTCCTAAGCATCCCTCACTTAATGGCAGGAGACGACCATTTTGCAGTGACACATGACAGTGCTGGCTGGCAGTGGCCTGTGGCTCCCCTGCCTTAGATCATGGTGCTTCCCAACAAGGGCAGCCAGGGGCCACAGCTCAAGAGACTAAGCCAGAATGCATGGCTAAGAGTTCCCTGTGGGCAAGACATTCCCATTCTCAGAGAGTGAGAGGCAGCAACTTAAACAGAAGGCTTGAAAAGGAATCTTAGAAACACTGGTGTGGGGAGTGCTGTTCGAGAGGGTGCGCTGAGCAATATTGTCAGCTGCTTGTGAGAGCCGGAACGTGGCTTCCAGGGGGAAAGGGGCCCCGCATTGAGCTTCATCTACAGATGCATCTTCTCCAGTCACAGAGAAAGCTGCGTTTACAAGTCCCAGTAGTTTATGCAGACAGGCGTGTGCTCGCACATACGCCACCACCACCTTTGCAAGGACAAGACTGCCCTTGCAGTCTCTTCTGCATGGTTAGATGTTTTAGGATAGAAAGAAAGCTTTTGAGCATGTGACAGGCCTGAGGCTCTTCTCTTGCTGGGTAGGGGTATGGTGTGCTTTCCTTTGCTGGAATAATACGCTCTGACCAAAGCAGCTTAGGGAGGAAAAGGTTTATGTCAGCTCACACTACCATCTTTGAGGAAACTCCGGGCAGGAACTTGAACATTGACAGTCTAGACTGTTGGCCAAACATGCTCACAGGCCACTCCCTCATTGAGACTCCTCTGACTCTACACTGCGTCAGAGCTAGCTAGAAGGTAGGGCAGGGTTTGACTCCTTTATCATCTGTTTCACTTTAAAGTTTGGCTTTCTCTAACATGACAGACATTTCTGGCAAAAGCCTCTGATCGTCAGGCTCTGACCTTTGTCTGGAAAGAGGAAAGAAAATATGGACTCGCCAGTAAACAATTGTGATCAAGATTACAAAACAGGGATCTACTTACAAACACTGTATCAGTCTTGGCATATAAAAGCACTTTGTATTAAAACTTTATTATAAGTATAGATGTAGGGTTTTTGTTTTATGTTTTGTTTTGTTTTTTTACCTAGAAACTAGATATTACCTCCTAGTGGTTTGCTACATTCAGATGATCTTCCAGGGTCTGCCAGTCAGTAGCCCTGTCCTTGTCCCTGAGAAGTGGATAGCGATGTACAGTCACTCACGCCTCCTACTCTTCACACGAGAAGCCAGTGGGTTTAGGGATGACCCTGAGCTGGGTGAGGGTGAAGTGGTTTTTTTGGCTTCTTAATATTTCTACATTGGGGCAGTTAAGCCGTTTTGTTGTCAGAAGCAGCCTTCATGTTCATGCCTTCTGCCTGATGAACAGATCCGTGAGCTGGCTCCCATGGGTCTGTTCATTCAAGAGCTGAGAGAGACCCTTGCAGGGAAGAGTTTGGGAGTAAAAGACACCCTGGTCCTTGGGTTGTCAAACGCTGACAAAGCTTTTGTTCAGTTGGAATGTGGCAGACCCTGTGAGAAGTTGGGGTGTCCGTGGTCCAGAAGGTTAAAGTGAGGCTTCTGACCTGCCTTTCCGGTAGAGAGCCTTTCTGGCAGCCTGTCGTGTACAGTACTAGTCTCTCCCCCACCACTGCCTTAGGAAATCCTCACCCCTCCAGAAGAGCTTGAACAGTTGTGGGCTGCACTGTCCAGCGTTTCAGGGATTCCATCAGTGGCCCACCAGCCCAGTGTATGTCTCCACTCTGAGCCTTGACTGGTTTTCTCCAGTCCTCATACAAAGGGCTTCAAGGCCCTGCTGGTTGCATTTCATAATCTGCAGGCACATGCCTTCAATCGTGGACACACCTGTCACAGGAGCGCCTCTGTGCTGCTGTTTGCACCTGTGCTCTCCTGAGCCCTGCCCGGCCCTGACTGCCCTAAGGGCTCCCCTCCACTACTGTAGGGAAAGTTGCATGCTACAGTGGGTAGCATACCCTGAATCCCCAAGATTGGGGCGCAGCTTTGCCGCGCCCACAGATGTGGTTGCTCCCTAAATTCTCAGATACTTTGGAAATGCTGAGGACCGCAGGCCAGGCTGCCCTTGGTCTCCTGGGCTGCTTTGACTGGTAAACTAACCTTATCCGGGGAATCCTGGGTTGCTTTGGGTTTTGTTTTTCTTTTTGTTCTCTCTCTGCTATTTACATATTTAAAGGTACTAGTTTGCAAACCTCTACTGATAGTGCCCTGTGGGAAGATGCTGGAACACTGTTTGCAAATGTGACTTTTTTTTTTCTTTTTAAATATTGCTTGAAGCCTGTGTCGTCAGTTGCTGCTGCCTCCTTTCTTTTTATGAGGATCCCAATGTTTCTTCCAGAAAATTATTTTATTTATGCAAGTCAGGTGACTCTTAGGCCACAGAACCATGGGATGATAAGCAGATTGTCATTAGGTGCATATCATGGATACTTTGTGAACCACCTGTGTTTTAGAAGTTAAATAGTTCTTTCTAGAATTGCTGTCTTCAGTGTACAGCGTGGTTTTAATTGAATGTTACTGTTTAATATTTTCTTCTTATAGAAGAGACCATGTCCTTTTGTATGACAAGTTTTAATAAATGTTACCTGTCCATTTTGTACAAAGTTGTGTTGTTTCACTCATGTTTTGGTTGTGGTTTTTGTACTCTGATATTAAAGTTGCATCATCGCCTTTCGATACATAAAGACTGCACAGGCCGGTCACAGGTGCCGTGAGGGCCTGATCGCAGGAATGGGTGCTGATGGTTATCTCATGCAAACCCACCTACCTCGACCGACTGTCGGGATTTCGAATTTAGTCTGCAAGATATTCTGAGTGTTCCCTGGTTCCATCCTCCCCCTGGGAAGAGGCTGACTGGCTTGTGGTCAGGAGCCGTCGAAGATGCGGGTGGGAGGGGTGTGATGGAGAGGCCGAGGAACTTTATGCCTGGCTCCCTCTAGGCGCAGGTTGGCAGTGGGCAGCTGCCCTCTAAGGCCAGAGCTCCAGACAACAAGGTTTGGTACCACACCCTCTTGTCCCTTCCGGTTCCAGATCAGACCGGTCTCCTTGCTTTTTGCTGGTACTCAGGTGCTTCACCGCCCTACCGTCTGCTTCTCACTGGGACCCCTGTTTTTACCTCAGGGATCCTCATTTCACAGGACAGCAGTTGAACAGCACAGTGGAGTGGAGCCAAGATTCAGGAGCAGGCCAGCATGGCTGCCACACACACACACTAGTGGGCTACTCTGCTCTATAATGTCCCC
Organism: Apodemus agrarius; assembly: GCA_964023405.1. Taxonomy (NCBI): domain Eukaryota; kingdom Metazoa; phylum Chordata; class Mammalia; order Rodentia; family Muridae; genus Apodemus; species Apodemus agrarius. The sequence goes on from OZ030008.1 coordinate 153,034,825, forward strand.
AAGTGCCTCAGTCGGGTCCTTTCTTTGCCCTCCTGCAGCTCTTCTCCCCAAAAAGCCCAGCCCTGGAAAGGCAGCAGCCTGCCTCAGAGGCCCCACATACTTCCTAACAACAGCTCATTACCACAGACACTGCTTGTTTTAGACCATCTTCCCACACAAACCTTCTGTTCCCACTGTTTGTTGTGAGCCACCCCCACCCCCCCACCCCACCACCACCCTGTTGCTGATTTTAAAGCCAGCTCCAGATTGCCTAGACTCACTCAGCGGTCTCTAGGTGGGGAAGTCCTCCAGAAGACCCTGTCTGGCCTCCTTTTGAAGTAGAGGCCTGTTCATTCTGGCCATGGGCAAACAGCACTGCGTCTGCATCATGGTGACTCGTTCTGGTCCCCTTCCTTGAGATCCTGGTGGACTGCAGTGCAGCAGAGGTCACCTGAGAAGCAGCCACACAGCACACATCACCCCCACCCCAGGGTGCAGGCCTCTTAGAGACAGTGGCACGTGAGCACAGGGAGGTGGGGTGGCAGGAGTGGGAACAGAAGGGGGGGGGATGCAAAGGGTGTTACCCAGATGGAGCTCACCGCACCTGTGCCGGTTTATTTAGCTTCCTTCCTAGTCAGCGAGGGACTGCTTCCCACCAAGCCACCAAAGCGTTCCTCGAGACAGTCCTGGTGGCTGGAAGGTCCATACAGTCCCACAGACCCAGACGGAAAACAAGGTAAGCTCAAACCTGAGGTACCAAGAACTTGTCATGTAGTGAATGGCTTTAAGTATGTTCTTCCTCAGGTGGATACATGAAGAAAAAGGCCTCTCTCATGTCAAAGTTTTGGGCATGTTATCAGTGGTAAAGCACTTAGCAAGAGTGGTTCCCTGACCAGCACTACAAAACTAAGCAAAGGCCTGTTTAAGTGAGTGAAAGTGCTGTCCCTTTACAGAGAAACAACAAAGCTGGGGATGGGGGCAGCTCCAGGTGCCTCAGGGGCCTTCTTTGAACTAGTTGGTCTAGTTTGAGTCAAGATGAAACAATTTGAGTTTCAAATCTAGGCCCACTTTTAATTTCTTCTGAGCAGATAGATGATGGGCCAGCTGAGCCTTGCACGCAGAGGTGGAGATGTCCTGGACGGGCGAGCATTCAGAATCAATACTGCAGGCAAACGTACAGCTTAAAAATAGTGACTTTACACTCGGGCTCAAGCCATTACGAGTTCTATTTTTTTCTTTTTCTTCAATACTCCAGAATAAGAAGCCAGTACCAAAGCTATTAAATGTATTTATAACCTAATAAGATAGTAGTTACTCCCCCGAGGGTTCTAGCCTGCCACATACTGCAGCTAACCTTGATGAATGGAGCTCAAAGCTCCCTCCAGAACTGCCTATCCTGTTACTTTGGGGTCGGCAATGCTGTGATAAAATTTCACTTATTAGGGTTCTCAAAAAAGACCCTCAACCACTGGGGACTCCAGGCATGATGGATGGATGTTAGGACTGTAAACAGGCTGGCAGTCCCTCAGGATCGAGGCTGGCCTTGAGTTCTCAGAGCCACTTGCTCCCAAATGCTACCATGCCTGGCTCTTGGCTTTTTTTTTTTTTTTTCTTTTTTTCCTTTTTTTTTTTTTTTTAAATGGCTACTCAACCCACTGAACACCATAGCCACTTTGGCCTAAGAGCATTGAGGTCACTGACTACAATTGGCCCATGTTTTATACGTGAAGCATTTGGATTCTGGGTAGAGTTGCCTTCCAGGCCACCACAGGTAGCAGGAAAGAATGATAACATAGATTCTGTTGGGGAGGGGTTGTCTCCCTCAAAAAAGGAGCTGTTTTAAGCCCTTCTCTTCTACAAGGGGGATATGATTCAGTGGTAGATCACTTGTTTAGCCGGCACCAAAGTTAAACATACAAAGGGTGAGATTTGTAAAGGCAATCCACACTTAGCAGAGTACCGAGGCCTAGCTCTGACACTCGCCAGTGGCCTGGGCTGATTCACCCTCCTGGCGCTGAGGTACAGTGGGTCCTCCTTAAGTTGCTGAACTCTCGACCATCCAAGAAGAAGTAAGACTTGAGACATCAGCAGCTCATTCCCTTTCAGCTTAATTTCCAGGGCTTGGGCTACCACTAGCCCTACTCCCTTGCCAGGACCAATAAATAACTCCTCCCTCACTCGGCCAACATGAACTGAGTCCCCAGCCTTGCAAGGGAAGACTCTGACTTGAGAAAATAAAAAGCCAGGGTGCTCAGGAGCCTGACCCCGGGCTGGGAAGGCCGCCCAGTCAGAAGCACTTGCTGCTCGGGGGCTTCAGTGAGACGCTGGGTGTGGTGGCAAATCTGTAATCCTAACAGTGGGGATTGAGCAGAGGCAGAAACTCTGGGCTGCTGATTAGCCAGCCGAAAAGACAAGTTCCAGTGACAGAACCTGTCTCCAGGAGCATGGTGGAGCCCCAGAGATGGCCGAGCTGCTAAAGGCCCTGGTCACCAGGTCTGAAAACTTGCGTGGAAGTGGAGACCCAACCAATTCCTGCAAGCGGTCCTGTAAAGAAATACAACAAGGTGGACAGCTCCTGAAGAGGCTCTGAGGTTGACCTCTGACCTCTGCAGGCACATATACTCAAGCACAAGTTCTGGCGCACACACACACACACACACACACACACACACACACGTTGACCTATTGTGACCTGGGAAGCCTGTGGCCTGTGTACAACTGGCCTTCTTCTACCTTAGAACCTTTCATCCAGAGACTCCCAGCTAAGGGCTCAGAGTATACAGGGAAAACCCACTGCCTGCTGGTATCAAGAGATCAAAGGTCACAGACTTATCTATCAGAGTGGTTGTCACCAGGTCAGTACTAACCAACCCAAAAGACTCACGTGTTCCAAACAGCCTCCCTTCTACACCTGTCTCCCAGCTTCACTGCGGCTGGGCGGGCGAGCCCCGTGCTCCCAGCTGGCATCGCTCCTCCCCGAGCTGACCCCTGGCTGCTCCTGCGGCCTCCGAGCCCGCCCACTTGCCTGACTTGCTGCTTCCCTTCAGCGTCTCTTGGTTCCCGCAGTGATGGTTTGCCCTGCTCCATCTCCCTCCCAGCGCCCTTCCCTGGGCTTTGTCCTTCTAGAAGGTTCTATCCTATCAGCTGAGGTTCTGTAAAAATAACTTTGACACCCCATTCTGCAAGGGTCCCCCAAATCCACACCACTTTCCGATCCCACTGCACCTTGAGCGTCAGCCCGTGGTGGCTGGCACTTGTCACTGAACAGCAACCTTTAGTCATCACCCTCTAGGGATTGCTGAAGGCACTCCCCATCCTCCCACGCCCATGGCCCTGGCAGGACAACAGGCTCCTAAGCAACACGGCCCTTCCTTGGTTTTTATTTATTCATTTATTTTGGAGTTCCAGATCAAACCCTGGGCCTTATCCATGCCAGAAAAGCACTCTACCAAAGAGCATCCCCAGCCCTTTGGCATTTTGAGTCAGGATCTCACCAAGTGGCCTGGCTGGCCTTGAACCTTCTTTAATCCCGCCTCAGTGTCCAGTAGCTGGGATTGCCCTGTGTGCCACCACACCCGAGAAGCCATGTTGTAGTCATCTCTGAACGGCAACCCCTGGCACAGTCCTGACTCACAACTAACACGTGCTGCTGGGTTTCTTTTTATTTATCTTTTCTAAATGCAGATGAGCTATGTGGTATTCATCCACCAGTTACTACTGTACACTGTTTTTGTTCTGTTTTTCAAAACAGGGTTTCTCTGTGTAGCCCTGGCCATACCGGAACTCACTATGTAGACCAGACTGGGCCTTGAACTCAGAGATCTGCCTACTCTGCCTCCCAAATGCTGATGTTAAAGGCATGGAGCACCATGCCTGCTCTCATAACCTTTTTGTTTTGTTTTAATTTAAAATACTTTTCGACATATTGTTGGGGAAGTACACACGCTGTGATGTGTGTGTGGAGGACACAGGAGTTCACCATGTGAGTCCTGAGAACCCAGGAAGAACTGCCAACCAACAAGCTCTTTACGCACTGAACCATCTCACCAACCCCACCCAACCCCTGCCTCCCCCTGCCCTGGCTGATTCAAAAGAAAAAGGAAAAAAAAAAAACTTGCAGGAGGAGGCTTGAGGATGAGACTTTGGGGTAGAACTGAGTTCCTAGCACTACAGCCAAACACCTTTCTTAGAAAACTTGGCACCTGATAAACTTAGGAAGTCTTTTGAATCCCTGCTGGCTGAGGATTCTAAGGCAGATATGAGTCCCCTTTCCAGCCCAAGTGGAAGATTTCATACCAGAACACATAACTTTGCTACTAAACTGGGGAGATGCCAGTCAGATGCCTTAGAGACATTAGGACCTGAGTTTGATCCCCAGAACCTCACCCTGGAGTGGAGGAGAGGCAGGAATGGATAGAACAAATTCCAGCACTGGGGAGGTAGAGACAGGCACATCCCTAGGGCTTCCTGGCCAGCTGAGCTAATTAACTGGTAAGGTCTAAGGCAATGAGAGCCCTCTCTTGAAAAGAAAGTTGATGGTTTAAGTACAATCAGGCAGAAGAGGTCAAGGTTACTATCAAGAAAAGAGACTCTTAACCAGGGCAGTCCTGGTGCAAGCCTTTAATCCCAGCACTCCATCTCTGAGAGTTTGAGGTCAGACTGCTGATCTACAAAGAAAGTTCCAGGACAGCCATACATGGAGAAATCTTGTGTTAAAAAGCCAAACATTTTTTAAAAAGTGGAGGAAGGACATTAACTGTTCATTTCTGCTGGAAATTTGAGTAGAAAAGTACACTTCCAGAGAATCTTGGCACCTTCTGAAGCAGGTGTTTACCTAGTATTTGGTTCTTCATCTAACCCTAAAACTGATCAAGAGTCAAAAGTTAATTTTGGATTCCTTTCAAATTGTGTTTCTTCCCAGTCTGGGCTTCAGGCAATGAAAGAGTGTTTATACTGGAAAGTACGGAATCTGGGCCAGACAACCGGGCAAGGGATGGCACGTGTAAGAGAAACTGTGTTGCCGGTGGAGTGCCTCTGGAGGGGGCACAGCAGCAGGCGCCTCTTCTGACTGCCTGAAATTAGAAAAGGCAACCGCGAGGACCGTGACTCACGCTGGAGCCTGGCCAAGGCAGCTTTGTACAGTTCCTCTGGGAGTGGCTGGAGGGGTGTCAGGGCAATAATTCCCAATCTTCCCACGCAGAGGGATCACTCCAGATATTAGGGTGTTTGACAGAGTCTCCTCCCCACCGCATGACAATCGATCGGCTGAGTCAAGAAAACTTGACTGTCTCAGGGCTGGGGGGATAGATACCCAAGCAGTAAGGTGCTTGCTCTATAAGTTTGATCCCCAGAGCCCATGGAGGGAAAATAGATAAAGAAACTAAAGACAAAGCCAGTCCTGAAGAGGTAGAGGCAGGTGCAGCCCTCGTTGCTGTCTGATCAGCCAGCCTAGGCTAATGGGTGAGCTTTAGGCCCTGTCTCAAACAAACAAACAAACAAACAAACAAAACCTAGGTCGATGTACTTAAGGAATGACACCTGAGGTTGACCTCTGGCCTCCACCCACATATACACATGTGCGCACCTGCACACACACACACACACACACACACACACACACACAATTTTAAATGTCAAAACATTGCTACAAAATCAGCAATGATAAAAAAAAATAAACAAACAAAAAAGACCATACAGTTATCATAGCATTATCACTGAGGAAATGTCAAAGCCTCAGTGGTATATATCACAGTATCCAGGGTCCATGCTGAGATTTTAAACCTCACTCCTTTATTGTTTTACTTACTATTGTTTTTTTTTTTCTTTTTTCTTTTTTTTCCCTCTAAGGCAGGGTCTCATGTAGCTCAGGCTCACCTCTGTCTCCTTATATGGCCAAGGCTAACCCGTTACTTCTGGTCCTCTTGCTTCTGCCGTCTTAGTGGTTTGCAGTTTCAGGGCTGCGCTGCAGTGCCTGGTTTATGCTGGGAACCGAACCTGGGACCTGCTTGAAGGCTAGAGAATCGTTCTACCAATCGAACCACATCCCTTTTTGGGATTTTTTTCTCACTACATTGCCTGGGGCAACTTTAAATATTTCTGTTAAAGTGATCCTCCTGCCTCAGCCTCCCAAGTGGATGGGACTATAGGAAGGCCCAGCTTACCAGATATTTATAGGCCTCCTGCTTACGGCCCAGGGTCAGGCAGGCCTGCAGATGGTAATATCTTTGGAGGTTATAAACATCATTCCAGTAGACCAAGAAATGGACATTTTCTGATTGGCCCTTTGCTCTGTTGTATGTTCCTCAGCTAGCTAAACATTTCCAATCCAGACCTATAAATAAATCTAACCGTCAATTCAAGAGAATAGTTCTCAAACAAAGCTGACTGTGGGTGGCAGCTGGCATACTCTTAGCTGTGGCTGTGATCTCAACCAGCAAGCTTCACAGCCTGAAAAGACCTGAGTTACAGCCACTTCCTGTGATCGCTGGATAGCTACCCTCATGCTTTGAAGATGCTTTTTTACTTTATTTTATTTTTAGTTAGCCCAACATTTACCATCAACTCAAATGGCGATTCCTGTTTCTGCCTCTCAGAATTTTCTCACCCCACTTTATTTATTTTATGTCAGTCTGAGTGTATGAATGCATACCAAGTACATGCAGAGCCCCTGGAGCTGCTATAAGTGACCCAATGTGGGTACTAGGAACCAAACCAAGTCCCCTGCAAGAGCATCAAGTGCTCTAACTGCTGAACCATTGCTCCAGCCCAGTCCCACCACCTTTAAAAATAATAAATAAATAAATAAATAAATAAATAAGGCAGAGACTCTTGTGGCCCAGGATGTCTTTGAGCTCTTGTGAAGCTAAAGCTGGCCTTGAACTTCTGATCCTCCTGCCTGGGTCTCCAAAGTGCTAGGATTACAGGTATGCCCCACCATATTAGGCTTCTCCATATTCCATCCTCATGGAATTCACCAGATGAGCATACAAACTACAAATTAAGTCAGCATTCATTTATTTTAAAATAAATCAGTCTCCCAAAGGATGCTATATCTAGAAAGCAGAATTGTGCTTTAGGAAAAAACAAAACAAGACAAAAAAACTACAGAAGTATCTAATACCAAGCCAGACATGGTAGCCACCTGCAACCCTACTTACTTCAGAGGCTGAGGTATGAAGATCATGCATTTGACTCTAGCCTGAGCTACAGACCCTGGAGACCCTGTCTCAGAGATTGACATAGACAGAGACTAACACTAAATAGGACTCTAGGCACTGGGATGTATCAGTCAACTGGTGTATTTTAAGGCCCCTGCAGGTCTAGGTTTTACTCCCTAGAGAGATTAGGCTGGACCACACTAATGCTAGGGTCTGAGGGTGGAGCCGGGTGGAGCATTCGAGATGCTGGATGAGGCACTAACCTGCAGAGTCTGAACTGAAGTGAAAAGGGGACTCCTCCCCAGAGGGAGTGGTGTGAAGGAGAAACCTGGAAGTGGGAGGCTTGAAAATAGCTGTGGGGACCTAATGGGGGAAGGAATCGGGGTTACCATAGCAACGAGCATCTCCTGCTGAGCATGCTGGGCCTTGCTCTTGGCTCCCTTCTTTACCTGTAATAGTTCAGTAGATCCTTACTACAGCTCAGCTTGGAAGGCTCAGAGACTGAAGTATGTGGCCAATCCAGAATCCTGAAGAAACCCAAGTTCATGATCTGGTCCTCACACCCTGATGTTGTGCAAGGCCATGACCTGAAGCAGATTGCAGGCTGCAGATCAAGGAGTGGATTTAGCAAGCAATGATTTGAGCTGTCGGAAAGATGAGCTTGGTGGAATGCTATGACCTACCTAGGATGTGCTGTTTATGCCATGGGTCAAGTGACTAATCGCAGATTTGTCTGTCGTAGTATCTCCTGGATGTGGAACAGGTGTCTGTAAGGTGAGCCTCTAGGAACCCAGGTGGATCACGTTAAGATAAACTGGAGCCCTCCTGCAGCCTGTGGGGAAATGTGTCCTTAACCTACAGCCTGGGAGTTATGGAAGCTCTCTCTAAACCTGCCTTTCCTTAAGGAGACTTGTCTGTTTTTTTGTTTTGTTTTTGAGACTGGGGTCACTCTTAGTCCAGGCTGCCCTAGGTCTATCTCATGGCGTTCCTTCTGCCTCAGCTTCTCAAGTGTCAGGATTAGAGGTGGGAGCCACTGTGCTGTACCCAGTTTTCACGATGGTCTTGAGGGAAAGGGCGGCTAACAGAAAATGTCACGCGTGCCTCACACCTCTCCCCACACTCCAGCCACCCCTCCCACACACTCCATTAAGTCTGACGCTTCTTCTTGGAAGGCAACTGCCCCCACCCTGTCCTCACTGTCTCTCACCCAGCTTGTCGCGCCAGTCTGGCCTCCTCACTACGTTTGGCCTTATACTCCCGTCCAGACCTCCCTCCCTGTACCTCCTCACTCAGCTCAGAAACCTTCACGGGGGTGGGGGTGGGGGTGGGGGTGTGGGTCCCCGGTCTCTATACACCACACCCAAACTCTCCAGACTGTGGTTTCTCCCCTGCCTCCCTGGCCAGTCTCTCCTCTCATCTAGCCCTCTCCTCCTTGGCCTTTGCCTCAACTTCCTGTACCTGTGACCATTTGGGGACACACTTTGTCTTTCCTCCCCACCACAGGCACTTCCTCTGAGAAACTTTCCCAGACTTTCAACACTGGGACTTCCGAAGTTCCCCCCTGGGAGGTCCGGGCTGGGTTGTCCCGCAGGCTTCATTTGCATATGTGAGGACTAGGAGCAGAAAGGTTCAAAGAGCCTCTTGCTTCTGTTCTTTGCAGCCCAGGCAAGGCTCCTGTTTGCTTAAAGTTACAGTATCTGTCTCCTCTGGTCTTGAGGCGAGCGAGCATGGGTATGGCACCCACCAGGTGAGAGAGAGGAGACTAAAATACTCCCCAAGATACAGAGACCTCAAATCCTTCTAGAGAGAGCTCAAATTGTGCAAACTGTCCCATTACTGCTCCTGCTCCCACTTGCGAGTCTAGTCAGATTTGGGGTTTGCATAGCCAGCCACCTCCAAGGCTTCAGCGTTGACCAAGAGATGAAATTTGGCTTTGCTGTATTGCAATTTCTTCCCTGAAATATTCTAATCCATTGTGGGGCCCCGGCTGCCTCCCACCTTGGGAGAGCAGCTATCAGAGCCCTGGTGACTGGGATTGGAGCCCATCTGACTTAAAGATTGAAGGATTGTTTTGTTTTTTTTTTTTTTTTTTTTTTTTTTTTTTTCCTTCATCAGGTCCCTCCACCCTCAGGCTCAATTTTGTTTTCTAATTCAGAGAAATGACTGGCTCCGGTGTGTTTTAAAGGACAGACTTGACCCCCTTCTTTGAATACTCTTCTGCTAACCCAGGAGCCTCTCAGAGTCACAGACCACTCCTTTCAGTAGTCCGGTCCCCTAAGAGTTCCCCTAGCCCCACCCCCAGCCTAGGTCAGGATGAAAGTCAATTTACTTGTTACAGAAAGCCTGGGAGGCAGGGTGTCTTGTAAGCAGAGTGACTTTTGGGAGATTTCTGTGAGGTTGCAAGGGTGGCCTCCAAATCTGAGGCTGAAAAACTACCTCCACCCCCCTCCCCAGCCAAGTGTGATCCTGAGCTGCCCCAGGCAAGATGCTTACACGCTTTTAAAGACACCGGCTGCAGCTGCGCCCTGTTGCCTGGCTTGACCTCTTGACCTCCCGTGAGGCTGATAACATAGGACTTGTTCAGACAGTAATCCGAGGAATAGCCCCTGAGGGACACACCCTCCCCTAGTTCACCAGAGAGGAGCACTCTCTCTCGGGAGTGTTTATAGCCCTGTGGACTCAGGCGAGACACTGCTGCCCGGCCAGTTAAACATAAGCAGCACCTACCCATGCTGTCTGCAAGTCAGTCCCTCCCGGACCTCAGGGCTTCCTGCCAGTCACAAAAGAGCCCATGGGATCTTCCTAAGGGTCCCCTAGAAAGAGGAGTGAGGGGACATTTAATCTCTGTGGGTTCAGTCTGGGGAACTCTGTTCCTTCCAGTTTTGCTGATCTTTGTAGAAACCAGATCACAAATGGGATCTGGTGCTTTTGGCCGCTCTCATGACAAGTGTGTCTGAGTTTTGGCCAGACTCCATAAGATTATAGTTCTTCGTCCTTCAGCCTTGATTCATGTGCTCCTTAAATCAGATGGTCCCCATCACGGTATTTCTAGCTCCATTAGGCAACACTTTAGTCAACAGCAGTTTCAGATCTGAGATTGTCGGACCTGATCCTTAGCTCCCTACGGACAGCCTTGCCGACCTGTAACTCGGGGTATTTGGAGAGACTTGTACTCCAAATGATATCGCTTGACGTTGAACGAAGGCAGGGCTGTGCGCAAACTTGTGCCTACTCTTTCCATTCTGAGTTCCTCGGCCTCTAGACCCAGGAGGTGAGAGTCTAGGCCCTTAGAATTTAAATAAATAAATAAATAAATAAATAAATAAATAGCAAGCTTTTCTGTCTTTTTGTTTAGTCCATGGAGGAACCCTGATGTAGGAACTCAGTACAACATGAAGTGTGCCACATATTTCATTAAAAGGAATGGCTCAGCCGGGCGGCGGTGGTGGCGCACGCCTTTAATCCCAGCACTTGGGAGGTAGAGGCAGGAGGATTACTGAGTTCGAGGCCAGGCTAGTCTACAGAGTGAGTTCCAGGACAGCCAGAGCTACACAGAGAAACCCTGTCTCAAAAACCAAAAAAAAAAAAAAAAAAAAAAAAAAAAAAAAAAAAGGAATGGTTCTCCCTGGGTGGGTTCCTGGAACATTGTTGCTTCAGGTTTGTTGGACTAGGCTGTGTAAGCGTGAGGCCTTGAGTTTAAATTCCCCAAACCCAGGTTGAAAAAGGACTGGGCACATGGCCACTGCCATTGGTCACCCCAGCCAGCTATCACCGGGGAGGGAGGACACAGACAGGAGGGTCTCTGGGGCTTGCTGACCAGGTTCAGAGAGAGACTCTGTCTCAGGGGAACAAGGTGGCACATGACAGAGCCTCTTCTGGCCTGTGCACACCCATGCTGGGTGGCTAGAAGCTCTGAGAGGACCACGGGGTGAGAACCGTGTAGAGCAGGCATGGGATGTGCCAGCCTATTTATTGGAAGGTTGCTGGACGATTGCCCTCGCAGGAGGGCCCTCTGAATCCGTGTCCTCCAGCTGTGAGTCTACTGCCTTCCTCTCGTTCTCATGGCCCTTATTTGAAACATTGCTTAATAACTTGCCTTGGGCCCAGCTTGGTACTGAATGTAATTCAGGGGACACGATAGGGACACAAGGGCCAGCCCCTGACAACAGTGCACTCTGGGATCATCTAAGAACAGACCTCCAACTACTTATGTCTGAAAGATGAACCAGCAGACACCCTGAGGACGCAGTGGGCTGGTCCCAGGTATGTTGGACATAATTGAGCTTGATCTAGCACTGTCTATAGTGGAAGCAAGAATCACAGCTCACTGGCTCATTGGTCAAACACCCAAGTTAATATACTCCTCCTGAAGACACGTGAAGGACTAAAGCTGTGAGTTTCGGGATCCATAACGTACTGCTTTATCAGAAGTTGAGCAGCCCCAATAAGACTTTAGATCTTAAAGTCTGCGGGAGAGACAGGTGTCCAGGAAGTACAGAGGCAGGTATTAGGGAAAGGCTTTCTGTGTCACGCGCCATCCCAACATTCCCCAGGCTTCTGTGCCGGGTGCGTGTGCCGGGGGAGATCCCCGGGTTCTGGTTCCAGCAGAAGCAGGGCTGGTTGCAGAGGGTGTGACATCCTCTGTTCAGAGGAGCCCCTTGGATGAACTGCTCCCCCAGCTTCTCTGGAACCAAGTGCTAAGGTTTCTGGGAGTTTCAAATGGCTGCTTGTTCTCTGAGGGTTCAAGACAGTGTCTGTCAAAGCCAGGCATTAAAACCAAAGGGCCTCGCAAGCCCTTGCTCAGCCTTCTCCTGTTTTGACTGACAAGCGAGACCCCTCTTCTCTTTGAACACACTGCTTCTGAGAGGATGGGGCTGGTGGGGAAGGGGGAAGGGGGAGAGCTCAGATCAGTCAAAGCCTTGTCTCGCTGAGTGGCCAGAGGCAAAGATTCCAAGGAGTTAGGCTTTGTGATGAAAGAGGAGCAGAGAGGGACAGCCTGTCAGGGGTAGGGGTGGGGGCAGGGAAGAGACCATCAGGGTACACCCCTGAGGGGCGTGCCACCCTCATCTCAGGCCCTCACAAGCCCACCGTGCCTACTGACTCATCACCCACAAGGCTCCGCAAACCAGTTCTGTTCTATCATAGGATCGTAACAGCCATTTGGGGGCAGGCATGCTGCCAGACCCATCTTATAGACAGGAAAACTGAGGTTCGAAGTGTCTGATTCACTTTCACGGATACCATGAAGGAAGTCCAAGTTTCTAAAAATAATGAAAGCACTGAATTAGAAAAAGCGATGGGCCAGCAGTAAGGGACAGGCTACACTGATGAGATCAGGATATATACACAGGCCGCCAAGAACAGGCTCTGCAAGAAGCCCAGGAGAAGAGAACAGATCAGAGCATGGCTGGATCCCAGGGCTCGGTTTAGGGTCACGGGAGGAAGATTATCAGGTAGACAGTTAATTGCTTCTCTGTCTTTTGGCGAAGGTCAAGCGTAGGAACACAGGGCCTGCCAAGAGCACTGCTCCTGGGCATCTATAAGCTTCCTGTGTGCACAGAAGGACCAGATCAAAAGGAAGGGTAGGACTCTGGCTAGTGTCCAGTCACTCGGGACATGCGTCTCCATTTCCGGTTTATCTTTCCCACGGCTCTTCTCTCTCCTGTGACATGTGTCCATGTTTATGTCTCTTTCCCATGAAAGTGTAGCAGCATGTAAGTAGCGTCATAGCTTGGATTTTTTTTTTCCTGCCCTGTCCACTTCCGGGTCCTGGCATCTCTCCCCCACACATGGTGCTTAGTGAATGTTCAATAAAGATTTGTGGAGAGACTGAGCATGTGACAGGAACTTCACAGCAGGGTCTCCAGGCTCCATGGGGCTGCACAGCCAGCTGATTCTGCTTTGCAGCATGGCAACTTTGCTTTCCTGAGGGACTCCCCTCAGTTCCTTGTCCTGCAGGCTGAACAAGCTAGCTGAGCATGCGTGAGGACCCCAGCAGGCAGGATCAAAGTCAGAACCCAGCACTCCGCTCACACGTGAAGAACAAATGAAAAGAGAAGTCACAGGAGCAATGAACAGATGTAGGCATTGGTCAACCCTCTTCTCCTTTTTAAAGCTGGTTAAAAGAAAACCCAAACAAAGGCAAGGTTCCCGCCCCTCCGACAGTGCCTATGAAAGGGGGCAGATTACAGAGCCCCCCAACCTGCCATTGCTTCTGTCTGAAACTTTAGGTGAGGGCCCCCCAAGCAATCACATGTCATGATTTTTATTTTTCAACAACTTTCAACTCTGAAGGGTGAGCTCCTATCACATCTAAGGTTAACTATTTGCTCTGGCGGAGATCTGCCTGGAGCAAAGAGAAGATTCCATCATCTTCCAGGGTGTCTTTACAAGGCCTTGGTCATCAAAGTCATCCCGAAAAGCCCTCTGACTTCTGAGTGAAGGCCTGCAGCGCCCTGATCTGATGTTTGATGGACAGGAGGTTGGCTTTACACTAAACACACGTGACTGCAGGAATGCTCTCCTGCACAGCTTTCTCACTGTGTTCTAATCCAGGGTGTGCCCAGCGGGTTTCTGCCTGCTTAGAACACTGGGGCCATCATCGCCGTTTTAAACAAGGTTAGATTTGCAGATGTCTCCTCCTTCCTGGCTGCAGGTGACAAAGCATGTGAATTACAGTAGTCCATTTAAGAAGTCCTGGTTAGTTGGGCAGTGGCGCATCCCTTTAATCCCAGCAGAGAGGGAGGCAGAGGCAGGTGCGTCCTTTGCTGCCCGCTGATTCTGTTTGCACCACGGCAGGCAGCCTTGTCTTTCCTATTGGACTCTCAGTGCCTTGTCCTAGGTGTGAAACTTAACATGAGCGTGTACACACACCTCTGCACATACACCTCCCCACCCCCACACAGAAACACTTCCTGCCCTTGGGAACATAATCTTAGAAGCAAAACCAGGTTCCTATTATTTCAACACATATTTATTAAGTACCGAGCGTGAAGAAACAGGAGAGAAACGAGTTCTCATCCTTATGTAGTTGATAAGACAGTCGGTGGGTAATGCAGATAATTAGCACACAATTGTACAGGGCATTAATTACTCACACTGTGAGTACTTCAAAGAACTACAGAAGACCAAGAGAGTCAATTACAAAGGATGGTGTTGGAAAGTCAATTATCAGGAACAGGCTTGGTGGATCAATAGGAAAACCAGAGAGCAAGCTAAGAAGAAAATTCAGTGCGGGGCGTGGGGTGGGGGGATCAGTGGATGTCAGAAGGGCTCAGGTCTAAGTGGCAAGACCCACTTGAAGGCTGGGCTTTCCTCGAAGCTGGGCAGGGTGGGCCAGGAGCTAAGGGGAGAACAAGGCATTTCTCTTGTGAGAATGGCTATGTTGAAATAGTTGGTGTGTGTGTGTGTGTGTGTGTGTGTGTGTGTGTGTGTGTGCTGAAGAAGTCTTTACCCAATCCTTTCTTTCTTTTTCTTTCCTTTCTTCTTCCTTTGATTTGTTTTTGTGTTTTCAAGACCGGGTTTCTCTGTGTAGCCCTGGTTGTCCTGGAACTCAGTCTGAACACCAGCCTGGCCTCCAACTCAGAGAGATCTTTCTGCCTCTGCCTCAATAATGTTGGAATTAAAGACGTGCTCCGCTGCCACCACCACCACTGGGCTTTATTTTATTTTTACTAGCTTGCTTCTTGCTGATCAAGGATATTTATTGTACCAGGTGTGCCGGTGCACTGCATTAATCCCAGCATTCTGGAGGCAGAGGCAGTTGGGTCTATGAGTTTGAGGTCAGCCAGAGCTACATCGTGAGACACTGACTGGGGACTTGGGGGGAGTGAGAATATTTAAGTGTGGTGTACATCCCATAACGCAGATTTGAAGCTGAGATGAAGTAACTCGATTTCCCAGGATTATTGCTCCTCTTCACAGATGGTCAGGCCAGTATTAAGTGCCTCTCCTCAAAATCAGGAGCTCCAGTGTAGCTGAGCGCTGCTTTGCTCATAGACCCGCCTCTCTCTTAAACCATAGTGCTCTCTGCCGACATTCTGTTCTGGGAGTTGGGGGTGGACTCTCTACAAATCACACCCCACCCCACCCCAGCCTTATTACCATTTAACCAAAGAGAAGCTCCAGGTCAGAATTACCACCTGTCTCCATCACACTGGCAGTGGGCATGAGTGCCAGAGGGAGGTCTCCAAAGAAGAAAGAGCTATCTGGCTGTGTGTGTGTGTGTGTGTGTGTGTGTGTGTGTGTGTGTGTGTTCATTCAACTCCTTTCCAGAGACAGCTTAGTGAAGGAACTCTCACAGAATGTGAGGTCCTAGAAGTGGACATCTTGGATCTGTTAAGAGTCAGGCTCCCCCTGCTGGCCCAGTACTACTTATGTAGGAGGCAGGTGGACGGAACACTTCAGGTGTCCATGCTGATGAGACCTAGTTGAGTCATGTGTGCCCTCTAAGGGCTCCAACAATTTGCCTGCATAGATCCCAGTTTGGTCTGCAAAGTGGGCTGGGGTCAAACAGTAAGAGTAAATGGGCAATACCTTTAAGACATTTGGCAGGAAGGCCAAATACTTAGGAACCTTTTATTTTATTTTATTTCTTAATATTTTAGACTCCATTGTCCTGAACACATGCAAACACTGTGTCACAGTCAAGAATCCAGACTGTTACCCATACATTTAATAATCAGTTAAAATGATGAACGCCAAGGCTGGCTTCACAGGGAAACAGAATCTCATTGCTGTGGATGTTATGAACCAACCCAGACTTCCTACCTAAGGTAGTCTGGTTGGTTTTTGTTGTTGTTGTTGTTGTTGTTGTTGTTGTTTTGTTGTTGTTTTTTTTGGTAGTCTGGTTTTTTGGTTTTTTTTGGAAAAAAATTATTTTATGTGTTGGTGTTTAGCCTCCGTGTATGTGTGTGCACCACGTACATGCTTACTTAGTGTCGGAGGTCAGAAAAGGGCGTTGGGTCTCTGAAACTGGAAAACAGATGAGACCTGTCATGTGGTGCTGGGAATTGAACCTGAACAGTCAGCGGTCTTAACTGCTGATCCATCTCTCCCGTGTGGGCTCTTGCTTTAAAGTCAGGTAGCCTTCTTTTTGCAGAAGAGATAATCTGCCCAGGTAGCTGGGCATGGGGGCTCACCCCTGTAAATGTAATCCTGGATTGTGAGATTTGAGTTCAAGGCTAGCCTCATCTATGTAGTGGGATTGTTTTTAAGACCTTGCCTCAAGACAAAACCCCAAAAATAATAAAAATAGAAATAAAGAACTAAAAAGCATGAGGAAGGAGGTCCTAGGTGTGGGTCTTCACGGTCTAAGGGTCCGGGGGGGACACTGTCGAGTCCTGCTCCGGCCAGCAGGGGGCGCTGAGGAGAAGGCGGGCGGAAGGCCAGGGGCCACAGCGTCAGATTTCAGGCTCCAGAGCCGGGTTGCCGTTCAGCTACCCGCCGGTCTACTGATCCGCCTGCAGCACCTGCCAGGAACCGGGATTCCGAGCGGACTCTAGCCCGCCGCGAGGAGACCGGCCATACCAACACTCGCCAGGGTCCGCGTCTGCCCGGAAGCGCGGGCGCCGAGGGGGCGGGGCCTGGAAGCGCTTCCGGGGGCGGGGGGCGCGGGCAGGGGCGGCTGCGGGAGCGGCGGGGAAGGGCCTGGCGCCGGCGGCGGCGGCGGAGGGGGCGCCGCGGGCGGGCGATGTGAGCGCGGCGCGCGGCCCAGGTGAGGCTGGCGGGCCGCGGGCAGAGGCGGCAGGGTCCGGGCGGCCCGTGGGGCGGCTGTCCGACCTCCGCCGTGGGTGCGGCGGGACGGGCGAGAGGCTGCCTGGTCAGTGCCGGGGCCGGCCGGGCGGGGTCCTGAGGCCCGGGCACCTGCGGGAGGCCAGGCGCTTGGCCCCGAGGGGTGGCGAACTGGGGCAGCTGCCCTGCACCCCTCCAGCCGCCGCCCCGGGCGGCTCGCTCTCCCTCCCGTACCGAGGGGTCTTAGTGACCGTTGTCCCCGGAGAGCCAGGCCCGGCTTGGGGGTGGGGGGGTGGTCAGCGAGAGGCTGCCCAGGAGCTGCTGCCTCTGGCTCTCGCCTTGTGCCAGGTAAACAGGCAGCGCGAGTTAAGCTTGGCCGGGGTGGTCTGCGTGGCCACTGGCGCACGGCTGCGGACTGGGGAGGGGGCGTGTAAAACATCGCTCGCCTAGACCAGGTGACTGTTTTGGGGCTACTCGATTCTGGGACGCTCCATCTTAAGGTTTTCAGCAAGTCTTTTCCATGCCGGGCCTCAGTTTCTCCATGTAAGAATTGAGAGTTTAGATGAACTCCCTACAGACCCCTCATGCTGTTAATATCTGACATTGCAAGGTCTGTGCCTGGTTCGACATGCTGGGCAGTTCTACCGAAGTCTCCCCCGCCACTCCAGATGTAGACTTTTTAACCACTTCGTGCACTTTGTCTCGGGGAGGTTTAAAATGATCCCCAGAGGGGTTTTCTTGGAAATAGCTTTACTGATCCCTTCATCATTCCTTGCTGCCGTCCATAGTTTTCCTGTGGAGCGTTTTGCATGCAAACATTTTACTGTCTGTATTTGCCCATTCTCTCTTTGTTCCCTAGTCTAGGCTGTTTTTGCTTCACATCTGGATTATTGCAACAGCTTCTTAGCTGGTCTCTGACTCCAGAGGTTTCACCCTCCCCCATGCTTCCTTTATGCTAACGCCAAACTTAGTATAGGAAGTAAAAAAAAAAAAAAAAGTTGAGTGCTTGCTTAGTAAAAGTCATAATGCTGTGAGTGGTGGACAGGAGGAGGTGAAGGTACTGCGAGTCTCCCAAGGCTTTACAGTGGGTGTTCTGACATTGCTGGTGAGCACCTCACAGGTGATGTCTGAGACACAAGGCTGTGTCCAATAGACATCAGCAGGAGAGGTAGAGGTCTTAGGGAGCGGCACTTGAAACTGTGTGTTAAGAGGGAGTAGGATTCAGATAGGGAAAAAAGGATCCTATGGAGTTAGTGATTAGTGCAGCCTCCTGGCAGAGGAGGGGTAAGATGTGAGAGGAGGAGGAAAGGTTGATCAGGCTTGGTTCCTGAAAGATCTTGAACACTAGGCTAAAGTTGAAACTCTTCTAGAGGCAGGCATATTCCAGGAAGAAGAGACCAGGGTTGCTAGAGGGGTGAGGAGCAGGGGCTAGGACACGGTGAGCTAGGGGGCCATGGCAGTCCGAGTAGTGGAGAGAGCCTGCTTCATCCTGCCCAGTCTTTCTACTTCCCCACCCCCCTTTCAGGGCTCTCTTAGGTCTGGCTTTTTCCCTCTCACCTGAACCTGACCTTTTCCCGGCCTCTGTTCTCCAAGTTTGGCCAGCTTATGACTGCCTGTAGGGCTGTTCCAGGCCTCCGAGCACATTCTCCATTTCACTTCCTTCAAGCCCCTGCTGAAGATACACTTCCTCCAAAGGGTGTTCCCTCACCGCCCTACCCCCATGCCTTTGTGGCACTGGGACTCCGAAGCAAGCTTCCTTGGTTATTGAGCTTGTCCTGGCCCAGCCAGAGCAGGAGTTTTGTCTGAAGGCACAGCATATATGTTAATGCTTTTTCAGACTCCTGCTACCTGATGCTGGAACTGGAGTTTTGAGAATAGGTCCTCTGTAGTTCCTGATTTTTGTTGATAAATAACTTTTGTGTTAAAGGAGAAGCTGTTAGTAGGTAGAGCTTTTCTGTCCTGTGTAACTACTGGTATTTAATGCCGCAGTGCTAGGTGGGCGATTTTAATTTTATTCTCAGATACAGAAAGCACAGAATACATCCTGTAAAATGTGAGTGTTTGTTCCTAATCAGGAAAGAAAAACATGTAATTCTTAAGTCTAAGGCTATGGGGAAAGCAAGTCGCCGGGTCCGGCAGGCCTGGTCTGACTCTGCACAGCCACCCACTGGCTATACGAGTTTGAGCTGTGTCTCACATTTGCTGAGCTTGTCTTTCCTTCTTTTTTGGTGCTGAAGAGTTAATTAACCCAGGGCCTTACACATGCTAGACAAATGCTCCACCACTGAATTGCATCCCCAGCTTGGGCCTGACGTTTCTTACTTGTTATGTGTAATAAAGTCTGGATTGTAGGGTTTGTACAGCATCATGTGCATCTGTGTGTCTGTGTGCTCCTCTACCCCTCTCACATCTCCACTCCATCATTTGAGACGGGGTCTCATTGTATCTGGAGTTCGCTGTTCAGACAGACTGGTTGTCCAGCAAGCCCAGAGACTCTCTCACCCCCACCTCCCCAGTGCTGGGGTTATAAGCACGAACTTCTGTGCATGGCATTTTACGTGGGTGCTGAGAATCCAAATTCAGGCCCTCATGCTTATAGAGTAAGCCTTTTAGTATAGACGGAGCCCTCTCCACAGCCACAAGGACTTTGTAATGAAGATGGCATGCAAGGGAGAGAACAAAATGTAGTAACCGTGGAAGACGTTTTACTATGATTAGGTGTGGTGTATTAGGAGTGGAGTGGAGATGGGCTGCCAGGCTCTGCCTCGCCCATCTGTGCATGTCTCTAGTCTGCCTTCCCAGCTGAAGCAAGAATGTCAACCATTATAAACTGAGAGTCCCATCATTTTGTTATATTTCCATTAATTTTCATGTTATTTTAGTTGAAATTCTGTTTCATGCTTTCAAACTTCTTAATTGTGTCCATTTAATGTTTTGTAGCTGACAAACTGCTGAATTTAGCTTAGTGAAGGTCACCAGCTGAGCACAGTTAAGCTTCTAATGGTTATTTTCTGTTGATGTTGCTGGCATGGAAAGCACCCTGGAAGAATGCAATGCAAGGTGAGCCTCTCTAACCCGTTTGCTATAAGAAGTGGAACATGTACATTTTCCTAGGTCTCCTGAAAAGCCAGCCATGAGCAGATAAGCTGCTGTGCCTTAATTTATATTGAAAGTTTTGCTTTAAGAAAGCTTACTCCTGGGCTGGAGAGGTGGCTCAGCAGTTAGGAGTACTGACTGCTCTTCCAAAGGTCCTGAGTTCAAATCCAGCAACCATGTGGTGGCTCACAACCATCTGTAATGGGATCTTCTGGGGTGTCTGAAGACAGATATAGAGTACTTGCATATATAAAATAAATAAATAAGTCTTTTAAAAAAAGCTTACTGCTGCTGAAATATCCTTTCAGCTCATGATTCCAATGTGAAACGGCTGGACAGGAACCAGTGCAAAGCTCTGGTGCCTTATTGAGAGGGCTGAGACAGGAGGATCACTTGGATCCAGGAGTGTGAACTCAAACTGGTAATATAGCAAAACCCTATCTTTAGAAGAAAAGATTTTGAATCACTTTTTGGGGCCTATTATTTGACAGAATAAAAACAATGAGTATTTCACAGTCCAATTCTGAAAATGCTTTGAAGTGTTTGTCCAGTCAGGGCCCTTGCTACCATGTCAGACCAGCTGACTTTTACAGGCTATCTTGAATGGAATTTGTCTTTTTACTTGAACTTGGTCATGAGGACCAGCACCAAGAAAAGCCACACATCTCACCAAAAAGCCTGAGTCAAAGTTCTCTTCTTACTGAGAGAGGTATGTACTTTTGCTCTTGAGAGTGACAAATGTCATTTCAGTTCTGGCTGGGTCAGTCATTAGCTGAGTGACCCCAGGAAAATTGCCTGTCACTCAGAGTGTGTCTCCTCCTCTGTATGTACAATGGGAATAGTTGAAACATCTGTGTCTGTCACCAGGAGGAACTTCCTCTGCACAGTGTGCAGGACAAGAGCTAAGGGCAGAGTCCTCATCGTGGCTGGTGAGGCTGAAGCAGCCATCCCTCTCCTGGGTGGAAAGCTCAGAAGCAGCTTCCAATGTTTTGCATTGACTAAGACAAATCACACCCTCCCTAAATTAGTGTATCTGGGCAGACCTGGAGAGTGTTAGCGCCTCGCTCCGAAATGTAGCAGTTCGGATAAAAATGTTCTCACACATGAATTAATGCAGTAAGAACTCTAAACTTGTTTTCCTTTAAATTAGGAAGCGCCCTTCATGAATATCCATCACAGAATGCCATTTCCTCCCCTCCCCCTTTTTTCTTGCCTTGAGTTTCATCAGCAGCACAATGCTTCCTGCAGCCCTGCTGCTCCCCGGGCTGCTCTAAGCCTGGGTTTGCAATCACAGGCATCTGCCGGGGAGTGGTAGTCCTTCCTAGTGCTTCAAGCTGCTTCCAGACTTGTCACCTTCCCTTCTTTTCTTGGAAGTGTAACTGGGCATTTTTAAGGTGTAGAATCTTGGGGAGCAGCAGTATTTCCAGATGAGAGGTCGGTCAGCCACCTTGCAGATTTTGGATCCTGGCTGTCCTGCACCTCCAGGTTCTTCAGCAGGGCAGCTTGGGTGCTGAGGGTACAGCTGAGGGTGGCAGTCCAGAGGTCTTAACTTACCTGCTAGGTTTAGGATGTATCACTGACCCATACTGTGAGGGGTCTTCTGCCTAAGAGCTCATCTGGGTGTGAGACATCTCCCATTGCCTGGCTTGCCTATGCTCTGCTTCTGTTCTGGGTGTCATAGGGAGATCATTCTGAAGCCTTACCCATGATCACTGTGGAGGAGACTTGAGGCCTGCATGTGTTGATCTATCCAAGTGACATTTAGGAGTCCCTTGTTCGTAGGCTCTCTGTGGCACAGGTTGTAGTGTATGAGGATACTACCTAGTTGTACTCATTTCCTCACGGGATGTTGGGCATGGTGCTTTTACTGTCCCTCCTAGTCATGGAAATGGTGTTTGAGTGAGGCTCATGTGCACTGACCTGCTGCTACTAGGGCCTCTTTCCCGAGGAGCAGTGAGTGTAGTCTTTCTTCTTTCCTTCTGGCTCTGTAATGCCTCTCCCTCTTCAGTTAGCCAAGTGTTGGTCAGTCCCTAGTCTCTTCCCACTCTCATTCCGTTCTTCCTACTGCCCACCGGGTAGCCTGAGCTCTGCCTACCCTTTCTGGACTCTGTGCTCCAAAGTCTGCCAGCCTACACGCTGAGTCCTTCATAGGTAACTTCAGTTCTAGACACATCACCGGGCTACGGAGAACAAAAGGTGTAATTAATTTCAAGTTCTATATACCCCACAGCCAGATTTATCCTCAGAGTTCCAGGTCAGAATGCAGAGGCTTTGTCGGGATGTCAGTCTCACCCACGAGCCCCCAGCTCATCAGGACCAGAGGCTTCCTAGTTATTCCCTGCATGGAATTTCAACAGGCCTACTTTATGTTAAATAAAGTTTTTAAATAAGTTTGTCTTTAAAGTAAAAACAGAGGCATATTATAGCACTTCAGAGCACAGGATAGAAAAATATAAAAACAACAAAACTCTCCTCAATCCAGAGCTCTCTTTGAAAGGCGTCCTAAGAGAGTTCTGAACATGTACTTGCATGTGCTGGGTCCTAAGAAATGTATCTAGGTCTGGAGAGATGGCTCAGCTGTGACGAGCACTAGCTGCTCTAGCACAGGGTCCAGGTCTGGTTGGGTTCTCGGCACCCACACAGCAGCTCACAGTCATCTGTAACCCCAGTTCCGGGGGCTGATGCCCCTTTCTGTCTCCTTGGGAACCTGTATGCAGATGATGCAAAGACGTACTTTTCTTTTTCTCCAAAAAACATATCTAACATACCTTCAAATCTTCATTTACTCATCAGCCTCATTTTTTCCAACTTCATAGATCTATGGACACCAATGTCAACTGATGCCAAACCAGGAAGCAAACTAATCAGCCATTACCTGGCACAGTGATGTGTTACAGATGTCTGGGCTGGCTCTCTTTTCTAACTCCTTGCAGAAGTTCTCTTCAGAACTTTACCAGAAAAGCTAATCAGATCCCATTATCCATGGTTATGAGCCACCATGTGGTTGGTGGGACTCGAACCTGGGACCTCTGGGAGAGCAGTCAGTGCTCTTAACTGCTGAGCCATCTCTCCAACCCTTGTTAATGTAGGTGTTTTTGAGGCAGGGTTTCTTTATGTAGCCCTGGGTATCCTGTAGCTTGTTCTGAAGACAAGGCTGGTCTCGGAACTCACTGAGATCCACTTGCTTCTGTCACACAAGTACTAGGATTAAAGGTGTGTGTCTCACTACCACCATCTAGTATGTATTTTTTAAATATATATATTTTCCCACAATTTGGATAAAATCCTAGAAACCATGTAGCCTAGAAAGATAAAAAACAATAAGGAAAAGGTGTGTCGCAAATGCAAAAGCATATGGACAGGAAACCACACATGTAAAAGCAAACCAGAAGTGCTGTCTTTTGTAGTCTATAAAAATGTAAACAAACAAAGGTGCAGTGTTTTTGCAGGAGGATTACGGTTCGTGGTGAGTCCCAGGCCAGTGTCTCAAAAAACAAACATGCCGTCTGAAATCATAGCTGCACACATTGTTCCTGTAACTCCAGAGCTGCCTCCCGCAGCTCAGCCATGCTCGCCAGCCCCAGTGACTTGCACGTGCCAGGAAAAAGTGCCCTCTTGGGGTTGTTGTGTGATCTCAGTGCACCGTACCTGTATATTGGAGTGTGCCAGTTGATGGTTAACTTTCAGCCACTAGCAGGTTACTGATGGTTGAGTTTTTAGAGAATCTAAAGGAACCATAGGTGTTGTTAGCACCTTTAACCCCTGTGCTATTGGAGAGTCAATTGTAAAGCTGGGTGTGATAGCACAGACCTGTGATTCCAGTGTTTGGGAGGCAGACATAGGAGGCTGGTTGCCTTGAGTTTGAGGCCAGCCTGGGCTATAGAATAAGACTGTTTCCCCCCCCCCCAAATATGCATAAATTGTCTGCCATCCATCTCAACCTCCCCTGGGGCTTGGACTCCACTGCATACCTCTTCACCCTACCTTCTCTTTTTCCTTCTCCCTTCTTATTGGTTTTTCAAGATAGGGTTTCTCTGTGTAGACCAGATTGGCCCCGAACTCATGGAGATCCACCTGCCAGTGCCTCCCTAGTATTGGGCTTAAAGGGCTGCACCACACCACTCGGCTCCCTGCTTTTTCTTAGTCTTTGGTGGCTGCTGCAGAAAAAAAAAAAAAAGGAAGGAAGAAAGGAAGGAAGGAAGGAAGGAAGAGAGAGAGAGAGAGAGAGAGAGAGAGAGAGAAAGAAAAGAAAAGAGAAAAGAAAAGAAAAGAGAAAAGAAAAGAAAAGAAAAGAAAACAGAAAAGAAGAAAAGCACAGTGTATGCCTTATTACATATTGGGTTCATACTCTGCCCCACACAGCTGTACACACTTCTGCAAGCACTGTTTCTATAGCCTAAGTCTTTAAAAGTAAGTTTTGTTGCATTAATTTATTTACTTCATGTGTGGGCACTGCACATGTCAGCTTGTGCGGCAAGTGCCTTGGCCTGCTGAGCTGTCTTTCCAGCCCCTAGCACTTACTTTAGACCAAAGGCTTTTTATTTGCTGATAAATATCACCAAATTATCCCCCGAGATTACATTTGCCAGCACTTCTAAGCTTGCTTACATGTAACTGCTTAACAGTGGTACCGCGAGCATGGGGTGCCTCAATGGTCGTGCTTTTGAACCGCACGAAAGGTCCAGGGTTTAGCCCCTAGGACCACCTCCTACAAAGCAAAACAAAAGCAAAACAACAACAAAAACCAACAACAAAAACACCTTTTTTCTTTTTATAATCCAAACATTTTAAATAATGAATCAAATTAAAACCTGTTTTGGTGGGATTTTTGTCTTTTTAGTTGTAAGTATCCTTTGCTCTTTTTTTGGAAAATGTTTTTGTGTTAGTCTAATTAACAAATTAAGTAATTTGGAGCTAGCCCACTATCAAAACAAACAAACAAAAAGGTATTTCCCTTCAATCTGCCATTTCCCTGTGGCTTCTAAGAGAGAGAGGCGGTTTTCATCATACATTCTTTGTAGTCATGTACTTTTGTCTGTCTGTGCCTTTGTGGATTCTGGAACTGATGTCATGCCTGGGAGAGCCATTAGGCCAATCTTTATGTCTCTACCCGGCTTTTTTAGTTATTTTTTGGTGATACCCAAGTGTTTTCAAAATACTATTGTGAGAATAATGATGATATTCAGGAGAAAGCCAAGAATGTAAGAAACATTCTTACTGGTTTTTAGGACACTAGCAAGCAAGCAACTACTTTGAAGGCTTCGGGAGCTGTGTTCTGACTGGCCAGGCTTTCATCGTTCCAATTTTTTTAGTATATGTGCTGCCGAAGCGAGCACTTGGCCAGACTTTCATGCTACCCTGCAAGTGACCTACAGGGACACACCCTGTAAGAGTGTTCTTGCTTCTTTGCCTCCTTTGTTCATACCCATGAGAAGGAACAGGGCCGCTCACTGGTGTCTCTTTTTAGCTCAGCAAGTCTGTTTCTGTTTGACTCTGTCCTTGTCTCCTGTTTCTGTACAGTGCCCTTTTCTTCCAGAGCTCCCTCAGGTAAAAATCAGGAGCGTGCAGGGAGGCCTCGGAGTGGAGCTTAGGATCGGTTATCTTGCATTTTAGAGCACTGCTGTGCAGCGTCCACAGTGCAGTGGTATGTCCTGAGCCTTTTCTGGTGAGACCACGCAGAGCTTTCAAGTAGTTTTACTTACTAACCGCATGGCCATCCAGTTCTGTAAGGCCTTTTGTTCCCTTCTGCTTTGCTCTGTGGGAGGAATGGTAGTGGATGGACTAGCCCCTCTCCCCGCGGCCATGCCACAGTGCTAGGGGCTTGTGAGTGGCTTCCCTTGGTGTGCCTGAACTCCTCCCACCTGAGCTATTACTCTGAACTCACCTTGTGAGGTAGACCTCCGTGCTGCTCGGAGTCCCCGTTTAGTGGCCTCACGGCTCACTCAGTAGCACACCTCTCAGTTAACTCTTGCTCTCTGACCTGCAGGCTCAGTGTTGCTTTGTGTTCTAGTGAACTTGGGCTGAACCTGTGTTGTCTTGGTGGCATCTTGTCTCTAAGGTGTCCACTTTGAATCACCAAAGGGCTGACACTTGAGCCGTAGCTTTGTGGTTCTAACTAATTAAGGCTTTTGTATAGAGAGCGGGCTTTTTGCCTAATGCAGGTATAACGAGCCAGAGAAAAAGGTATCTGAAGAATCCGAGGGCATCAAAACTGATCTTGGAAGAGGTCATGCACTTTATTAGGAGCTGCCCGCCCCCAGATGTTTTCTTGATCATACTCTTACCTGCACAGGTCTGTTTTGTTGTTCTCAGAAATGATCTAGTGTTAGCATAGGCTGGCCTCCGTTCTCCCTGCTGCTCTGCTGGCAGACCAGGCATGAAAGGTGACTGATCTGGAAAAAGGACGCTTGGAGCATTTGTACTTTTGATGTCTGTTACTAAAATGCCTTTACTCTCGTCGTCATTGATAGGAAGGTGCTTGCCACTTGTCCCTGTCACCTTCCTTCCTTTTCTGCCACTGCTGTTTCGCTCCTGCTCCTGGGCCCATTGAAACAGGGAG
The DNA here is from genome assembly GCA_964023405.1 of Apodemus agrarius. Classification (NCBI taxonomy): domain Eukaryota; kingdom Metazoa; phylum Chordata; class Mammalia; order Rodentia; family Muridae; genus Apodemus; species Apodemus agrarius. Next base: position 153,061,348 of record OZ030008.1, read on the forward strand.
GTGATCCTACGGAGGTCCAGAGAGCAAGCGTGGGGGCGTGCTGGGAAGCCTGTCTCACGGGGGAACACGGGCTCCTTGAAGTGGGGCGTGCACTGCGTCCTCCCTAGCAAGAACCCGGCATTGGACCTCCATAGGATAGCCTCATGCCTGGGAAATGAAGGCCGAGAACTGTGACCGCAGGTGACTTTGAAAGAACAGGAAGATTATCCTCCCACTGGTTGAATAAGCAAAAGAGAACCATGAAGATACTCGCAGTAGCCAGTTTCCACTAATTCCTTGTGTGATGGGACCAGGATTCTATGTTCTTATCCACAACATAGCTTTCACAAACAAAAACAAAATAGCTATTAATGGCACCATGGGGCGTGGATCCAGTTTATATGTGCTCGTTTTTAGAGTTAAAATATGACTAGTTTTTTGTTTTGCCTATTATAATGTACTAGGAAGACATGATTAATCTGCTAAATTAAAGAACACTGATCCTAATGTTTTTAGTGAGTGGAATAATCAAATTCATTATTGTTTTCTGAAGCAGCTGCAAACTTAATCTAAATGAAAAACGAATATAAATCACATCTCTGCATTATCAAAAACGAATTTGATTTCCATCTCTCCCTGGGCTTGGAGAAAGCTGCATTAAGCCCATGTCAAACTGCAAGCCAGAGACTTTTGTGAGTCCCTGCATTCCCTGTGGTTTGCTGTGTGTAGGAGTTGATATCAAGTGAGTATTTCCTGTCAGTGTAGAGAAATAATTTAAGTCCCCAGTTAGTATGCCATTTACTGATTGCAATTAAATCTTAGTGCAGCACAAATGACAGGCTAATTTCCTTAATTTACAAAGAGTTCCGACAATCTAGTAAAAAGGCAACTGCAGGCAGAGGATACGAAGAGGCAGTTCAACGACAGACACCTTTAGCCAGCCATTGACAGATGCCCTTACATATGAGAAACATGGCGGCCTCCTGGGTAGAAAATTGTATGCATATCAGAGGACGGAGGCACTGTTCTCTCCCCTCCAGGTGAGCAAAGGCCAGATACTTTAATTCTTGGTGCTGGTAGTTGTGGGGAGCAGCTCTTCCCTGTAGTCTGGGCAAACCAGCGGGTCTTTGGCACCTCTTAGAAGATGCTTTGGCATTACAGTGGAAATGCAAAGCCTCTCAGTTCTGCAAGGAGTTAGAAAAGAGAGCCAGCCCAGACATCTGTAACACATCACTGTGCCAGGTAATGGCTGATTAGTTTGCTTCCTGGTTTGGCATCAGTTGACATTGGTGTCCATAGATCTATGAAGTTGGAAAAAATGAGGCTGATGAGTAAATGAAGATTTGAAGGTATGTTAGATATGTTTTTTGGAGAAAAAGAAAAGTACGTCTTTGCATCATCTGCATACAGGTTCCCAAGGAGACAGAAAGGGGCATCAGCCCCCGGAACTGGAGTTACAGATGACTGTGAGCTGCCGTGTGGGTGCCGAGAACCCAACCAGACCTGGACCCTGTGCTAGAGCAGCTAGTGCTCGTCACAGCTGAGCCATCTCTCCAGACCTAGATACATTTCTTAGGACCCAGCACATGCAAGTACATGTTCAGAACTCTCTTAGGACGCCTTTCAAAGAGAGCTCTGGATTGAGGAGAGTTTTGTTGTTTTTATATTTTTCTATCCTGTGCTCTGAAGTGCTATAATATGCCTCTGTTTTTACTTTAAAGACAAACTTATTTAAAAACTTTATTTAACATAAAGTAGGCCTGTTGAAATTCCATGCAGGGAATAACTAGGAAGCCTCTGGTCCTGATGAGCTGGGGCTCGTGGGTGAGACTGACATCCCGACAAAGCCTCTGCATTCTGACCTGGAACTCTGAGGATAAATCTGGCTGTGGGGTATATAGAACTTGAAATTAATTACACCTTTTGTTCTCCGTAGCCTGGTGATGTGTCTAGAACTGAAGTTAGCTGCCTGAAGAACCTTGCCTACTTCCCAAAGCTTTTGCATGTTGCTTATTAGCAGCTCTAGGGAGGAGTCTGAAGTCTCATTGCGGAAAGATGGAGTCCTCTAGATATTAGCCATGGTGTGCTGCTTCCTGTAGCCCTACTGTGCCAGCCATCCCACTAGAGGAGGCTGCGCAGAAGCTCTCAGCTCCATCTTGGAGTGCTCTGCTGTTGCCGAGGGCTCCTTGCCTTCTCTCAGCCTTTAGTTCGCTATTTAAACCCCTTCTGCTGCGCAATGCCATGAGACGGTGACACCTGACCTTTTCTAGGTGACGGGTGTATTTTTGTAAGGCTTGCCAAATGGAGAAAGAATTGCATCTCTTCTTCAATTTTGTTTACTGATGAAATGGTTGTTTTTCCTCTGCGTAAAAGTCTATTTTTATTCTTTGTTTTTAAAAAGCATCTGCTCATATTTATAGAGTTTTCAATTGTTATATTTGGTATTTATTATTTGTGATTTTCATACTTCTTGGCTATGTATTTTGTAAATTCTTTTCATAATTTGTTTTCTGCCCTTTTTTGTAAGCATCTTTAAGGTATAAAAGTTGAACTTCTGTAGTTACGCCTCTACATTTCTACATCGACATCATGCTACACAGGGAGGATCAAGCCAGAAGTTTATCAAGTTGCCCAAACCATCTCTGTTTAGTGATTGTCCTTTTCCCCATTCTTGAAATGGCAGTGAAGTCTTGGTGTCACCAGCAGCTTCTTTGGCCCCTGTTCTCTTCCCTTGTGCCTGTCCCTGCTGAAGAGGGAGTTCAGCAAGTCCTTCCTTCCTGACTCTGGCTCTGTCCACTGAGACATGTGATTCCTTCTGTAGGGTCAGTTTCCCCAGGACTCCTACACCCTCACAGGTCTAGATAACCTTTCTGCACCCCTTTGATCCCATTTAAAGTAGCGCTTGCTCAGTTGGCCTTCTGTGACCACACCCTCACTCTGAAGAAGACCTGCTCCTACCAGGATTCATGGTGAAAGGAGTGACTCCCCGATGCCTGTGCCCAGTTACAATAAAGCTGGCTAGCGTTTCCACTCTAGTTTCTCTCTCTCTCTCTCTCTCTCTCTCTCTCTCTCTCTCTCTCTCTCTCTCTCTCTCTTTCCTTCCCTCCCTCCCTTCCTCCCTTCCTCCCTTCCCTCCCTCCCTCCCTCCCTCCCTCCCTCCCTCCCTCCTTCCTTCCTTCCTTCCTTCCTTTCTTTTTTTTTCTTTTTGAGACAGGTTTTTTTTTTGGTGTGAAGTGGTGAGGAATCTAAAATGCCTCATGAGTACAACTGCTAGGTGGGCTAGGTGCTGTACAGCCGTGGGGCCCATTCTCAGCAGTGCTGGAGGCTGTGGGTTCTGTGTCCAGCACTATGTAGTAGTGGGGGAGGCGTTGATGAAGGCTTGGGAACTATTGAAAAACACTAAAAACGTGTGGCTTTTATTCTTACAGGGCATCAATCTTCTAGAATAGATAAATTTTTAAATTGTTTTTTAAAAAGAAATCAAAATATCCCATTGGCCTGCATTTATGAATTCATTTTAGCGACAGCATTCATCTCTATAGCATGAAATCTCATAGCTGAGATTTGTTTCTTCACTTACTCATATAAAAACTCCTTATTAAGATCAGGAGTTGGAGAGGGCTGGAGAGATGGCTCAGTGGTTAAGCACTGACTATTCTTCCAGAGGTCCTGAGTTCAAATCCCAGCAACCACATGGTGACTCACAACCATCTGTAATGGGATCTGATGCCCTCTTTGGGCGTGTCTGAAGACAGCGACAGTGTACTCATAGAAATAAAATAAATAAACATTTAAAAAGAAAGAAGATAGTGGGTCAGTGAGATAGTTCAGTGGGTAGGGTGCTCCTCACCAAGCCTGATGACCTGAGTTCAATACCCGGCATCCACATGGTGAAAGAAAAGAAAAGGTTGTGGCAGTGCTAACAGGAGCTAAGGATTTGGGGCCAGAACATGTTTTGTTGAATACATTTAACATTTTGGGAAGAGACAGTGACTCTTTCTGAGGATGTTGTTATTGCTTTGCAGTAGTTACTTTTTATTATATTTTTACAAGTAGTGCTTTATTTCTTGCTTATCGAGTTGTTTTCTTACTCTGAAAGAGTATGTGTGAGGTGAGTTTTTGGTGAGGTGTCAGTGTGGCCATGTGAGATTATCATTTGCCTTTCTGGTGCCTGTGTCATTTTAGCCCTAACCTTAGCTGCTCAGTCCTAATCCCTGGCGTTTGCCTGTAAGGGCCTTACAGTCTCTTAGTTGAGACAGACTTCTTTCTGCCGCCTGTTGTTGTCTGGTGTCAGGTTTGCTCCAGATGCACGGAGTTCCATTCCATGTCTCCATACGTGGCAAGAGCAGTGTGAAGGGCCTGGAGAGCGCTTGTGTCTTGGCACTTCTGTGTCTTTTCACTTAGTTCTGCCAATTTATGCTATCCTAAAAATATGTCCATTTCATCAGATTTCAAAATGATTTCAATCATAAATCTAGGATAAATAGAAGCAAACATTTTTCTTTGACTAAAATGTTTTAACTCAAATTCTGACAAGATTGAAAATTCTGATGGTGATCCTGTCAGACTATCTGAGCCATCCTGCAAGAGTCTTAGTGTAGACTGGTCCTACTCTTGCTTTCCTTGGTGGCTCTGTGCTACTGAGTGATCTGTTTCCTTTCGGTGTTTGTCTAGCCTCCTGAGTTGAGTCTGTTACTTTCACTATTTATTGCTTACAATTGTTAAGGCACTGACTTCCCTTGTACTCTTTGTTGTAGCTGATGCTTTCTTTTTATTTTTTTATTTTTTATTTTATTTTTTATTTTATTTTATTTTATTTTATTTGGTTTTTTGAGACAGGGTTTCTCTGTGTAGCCCTGGCTGTCCTGGAACTCACTGTGTAGACCAGGCTGGCCTCGAACTCAGAAATCCGCCTGCCTCTGCCTCCCAAGTGCTGGGATTACAGGCGTGCGCCACCACGCTCAGCTGTAGCTGATGCTTTCTAAATCCTCTAGTGTAAAAATCCTTCGTAGTGTAAAAAACTTCAAAACTGCAGAAAATTTTGACTTTTTAGTTTTTTGGAGATAGGGTCTCTCTCTGTAGTACTGGCTGTCCTGGAACTCGATTGTTGACCAGACTGGCCTTGAACTCTGAGATTGGCCTGCCTCTGCTTCCCAAGTGCTGAGATTAAAGGCGTGCGCCACCACTGCCTAGTTAGACAGGTTTTTACAGTAGCTATTGACAGCTGTGTGCCTCTGTAACATTTTACTGTGCTTGCTTTGCCTCTTGTCTGTCCATCTGGTTTGGGAGTTAGTGCTCAAATAACTTAGACACACAGGCAGACTGTCTTTCATGCCTTTCTCACGCTTGATTCGGTTCTTAGTAAGGAACTTTCACTTTCTGATGGTTGGCCAAGTGTGATTGTCAGGTTTAGGGATGGAGCCGAAAGTGAAAGTGAGTGCCTGTGATTCAGGAGAGCAAGTTACACTAGTAACTTCACAAGCAACAGTGAACAAATATAAAGCGAAAAGGGATCACACTCGCACGCACGCACGCACGCACGCACGCACGCACGCACGCACGCTCTCACCTCTGGTCTGGTAAGTGCTACAGCCTAGTTCCGATGGAAGTTTCGGAAGTTTCCTTACTGTGCTTTGGATCCCCGCTGGAGCCTTGGTGTCCAGTGTTGGGGTGTCTGGAATGGGTGGGCTGGCTCCAGGAATAGTCCGTCTCAACAGGGAGAGTCTCCGTTGGAGCTCTCAGGAATGAACCAAACCTTAACTGTCAGACCAGGGTTTTTAAGTCCCAGCTCAGGCCTGCAGCACCACCTTATCTAACACTAGGCTTATCACCCTCCACACACCCTCCCCAGCCTTGGTCTTCATGGTGTCTCTTTAGTCAATTAAAATGGATGCGTTCACTGAGTCTGGGCATCTTCCTTATCACATTTCACACTCACACACTCTGGGCTGAGTTATGTTTGTGATTTCTTTTATATCACTTACATTTATTCCTTACGACTCTCCAAAGGGCCGAGCTGAGCACTCAGGAAGAACCTGAGCGTGCGGCCAGACTGAGGCCCTTCTCAAAAACCAAACAAACAAACAAAAGCTGTTGGTTGAATTTTAAAATAGAAAATAGGGGTTGGAGAGATGGCTCAGCGGTGATGAACACTGACTGCTCTTCCAGAGGTCCTGAGTTCAATTCCCAGCAACCACATGGTGGTTCACAACCATCTGTAATATAATCTGATGCCCTCTTCTGGTGTGTCTGAAGACAGCTATAGTGTACTCACATAAATAAAATAAATCTTAAAAAAAAAGATTGAAATAAATAAAATCAAAAATAGAATTTTTACTGGATCTAGTCTTGTGTTTACCTAGGAGCTGGTGTGTGTGTGTGTGTGTGTGTGTGTGTGTGTGTGTGTGTCAGTGCACTTGAGGTTAGAGGACAGCTTTTGGGAATTCTCTCCTTCCATTATATGGAAGAAATTGAACTCAGGTTGGCTTGTGGGCAAGTACCTTTACCCACTGAGGCATTTCACTGGCCCCTTCAGTGTCAGGAGTTTTAAGTGGCCCAGAGCTGCAGGTTCCAGGCCAGGAGTGGTGGGAGCAGTTGTCCCACGCATGCTTGTTGGATGAGCACCACTGGAGGGCCCCTGTACTCGCAATGTGTCCATCACTCTTCTTGTTTTTGTCTAAAATAATTCTCTCCTATAAGGGATTGAGTGTTGCTTGTCCTGCAAAGATATGTAGGGAAAGCCCAAATCAAGATGGAACTGGAAAGAGGTTTGTTCCATTCCTTGTGACTAGACATTTGAAAAATACCAATTGGAAATATGCAGGTGGAAGCTGGGGACGTGGCTCATTTGTAAAGTGTTTGCACACAAGCAGGAGTTCTAATCCCTAGTACCCACTTGCAAAGACCAAGGGAGGGCAGAGAGAGGGGGGGGAGGGAGGGAGAGAGAGGGAGAGGGAGGGAGCGAGTGCTTGGCATCAACTTGAAGCCTGGCAAACTGAGTTTAATCTCCCAGAACTTTGTGAGGGAAGGAATCAACTCCCAAAGGTTGTACTCTGGCCTCTACATGTGCACTGTGGCACCCCAGACAAAAGTAAATAAAATGTAATAACAAACGAACTTGGGAATGAGAGTCGTTGTTCTGGGTTAAGAGCACTGACTGCTCTTCTGAAAGACTCAGGTTGGATCCCTAGAACTCACACCATTGCTCACAACTGGCTGTAACTGCAGTTCCAGGGGACCCAGTATTCAATTCTAGCCTCTGAAGACATTGCATGCACATGGGACATGGGCAGACAGGCAGGTAAAACACATATACCCATATATAATAGTAATTTAAACTGGGCTTGGGGACATGTGCCTGTTATCCTAGCACTGTGGGCAGGAGACAGATGGATATTTTGGTCTTATGACCAGCAAGACTTACCAGCTGGTGTGCTCTCAGCTCAGTTTGAGACTGCTCTCGAAAAGTAAGATAGGGACCAAGGTGACAAACGGTGTTGACCTTTGGCTCCTATGAGCATGCTAACACATGTTCCTGCCCATGTGGTGTGTATGTAAACATGTACACAGACATAAACCCCACACACATGCAATGCACAATGCAGGTGTTAGTACATGAATAGGAGCGTTTTTGCAGGGTCCTTCAGAGACCCCCAGCAGCAGGTGAATGGGAATGTTTCTTGAAGGATGCCACCTTTTCTCAGCTGAAGCAGCCTCCTGTGCATGCAAGGCTTTACTTTTGATCAAGTTGAGTGCTGAGTAAGAGCGACTCTGGGCTAATGGATCATTCACTTATTGGCTGTAGGTAAATTAACGGGGAGATGGAAGATAAAACTGAGCAGGAGGAAGAGTGTCCAGGCAGACCATAGCTAGCTGCAGAGTTGCAGTGAGCTCCTCTTTATGCTGCTTGCTCTTGCTGAGGAGCCCTGGCGAATTACGGGTGCTCTTTGTCTCTGCAGATTACGTCTCGTGTCGGGAGAAATGGACAGCAGCAGTTTCATTCAGTTTGACGTGCCTGAGCACAGCAGCACCGTTCTGAGCCAACTAAACGAGCTCCGCCTGCAAGGGAAGCTATGCGACATCATCGTGCACATCCAGGGCCAGCCCTTCCGAGCCCACAAAGCCGTGCTCGCGGCCAGCTCACCCTACTTCCGGGACCACTCAGCGCTGAGCACTATGAGCGGTTTGTCGATATCCGTGATCAAGAACCCCAGCGTGTTCGAGCAGTTGCTCTCCTTCTGTTACACGGGAAGGATGTCCTTGCAGCTGAAGGATGTTGTCAGTTTTCTGACCGCAGCCAGCTTTCTCCAGATGCAGTGTGTCATTGACAAGTGCACGCAGATCCTAGAGAGCATCCACTCAAAGATCAGCGTGGGAGACGTTGATTCTGTTACCATTGGTGCTGAAGAGAATCCCGAGAGCCGGAATGGGGTGAAAGATGGCAGCTTCTTCACCAATCCTGTTGAGATCTCCCCTCCGTACTGTCCTCAGGTACGGCAGCCTCCAGTCAGCAGTGATCTCCGCATGGAGACGACCCCCAACAAAGCCCTTCGGAGCCGCTTGCAGGAAGAGGGGCACTCAGATCGGGGGAGCAGTGGGAGTGTGTCTGAGTATGAGATTCAGATAGAAGGGGACCACGAGCAAGGGGACTTGTTGGTGAGAGAGAGCCAGATCACTGAGGTGAAAGTGAAGATGGAGAAGTCTGACCGGCCCAGCTGCTCCGACAGCTCTTCCCTGGGTGATGACGGTTACCACACGGAGATGGTTGACGGGGAACAAGTTGTGGCTGTGAACGTGGGCGCCTATGGCTCTGTGCTCCAGCATGCGTATCCCTACTCCCAGGCAGCCTCACAGCCTTCCAGTGTGCCAGAAGCTTTTGGAGGTCAGACCAATTCCAGTCCATCCAGGTCCATGCTGAGCTGCTTCCGAGGCCGTGGGGCCCGCCAGAAGCGGGCTCTGTCTGTTCACCTGCACAGTGACCTGCAGGGTGTGGTGCAGGGGTCTGACAGTGAAGCTATGATGAACAATCCCAGTTATGAGAGCAGTCCCCGGGAGAGGAGTGCCAGAGGTTACTGGTACCCATACAACGAGAGGTTGATCTGTATTTACTGTGGGAAGTCCTTTAACCAGAAGGGAAGCCTGGACAGGCACATGCGGCTGCATATGGGAATCACGCCCTTTGTGTGCAAGTTCTGTGGGAAGAAGTACACGCGCAAGGACCAGCTGGAGTATCACATCCGGGGCCACACTGATGACAAGCCATTCCGATGCGAAGTCTGTGGGAAGTGCTTTCCATTCCAGGGCACCCTCAACCAGCACCTGCGGAAAAACCACCCGGGTGTCACCGAGGGCAGGGGTCGCATGGAGTCCCCCGAAAGAACAGATGTGTACATGGAACAGAAACTTGAAAGTGATGCGTCAGCCTCAGAGATGGCACTAGATTCCCGCCTGGAAATCCACACAGTGTCTGATGCGCCTGACTAAGGCACACCTGAACAAAGCACATCCATCAGTGCATCATCGTGATTTGCTTTGTTATGATCTTTGCTTTTCCCCACCACCTGGAAATCTCGGGTTTTTGGCTAGTTTCTCTGAAGGTTCTGGGCGGGGTGCTTCTTGTGTTTACCCTCTCCTCCGTTCCCCTCCCCAAGGAGCTCAAAGCATGAAGGGCAGCACATCCAGGGAAAACACAGGCTGACAGTATTCCTCTTTGGCTAAATGCTTCTCCCAGCTCTGCCAGTGATTGTGCTATGCCAACTGGCTGACCCCACATTCTCTGCTAAGAGGCAGGCACTCACTGTGGGTGCTAGCCCAGTACATTTTCATGGTGAGAGGCTAGGATGCCGTCAGCTGGTACAAATGGGTAATCTTTTCTAATTTAAAATTACTTTTAGGGGGTAGTTAGACAATTTATATATATATATAATAAAGTGGTTATTATATATATAGTATATATACATTCTCAAATTTGAGTTTATTCTGGTTGAGGTGAATGTAAGAGGAATATATAATTTAATACAATGTGAACAGAGCTCTGGCTTTGTTTCAGCCCCGCCTACTATGTTAGTTTTAACCCTTCGTTTCCCTTACAGAAGAATGTCAGTAGACTTTCATATATAGTAATCATTGTGTCCAAATGCAAGCAAAGCAAATCACAGTGTTCGTAGCTCTGCTTCATAACAAACACATAAACCAAATGCCATAAGGTTCCTTCAACTGTAGTGGGAAACCATTTTGGAATTTTTGTTTGTTGTCCAGGTACACTGGACAACCTGTGGTGCTGATCTTTCTACACAGTGTAGTGTTATATTAGCCAACCCCAAAGGAGCAGTGGTTTTCAAGGTTTTTACTGGCTTACAACTCTACCTTCATTCTGTACTGTAGAAGCATACATACCAGGTAAATAAATCGCTCCACCTTGAGTTAGTACTCCGACTAAAGGACAGGAATTTGTAGAGCTTGTCTACAAAATTCTCCAAGCAGTGTTGTGGTTTTGTTATTTTGTTTCCTTTTTTTTTTTTTTTTTTTCTCTCTCTCTCTCCTCAAACAGCCAGTTCAGGTGCACAGCAACTTTTTCTATGCAGTTCCCAGGGAAACTGCAGAACTTGGAATTTGTACTTTTTGTAAAGCTATATACTCTACGGGAATTGCAAGCAATATATCTATCTTAGTATTGTGTGTGCTAATGAGAGCCCCAGAGGCTCCCTCACTCTCAGTGTTTCCTGCTTAAAGAAAAAAGTCAGAACTCTCTAAGATCTCTGTGTGTCACCAGATCTGTGTATGTTTTACCATTTGTTCATGTGGTGCTATTTTTATGTTAACTATCTTTTAGGTCAGTATCGGTCTAGAAAATGTGAAACCTTCCAGTAGTAATGATTTAGTTACGTTCCTCTCAAGTTCACAGCTTGAAAAGAAACCTCAAAAGCATGTGCTGGCAAACTGGTTATTGTCTGAGTTGTGTCTGGTCAGTGCTTTGGAGAATGTCTCTGTTTGCTGTTAGATTCATATACACCAACAGGCTTCACAGATGCTCTGGTGCTGTGGACTCAGGCAGAGAGGGCAGTTAGGGAGCAGCCTAGGGGCCGGCCATGCAGCCGGCCGCCGGGAGACAGCAGCGCTCTAGTCTCTGCCTGAGACGTGGACTCAAACAAACAGACCCAGAGTCTGAGGCGCAGCCTCAAAGGCTAGGAGCTACGGAATACAGAAATAGATGTTTGCTGGCCGGCCATGCTTTTCTTGGCTCTTCAGATACCAAGAATGGTGGATTTGAGGGGAAACTTGTTGTTTTGTTTGTTTTTGAGAAAAAGTTTGATTCCAGCCCTTGTGAGTAGCAGCCCAGGTGGTGGCTCAGTAGCACCTCCTTAGCACACAGGATCTGCTCATATGTGAACTCGCCTCACCTCAGTGTTAACTCCTGTAGATGACTAATCCCGCTGCTCCCAGAGCGGCTCTTGCTAATCGGGTATACGGTATGCCTTTTCCTCGTCAAACTGCCTAAGTCGGGGTTTGAGGTTCTCTCCCTGAAGCATTTGTTCAGCTGAGAAAGCTGAACGCCTCAAGGGGAGACTGGCCCCCAAGTGTTTACCTACTTAAGTGTGTTCTGAGGTTTCAGGTAAATGTGATTTTTCATTTTCCTTACATGAATGCGTTTGGTTTTGATTTTTTTTTTTTGAAAATTAAATGCAAGAAGTTTTTTTCATGTTGTGATATCAATTAAGTTTGTGACAAGAAAGGCTAAATCTAAGGACGTGAGACGTGGAGCTCAGGGAAGGAGCCTCCTTTTCACTTAGGCCTGGGGCCTTCTGTGATACTTGCAGAGCTTTCTGTAGTAAGGCTGGCACACTCGGGCAGCTCGTCCATGTCCTGGCTTTTGTCACTGTCTGTCGGAACTCAGACATGGAGTTCTTGTGTTTGTCAACTTGTTTAGCTGGTTTGAGTTTACCAAAGAGTGACTTATCCAAAATTGTCTTTGACAAAAATATACATTGCTTTGATTGTACAGTTCAGGTTCAAACATTGTAATGGGACTGTTAAAGGGCAGAAAACCGATTTGAGTTTTAAATGATCATGATTCCGCGTTTTACAAATTGCGCTTGCTCCCATTCGTGTTGCTAACACTTTACCCTCTCCACTGCTAGCAGTGTTAAGAATGAATTCTCAAGCCATAACACAGTACTGTAAAGTTCACAGGGCTTTAAGGGAGGCAGCTCCGAGGCCAGCACAGCGCTCGCTGCATAGCCTGTCTGCGCAGTCACCCTAGGTGCCAACCGCTGGGCATGGTTACCAAAGGCCCACCGTGCAGACAGCGCAGCAGCGGCTAATTGTGCCTAGCCACGCGGATGTGCCGGGAGAGGCAGCATGGCCACCTAGCAGGCCTCTCTCCCTGAAGCTCCCTGTGCAACTCCTTGTGGACAGCAAGACTGTCCCTGTACAGTTGTAGGTTAGGTCTCACGATAGCCGATGCACACGTCCACTAAGATAAACAATCTGTGAAGACATCATGTCCCACTCTCATGCAGGCCTGTGCGTGATTGAGTCTCTTCTCAGCTACCTTTCCATGTTAGACAATGTGAAGACAGCCACAGCGCCCTTCCCTGCAACATCACCCCATTGCACAAACTGTGAAGACGTTTTATACTTTTGCTAACACTCGTGGTTTTCGGTCTTTGTTCTCATCAGTACTCTGCCCTCTTGTTTCTACTAAAGCTGTAAATACATTTAGAAACCATTTGTAAATACAGTTAAAAGATGAGTTCATCTTCCTGGTCAGTGGGAAAGCCTCCCAGTCAATTGACTCTGCCGTGGCAGGTTTTTGTTGTTGTTGGATTTCTCTTTCTCTCTCTCTCTCTCTCTCTCTCTCTCTCTCTCTCTCTCTCTCTCTCGTGTGTGTGTGTGTGTGTGTGTGTGTGTGTGTGTGTGTTTAAACAGCAGAAAGGATACTGTCAGTTCGCTGTTAAACAGTATACTGTAGAACTAAATTGGTAATTTTTAAATCTCCCAGAGATCTATGTGTATGCCACTTCTGATCATGGCAAGTATAATTCACCTCTTTGTTTTAAAGGCCTGCGTGTGTGTGTGTGTGTGTGTGTGTGTGTGTGTGTGTTTAATTTTTAACAGCCTAGATTCTGGGGAGAATCTGCAGGAACACAAAGCAAGGGCGAGGGGGGTGGTGTCCGTGTGCGTGAGCTCTGCCCTGGCTTGCTGGGGTTTATTTAAGCTTTCCACTTGTGACTGCTATGTTTTTGTAGTTACTGTTGTTGTTAGATTCTATAATGGTTTCCTGTGAAGCCTCCACTGAAAGGGACTCAAATATGCAACATCTAAACTATTTTCCAAGGGCTCATGCCCCTTGAATGGTGCTTTTAGCCTGGTCAGGGTTATTTATTAAATTTTATATATGGAAGTACTGGGGAATTATGTAAACTCTTTATACAAGACTATCTAGTTCTTACATCATAGATTTCATTACTCAGTGCAGCTGAACGGAAAGTTCAGGGAAGTCATTCACTTTGTTCCAGATTTGTAATGGTCGTCACACATGTCGTCTTCAGTAAGTGCCAGAGTTCCCACTGCTCCTGCCAGGGCTTGCCAACTCCAGGTGCCCCCCTGGGTCTGGCACAGACAGGGCTATTGCTGCTCCTGACTCGCTCCTGGAGCAAGCTCTGCTCACTGCCCTGAGTGGCAGATAGAGCGTCCAGACCTCGCACTGCCCTTCAGTGACAAGCATGCTGTGAATGCGGCCTCAGGACTTGGAGACCAAGCTCCAGGCTGCTGCCCTGACTAGAGCAAGAGGTAAACTCACCTGCCTCCCCTGAGAACGACCATTTTCCTAATGTGAAACCACCTCTTACCACTTTAGCAGTAGGGCTAACTAGTCTTCTGTTACAAATGGCTGAGCAATTTGAATGACTTCACATGGTGTCATTATCTTGCAATATAAACTGGTAACCTCAACGCCACACTTCATCACCACATGAAGTAAATGAAGCTAGCTAAGCGGATGCTGTATCAACTAGTAACTTGCCATTAAGGGTTATTTTATAGCATGAATTGAAGACTATTTATTCAAATGATATTTTACTCGTATTCATTTTGCTTTAGGTTTGTGACATGAATATTTCAGTGCTGCTTCATTTCGTTCTGAATTCTTGTTTCTTGCTTGTAAATGGCTTTTTTATGGTAATAAATTCAATGGAAATTGCTGTTTGTAAATAAAAATGCTGCTAGAGCAACCTTGCTGTGGTCTCTGTTCCATCCTACCCGTGTCCTCTGAGAGCGCCCCTGCCTCCGACACACATCTCTGTGTTTCTCTAGCCGCTGGCCCTCTGAAAGGCTAGATGGATCCTAGGAAGACTGAAGCACTGTGGTGCTCTGATCCTTTAATGTGTGGCCAAGAGGGGTATCCTCAACATGCCCCATGCTGAATGCTTTCCCCACCCAGCTGTGGGAGCACCCTCAGCAACCTTGGGGTGTCCTGTTCAGTGCAGCTCACAGTGGGATGGGCTGGCTCTCTATGCTTAGCCAGTTGACAATAACCAGAACTACTTTCTTCTTCCTTTTCTTCCTCCTACAGTTTTCCCTTGGCTTCCTCCTGCTCCTCTCCGTGCTCCCACTCACCCTCTATCTCAGAAGCCTTTCTTCCTTGCAGCAGCCCTGCAAGGTTGGACCCTTCACAGAAGACTCATTGGGTGCTTCTGCTTTCCGTCTGCACTGCACAGGCGCTAGTGGGACTGTTTTTCTTCACTGTGTCTCCACCCCTTCAGCCTCTGCTCCTTATCGTACAAATCCCAACCTCTCAGCCTGTATTCTTAGCACAGACCCTCTACCACAGTGAGGAGGCTGAACTGGGCGGTGGGGCTGGGGTGCAAGCATAGGGCTCCCATGATTCTACAAGTCGATGGTTTCTTGCTTGCCTGTTCAGACTGCTGGAAAGTTCTCTTCCACTTGAGCAGGGCTCCTTTACAGTCAGGTGACGCTGAGTTGGTACATGCTATGGAAGGCCTGTTTGAGAACCAGCTTCCCTTCTCACTGGGGCCTGCCTGCATTGGCTTATATGACTAGAGGCCTGACTTTGAGTCTTGTCCTTGCCTGACCATGGACTTGAGTCCCTGCCTTAGGGTTTCTCTTCCTGCACAAACATCATGACCAAGAAGCAAGTTGGGGAGAAAAGGGTTTATTCAACTTACATTTCCACATTGCTGTTCATCACCAAAGGAGGTAATGACTGGAACTCAAGCAGGTCAGGAAGCAGGAGTTAATGCAGAGGCCATGGAAGGATCTTTCTTTCTTTCTTTCTTTCTTTCTTTCTTTCTTTCTTTCTTCCTTCCTTCCTTCCTTCCTTCCTTCCTTTCTTTCTTTCTTTCTTTCCTTTCTTTCCTTCCTTCCTTCCTTCCTTCCTTCCTTCCTTCCTTCCTTCCTTCTTTCATTCTTTCTTTTTCTTTCTTTCTTTCGAGGGATGTTTCTTACTGGCTTGCTCCTATGGCTTGCTCAGCTTGCTTTCTTAAAGAACCCAAGACTACCATCCCAGGGATGGCACCACCCGCAAGGGGTCCTCTCCCCTTGATCACTAATTGAGAAAATGCCCCATAGCTGGATCTCATGGAGGCATTTCCTCACCTGAAGCTCCTTTCTCTGTGATAACACCAGCCTGTGTCAAGTTGACACAAAACCAGCCAGTACAGTCCCATAGTTTCTTTTAGCATTTCCTCTCTACTTTAGGGTTTTATTTTATTTGGGGGGACAAGGTCACACATGGTACAGGATGGACTTAAACTTGTTATGTAGCCAAGGATGGCCCTCCTGCTTCTCTCTCTCTAGATTGCTGGTATTAGACGCATGCGCCCTGTCTCCCAAATCTGTTTTATGTGGGGCTTTCCAGGCAAGCATTCTGCCACACCCCTAGTCCCGCTTCAGCCTTTAACCAGTACAACCATGGGACCCACTGCTGACAAGTCTTGGTAGCACCTGGAGGATAGCTGTCCTGGCAGTCAAGTTACTGCCAATGACTGTCATTTTAACTAGTCACTTTCAGATAAACTGTTCGTCACACATCCGGCTCCTCGGAGCTGGCTTCGGAGGACTTCCTAAGTGCTTTTTCCCCCTCTTCTCAACCCCTTCACTTTCTTCCCTCGGTTTTCTGGGTATTACTGTGAGTGTCAGAAGGTGGCTGTTGGCTTTGACATGGAGACATCTGGGCTCGAGATTCCACCATGGCAGGCGGTTCCTTGAGGCCTCACCAAGTCTCTTCAGAGTGTCCTTGCTTTGACAGACGAGTCTTCCCCAGGGTGCTCGGGCTTCCCTTCCCCAGGGTGCTCGGGCTTCCCTTCCCCAGGGAGCCGGGCCTCTGGTGCTATTCAGATAGGGACAGGAGTTCCTGCCTTGCCCGTGCCCATCCGTGCACACAGGAGACATGCTGAGCCAGTCGCTGGTCTCATCTGCTTTCCTCTTGCCCTTTAATCACAACGTCTCCTAACCTTCTCTCTGCTCTGTGACCCCCTCACACGTCTCAGGCAAGCATCGTAGCACTAAGCTGACCCACTCAGCCCTTCTTGCCTGCTCTGCTGTGGCTAGGCTGGTGGTGAAATGGGGGAAAGCCACCAGGTTGTGATAACAGCCCCCAGCTGCTGCCTTCCCTCTTCCGCAGTCCCCTCCTCCCTCCCTGGCCCTCTGAATAGGGCCTCTTGCCACCAGGCTCTGTTGAAAGGCTCCACTTCCTGTTGCGGCATTTTGCTCATAAACACACAGTTTTAGAAACCAGTTAATCTATGAAAGTGTATATGATGTATGGGTGGGCGCACACACGCCACAGCCGTGTAAAAATCAGTAGACAGCTGTTCTCAGTTCTCTGTACTTCCTTCCTAGGGGGTCTAGCAATAGAACGTAGGTCATCAGGCTTGTACGACACTTACACTCTTAGGACATCTCAGCTCCCCCCACCCATTTTTTTTTTTTTTAAGGATTGGGGCTAGCTATATTGAGAATCTAGGTTTTTGCCAGAGGGAAGAGGAACCAGATAAAACCTAGTCTGAAAGAGGAGGCTCAGCCAGGTGACAAAGGGACAGGATCATGAACCAAAAGTCAGGTGACTGAAGTAGCTGGTTATACAACAAGCTGGGTGGTAGTGTCACCACCACCTTTAATCCCGGCACTTGGGAGGCAGAGACAGACCAGACCTCTGTGAATTTGAGTCCAACTCAGTCTTCAGAGCAAGTTCCAGGACAGCCAGGGCTACACAGAAAAACAAAATAAAACAAACAAAAAAGGATTCAATGTTTTTGATCCAGCGCAGTGACTGTGATCCTAGAACATGGGGCGGCAGAGGCCAAAGGACCGGGGCCATCCTAGTCACCAGAAATTTGGAAGAGGGCCTAAGCCACATGAAGTCTTGTAATGGCTAAAAACAAAAAACAAACCAAAAAAGTGGGGGCTAGATGCACACACACACACACACACACACACACACTACTCATAAATCTTTAAAAAAAAAAAACGAGACCAAATCAAAATGAATGACGCAAATGTATGAGGTGAGGTTAGAGTACACATATGTAATATATGCATTACATATGTATGATACATGTGTTGATTCGCCACCTAGAGATATCTGGGGGTTTTTGCTGAATACTTAATATTTAATGAGATAACAATAAATACAGACAGTTAGGAAATAAGGACAGGTTTGGGGCTATATGTTAGGAATTTTTTTTTCTTTTTTGTTAAAAGGTCTTTTTTGTTAAAAGCCCTGGCTGGCCTGGAACTTGCTCTGTAGACCAGATTGGCCTCAGACTCAGAGCCCAGAGTTCCTCTGCCTCCCGAGTGCTGGATTTAAAGGAACGTGGGACCACCACCCAGCTTCTCTAGTGTTTCTAACTCTTGTGTCCGAATGCAAAGAATAACAGTTAAATGGGAACACAGCTCACCATAGCTACAGCTCATGTGTTAGGCTTACTGTATTTGATTTCAAGCTAAGAAATGTGGGTTCTACACTGTGGCCACGGGGAGGCAGTAGAACTCAGTTCACCCAATACGGAGGCAGCTTCTGCTGGAGAACTTCACATTTAGAAGCAAGGCTCTTGCACAGAACATTTCAAAATAGAGTTGGCAGAGACAAAGTCAGCCCACCGACTCCCGAGGGTCTATATTGCCTTGGAGGCTAGCCAGCGTCTGGGGTCTGCCCTCAGCTCTAGGCTCTGCCAGGGGTGCAGGTAAAGGTACCTGGACTCTGCCCCCTAGGTGTAAAGACAGACTGATATTAACAGTACTAGCTGCCGCCTAGGCACCGTTTAACCCGTGCCCGGTGAGCCTGAGCTACACTCCTGCTTTATTTCTTGAATCCTCAGAGAGACTGCTGGGTCGTGTGTGCTTCGCATATTCAGTGCAAAGCTCGTGCCCTGGGTGGTGGGATCTGGAGGAGCTGTGGGCCTTGAAGTGTGGGATCCAGTGGGAGATTCTTAGGTGACTGGGTACATAGTCCATCCCTCCCTGCCCTCTTCAGTGCTTTGAGATATTTCTGCCCTGATGTGCCCCATTGCCAGAGGACAAGCCAATGGCCACCTGATTTTGTACTTGGATCCTCCCCCCCCCCCAGACAAATGGTTTTTTAGTCGAATTAAGCGAGTTTTATTACATGTGTATACTATAGCCTGTCCAGCACCTGCTTTTCCCTGCATTCCAGATTTGAGAGGACAGCCCCAAACACAAAAGAAGTGGGGTTCTTATAGCCCTCCAAACTGCAAGGGTTTTTCCGAGGACATTTTGGTTACATAGTGATTTGGCCTGGTCCTGGGACTGGGTTCCAAGCTTCCCCATGGGGGCTTTGGTGACTTTTAAGTCAGACATCCTCCTTCCTCATCACATACCAGAACTGAGGGAAGGATAAGGAATTATCCCGGCTCACCTGAGGAAGCATTGTGGGAGAGTGAGCTGTTCCCACCCTAGTGGGGAGGACAGACAGATCAGAACATTTGTCATCCAATGGTCTCTGGAAACTCTGGAAGACACACCCAGAGATGCACTTTAGAGTGCCTCAGCCCACTCAAGTTGACAATCAAGATTGACCACCGCAGTGACCAAGAGGCCCACCTTCTGAGTTTAGAGGTTCAGAACCAGCCTGACTCCACCTTAACATCTGTAGCCATCTTGTTACAAGGTCAAAATCTGTTCTCTTCTGTTTACTACTGTAAACATTTGACCATGCCTTGACCCATTTCTTGAATTTGACCATATACCCTGACCTCCACCCTCATAAGAGAAAATGCTTAGCTCTGTAGACTAGGCTGGCCTTGAACTCACAGCCATCTGCCTGCCTCTGCCTCCTTAGTGCTGGGATTAAGGGCATATTCCACCACCAGCTAGTATCATCGATAACTTTTTTTTTTTAGATTATTTATTTTATGTATGTGAGTACACTGTCGCTCTCTTCAGAGTCACCAGAAGAGGGCATCGGATCCCATTGCAGATGGCTGTGAGCCATCATGTGGTTGATGAGAATCAAACTCAGGACCTCTAGAAGGACGGTCAGTGCTCTTAAACCATTGAACCATCTCTCCAGCCCATCAGTTAATCTTTTTGAAGAGCAAGGGCATAGTTGTTAAGGAGAGTGACAAAGGACTCCCAAGAATGGGAGACGCTCCAAGGGAGGAGAACACTAGAGTTGATGTTAAAAGAAAGGTTTGTCAGTCATATCAATAGAAATGCAATCCGACCTCCACAATCCTGAGGTGGAGCCCTCTTCCAAGTTTTGGGGTGCCTCTGAGCTCTCCCCTTCCCCAGCCAGCCTAGAAGTTCCTTGTCATGTCAGCGCCTTTCCTGATTGGCTGTTCATCTTTATTTCTCAGACTTCAGATGCATGTTTTACCTATTGCCTATATTCAGTTCTCACAGTTGAAATCACTAGCGTGACTTCTGTCTTCCCGGCTGGACCCAGCCAGGATTCTGGAATAAAGTTGATTTTTTTGATATGATAGATTATATCTGGTTTGAATACATTGCTGACCCTCTTCTGATGGGAACTGGTTGGCTGGGAATTTAGGTGCCTTTGCATCATAGGTGGGTAAGTAAGTGCTCATCCACCACCATCCCCTCTTTTAGATGAATGCCCACCACAGCGCTGTCTCAGGAGGCCACTTCAAGAACTAGGTTCCGGAAGCACTTACAGAATGAAAATGTGTGAGGCACGGCTGGGGACATGGTTCAACACCCCCCCTCCAACACACACACACACACACACACACACACACACACACACACACACAAGCATGCCATGCAAGCATGGGGACCTGAGTTCAAACCCTGAGCCTAGAGCTTTGGAGGTAGAAGCAGGAGGATCCCTGGTCAGCCAGTCCAGCAGAGGCAAGGAGTTTAGGGTTCAGCGAGACACTGTCTCAGAAATTAAGCAGAAGAATGAATTTGACTTCTGGCTGCAGATACAAAAGTGAACCTCACTTACCATATCCACAGACAGACAGACAGACAGACAACAAACAAACACAGAGAGGAAATGCTTGAAGTTCAAGTCATGTTCAGAGAACCAAAGGGCTTTCATGATGGACCTAAAAAAAAACATAAAAACAATAAAAACAACAAAAACTAAATAAAACTCATCACTCCTTTTTGTTGCTGTCTTTTCTTCTTCTCTTCCTCCTCCACCTGGCCCCTCTCTCTCCCGCCCAAAGATTTATTTATTTATTTATTTATTTATTTATTTATTATATGTAAACGTGCACTGCTGCTGTCTTCAGACACACTAGAAGAGGGCATCAGATCTCATTAGGATGGTTGTGAGCCACCGTGTGGTTGCTGGGATTTGAACTCCGGACCTTCAGAAGAGTAGTGCTCTTAATCGCTGAGCCATCTATCTCTCCAGCCCTACTGTTTTGTTTTTCAAGACAGAGTTTCTCTGTGTAGCCCTGCCTGGCTGTCCTGGAACTCACTCTGTAGATCAGGCTGGCCTCAAACTCACATAGATCCCCCTGCTTCTGCCTCCCAAGTGCTAGGATTAAAGGTGTGCTATTACACAGCAATTCTTTTGTTGTTTTTCGAGACAGGGTTTCTTTGTGTAGCCCTGGCTGTCCTGGAACTCACTCTGTAGACCAGGCTGGCCTCGAACTCAGAAATCCGCCTGCCTCTGCCTCCCAAGTGCTGGGGTTAAAGGCGTGCGCCACCACTGCCCAGCACACACAGCAAATATTGTCTTTCTTGAGTCGGGGAGAGTGTTACTGAGAGAAACTCAGGTTAAAATGAAAGACCACCCGGTTTTCTCTGGAAATAGCATTGCTGTGGGGGAAAGGAGAGGGTTTCAGTGGAGACACATACTATGGGCATATTTCAAGAGGTTGAGGCAAGACAAAAGGCTAACGCAGAGAGATTGCAGGAGATATTTCCAAACTACAATCCTTGGCCACAATGCTTAGCATTCAGAGTAAGTCAGTCAGAGGTTGAAGAGACAGCAGCAGCATAGATGTCTTTTTTTTTTTTTTCCTCATAAAACTGTGGTGGCTTTTATCAGGCTGAGGTTCTACAAGAGTTTTGGTGACAGTTATTGTGGGGAGGTCACACATCAGACCCGTTCTTGCAAAACACCTTGACTTTATTTTCTGTTTAAGCTTGATGTAGCAACTCCATTTTGATTTCAGCTGCTTTCATGGGATAGGGGGTTAATGTCAATGAAAATCACTCCCAAGTGTAATGCGGCAGGTTACAGAATTAAGATGTTATTTGAGGGGCTGGAGAGATGGCTCAGCAGTTAAGAGCACTGACTGCTCTTCCAAAGGTCCTGAGTTCAAATCCATGGCTCACAACCATCTGTCATGAGATCTAATGCCCTCTTCTGGGGTGTCTGAAGGCAGCTACAGTGTACTTAGATATAACAATAAATAAATCTTTTTAAAAAAGAGAGATGTTATTTGAAACCAGAGGCTTAACTTATTTCTTATGAAAAGCATAGGGCATTGGTTCAGAATCCCCTGAGGGCCTGGGTGAGGCTTCCAGGCAGACTCAAGTACGCTTGAGAGTCATGAACCCCTAAGGGTCTCTTCCATGGAAAGGAAGCAGCTCTCAGACGTGAGCAAGGACAGACACCTTCCTGTCGAAACCCGAGATGGCTCCCTCGTTAGGGGGTGTGTCCTCTTCAGGGAACACTCCAATCATCATCTCATCACCTCTAGAATTACGTGTGGGGCTATGGTGATGGCTCGACCAGTAAGGCCCTGAGTTTGACCCCCAAGAACCCATATTAAGGAAAACAAATCCCAAAACTGGGCATGGCAGTGCTTGCTTGCCATCTGGCACTGCAGAGGCAGACTGGAGGATTCCTGGGACCCCCTCCCCAGCCAGCCCAGCCTGCTCCGTATTACCCTGGATGGTCAAAGACCTCGACAACTTGGACAGTACCCGAGGAATAACAATAAAAATAAGACCAATTTTATCTAGGTATAGAAAGGAAAGGCTCTTTGGCCTCTACTCACACAGGCATACCTGGGCATTTACTCTACACACATACATGAACACACAAAAACATTACACCCAAATTTAAAAAAAGATAGATGTAGTATATAGGTATAGATGCAGATACTGATATAGATACAGATGTATAGATTCAGAGTTAAGCATGCTTCAGAATACAAAGGGTGCCCTGGAAGGAAATAGTTAATACTCCAGGCTGAGCATGAGATTTTGCCACCAATGTCAACAAATCCTGGGGGCATGTGTTTGGCAAGGGTAGATCAAGCAAGACAGAGTATAATTCTGGGGCCGGGCTGAGTCTGTTACCATGACTACACTTACCAACAAGTCTGGACACAGTGAATTGGCTCATGCAGGTAGCAGGAATCCTGCTTGCTTGGTAGTTGACCAAAGTTTGAACTCCTGGAGGACAATGAGATCTCAAAATAGCCAAAATGGCAGCAAGGATAAAGCAGCAACGCAGCGAGCACAGAGCGTGTCTGCAGTCCCTGTCCTGGGGAAGCTGAGGCAGGAGCATCGGGACCTCACAGTGAGCTGGAAGGCAACCTGGATCCCAGGAGACTCAGTCGCAAAACCAAAACCAAACCAAACCAAACCCAGCCTAACCGAAAGGAAGGCGAGGGAGGGTCTCCGTGATAAAGAACACTTTCTGACCTTCTAGAGGACCTGAACTCAGCCCACAGTTGCCTGAACTTCCAGCTCCTGGGAATCTAGCGCCCTCTTCTGGCCTCCATTGGTACCCTCCAGCGTGCCACCCCACCCCCACCCCCCAGCATACTCTTACACAGATACATCTGCATTCACTAAAATCAGAAACAAATCCAGAAAACAAACAAACAAACAAACAAACAAACAAAGGCAGTTGTGATCCCTATAGAATTAGAAAGGATAACGGACATTTTCCTTTGCTGATAAGGAATCTCTAGGACAAGATAGGCAGCCTACTAAAATGTTGCTGGCTTCGTTAACAAAACAGAAAATATTCCTGTTTGCCAGAAACCTGACTGAAGTCTCCATAATAGAAACCCGACATTTTATTTAATTACATATTTGACTTTAGTTCTGAGCAGGAATGTAGGGCTGTCTCCACACGTTGAGGACAGACCTTGTCACTGACCCAGAACTCCGTCCTCAGAGTCACAGCTTCTCCCTCCACCACACACACTCAGAACACGAACACTTAGTTATTGCTGTGGTTGCTCCCTTCACTTTAGTTTTTGTTTTTAAATTTATTTGTATTGTTTAAAGTGTGTGATGTTTGCCCATATGTTATTTTATTATTATTATTATTATTATTATTATTATATTTGGTGTTTTTTGAGACAGGGTTTCTCTGTATAGTGCTGTGTGTCCTGGAACTCACTCTGTAGACCAGGTTGGCCTTGAACTCAGAAATCCACCTGCCTCTGCCTCCCAGAGTGCTGGGATTACAAGCGTGCGCCACCACTGCCCGGCAATTATTACTATCATTAATCTGTAAGTTGTCGCTCGGAGTGGCTTGGACAGAAGGCAGAGGCCAGCAGCATAGCAGTGGACTCATGCACCTTAGTCTGTTTGGCTCGCCATATTCACACCAAATTAGGGAAAGTTACTCTCACACCAATGACTGTCACTTTAACTCTCAGGACATAAACTAGGCACCCAGTGAACCAACCCTGACACGACCTGCCTGGAGTTATGTGGACCTTGACTCCCCTGCTTAGGGATTTTATTTTTAGGTTTATTTATATTATTTTGTGTATAAATGTTTTATCTGCATGTATGTAATGTGCACTTCGTGCATGCCTGGGGACAATGGCAGTCAGGAGAGGTTAGTTCCAGATGGTTGTGGACGCTGTGAACCAAACCCTGGTTCTCAGCAGCAGCAGCAGCAGCAGCAAGTTTTCTTAATCACGGAGCTCTTGCTTACTCCCTCTCCTGCTTTAGATTCTAACCCTAACTCTGGACCTCCCTACCACTGGCCAGCCAGCGGTCAATCAGGGTTCTCCACAAACTCCCTCTGTAGGATTGCTGATTTGCTAAAATTGGTCAAGGGGTTCAGGTGGTGCTTTGTTTACTATATATATACTATATATGTGTATATATGTGTGTGTATATATATACACACATATGTATATATACATATACATATGTATATATACACACATATATACACACATATATAAATTATATTCATATATATGATGTGCATTATTGTATGTTGCTTTCAGACTGAACACTCCCAGAGGATTATGTGTGTGTATGTGATATGATATATATGTGATAATATGTCAATATATAGTATTATATATGTATATTTATCACATATATGATCCAATTCAAGAGCAGCCTCGGGTGTGTTCAGTCTGAAAACAATCTGAAGGCCATGGCTAAGGGGATATTTTCCTTTGATGATCTTACTGCAATAGACCTAGCTGTAAACCAACCTTTGATTTAGGAAGTCCCCGTAGTGACTAACTTAATGTCTAACCGGTCTTTGTTTGCTGGAAGTGAAGAAGAGATGACAATTGCAAACGTCTGCTTTCACATTGGTTCTTCTGGTGACAAGCTCCTGTCCTAAGGCTATCCTGAGTCTCCTGAGCTTACCAGCCTAGACTCATGTGTGCTTGAAAGGGACACACTGTGAGCAACAAGAGGCCCCCCTCCCACTCTATCACTGAGGTCTGATAAAGAGTTTACGAGCCCTTTACCAGAAACCAGGGTGAAGCTCAAATATACACTTCTTATTTCACAGTACAGTTGGTTTCTGCTCTTGGTATCACTATTCTGCCTATGAAATCTCTATTGGAACAAACCAAAATAAACCCTGGGACAGTAACTCAGGCTTCAATTTAGAAACAAAGCCTTCTTTCTTTATAAAATTGCAGAGGCAACTTGACACCAACTGAAGTTATCTGAGAAGAGGGAACCCCAACTGAGAAAATTCACGAGACTGGGCTGTAGGCAACCTGTAGAGTTGTTTGTTTTGTTTTGTTTTGTTTTGTTTTGTTGTTTTTATCAGATTTCAGGGTTTCTCTGTGTAGCCCTGGCTGTCCTGGAGCTCACTATGTAGATCAGGCTGGCCTTAGACTCAGAGATCCTTCTGCCTTTGCCTCTGGAGTGCTAGAACTAAAGGTGTGTACCTCCACCATTAGGCATGTAGGGCATTTTATTAATTGGTGACTGATGGGGAAGGGCCCACTCCATTGTGGGTGGTGCTATCCCTGAGATGGTGGTCCTGGTTCTTTAAGTAAGCAGGCTGAGCAAGCCAGTAAGTAGGAATACCCCGTGGCCTCTGCATCTGCTCCCGCCTGCAGCTTCCTGCCCTGCTTGAGTTCCTGTCCCAGCTTCCTTCAATGTGAAAGTGTAAACCCTTCCCTCCACAACTTGCTTTTGGTTATGGTATTTTATCATAGCAACAGTGACCTTAACTAAGACAGCCATCAATTGCAACTTGCTGTAACCTATTGTGGCCAGTCATACACATTTTTTTTTTTTTGGTCTTGCCCTGGGACTTTCTCGCCTCTCCCTTCTCTCACAGTCTTATCAACAGAGATCTTTTCCAGCTCAGGCTGCCCTTGAACTTGCTATGTAGCTGAAGGATGATCTTGAATTGCTGACTGCCCATGTCCTGCCTCTGCCTCCTGGGGGGCTAGGATTACATGCATCACACCCAATTTGTGCAGTTTATGCAGTGCTGGGGACCTAAACTCAGGACCTTGTGTATACTAGGTAGGCACTCTGTCTACTGAACTATATCCCCAGCCCATCATTCACAGAGAATCCTGATTGTCTTGAAACCCACTACTGGCCCATCACATTAGTAGTAGATTGTGTTGGTATCAGTTTAGATTCGGTTTATTACTTTAGCAAGGCAGGGAGTACCCAAAGGCACAGGTTCCCCGTGGCTATTATCTCAGAGAGCAAAAAGAGCCACTCCCAAATGGAAGAGGCCATTGGCCACTGTGGGGAGTTTCCTTCCCAGTGGCTAAGGAGCTGAATCTAGACCATAGCTATGCTGTTTGCAGAGCAGATTCTGTAGGTTTGTGCTGACAGGCTGCTGCCCTAGGAAGATCAGACCCTCTCAGAACCTGGGAGCTGATAAACTCCCTCATGAAGCTCCCAGGAGAGAGAAGGAACGTGGCAGATGGTTTCTTTGGAGGCGGGGCCACAAACTCCCATCTTGCAGTGCTCCAGAAGGATTGTGGGGCATTCTTCCAAGTCTCAGATACGCTGTCACTCAAACGCGTGCTGCAGTCTGTGTGCATATGTGCCAGCTGCCAGGGCATGGGGGAGGAGCCAGTCTTCTACGATCATAGATGCCGCTACATGAACCTTTCCTAGGGAGATGCAAATGCCTCTTAACCCTAGGCAGGCAGCCACAGACAGACCAGGGTGCAATTCCACATAAGTCAAGCTTGGGGAATCAGTGTTTCCTGGGCTTATTTACAGAGGCTGAGTGAGGGCTCCCTTATGGAACTCTGGGTAACCCCAGGGCAGATACATCTCCCAGCATAGCTGATGGGTTCCTCCCCCATATCTGCATAGATATCATCTCCAGTTTAATTATCATCCAATGCTCTATGTACATGAGACCACAGACCACATACAACTGGGCAGAGTGACATCATCTGGGAGGGGCTGTAGGAAGGAGTGGTTGGAATGTCTGCTGGGTGTCTAATGACTGTCCCCAAGCAAGCCCTTCTTCTGCGAGGAAGCATCACTGAGGACAGTCACATTGCTCCAAGATGGTGATGGCTATCTGGCTCAGAGGACATTCTGTATCTCCCTAACATTACCTTAGGAGGACTCATGAGCTAGAGAGTGGGGTATAGACTCTATAGAGATTTGGGGTTCCACTTCATGAGTGGAGTGCCCCAGAATCCAGGAATCTGGAAGAATGCTGGGATATTGCTACCAATACGAAATAAGCATCTCACTTTACACCGATTTTCCACAAAAAGAACACCATGCTTGTAAGCCTTTGAGGATTAAAAGTAAAAGTAAGTGAGAGTTTCCCCTGAATGTATATCTGTGTACCATGAGTGTGCAGGGCCTATGGAGTGTATCAGACCCCTGGAACTAGCGTAAGAGATGGTTGTAAACCATCGTGTGGGTAATAGAACTCAAAGCTAGTCCCTCTGACAGAGCAGCCAGTGCTTTTAGCCACTGTGATGGTTTGAATATGCTTGGCCCAGGGAGTGGCAATTTTAGGAAGTATGGCCTTGTTTGTTGGAGTAGATGTGTCACTGTGGGCGTGGGCTTAAGACCCTCACCCGAGTTGCCTGGAAGTCAGTATTCTGCTAGCATACTTCAGATGAAGATATAGAATTCTCAGCTCTGCCTGACTGTGTCTGTCCAGATGCTACCATGTTCCCACCTTGAAGATAATAAACTGAACCTGTAAGCCAGCCCCAATTAAAAGTTGTTCTTTATAAGACTTGCCTTGGTCATAGTGTCTGTTCACAGTAGTAAAACCCAAACTAAGACAGCCACTAAGGTGGCTGCCTCCTTTCTTGGGATTTTGGAGGCAAAATATGTTATATCTAGGTGAGTTGACCTAAAGCAACTACCAGGTATCCCATTAGGCTGCTGATTTTGAGGGAGACCCAGGGAAAAAAAGAGGTCTAGGAGGATCTAGGCTGCTGTGCAAGGTACTTTGCTGTTGGATCTGTTGACACAGCCACTTTAGGATCAGCAGATAGGGTGCTCTGTGCAGACCCTGCCGAGCTCAACAGGAAGCCCTGAAAAGTGGAATCCTCTTTTGTTGCTAGGTTTCTTCTGGGAGGAGCTATAGACATGGCTAGTGGCTAAAAGCACTGGCTGCTCTTGCAGAGGACCTGGGCTCAGTTTCTAGCACCCATATGGCTGCTCATAGCTCACTGTAACTCCATGTCCCATGCCCTCTCTGGTCTGCTCAGGCATGCACACTGTGTGCAGCAATACACCGAGGCAAAACACTCATACATATAAACATTTTTAAAAATTCTCGGGCTGGTGAGATGGCTCAGCGGTTAAGAGCGCTGACTGCTCTTCTGAAGGTCCTGAGTTCAAATCCCATCAACCACATGGTGGCTCACAACCATCTGTAATGAGATCCGACCCCCTCTTCTGGTGCCTAGAGACAGCTGGAGAGATGTTAGAGTGGTTAATATCACCAACTGCTCTTCCAGAGACCCAGGATTGGTTCCCAGCACCTACATGGTGGCCAACAGCTTTCTTTAACTCCAGTTCTAGAGGATCCAGCATCCTCCTCTGTACTCTGAAGGTTGTGCATGCTCACAGTACACTAAAACACACGCAGGTAAAAACATTAATAGATGTAAAACAATAATTTACAATTTTACAAGTGTTAAAAAAATTTTTTTTCAGTTGGGCAGCGGTGGTGCATGTCTTTATTCCCAGCATTTGGGAGTCTAGGTAGGCAGATTTCTGTGAGTTCAAGGCCAGCCTGATTTATAAAGCTAGTTCCAGGACAACCAGGACTATACAGAAAAGCCATGTCTCAAAAAACTTCATTTTTTTTTCCTGATGGGTCACTTCTGGTTTGTGACTGTGGCCTTGATTACACTGGATATTTAACACTAGACTGTCTGAATAACCACATAACTGAAAGGCTCATCACAAACCAAGCATAACCTTATTGTTTGGCATGGACAGCAGTAGTCCAACATCAGATGGGAATGAACAGAGGAAGAGTGCTCCTAAGACTGTTTAGAAAGTGCAAGTTGTAGATTTATATTTTTCAAAACCTACTTTAGTGAGGGTTCTTACATGATTCAACCTCTCTTATAGCCCACAGACCAAAGGTAGGAAAGGAAAATAGCTAATAGGGCAAGGGAGACCTGTTAAGAAGTAGTTGTTTGGGGCAATTCCAATCTTAATTGTCTGCAGTCCAGTACACTAGCAAAACATCAGCAGCAACTTGATCCAGAAGAAACAGCAAGGCTCTGCTGTTCTTCTCAAGTCTGCTGAAGACCCAGCTGCTGAAGAAGCAGCCAGACCACCACCAGAAGTTCTTTGATGTGTTTCTCTCCTCGAAGTCATGACAAGTGAAGATTAGAGAAAAAAGCAAGGCGAACCACTGCAATTGTGTCATCAAAGACCAGCAAGATAAAGCCCAATGAGGACCAGCAAGGTGAACCAATGCCAGAGTGTTGTCCACTCTCTGTTGGGTTATACTTACACTCTTTCCAAACATCATGTGTCCTCTCAAACATCCACTCCAGCAAAACATCACATGCCCTATCACCAGGCAGCTTCTAGAAAACATCTTCTCACATGTCTACTTCAGCAAAACATCCTCTATAAGACAGTTTCCAGAAAAACATCACATGACACAACTGTGTCTCCAACAAAACCAGAAATTTCCACTTCAGTAAGTTGCAGGCATAGTTGACCCAAACATCTGAAACCACACCCTCCTGTATGGCAGCATGCCAGGAGCCATCAAGGAGAAGCTAAAAACTAGCAGGTGATCTTTCTGAGATGGTTCTGCCTGCTATGGATTAAAATATACGATGGGTTTGCTGTTGCAGGCAAGGCCCATGAGATTTCATCTTAGGGAAGATTCCTGCTGTTAATATACTTTTCCTGTTATTATTAAATATATTTAACAGCTACTAGGCATTAGCCCACCATTTTGAGCAGATTTCTGCATAACAACAAGGATATAGTGATGCTATATAGACAGATGTTTTCTGAATTCTTAGTGATGGTCCTATAAGAATTCCTAAAATTATATTAGTAATTATTAAACTCTTTTATAATAGGACTGCTATTAAATTTGTTCTGATGTCAAAACTACAATGAGAACTCTGACAGCCTTCAAATGTCAATCAAGTGTTAATTGCTTCTGAGATAGTAAGCAGGCATCTACAACTTAGTGTATACTCCAAGAGGCTGTAAAACAATTAACCAAAGTTCATGAAAAGAAAACTAATGATAGGTGTAAGGAAAGAAGATAAAATGTTGACTGGGTTTATCTAAACAAAACTTCACTTATAACTTAGTCACAAAAAATATGATCTTTAACTCTCCATGAACCTGTCAAGCTGGTGACAGATGATGAATGTATAGCCAGATAATTACTTCTAATGGATATGCATTGTCTTAGTTTGGGTTTTACTGCTGTGAACAGAAACCATGACCAAGGCAATTCTTATAAGGACAATGTTTAATTGGGTCTGGCTTATAGGCTCAGAGGTTCAGTCCATTATTATCAAGGCAGGAACATGGCGGCATCCAGGCATATGTGGGGCTGGAGGAGCTGAGAGTTCCACCTCTTGTTCCAAAGGCAGCTAACAGAGGACTAGTTTCCAGGCAGCTAGGACAAAAGTATTAAAGCCCGTGCCCACAGTGAAACACCCACTCCAACAAGGCCACTCCTCCTAATAATGCCACTCCCTGGGCCAAGCATATACAAACCATCACATGCATATAAACATTCTCTGTGGTAAACTTATTTGATTTATGACTTGAATTTATGTGTAAACTTGCAATGAACTTTTTACCATGTGATCATGTACTCTGAAAGATATCTAAGTCCTGAGGACAAAGAGCAGAGACAGGGTCCTGATACTTCCCCACTTCCTGATACTTCCCCACTCCCCTTGTAGAGAACTTTCATAGAAAACTTTTTAGAGTGAACTTAGAAATGAAGATTAAAATCACTTTTCAAAGTGTCCTCCCTCCCCTCCCCCCCCCCGCCCCCCGCAGCTTCAACTAGCAGGCTGGGAGATAGAACAAAGGCTACATTACTTAATCTCCTGCATGCTAAGTGCCAGAGACTGCAGCTTCTGGCCTCAGTGGAACTCAGGCCAGCTCCAGCAGCAAAGTGATTTAGACTCAAGATAGGTAAATGTTTTATTATTAAACAGCAACCCTAAATATCTTGTAAGACGGAGTCTTAGCATCCCACCCTACTGATGCTCTTTCCCCTTCACTGTCTCAAGAGAAACCAAAGAAGAAAGAAGCACCAGGGCTGGCCCCCTGGCAGTAGCACAATCCAAACTTAAACTCAGTATTCATCTATTTTTGAATCTATTGGAAATGGCCTCCTAAAACATGGCCAACCACTGTATCTACTCAAAAGTGTTTCTCAGAAATGGTTGGTGTCAAGAGAAATCTTCCTGGTGGACTAAATATTTGTATTCACTGAGAGATGGCCAGAAGGGGATGTACAAAGGTTTGTGGGCAATAGTTAATGGTTTGATTGGATATCAGAATTTATAAAGAGGACTGGAAGACAACCACAGCACAGTAGGTGTGTGGATAGATCTCTCACTATGCTTCCAGAATGTGAAGATATTTGTATTGATTACCTATTGATATGTAACAAACCACCTATTGGTTTAGAATAGTAACTATGTTGTTTTCCCTGCAATTCAGTGGATCAGAAATTGAGGTTGGGCTCAGCCAGCCCATTCTTTTGTTGGAGTCATTTATACAGCTGCTTAACACAGGCTGGCTGGTCTGTGATGGCCTCACATGCTTGGCAGGTGGGGCTGGCTATTGACTTCAGCAGTAGTAGAGTTCAAATTGGACAAGCATGGAATCTACAAGGTCTCACAACAAGGCCTAGATTGGGATTTCTCACAGTGTTTTCTTTACTATTCTGCCTTGTTAAGGATCATTAGAATCAGACTGCAAAGCATCATTCATGCAAGGTGGAAGGAGTGCTATGTGAGCACTCTGCAAATAATGGACGATGTTCATGCCCTCTGTGAAGTCATCACTGCAGATGAGGGACTGGTTGACAAATGACATGTCAGTCGATATTCCTTCCCAAGTTTCTTTTCTGATAGAACCATGTTCAAATGGCCACAGGGGCAAGGATGAAGGCTGTGTATGAGCTCTAACTCATGGACTTACTTCATAAAAGCTAAACTGGCTAGGGGAATTGACAAGACCTGACCTCTCAATAGGGTCCTAGTCGTCAGAGGGTATTTCTTGCTACCTCCTGTTCTGCTGATAGCATTAGACTCTTTCCATCAGCATGGGCTGGGCATGTGGGTCAGTTGGTAGAGTGCTAGCCTAGCAGGTACAAAGCCCTGGGTTCAATTCAATTAAGCACTGTTTAAAAGTGGAAGTGGTGATGTATGCCTGTAATTCGAGCACTCTGGAGGGGATCAGAAGTTCAAAGTCACCCTCAAGCCAGATATGGAGTTTGAGGCTAGTCTAGGCTACATGAATGAGACCTTGTTTCAAAAGAAGAGGGAGAGGAAGAGGAGGAGGAGAAGGAGGAGGAGGAGGAGGAGGAGGAGGAGGAGGAGGAGGAAGAAGAAGAAGAAGGAGGATAAGGAGGAGGAAGAGGACTTTTCTTTCCTTCAATGTCAGGAACACTGTGTTTGTAGGATCTTAATCTCAACCATTTTATATATACAATATTTCTTCTGCCATAGGAATTAATTTTACAAACACAACCACACACATACACAAAAAGAGTATTCCTGCCCTCCCCACAATGGAAAGCTCACCTGGGCATTAGACCAGTGCAGATGGCGTTTAATATTTTCACTGAGAGTTGTGTTGCCAGAAGTAGCTGTCCCGATGAAATGGCCAACTGAAGACTTGGTTATTTTTAGCAGTCAGGATTGATGCATCTTTATACTGCATCGTGTGTGTGTGTGTGTGTGTGTGTGTGTGCGCGCGTGTGCGCATGCACACGCATGCATGTGTACGTGGCTGGAGACCGCATCCCATCATACACACTATGTCAGTACATTTTACTCTATGGATTACAGAGTTATGGCATTGCTGCCTGGCTGTGACTGTGTTATTGCAGCTTGGGAGCACTTGCCATGCATTCTGCCTAGAGAAGATCATGATCTTCTCAGTCCAATGAACTCTCTGGAGAGCAGCTTCCCAATAAACCTGCATTTAATATAATCAAAAAAAGAGTAATGTAAAAAAAAATTCAGTGGTCATGCAGATACTCATAAATGGCCAACGACTTGAGAATGTTCACCATACATGTGCCATCTATGTTCCCTGCTCTAACACTTAAAAGTTTAAAAAGATTAAAAAGATTAAAAGCAGGAGGGAGGGAGACTGCTGGGCTGCAATGTTGCATCATGTTTACGCTTCATACACTTTTATCTCACAGCAGCCGCTTGTTTGCACGTGATCTGGACAAGACTGGGTCTCTCAACATCCTGTCTTGATAGAGTGAGTCCCTACCATTGCTACTGATAGGCAGATAATGATAAGTTGGGGGAGGGACTCGTGAGGGCTCCACCCCCCCACCCCCCCACCCCCGCGGATCAGCAGGTAGTGGTCACTAGCGAGGAGGGAGACATTTTCTCTAATTGTGTAGCCACTGGTACTCCTGTGTTGCCTGGGCTCCTGTGTACAATCCCTCACACAGGTTCTTATAAGCAATCCTAATAAAACCCAAAGTGGGTCATCAAAATAATGGCAGGAGAGTGGAAGGGAGATGGGGAAGAATAAGAGGATCAATGGCAGTGGAGGGGGAATATGAGAGAGCAACTGTGGTGGGGTGGGGCTGAGATAAAACTACATTGTATACATAAACGAAAGCGGCATAACAAAACCCTTTATTATGTATAATTAACATGCTAATAAACAAGAGAACATTGACAAACATGATAATGGCATTCTCTAATTGAATTACAAAATTAAGAAAAATAAATTAAAAAAAAATCAGTTACCATGGGAAGTACCATTGCTTCGTGTTCAATATTGCTTTCCTTGGGAAGGAATATCTAGGTCAAACCATTATGCCTCCTGGTAAAGCTGCTCTTTGTGATGGTTAATCAGATAAACCCATCTGAATTTATTTTTAATTTTAGTGATTAGGTTAAATTTAATAATAAGATAACCACTCTAAATTTTTTTTTAAAAAAACTTTTTTTCTTATTCAAAATGAAATGCACGAATAGATCTAATATATAAATGAGGTGAACTAAGGTCTGGGGGTTCTGGGTATAGAGAAGAGAGCTGAGATTATGATTGGGGTGATGACCATTGGCTTCTAGACAAGGGCTGTGGGCACAGCCTGAAAGGCACAGAGTGAAGCAGTGTCAGGAGAGAAGCACCCTCACTGAGAGGTCTCTAAAGATCGACTGGTGACTGGTGGGGATCCCAAGAACTTGAGAAGAGGGGGTTTCATCTGGAGCAGGCTGCCCATAGAGCAGTCTATTTCCTAGTTTATACACAAATAATGAACAGCCTTTGGCTATTATTATTTCGTTTCACAAAGACATCTGCAGTGCTCAGTACTGCTTTGTGTCTCTCACACACTCATGTTATCTGTGTGTATATGTACCAGTTGAGGGAAGTTCTGAGTAAATGTGTGTTGTTGAAACAGGCATGGCAATGGGTAGGATCCAACAGCCACATGAAAATGGCTGTCTTAACTAGGGTTCCCATTATGTGAAGAGACACCATGACCAAGGCAACTCTTTATACAGGACATTTAACTAGGGCTGGCCTACAGGTACAGAGATGTAGTCTATTATCAACATGGTCAGTGTCCAGGCAGGCAGGGTGCTGGCGAAGGAGCTGCGAATTCTACATCTTGATCCAACTGAGAAGACTGACTGTCTCCTAGGCAGCTAGGAAGAGGTTCTCAAAGCCTCCCCTAAGGTGACACACCTCCAACAAGGCCACGCCTCCTAATAGTGCCACTCCCTAGGCTAAGTATAACCCCACAATGGCAAATATGTTTTCCTCCTGGTTAGGCTCAGAGGTAAGGTACAACCTTCCTCTTGTCCAAGTCTGAATGCTGACAGTGTACGCAGAGCACCCACCACTCCCATGTTTATAGCCCGAAGACTACTCTCATACAGAGACTGTTGCGACCAAGATTAGGTAAACTGGACTCCTTGTTCAGTTGTATATAATGAACCCTGACTCCCTGTTCAACTGTATATAATAAGCATACTGAGCCTCCAGGGTGCTGTAGCTTCTCCACCAGAGAGTCCAGCCCACCTGATCCCAGCTATTCTGTGTCTGTGTATCTGCCCTTTCTTCATTCCCTCCATACCCCAGTTAGGTTAATCCCTGGAGCTGTTCAAGAATACAGTGTGTGTGTGTATGTGTATGTGTATATGTGTGTGTATGTATGTATGTGTGTATGTGTGTGTAATATGTGTGTATGTTTGTGTATGTGTGTGTGCTTGTGTATGTGTGATATGTGTGTGTGATGTGTGTGTGTGTGTGTGTGTGTGTGAGAAGAGAGAGTGACAGTTGTAAATATAGCATATTCATTTATTTGCTCACTGTGCATTAAGGCAATACTTGTCTGTAATTCTTTGCCTCAGAAAGTAGGTCAAATAAAGGCACTTTCTGTCATTGCACAGCTGAAGCTATGTCTTATTCTTTGAGTTGATTTCCATAAAAGCATGTTTGTTATAAATGAAACACACTCCCATGCCCATAGCAATTAAAGACCTGTATGTTAAATAGTCTTGCTCCATAGGATCCCAGATGATGCTGGCTTCATAGATTGCCCAGTTACCTAGTAGTTGCTGTTTAAATACTTTGTCTTGCTGCTAGCCTTGACTAACAATGATGTTTCCTCAAGCCTTTGCATACGGGCTGGATCACAATTAAATCACTACCTTTAGAGACAAATAATTTCCTTTTCTGTCAACATTGTCATCGTCGTCGTCGTCGTCATCATCATCATCATCATCATCATCATCATCATCATTTTGGTGACAAGAGTTTCTCTGTGTAGCCCTGGCTGTCCTGGAACTCACTCTGTAGACCAGGCTGGCTCAAACTCAGAGATCCACCTGCCTCTGCCTCCCAAGTGCTGGGATTAAAGGTGTGTACTACTCCTCTTTCCTGTCTTTAAGTGTTTTAAAATTATGTTTAGTTATTTATTGTGTATGTGTGGGTGTATACATGTAGTGATGGACAGGTGGAGGCCAGAGATTGTTGTACAGGACTGTCTCCTGAGTCATATTGTTGCCATACTCAGGAGTTCAGCTAGGCCTGCTTGCAAAAGATTATCATACCTGGCATCGTTAACTGTTGATGTTCCCTCCTAGAAGGGAGGGAGAGAGTCATGGGACTCTCACCTGAGTCTCCAGCCTTTCCTTCCAGCTAGTGGTATGCAATTCTGCCTTAGTTGCCCAGGGAAGGGCCAGAGACTTGGGTGGGGAAGAACTAGGGGAGGTTCTGCATCCTCGAGGCTTGAGCTCTGGAACCCTGACTAGGGGCAGTGAGGGAATGAAGAAAGAGACAGACACATAGACACATGTACATAAAAGGTGGGGTCATGTGGGGGTGCGGTCAGGCTGTAAACATCTGGGAGGAGGAGGAAGCTGCAGTCATTAGACTTTGCAAACACTGGCCACTCATTCACACCCAGATCCCCGAGGAAAGCCTTGAGTCTGGAAAAGCCCAGATGGGAAATGGCTTTTACAGTTCTCCTGACCCCCCAAGGCCTGGTGACCTTATAGCTGTGCCCATGTCAAAATACCCATTCACTCAGACTTCACTCACTCTGGACTTCCTCCACTCGCTTCAGAAAGGGGTTTCCATCGGAATGGCCCCGGTGAAGTCGTCATCCGTGCTGGGCACAGAGCTTCTGGTGGGACTACCGTGACGTCATTCATGCCTCTGCCCACAACCCCTCTCATGGCTCTGGAAGCAAGCATGATAAACTCATTCATTCCCCAGAGTGAATTCCTCAGGAGTCACACCTCCATGTGTCATTGGGACCCCAGGGAAGGAACTTCTCCAGAGAGAACAGCTTTTAGGAGTCAGTTCTCTCTTTCCATCATGCGGGATTGAACTCCAATCATTGTGCTTGGTGGCAGGCGCCTTTATCCTCTGAGCTACCTTGCTGGCCTTTTATTCTTTTTTTTTTTTTTTTTTTGGTTTTTCGAGACAGGGTTTCTCTGTGTAGCCCTGGCTGTCCTGGAACTCTACAGAGTGAGTAGAGCTGGCCTCGAACTCAGAAATCCACCTGCCTCTGCCTCCCAAGTGCTGGGATTACAGGCGTGCACCACCACCGCCCAGCAGCTGGCCTTTTATTCTTAATGTGACTGGCTAAAGGATTAAAACACAGTGTTAAAAGCCAGGTGGTAGCAGTGCTCACTGTCAGTCCCAGCACTTGGGAGGCAGAGGCAGGTGGATCTCTGAGTTTGAGTCCAGCCTACCCTACAGAGTGGGTTCTAGGACCACAGGACTACACAGAGAAATCCTGTCTTGAAGAAAAAACAAAAACAAAAAAGAGAAAACAAACAAACAAAACTACCTCCCTCCCCCCAAAAAACCCAAAACAAAACAAAACAATCACAGGCAACTTTAATCAGGAAAAAAAAATATGAACAGTGACATCTTTGTGAAGGCAAGGACTGAACTCAGAGCTAGACAAGTGCTTTACCATTGAGCTGCAAAAGGGGAATTTCCCCTTGTCTTCTGTTATTTCTCCTAGTGTCAATAGTACACAGAACTATGTTCTGGCAGCAACAACTATTTCTAGTCCCCTCTTTCTTTCTACTCCCAGAACCAGAGTCATTTCCCCTACTAGTACCAACATCAGTTGGGCAGTGTGCCCTTCTCAACTGTCTGGGGTTTCTGTTCTGAACTTCTAAGTTCAGACTCTTTGTGCCTTCATTTCTAGAAACCAGAGTTGCCGCTTCAGTTATATGTTTCTTGGGCAATGAGGTCCTGGTGCTGCATATGAAATAGATAATTGACTAAATTGACTAAATACTTATAGGGGATATGGGTATAATTCAATAGGGGAGGAGAGTACTTAGCATGCACAAAGCCCAGGGTTCAATTCCAGCACACATATACACAAAACTATATTGTATGGATTCAGGAGGAAGCTTAAGTACAAGCATTAGGACCTGAGCGCAGATCTCCAACATAAAAAGCTGGGCATAATGGTACACACCTATAATTCCAACATTGGGGAAGCAGAGACAGATGGCTCCTTAGCATTAAAAGGAACCCACCAGAAGACCACTCATACACAGCCAATAGTCAACTGAATGTCTTTATTTCAAACAGCTGAGAATACATTCAGACTTAAGTGTAGCACCAAAGCGCTGTTGTTGTTGTTGTTTTTCTTTTTTGAGACAGGGTTTCTCTGTATAACCCTGGCTGTCCTGGAACTCATTCTGTAGACCAGGCTGGCCTTGAACTCAGAAATCCACCTGACTCTGCCTTCCAAGTGCTAGGATTAAAGGCATGTACCACTACTGCCTGGCAAGCAAAGAGATTTTAAAGGCAAATCCCACCTCCTGTTATCTTAACCAGCAGCTGTAGGGTCAAGTTTTGTGCAAGTAAGCAGCTTAACAGAAGTTAAAGTAAGCAGTTAGCTGGGGCATTCAGGTGAACATGGTGCTGGAAAAAGTGCTGAGAATTCTACATCATGATCTGTAAACAGAAGGAGAGTGTCCAAGAAGGACACACTTACTCCAATAAGGCCATACCTGCCATTCCCTATAGGTCTTTGTGGGCCAATTACTGTCAAACTACCACAGAAAATAAGGTGGAAAGTGATTAAGAAGATGCTTGTTATGACCTCTGGCCTTTACACATGTGTGCATGGATAGCACATACACACAAGTAGACTTTTGGGCAACCATTATTTTTAAAGCACAAAATGGTTCCACCTATTGTGATGAATTGTCTGACAGATCAGGACATGTTCTTTTACTGTCCCATGTAATGCAGAGTTTAAAAGTTAGTCTGATCTGGGTGCAGTGGCATACACTTTTAATTCCAACTCTCAGGAGGCAGGAGGCAGGAGAAAGAGGCAGACAGATCTCTGAGTTTGAAGCCAGCCTGCTCTACAGAGTGAGTTCCAGGAAGGCCAGTGCTGCATAGAGGAACCCTGCCTTGAAAAACCAAAGTGGGGAGGAGTCAGTCTGAAAACTACATTTCTCAGCATTTCTTGTTGGATAGGCTACTAATTATTACTATGCCAGTGAGAAGGGTAGTTCTTTCCCAATATTTATAGTAGTTATGTCCTATTGTTGTAAAGCTAAAAACATACTGAACTCTTGTGTTCAAGAGAGGAAAATAGAATTGGGTTCCTGGTTATAACACTCTTGCCTGCCAAACAGCATCTTGCATAATTTTGTTCTTTTTTTGGTGGATGGAGAAGACCCTTTCATTATTATGTCAATATCTGTCTGTCTGTCTATCACATCTATCTTCTATCATATTTCTATCATACTATAAATCATATCTATTATACATTCTCACTATTATCTATCAATCACACCTATTAATCATCTATCATCTATCTATCTATCTATCTATCTATCTATCTACCTACCTATCTATCTTTCTAGCTATCTCAACCAATAGCATTATGTATGTTTTCTCTAACACAGTTACTTTCTCAGTAAGGTACTTCACAGCCTTCAATGCTTAGAAACCGTAGGTGGCATTTCAGGGAGTTCACCAGAGAAGACCATTCATATACAGTCTATAGCCAACTGAATGTCTTTATTCCAAACAGCTGAGACTGCATTCCAGTATTCAGGACCCAAGTGTAGCACCAAACATTTAAAGCAAAGAGCTTTTAAAGGCAAAATCAACCTCCTGTTATCTTGCTCAGCAGCTGTAGGGGCAAGCTTTGTGCAAGCAAGCAGTTTAACAGAAATTAAGATAAGCAGTTAGTTGGGGCAGCATGTCTAGGGACCACTTGACACAGTGAGGTCACCAGAAAAGCACAAAGATGCAAAAGACAGCAATAAATGAAGAAGGGCAATTAGTGCTGAGAGCTGAGACAAGAAGGCAGACCACCATGAAAAAAAGATTTTAATGTGAATGTTTTTGATTGTATGTTTGTACACCTTGTGTATGCTTTGTGCTCAGGAGACCAGAAAGGTGGGGGGGGGAGGTCAGATCCCCTGGAACTGGAGTTAGAGATGGCAGTGAGTCACTTTGTGGGGGCTGGGAACCAAAGCCATGCCCTTTTCATGAGCAGTCAGTACTCTTAACCACTAAACTGTCTCTCCAGTCTTGTATACCATACTTTTGAATTCATCCAGGAACTTAGACCTTGTCTTAGTCCTTGTTTGACTTAGTTTTTGTT
Source organism: Apodemus agrarius (assembly GCA_964023405.1). Lineage (NCBI taxonomy): Eukaryota > Metazoa > Chordata > Mammalia > Rodentia > Muridae > Apodemus > Apodemus agrarius. The sequence goes on from OZ030008.1 coordinate 153,101,807, forward strand.
GTTTTGCACATGTCCACAAGTGTCCATTTTTGGGTTATAGATAATGTTTTCTGAGCAGGCCAATTCAATTAGAATCTTCAGGTAGGACTGCCTATATTATAACTGCAGTATGCTTACATCTACCATCTTCCAGGGCATAAGAAAGACAGTAGAGGTTCCCTCTTCACTGAGAATTGACTGCCATGTTCCCCATCTCTCTGAGACCCACCAGTGTTGCTGAGACCCTTATTAGAATATTACATTCCATGCCTTAAGAATATTCCCAAATCCACTCACCCGGTCCTTTTTCTTTTCTTTTCTTTTCTTTTCTTTTCTTTTCTTTTCTTTTCTTTTTTCTTTTCCTTTCTTCTCTTCTCTCTCTCTCTCTCTCTCTCTCTCTCTCTCTCTCTCTTAAGATTTATATATTTTATGAGTACAATGTTGCTGTCTTCAGATACACCAGAAGAGGGCATCAGATTCCATTACAGATGGTTGTGAGCCACCATGCGGTTGCTGGGAATTGAACTCAGGACCTCTGGAAGAGCAGTCAGTGCTCTTAACTACTGAGTCATCTCTCCAGCCACCCCTTTATAAGTTCTTGATGAAGCACCCTGAGAATCTAATCACAGGGGTAACCCTGTGGCATCTGCCAGCGTGGACTGGCTATTTCCAATAATCTTGGTGCATATTTCCTCCATATCTTTGGCTATGTATAACATCATCAGCCAGTTAGTCTGAAATTTAACTCTAGCACCCATCAAAGGAAGCAGGCATGGCACTGAGCACAGCGTTGAGGGAGTGCTTTTGTGGAGGGCTTCTGTAGCATCCCGCAGCTCAGAGACACTGCCAGTTCTCTTATGAGAACTCATTACTTATGTTACTGCAACAAGTCACTGATGGAACAGTTTAGGAAAGGAAGGGTTTGTTTGGATTCACAGTTTAAAGGCTCAGTCTGTCATGGAGGGGAAGGCCTGTGGCAGGAGCAGGGGGCAGCTGGTCACATTGCATCCCAGTCAAGCATCAGAGGGTGGCAGTTTCTGTTGGCTGTCGCCTCCACTGCCTGGTTCCATTAGCCTGGAGTCCAGGCTGGTGAGTCGCCCACACTCAGGATGGGTCTTCCCACCTCAGTAAACGCAGTCTAGGAAATCTTTCACCGACATGCCCAGAGCTTGCTTTCTGTGTTTCTAAATCTGTCAAGTTGACAATCAAGATTAACCTCCTTAACGTCATTAGCACGTGCATATTGCAAACGCTGGGCTTACTGCCTATGTGTGCCAAAAGTCACAGACACACTAATGGTAGGTAGCTAAGGCACACTGAGCTCCTGAGAGGTCCCAGGCCCTCCTCCACATATTCTGTTTCACTCTTCCAACAGCCTGTGTAAAGAGAGGTCTACTTTAATGGTTTTTGTTTTTTTGTTTTTTCGTTTTTTTTGTTTTGTTTTGTTTTGTTTTTGTTTTTGTTTTTTTTTGCTTAATGGCTTTTCAACACAGTGTTTCTTGGGCTGGAAATGACTCAGTCATCAAAGTCTAGGCTCACAACCAAAAATATAAGACAGAATTTCTTTGTATAGTCATGGGCATCTTAGAACTCATTCTGTCGACCAGGCTGGCCTGGAACTTAGAGATCTACTTGCCTCTGTCTCCCAAGTGTTGGGGTTAAAGGCATGACTGCTGCCACCACCGCCTGGCAAGATATTCATTCTTTTAAAAATATTTAAAAATTACTGCTAAAAACTGTGTGTGCTTGTGCATGCACGTGTGTATGTCTGGGCATGTGCACACGAATTCAGGTTCCTGATGAGGTGGACTCAGAGGTGACAGATCAACCTGAAGCTGAAATTATAGGCACTTGTGAGACACCTGATATAGGTGCTAGGAACTGAACCTGGGTCTTCTTCCAGAGCAGTATGTATTATTAACTGCTAAGCCATCTCTCCAGCCTCCTCAACATTCATCTGCCATGAAGAAACTGAGGCAAGCAAAAGTAACTTGCATGTGTGCACACAGCTAGCTGCTGGTACAGCCAGGCCTTGGACGCAGGCAGCAAGTTCCCCTAAACCTTATAATAATTTATATTTAGAAGAATAACTATAGCACTTGTTTTTATTTTGTGTGCAGTGTGTATATGTGCAGGTGATGCACTCGCATGCAGAGGCCAGAGGAGCATGTCTAATGTCCTGTTGTGTGTGATGTGTGTGTGTGTGTGTGTGTGTGTGTGTGTGTGCAGGTGATGCACACACATGCAGAGGCCAGAGGGCATGTCCAGTGTCCTGCCTTACACTCTCCATCTTATCCCCTTGAGACAGGGTCTGTCACTGAGTCTGCCAGCCAGCAAGTCACACAGCAGTCTCCTGTTTCAGTCCCCCAAACCCTAAGCATTAGTGTTACAGGTACCTCTACAAGCATGCCCATCTTTTTTTTTTTTTTTTTCCTGAGACAGGGTTTCTCTGTGTAGCCTTGGCTGTCCTGGAACTCACTCTGTAGACCAGGCTGGCCTCAAACTCAGAAATCTGCCTGCCTCTGCTTCCCAAGTGCTGGGATTACAGGCGTGCGCCACCACCGCCCAGCTCATGCCCATCTTTTTATGTGTTTTCTGAGCACTCGACTTTATGCTTGACCACCAAACATTACCTTTAGAGCCATCTCCCCAAGCTTCCTAAAGCTTGTGCTCAGTTCTCATCCTGCACATCTCTGGATTCAGAATCTTCCAAAAGAACCCCCACACTATGCATCTCTTGTATCCAAGGGAAACATTTAGACTATCCTTCGGTTATCACTGTGTTCTTCATGCAAAATAGCAGACCTTTGCCTTAGAGATCCCCTATTCCCTTGCCTCACACTCAAAGTGGTTTAATTTCTGCTGACTCTATTGTTTCTCCCCTTCCTCTTCTTTTAACTAGTGCAGTATTTAAATCTTTTCTTAAGCTACACCACAGCAGTACAAATTACATTATCAAACCGATGATCTGTCTACATGTCCAAGAAACATCCTACCTCCTTTCTCTTGTAGGTATAACAGAATTTTGCTGTGGTTCCGACTTTAGGCCTTCACAGCCAGCCCCCTGGCTTCCATGGTCTTTGTAGCTTACTATCCTTGCTTTTAAGCCAGATGACTTAAGCTCTGCTCACTGCATTTGCCTGGCCCAGCCTTAAAAGGGTCTGGGTGCAGGGAGACAGCTTCCAGGCCCATCCTCCCTGCTTTGAATGCTATGGTTTTGGTCAAGACCCTCTTCAGGCCTAACTTTTACCTGTTGTGAAAAGCATGCATCAGTCCCAAGGCCCTCGAAGTGTGTTACTGGATTGTGGTTGTCAGTTTGACAGATTTAGAATCACATAAAGAAACCTCTGGATATGTTTGTGAAGAATGGGGACTAAGGTGATGTTGTCTTACTCACAAAGCCATTTTTTGTTGAAAACGATACATTCTAGGTAGGAATTTGAGAGGGACCCTGGGTGAGGCCTGGAAGGATGTTTGGAGACTGAGTCTATTTCTAGGCAGGGGGTGGGCGTGGCGGGCCACTGAGCCGGATGAGAGCAGCGGAGCATCCTTGCAAGCCCGAGCGTCCGCAGGACCAAAGCGCAGGCCGCGGCCGGTGGGGGACCGCTGCTGCAGCGGCTGCGCACTGGTGCAACCAGCCGGTTCATTTGCGTGTCTCCGCCCCTACGGCAAACTGGTTGGAGAATCCGGTATGGTGCCGCGCGCCGATTGGCTGAGCCGGCCGCCGCTCAGGCCCAGGAGTGGACGGTTCCTACTGCGGCTGGGCACCGGCTGGGCTCCCGCGTCGGCCCAGCGTTTCAAGCTTGCGCCCGGCCCGGGTCTCGGAACGAAGGCGCCGCTGCCGCTGGACCTCTCGCAGGGCCATGGAGAAGCGGCGGCAGCCACTGCGGCCCTCGTCAAGGTGACCAGCCCGGACTGCAGCGGTGAGAGAGGCGGTGAGGGGAGCGGCTGGCGGGGCGGGGCCCTGGTCGCGGGCCGCTGCAGGTGCGGGGGGGCGGGGCGGTATCCCGGGCCTGAGGGGGCGGGGCGGGGCTTCGGCCCGAGGGTGGGACCTCGGCTGGAGATCGGAGGGCGGCTGACCAAGGCCGGCTCGGGTCCCAGGGGCGCGAATGACAGCTTGTGGTTGGGGGGTGGGGGGGGGAGATGGCGGCGGGGGAGAAGGGCGCAGGTGCGGGAGGCGGGTCCCGCGGCCTGAGGGACTGGGGGCGAGGCCTTGGCGTGGAGGCGGAGCCTGGGCACGAGGCTTGGGGTCTGGCGGGGGCTCAGGTCTTAGGGACCAGAAAGGGAACCTGCGAGTAGGTTTGTGGCGGGGAAGGGGCTCAGGTGTGAGGGGCGGAGCCTGGGGTAGCAATGGGAGGGGCTGCAAGGAGAGTCTCGGGAAAAGCACAGGTGCAGCGGGCGGGGCTGGGGAAATCCTGTAGGGGCGGAGGGGCGGGGGGTCGGGGGCGTGGAGGCGGGGGCGTGGAGGCGGGGGGGGCGGGGCTGAGGATCATTGGCAGGTCCGGAAGCAGGGCTGCAGGTGAGGAGTAGCCTGAGGGTAAGTGGGACCCGTAAGGGAGAAGGGAGCAGCTGCCCTCTGTCTTTGGGCGTTGGGTTTTCTGCTGGCTCTGGAGGCATTCGTGGTTGCCTGTTGGAGGGGCGGGCCAGGGCAGCCTGTGTCTTTGCCGAGTCGCACAAGGATCGCAGCTGCCCTCATTAATAGGCCGACTGCTTTCCTGTGCCAAACCGAGCCCTAAGTGGGGCGCACTGCTTTTTGTTGTTGTTGGTTTTGGTTTTGTTTTGATTTTTTTTTTTTTTTAACTCCCCTGTTGCTGTTGAAGGAGCCTGGCTGGATTTCGGGGTGGTTGGATTTCATTGGCTGATCAGCTGTTGGAAAATGTGTGCTCTTCAAGAGTAGTCAGTCGTAGGTGCGATGCTTGGAAGGGTTCTGGATTATTGACTCCTGGTAGCAGGTGCTCACACAGATCTGCTGGTCTCAAAAATATAGAAAAGGCAGCGTGGTGAGGGCGAAGAGGTGGAATGACAGCAAGAACTCAGCATTTTAGAGCTGGGACAGACACCTGGGAGTTATTTTTTGCGTTTTTGAGTGTTTTGTTTGGCAAAGTGACCATCCCTGGTACCTTCCTGGGCCAGAGGGCAATACTTGTCAAGAGGTGAGTTAAGGTCTTTTTCTTCAGAGTTTGACTCAGGTTTGTGTTGGGGAACTCCCTCCACCAAACTAGAGGTGGTTTAGAGTATAGTACTCCCTGTGAAGCCTTGGCAGGAATGCAGCCTGGGGAGCCATGATCAATAGAAAGTGAAGCGTGCTTAGTTGTTGGCTGACCTTTAGACCCCAGGTCCAGTGTGGACTCTTAGCTGATGGAGTAGGCCTATAAAAGAGCCCTCTGGAATGCTCCCACTGCCAACTTGATTCTGCCACGGTTCAGAAAGAAGACTCTAGGATGAAGAGCACAACAGACCTTCATTAAGTGTTTATGGAGACAGAAGGGAGAGATATGATAGGGTCCCTGTGCTCCAGAAGTACCCTCTATCTGTGTGTGACCTTTGGGTACCTTGTGTTTCCTCACTAGTGCTAGTCTGGACCTGCACTTTCTGGTCCTGATATACTTTCACCCTGTGTTATATGGACCGAAGACAAGGTTCAGAAACGTCTCTGCTAGCTTGCGTTTGTCTTCATTGTAGAAGCCTGGGACTTTTGGGGGAGCAAATACCACGATGCCGCTTCCATTGCTACTGTTGGCGTCGGTGATCCAGCGGCATCATGGAGATGTCTCAGGGATAGGCTCTTGTTGGGGGAGCATTATGTGGCAGTTAAGTCTAGAAGCAGCAAGTGTGAGTCGTTCCACCCTGTCTTGGCAGAAGCTATGTGTCGCTTAGGGACTGTTCTTCTCCTGTCCTTTGTGTTAAAACGAAGCCCTAAGCCTGCATATCAGAAAATTAGATGGTTAGTTTTTCCCTTCTTAAAAATATTTTTATATTTATGTGTATTTTTGTACATGTAACTGTGCATGTGGGGCTCAGAGGGTAACTTGGGGTGCCTGCTCTGCTTCTACCATATGGGTTCCAGGTGTCAAATGGGCTTTCAGGCTTGGTGGTAGGCGCCTGTATAACCTCAGAGCCCTTTCAATTGCCCCATAATTGACTTCATTTTTTTTCATAATTGACTTTTTAAAAAAGATTTATTTCATTTATATGAGTACACTGTAGCTGTCTTCAGACACATCCCATTACTGATGGTTGTGAGCCACTGTATGGTTGCTGGGAATTGAACTCAGGACCTCTGGAAGAGCAGCAGGTACTCTTAATCGTTGAGCCATCTCTTCAGCCCCTATAATTGCCTTTTTAATGTGTTATTAGGGCAACTGCATTCAGAGCTGAGAAGAAAACTGTTGTGATCTGTGCCTGGCCTGTTCCTCACAGCTGGATTGGCTTGAAGCCTCCCGCTGTTCCTTCTGCTGTGTGACCTAACACCAACTTTTTACTTTCTCGAGGTTTGGTTTCCTTAGCTGTAAAAGCTAAGAAAAAAGCCTGACTTACCTTGTAAATTTGTTGTGAAGAATCAACAAGCTATTTGAAGGTACTGCAATTACATGGCACCCAGTCTTGGGATGCTTCTTTCCCTGCCCCGCCCCTGGCTGCCCAGCTCCCCAACTTGAGTTCCTTAGAGCAGCATGTGGAACAAGAAGATGAGGACTAGGAATTCTGAGGACTTTGTATCGTATGTAACCTCAAACAAGTCTCCTTCCCTCTCCAGAGCTACGTTTTCATAGCTGAGAGGGAGAGTGCTGGACAGTGTGATCCTTAGGAGCACTAGCTCTGGCTTCTGATTGACAAACTGGAAATCTTAACATTTTTCAGAAAAGCAGGAAGATGGAAGTCAGTGACCCATGGCTTACTTTTTAAAAAAATATCTGTCTAGGGGCTGAACAGGTAGCACAGTGGTTAGGACACTTGCTCCAGAGGACCCAGGTTCCGTTCCCAGCACTCACATCAGGCAGCTCACAATAGCCTGTTTCAGAAAATAAAACAGAGCAGGATTGCTCCTGTTGGTGCCTGGAAGGGAGTCACCAAATCTTTGTTGCGGAAGCAGATGAAGGACATTCTTTAGGAAGCGAGTCTGGCTGGCTGTCTCTCCTGCTTGCGATTCTGCTGTGCCTTCAGCATGTGCTTTGTCTGTTGTACAAGAATGTCATCCGGGCAGTGGTGGCGCATGCCTGTAATCCCAACACTCTGGGAGGCAGAGGCAGGTGGATTTCTGAGTTCGAGGCCAGCCTGGTCTACAGAGTGAGTTCCAGGACAGCCAGGGCTATACAGAGAAATCCTGTCTCAGGAAAAAAAACACCCCCCACCCCCAAAAAAGAATGTCATAGCCAGATGTGACGGTGCACATCTTTAATCCCAGCATTCAGGAGGCAGAGGCAGATCTCTGTGCTTTTAAGGTCATAATTAGACCTGGTCTCGAACAACAAAAGCAAAAATAATATCGCAATGCTATAGTGGAATTTATGAGCTTCAACATGAAAGGCAAAAACTGTGAAACAGGAAGAGTTAAGTTGGTGTGAGGGATGGAAGGGCAGGGTGAGAGAATACAGAGAGGACTAACTGACAAGGTCATGGAACCTGCTGCTGTAGAAACTATATATGGAAGAACACACACACACACACACACACACACACACACACACACACGCACAGAGCTAAAATAGGGTTACTCTATAACAGGGTACTAATGCTCCACTGGATGTTGCAGACTGACAAATAAAAAGTTCAGTTCCAGGACTCTGTTACCTCTTTTAGTCAGTGAGATTCCTTAGACCTCAAACAGTATAGCCTCTTGCCAGTGCTATTGGCTGCTCTTCAGAACTTTAAGTTAAGACCCCATTGCTGAAGAGGCCACATAATTGAATCATAGACCACAGAGAAACTGAGCTGGAAGCTTTATTCCCACTGTCCAGTTTCATAGGGCTGGGACACTCACCCGAAGAGGAAAGTGATCATTGATCTTACCAACTGTGAACCCTGTGAGCTACAGTGCCTGGCCTGGCAAGATACACCCACTGGTGCACTGGTGGCCTGACTGTCATGGCATTAACTAATCCTTTTCTGATTGGAGTTAAGACCCACTTTCACATGATGACCAATACCTGGAACCATTATGGGCCAGGAACCTGTGACTAGATAGGTCATATGCCCCAGTTAAGAACTCCTAATACCTATATCATTATATCTGTAGAGAATAGCGTCCTTAGCCCTCATCAGAGAAGTTGCTTCTTACAGTAGATGACAATTAACACAGAGATTCATACTTGTTAAGGTGCAGAAAATAAAAGGATGGAATGCTCAGCCCCAGATGACTTCTGTCTGTATCACATCCCTCCCCCTAAGGCTCGAGGATCATTAAAAAGGAAGAGGGGATGGAAAGACTGTAAGAGCCATAGGTGGGGGTGACTGTGAGGAAACTGTTTTCCACACACAGTGGGGCAACTGCACATAGGAATTCATAGCAGTTGTGTCAATATGCACAAGACCGGTGCAAGCCTAAGCCAGACCGAATTCCAGCATAGAAAGGAGAGGTAGGGTCCCACCTCTGGCTTAGGAGCCATTAGCAAGTGGTAGCTGCGGGAAGAGGTGAGAGTCAGTTTTCTTTCCATGTAGTCTTTGGTATGTTTTCCATGCTCCAATACAATCTCCCATATCCAAGAATATATATGAACAGCACAAGCTGGACTTGATGGATTTAAAGCAAGAAGAAGGAGGACATAGAGTGAGGTGGGTAGGGAAGGGGTGGGTCTGGAAGGAATTGGGGTGAATATGATGCAAACACATTGTGTGAAATGCTCAGTGAGCTACTTAGAAAGAGAGAAAACAAGGCTGCCCTCCAGCCCTGTGCAGTCTCAGTGCACACTGCACTCGTGTGTGTTTGCTCACACAGCTTTCTCAGTCACAGTCCGTTCTTTTAAATAGTGCTTGAAAACTTTCAGCTCATGAGCTTAAACAAAAATTATAGGGATTATTTTAAGCAAGTAGGGGGTTCAGATGCTAGGATCTGCCTCACTTCAGGCTGGCGGTTCCTAGTCCTCTCCTTGGAGGAGGCTGCTGTGACTGCTTGTGTATTTATTCTATATTCTTTCTCTTGCAGCAGTCGGTACATATCACCTGTCCCCTTTGTGTATCCATTGTCTCTAGTCTGGAAAAGTTTCTAACTGTGGGGACTGCTCCAGCTGGTACATAGAATTTCTCTGACACTGTAAGCACTGGTTTCTGTCCCCCACCCCCATGGTGTTTACTCGTTCCTGCCTAGTAGTCATTGTTTAGAAGACTAACAAGATGTCCCTTTTTCTTCTCTAGGGATGAAATGGCTCTGGTCCCAGTGTACAATAGGTTAAAGGGCAGTGCTTGTACTTGGGTGTAAGACAGAGAACTGAAAGAGAAAGGAAAGGGGGTTTGCATGCGGGAATTGAAAACTGATTTTTTGTTTAGCCTGTTATTTGGGTCTAGCTGTGGCACTTACTGGCTGTATGACATGGGGTAGTTTACTTACTGGTTCTGGGTGATGATAATCAGATCTGTCTTGAGTTTTGTGAGAGAAGACATTATGCTTGCAAAGCATGCGCAGTAGCAGGCTGTGTGGGGGCCTGGAGCAGGTGAGCTGCTGTGGCTCACAGCCCCAAGTGGACTCCAGGCCTTGCCAGTAAATGCTCACTGGGCAGTTGAAGGTGAGCGTGGAGACATAGTATACAGGCACAAGACATATGGCCTTAATGTGCTCATGGGTTGTGTGGAGAGAGATACTCTAGTTAGTTACAGAGCTAAGTGGTCGGCCCAGCAGTAGGGGTGAGCAGGGAACAATGTCTTTCTGGGTGACTTGGGGAGGAGTCTCCCCAGCCTCCATTTTCCTCCTTTTTTTTTTTTTTTTGGTTTGTTTTTTGAAACAGAGTTTCTCTGTATAACCCTAGCTATCCTGGAACTCACTCTATAAAACAGGCTGTCTCCAACTCAGAGATCAGCCTGCCTCTGCCTTCAGAGTGCTGGGATTGAAGGTGTTTGCCACCACTACCTGGCTTCATGTTTCCTCCTCCGTGAAAGCTACTTGGTTCTTCACTGTCATCATGTGCATACTGTGATCCATGCATCGAGCTATTGCATGCGTGGCATTATACCTGTGTTTCTTAGTCTTCAGAGAAAATCTGTGTGCTGTGAGTCCCAGGCTCTGCCAAAATAGGCTTCTTGTGCCATGGTATGTGAGACCTGTTTAGTCTAAGTCACCCTAGTCTCTAGACTCTATCCAAATTCCCAAGTGATCATCATGACTGCAGGTGTGGCTGCAACAGGTATCCTGTGGAGTCTGGAGTAGGCAGAGCTGGGGGAAAAGTAGGCCTGAAGATGGGCGGGCCATATTACTGACATGGACCTCTATCCCCTCTGTCCGTTCTCAGCCTGCCAGCAGCTGGGCTGGAGGAAGGAGGCCTAGGGAGATGACTAGGTGGCATATAGACTTAAAAAAGATCTATTGATCTGTCTGTCTTATCTATTTATCTATCTGTCTGTCTGTCTGTCTAATCTGTGTGTGTCTGTATGAGTTTTTGTACACTGTATATGTAGTGGACTGTAGAATTCAGGGTATCAGGTCCCCTGGATCTGGACTTAGAAGTGATTGTACACCCTCATGGGGGTTCTTGGAACTGAATTCTGGTCCTCCAGAAGAGCAGCAAGTTCTCTTAATGACTGAGCCGTCTCTCCACCCCAGCTTGTGGACTTTGACGTGGACAAGAGAGTGTTGGTTAGATCTGCAGGGCTCGCAGGACGTACTTCCTTCATTGTCGTTGTGGGCACGCATTGATCTTTCTCCAGGTGGGCACCCACTCTCCACTCTGTGGCTCATGCTGTGGGCTACATGTTGTACTGGATAATAGGCACATGGGATGATTTAATCCTGTCCTGCCCGTTAGTACAAACGAAGGATGACTGGAGGTGATTAGCCTCCGCAGAAGCTATGGAATGAAATGGCCGAGCAGATTTAGGCTCTGGAGTAGGCTGACCTGGATTGACATTATAGCTGCCACAGACAACTTGTGTTACCCACAGCAAAGTGTCTTCCCTGCCTTGTAAGATGAGTATTCTCTGAGTTGGGGCTTTGGAGTGGGGTACAGTGGGGCACTTAGCACAGGACCTGGAAGGAAGCTGTCTGGAGGAGCACCAAGCAGTGCTTCTCTGACTGTTTTTCCTGGTCTTAGCACAGTGTTAATAGTGCTAATCAGATGTCCCTCAGCCCTCCTGAGAATGCTCCTCTCAGGCTTGTGAGCTGGTCTCCCCTCTTGCCTTCCTCTTCTTCAAGGAGGTAGTAAGGCTCAGAATCAGATAAGCACCCTACTTACCTGAGCACTGATGGATTCCCTAAGCTTTTCCCAGGGGCCACTAGGTGGGCTTGTCTCATCTGCATCAGGAGGGCAGAGACCATTCAGACCCAGGTCCCACAATCTTCTTCTGCAGAACTTCTGTGCTCATCTGCCCTTTTGTGGAAGTTTATCTCCTGAGTTAGCATCAGAGAGGCTGAGGGGTATGCTTGAGGCAGTGTCTGCCTGCTCTTGAGCTTGTGGCTTCCAGGAAGTGCCCCCACCTCTGTTTCCTCATTGGTGTGGAGATGTGATAGTGCCTCCCTCTGTGTGGCCCTCGTAAGGTTTCCAAGAGATGACACCAACCAGCACTTGCCAAAGGGCTTGCCCAAGAGCAAATATCCATGTGTGCTAGGATGAGACTCTTTTCTCATCAGAGTTATGATTTCTGGGATGCCTTTTGGGGCTACCAATGATCACATGTGAAAACTGTGTGACTCATTGTTCAAAGAATGTGTTGAAGCTCAGATGAGCTGGCCATGGGGCTGACTAGTGCAGCCAGGAAGGTGCAGCCTCTTTTTGCATTGGCTTGACAGATGCAGGTCTTGATTTCAGGAGGCGGATGGAACCAGAGAGGGAGAGACACTGTGGGCTGGGCCTGTCCAGGTGCTCCCTGGTCCTGGTCCTTCCTGTTTTATTGTTCTATGATTCCAGACTGTGAATGTAGCAGTCTTCTTTCTCAGTGTGTGTGTGTGTGTGTGTGTGTGTGTGTGTGTGTATGCCATGTGCATGCCATGGCCAAGGAGGCCAGAATAGGGCATCAAATCCCCTGGAAATGGAGTTAGAGGCAGTTGTGAGCCTCCATGTGGGTACTGGGAACTGAACCCAGGGCCTCTGGAAGAGCAGCCAATGCTCTTAACCACAGAGCTATCTCTGCAGTCCCAGGCAGTCAGAAGGAAATTTGGATGCTTGACCTTGACAGTCACAGGTTTCTTGGAAATGACCTCTTTGGGAAGGGAGGAGCAATAACCAGCACCTTTAAGTCCAGTCGACTGGGTCTAATATTCTTACCCTCTTTTGTGGAGTCTGGTAAGTAGGACAAGGGAGATAATTTTGAATTAAATATTTATGGAAAACAAGTTAATAAATTCAGAAGAACTTGTTTTTCTTCTTTGCGGTAATGTTATGTGGAGTTAGTGACTTTCGCTGTTTTAACCATTTCCTTCACTTTGTCCTCTTTGTAACTTTTCCTCTCAATCCTTCACTTCTTCCTTTCCTTTCTTTTTTCCCCCAGGTATTTATTTGTCCTAGGCTGGCTTTTAGTTAGGCTTGCAGAACTGAAAAATGAGCTGGCATAATCCCAGATCTCTGGAGGCAGGCAGATCTTTGAGTTAGAGGCCAGCCTGATCAACATAGTGAGTTCCAGGACAGTCAGGGCTATACAGGTAAACCCTGTCTCAAACAAACAAACAAGTAAATAAAATAAAAATAGAAAAGAAAAAAGAAAGCTCTTTAGATAAGCGGCTGTTATATGGGTATCTGGCGGAATGAACTGTTGAAGAAATGGACTGGTGTGACTCCATGTTGGTTCAGAGGTCCCTTCCCTCATATATTACTGGAGTACTTTACAGTGCTCAGTGTCTCGATGGTAGTTATTTCTGTCTTGTGTTGATCGGGCAGGGTAGGTGTGACTCACTGAAGACAGCGGAAGCTCAGAGAGCTTCATTACCCAGGGGGAGGCTGTTGTGAGACAGTTGGCCTTCTTTTGCCGCTGTAGGTGCCTCTTTCACACCCTAGACTCCTTAGAGTAAGATCTGTCCCTTGCCTTGTGGAGTTATGGGCAAGCTGAGGGATTGGAGCTGCACGGACAAAGGCACCTGCTCCAGGTTTGCTTGACTTTGTGTATTTTTAGTTTCTTCTCATTGAATTTGGGGAGTTAAGTTCAACTGTGCTGGGACCAGTGACTCCTGACATTGTAGTGAGTAGTGAGAGAAGTCATTAGTGTGTGTGCTTGGCGCCCGATGGCCAGTTATGATTTGGCTTCTGTGGGAAGGTTGATCAGGTGGCTTACTGATTGGTATATGGCCTCCTTGTGACCTCACTTAGCTTTCTTATGTACCTTATCTTTGGGCACCTTTGCACCCAGCACTCATGGCCTCTGTGCTCATCAGGTGGCCTGTCAGTCTGGAGGATCATGCATCCTTCGTTCCCAGATAGAGGAAGAGACTTTGTCTGGGTTTCATGCTCAGTTGTCCTGATTCCTCAGTCATGTGAGCAAGTTCTTTTGACTATAGCAATCTCATAACAGCCACCAGGAGGTCACACATGGCTGCTAATAAACCATGTCAGTGGTTACGGGTTTATTTCAGATGACACACTCTAAAGCTGAGTTGTCATTGTGACTACAAGGGAGCAGGGCTGAGCCTTGACTCGGTGTGAGGCTCTGCTCACTGGCCTGGTGACAGTGGCTACCTATAAGAATCAATGTTTCTGGTCTCCAATTTCTGTCATGGTTCTGGGCTGTTGAAATGGGGGAACATCTTAGTCTTGGGAGAGTCTTGAACTTAGTTTACCAGCATACCCAATGGTGCTCCTGAAGATACGGAGGAGCAGCTTATAATTTGGAAAAACAAATCACCAAAAATGGAGCCAGAATCTACCTTGAGGGGTTTCCTGGTGTCTATGCATCCCCAGGGAAGCTCAGGATTGGCTGACTGCCAAGGATGAGCTGGAGGGGGTCAGACCACACCTGCAGCCGAAGGCAGAGGGCAGCCTTGCTACTACTCCATCTTCCCTGTCCTACCAGACCATCTGACCATCTGTCTGTCTACTTGGCCTGTCCTTGTTGGGGCTAGTAAGTACCAGCACTATGCTAGCCGCAGTGCAATGAAAACCAGCCCTGTTCTGTCTTATACAATATTAAATGCCTGAGCACGAAACAGTAACAAATCAGCATGTAAAATATTAACTACAGCCTGGTGTGGTGACACATGTCTGTCATCAGTACTTAAGAGCTGGAAGCAGGAGGATGCCAGTGTGGCCAGTGTTGAGAACGAGAGAGGGATGAATACTGGTCCCGGGAAACGGCACTGGTTAGACTGAGCTAGCCACCTCTGCCACATCATGTCCTAGCTGCTGAAGTTGATTTCTGGACCTACCAGCTGTCAGCTAAGCAGTGCTTTCTGAGGTGTTGTTTCTCTGCCTTCAGGAGAGCAGCTAGCCTTCTTTCTGCTTCTTGGAAGACTGGCTGCCTCTTCTCTTCTTGAGGGTATTTGAGGACACCTTGAGCTCATTACCAGTTTTTAATCATGATGTGGAGCATGTAACTGGGCTCTACACTGTGTCACTGCCCTGGGGACCCTGTGGTCTTGATAGTCAGGAGGCAGTAAATGAGGACAGGACTGTTGGAGGAGGCCACACAGTAGAAATGGAAGCTCATAGGACCACATAAAACTTCAGGCCTTAGAGAAAGTCTTCAGCTTTCTGGGTGCAGGAATTGGGTAGGAGGTGCATTTGTGCAGCTACACAGAAGTCTGGGTGAGCAGGTGTGTTGGTCAGGCCAGTGTATGTGTTGAATATGTCATTGGATGAGAAACTGGGAGGAGGAGTTGGGTGGAAGGGGGCTTGAGAGGGCCCAGTGGATTGTGTGCATGCATTTAGTTCTTGTCCTGGGATAGATGGAGGCTAGTTGAAGCCCTGTTACTGTGGATCCTGCTCGAGTGTAGAGCTGGTGGCAAGAAGGAGGCAGAGATGAGGGGATGATGGATGCCATTGCCAGAGTCCAGGTGCCAGCTAGTGGGTCCTGATCCTGGCCATGGGTGGCTATTTCATGAAGCTGTGGCAGAAGACCCTTGCACAGTGATGTGGTGAGAAAGGAGGGTGATGTCTGTGCCTTTGTTGATAGGAGATGGTGGATGGACCCAGTCACTGAAAAATGGAATTTGGAAGGAATAGCAGGTGGGGAGGAAGAAAATGGTGAACTGGGGTTTGGCAGTTTTGAGTCTGGCTAGCCTTCCTGCAGTGAAAGCACCCTCATTTGTACAGAATATTCCTGTTCCTTTTAGTGTGTTTGATTGATATGTGTAAAAAGTGTGCTAGACTTTGTTGATGAAACATGAATGCCTTACATTGGCTATTGTTTCTCAATACTGTAACAAAATGCCTGAGGAAGAAGGACGAGAAGGAGGGAGGGCTTCTTCTGGCTCATATTTCCACGGCAGGAAAACCATGATGGTGAGCATGTGAGGCTGTGGTCATGGTATGACATGGACAGGTGTCTGCCGGCTCGTGTTTATTCAGCCCCAGACTCCAGGCCATTGGACGGTGCTGCCACATTCCTCCTTAGTTAACTGTCTCTAGAGGTCCTCAGAGATTCTGAGTGTGATTCTAAATCCAGTCAAGTGTGTATCAGATGCCAGGCAGCAAATGGATGGAGTTATTGTGAGCCATTTTCTCATTTAATTGTTACTCTTTGGAGTGCTGTCTTAGGGTTTTATTGCTGTGAAGAGACACCATGACCACAGCAACTCTTTCAAAAGAAAACATTTAATTAGGAGTAGCTCATTAATTAGGGCTAAATCAGAGGTTTAGTCCATTATCGACATGGCAGGAAGCATGGTGGCATGCAGGCAGACATGGTGCTGGAGATCCTGAGAGTTCTGCATCTGGACTCGCAGGAAGAGACTGTGAGCCACTAGAAATGGCTTGAGTTTATGAGACCTCAAAACTCTCCCGCCTATGATGCACTTCCTCCAAGAAAGCCATACCTACTCTAACAAGGCCATGCCTCCTAATAGTGCCATTTCTTATGGACCGGACATTCCTATTCAGACATACTTGGGTTACAAGTGTTACAAACATAAGAGAAGCTGGGGGAGGGGGCTTCAGGGGAATTAAGAGGTGATGAATGCCTTTAATACAAATACTCAGGAGGCAGAGACAGCAGATCTTTGTGAGTTTGAGGCCAGCCTGGTCTACAGAATGAGTTCTAGGACACCCAGGGAGTGCTACACAGAGAAAGCCTGTCTCCAAATTCCAAAACCAATCCAAACCAACCAGACAAACAAAAAAACTCCACAAAAACAAAGACATGAAATAAAATTTTCTTTTCTGAGGTGTGAGAAGTTAGAAGGTTATTGGCTCAAAGTAGGTAAGGGGCATGAGAGACCAAAGTGCCTTCTAAGTCTGAGCTACCTCATGGCCTAAGATGGCACTTTGGTCTCTCATGCTCTGGGTCTTTCCATCTAAGTCTTTACATCCAGCCTAAGACCTTTGAGGCCAACCTGGGCTACAGTGTGAGACTTTCTCAAAACAAGCAAGCCAGCAAACAAAGAACAGTCAGGTAGAAAAGGCAGAAAGTAACACTAGACAGATGCACCAGGAAGATCATCCACTAAGGACGTTTGTTCAGCCGTCTTGTCTGCCTTCCTATCTTTTTGAGGAAGTCAGAGGTACTCTGAAAGATGAGAGAAGGCGGGAAGAGAAAGAACGCACTGACCGAGGACATTAGGGAGTAATCCACACAAGACAGTGTCAGGAGTGAGAAGTGCCCGTGGGTGCTGAGCACCCTGGACCAGGAGGAAGGAAGTGGAGATGTTTGGACGAGGAGGGCCAGTGTGTGTCCTTTGGAGTACTTAAGCTGGAGGACGTCCAAAGACGTTCCAGCACCTAACATCTTGGTGAAATTTCAATTTTAAAGGAAGACATAATATGAGCCTTGCCTAAGACCCCTTGAGAGAAAGAATACCTTGTTGACCGAGTTCATGCAGAGTGGGCCTGCCTGGGGCCAGTGCAGCACCGCATCCAGTTGCAGGGAAGGAGCAGTGGCCGGAGGAGTGTTCAGGACCCATCCAAGTCCGGTTGACATCTCATTGTAACAGGTACCCGTTCCAGGCAGTCCAGCACCCACCTTTTATGTGTAGCTTCTGCTATACCCACACTAAACACTGTTCCTGGGGGAAAATCTGATAGCAGGCATGCTCAGCAGTTGGGAGGTGACTCAGACTGAGTCATGTGCACCGGCATGACAATGGGAAAGGACCAGTGGAGTGGAGCCATTCCAGGACGGTGATTGTAAAAGAGAACCTGAAATAGTTATTGAAAGAAGACAGAGTATGAAGTCATAACAGTTGAGGCAGGAGCAGAATCCAGCTTAAAGCAAAACTCCTGCATATGAATGCTCTCCAAAGAGCTAAGGTTTGGCAGCATCGCTAGCCCTCCAGTGTGTCTGGATATATACCGTCTGGCTCAGTATCCCTGAAAGCAGCTCTGGTGGGCGGCATGCCTGTCTCATACTCTGTGGAGCAGTTTGCTGGGCACCTTTGTTCTAGTCTTTGGAAAACAGCATGTTGAAACAGTTGACTCGAGTTATCATGTGACCTAGGCCATTCCACTCTAAGGTGTTTAGCCAAGAGACGAATGCCCAGACAAAAACCTCTACCTGATGTTCATAGCTGCATTGTAATAGAACCTACAGCCCCAGAAATTCCTCTCAGCTGATGAATGGCTAGAAGGATGGCCGGGTGGGCCCCCTGAGCTGGAGAGAGCAGACTGTTAGATTCCATTTGTGGGAAACGTCCAGAGGAGGCAGAGCCTTAGACACAGAAGGTGGGTCAGTGACTGGAGGGTTGGTGAGGAGTGGTGGGTGGTAACCAGTGTCTGTGGAGAGGGATTGGGGACAGTGGTACGAGTGCTCTGGAGTTAGCAAGAGGTGATGACCAAGCTCTCATGGAGCATGTGAGAACCACTCAGTTGCAGAATTGTAAAGAGTGAGTGTGGGCCCCATAAATTCTGTTTTAAAATCTTTATTATATAATAGTTAGTTGTGTAAAAAGCTAAAAAAACCAAAACAAAACACCCCCCCCAAAAAAAACCCATATACACACACCAGGGTGACCTCCATCCATCCTGCTCCCAGCTCTTGGGGTGTATATATCTCACCTTTTTGTGTACTTCTCACAGTTGGGTTGGCCTGTCTGTCCTTCCACACAGTGCTTTCGGGTCCTCTCCTCAGGTTTTATGAAGAAATGATATTTAGGCAGAAGTGGCAACAATGCTATACTTTACTCTGACTCACCTCAGGTCTGTAAGTTTGAGGGTCCTGTCACTGTCACTGTTCCCTTCTCTAAAGGGACTGTGCTTACCCTGTGAATGCCTCTTTACCAGAGTAGCTACCATGAGGGGGAAATGATGACACCACCATGGAGTAGCACGTTGCTGTTCCTGCTGGTGATAATATGAGCTGGCATAGCCACCAGGAAAAACCAGAAACAGCCCCCATCCCCACTTGGCACCAAGCCAGCTCTGAGACTGGCACACAGAATGGCAGGCGGGCACATCCCAGAAGCCTCCTCTGCAGTGCTGGCAGCAGCACTGACACTAATTGCCCAACTGGGAAGTCATAGGATGGACAGACATCCTATTAGGATCCTGTAGAGTGGTGACCCTGGATAGAGTACCAGCTCAGCTGAGAAATCTGGGTGACTCACAGTGTTCATTCCCACACAGATACCCCTTGTATAAATTAGGGGGAGACAAGGTGAATCCATACCAACAAAACCCACTGTAGTGGGTGCCCCGTATAGGCAAGTCATGATGGAAGGGTCCCACGGGCATGTGGGGGCTGGAGATCTCCACACAGGTACTGATTGGAAGTGGGAATTCCTTTAGTATCATGTACACTTCTGCATACATTGTACTTCTGTGAAGAAGTTTATATAAACATTAAAAAATTGCTTTTATTATAAAGTACTTCAGAAATAAGTAAAATACAATTATTCTTAACATACTCTATAATCTTATATTTGAATCATTTTATATTGTATGTAAAGTATACTTTAGATGTACATTTACAAATACATTTACTTATATTAAAAGTACTTTTAAAAAATATGAACTGACTGTAGCAGATGAGGAAGAAGTTAGGTGCACCAAGGCTAGAGTCATAACAGAAGGGCACTCTGCCTGTGAGGAGGCCTGCTGTGGAAAGTGGCCAGTAGGTAAATGGGGTTATGGAAGGGTCTATGATGTGCCATCAGGGTGGGTGTCCTTAGTATGCTAGCATGCATGACTGTGGGACAAGAGAGTAGTGGGAAGCTAGGGAGAAGTTGGCAGCTGGACGTGTGGTTTCCACGAAGCAGTCAGTGAACTGAGGACACAGACTTCATAGATGGCCAGGGGGCTAGGAGAGAAGGGAATGCCAAGGCTAGAGAAAGTGGTTTAGATGAGGGGCTGTGAGCCCTGTCAGCTGACTGGAGGTAAAAGGGCCTCGTGTTACTAGCCTTAGTCAGGAGGGGATTCTGAGGGCCTGTCAGTGCCACCTCAGTGGTCAGGTGGGTGTGCTGGGTGGGAGGAATAAGGAGGGCTGTGATAGCTGGTGGAAAAGCAGGCTGGTGCCTGGCATGTGCTGCCTGCTCTTGTAGATGGGAGAGAGAGGTAGGTGTTGTCAGGAGAACAAAGTGTGAGTGTAGACAGGCTGGCACAGGGGTTGTTGCCTCAGAGCTCACGGT
Source organism: Apodemus agrarius (assembly GCA_964023405.1). Lineage (NCBI taxonomy): Eukaryota > Metazoa > Chordata > Mammalia > Rodentia > Muridae > Apodemus > Apodemus agrarius. The sequence continues at coordinate 153,121,626 of OZ030008.1, forward strand.
GGACCCCAGAGCCTAGGTAATCATGCGTTCCAGACGTGGGTCCTACTCCGAGTTGGGAGGTGGGGTTGCTTGAAGGATAGCGGAGGGAGTAAGTGAGCTACTCCCTTGCAGTGAGCAGGGCTGGAGTGAGCGCAGGGTGTGCAGGGAGGGGCACTCTGCAGCTCTTCTTCCTGCATGTGTATAGTGGGATGGCTCACAGGCTGCCTTATCACCCCGTTCTCCCAGCCCTGCCCTGCCCCTGCTCCCTGAAGACAGCCTTGCTCTGGGGCTTTATTCTGTCCTTGAGGTCCTTCCTTGCTGGGTTGAGCCTTTGGTTGAACTCTGATCTAGTTTTGACCCATCAGATACATTTAGTGTTTTTCTTTGAGACCAATTTCCCATGCCAACCCTGCATACTAAGTTTCTGAAGTTAGGGTTTCACTGCTGTGAAGAGACAGATGACCAAGGCAACTTTTAAAGGGCAACATCTAATTGGGACTGACTTAAAGGTTCAGAGGTTCAGCCCATTATCAAGGTGGGAACATGACAGCATCCAGGCAGGCATGGTGCAGGGGAGCTGAGAGTTCTACATCTCCATCTGAAGGCTGCTGGCAGAATATTCACTTCCAGGCAGCTAGAGTGAGTGTATAAAAGCCTATGCCCACAGTGCCACACCTACTCCAAAAAGGCCATACCTACTCTAACAGGGCCACACTTTCTAATAGTGTCACTCCTTGGGCTGGGCATATATAAACCATCACACCATTCAGAAAAGAGAACAGCATCCATCAAAGACAGCAGTACCAGATATCAACCCACGGGTAAGGCATATGACATTTCTAAGAAGAGGTTGAAGCCAGACCTCACAGTGTTATGGTTGATTTGTTCTGAGTTGTATGGGCTTAGAAAAGAAAGTTACAGCCCTGTGGAACACTAGCTTTTCATGGCAATGTTCTGTAAGAAGATTGGCTGAGGTGTCATGGTGTTCTTTAAGTCATACCAAACAGGTGCTCTCTTGTTCGCATGAACTAGCAGGGCAGCAGTTAGTGAGACAACCTCCCAAATGGGTCTGGGAGGCTGAGGGAGCACCCACCAGGCATCCGTGATAAGCTTGCGCATAGTGGGCTGAACATTTTCTGTGTGGGGTTCCTGCAAAGGTCACTGTTACAGCTTGGCGTGGGGTTGCCCAAGACGGGGCTTGTGGGAGCCTCGGTTTTGCTTTCTCTCTGGCTCTGCCTCCTAGTCCTAATTTGATGGGCCTTTGGTGACATTCTGCCTTTGCTTTATTTGGACTGAAGAACTATGAGCCAAATATTTTGTTTTTGTAAATCTGTCACCTCTGGTATTGTCTTAAGGTGACAGAGTGTGATTGGTACAGGCCCCTCCAACCCAGATCAAGCTGTGGTGGGGTTTCTTTCCTCTGGTTCTCCGGTTGAGAGTTTTCCCACCTGTCTCTGTTCCCTCCTGGTGCACACTTGTGCCCACTCTGACAGCTGCTGCCCTTGTTCCTGTTGCCACCCACTCAGGACAGGGCATCTCTCTCTCATCCATGCTGCGGGAGATGGCCAGCTTTCCCATACTCGTACTCTTGGGACCAGGACAAGCTCCACTGTGCTTCCTGGGGTGATGTGTGGGGGTGGGGATTGCTCTCCTGAGTACTACAGCTGGCTAGGGGTGGGGTCAGTTTTCCTGCTCTCAGGCCCTTAGGACCAGCTTTCCTGTGATGTTCAGGCGAGGGGTGGAGCCAGTTTTGCACAACTCTCAGCCACCAACATGGTCCTGGGAGGCAGCCCAGACCAGGGATGTCTGCCTGGCCTTTGGTGGTATCAGTCCCCCGCTGCTGCAGGGCCACAGACCCAGACATGGCCCCAGTGGCAGTGCAGGCCAGCACCTCAGCATAGTCTTAGGTGGCATCACTGGCTGCTCACGCCAGGCTGTTCCTCACTACCCTTGAGTCTGCCTCTCTTCACTGTATGCATATCGTCTGTTTCTCTTTCTCTTCCATTTCTCCTTGATTCTCTTATTGGCACCTTCAGTTTCTGTGTATCTGGGATCATTTCAGGAGTGGTCTCAGAAATGCTATGCCCTTCCTACACAGTGTGGCACCAGGCACTGGGCAGGGGTTGTTCTGGGTGTAGTCTGCCTGCCCAGGCCTACACCGGGTCTGACGTGTCTGACTGGTAGTCATCTCAGGCTTGCTCCTTGACTGGGCCCTGTGGTGCAGACTGGTAGTTATTTTTGCCCCCCTCACCCTCAGGCCACATGGCTTAGGCTGGGGTCAGTTTATCTCAGGCTCACTTTCACTGACCTCATCTCTTCTTTTTAAGCAGCTATGTTTATAAACACATTTCAAAAGAAGAAATGACAGAAAGGTGTAGTTACCTATCTGGAATTTCCCTTAATTTAAAATTTTCTTAATAAAAAATAGGTTTCCTGTTTTAATTGAGAAGATAATGCACAGCCAAACACAATAGACTAGCTAAACAAAAGTCCCCACACAGGGTACGAAACATGCTGCTAGCCATGGCTGCTAACCCCATTTCTCTAATTATTTTTGTTATAATACTAACTTGTAGTTTCAGCCACTGTTGCATAGGGGATACCTATTCCATGCGCCAAACTTAGGCTCAAACAATACAGCTTCCGTCCCCAGCAGATGCAACCGCGCCTTTTATCCCTCTTTCTGTACCAGAACAACTTTGCGTGGTGCTTGCCTTGCCTGTGTTGAAGGTCCTAGATACCGAGCTCCTGTTTCCTCCTTGTCCCTCCTCTCACACCCTTCCCCTTACAGGGATATATATGTTCCAGCCATTCTCTCAGCCTGTCATCTCATATATAGTAGGTCTCTGCTGTTTTGAGAACCTTGTAACTGTAACAAACAGCTCCCAATGCAGAGCTGCAGTAGGCACCGCTGGCAGGCTGGGCTCCACGCTCCACAGAGCTTCTCTGCTTCTGCCAGTCTTCCCTCTGTGCCAGGCACACTCTGTCATTGTGTCAGGTACCCTGTACTCCTGGTGTCCTCTCCTCTGCTAAAATGGCTTTCTTCCTTAAGGACAGCTGGGCATGTGTTGGCCATATGTGGCCCTTCCTTGCAGCCTGCGGATTTAGCACACTGAAAAGCATAAAACCCTCTTCCTATTCCCCACCAAGATACAACTAGCCTCTTCTTGGGATTTAAGGATCCAAATTCTGGCCTCCGTGTGTGTGTGTGTGTGTGTGTGTGTGTGTGTGTGTGTACAGTCACTTCCCCCACTCTGAAGAACCAAGCTGTGCTGTTGTCAGGTTCTTGTCTGTTGCTCTCGTTTCCTTTGTGTGTGTGTGTGTGTGTGTGTGTGTGTGTGTGTACAGCCACTTCCCCCACTCTGAAGAACCAAGCTGTGCTGTTGTCAGGTTCTTGTCTGTTGCTCTCGTTTCCTTCGTGTGTGTGTGTGTGTGTGTGTGTGTGTGTACACAGTCACTTCCCCCACTCTGAAGAACCAAGCTGTGCTGTTGTCAGGTTCTTGTCTGTTGCTCTCGTTTCCTTCGTGTGTGTGTGTGTGTGTGTGTGTGTGTGTGTGTGTGTGTGTGTATAGCCACTTCCCCACTCTGAAGAACCAAGCTGTGCTGTTGTCAGGTTCTTGTCTGTTGCTCTCGTTTCCTTCGTGTGTGTGTGTGTGTGTGTGTGTGTGTGTGTATAGCCACTTCCCCACTCTGAAGAACCAAGCTGTGCTGTTGTCAGGTTCTTGTCTGTTGCTCTCGTTTCCTTCGTGTGTGTGTGTGTGTGTGTGTGTGTGTGTGTGTGTGTGTGTATAGCCACTTCCCCACTCTGAAGAACCAAGCTGTGCTGTTGTCAGGTTCTTGTCTGTTGCTCTCGTTTCCTTCGTGTGTGTGTGTGTGTGTGTGTGTGTGTGTGTGTATAGCCACTTCCCCAGTATAGCCACTTCCCCACTCTGAAGAACCAAGCTGTGCTGTTGTCAGGTTCTTGTCTGTTGCTCTCGTTTCCTTCGTGTGTGTGTGTGTGTGTGTGTGTGTGTGTGTGTATAGCCACTTCCCCACTCTGAAGAACCAAGCTGTGCTGTTGTCAGGTTCTTGTCTGTTGCTCTCGTTTCCTTCGTGTGTGTGTGTGTGTGTGTGTGTGTGTGTGTGTGTGTGTACAGCCACTTCCCCCACTCTGAAGAACCAAGCTGTGCTGTTGTCAGGTTCTTGTCTGTTGCCCTTGTTTCCCTTCTAGAGGCCCCAGCAGCTGCATGTCACTCCAGGTTCACAGGTCTCACTCCAGACACTCCCACTGACACCAACCCCAAATTCTGAGGAACCTGTGTCCCCAGGCCGGGCACTCCTTTCTGAGTCCCCCAGACTCCCTGCTAATGGCCTGGGCTCTGGTTCTGTGCTGCCAGCCCTCCTCTTACTCCACCTCAGTCCAGTGATGAACAGCCAACTATTGACGGTTACAATGAATTAGTTTGTAAAAATAAATGAATCATTAGACACCTATGATTTAAAATTCAAGCCAGCTAAACAAATTCCATCCTGACTCTGACATCCTAGACCCTTCACTGTCACCGCCCAGGGGGCAGACATGGCTTCATACTCTTGTACACCTTGGTGAATCTGACTTAGCACTGTTGGAGTACCAGTATTTATTTAAGCAACTGGCCACTAGGTGGCACCAAATTGCCACCCAGAGCGCTGGCCTCTCCACCCAGAGGCTGTCTTTAATCCAGTGAGCCACCTTTCAAGTGTGCACCTACTTTTACTTGTAGGTGCTGTGCTGCTCCAAGTGTTTTATAAATAGGCAGGATACCTCCAAGTGTTTTATAAATAGGCAGAGAAGGAGTCAGGGCTGTTAGTTCAGCAGGTTTTCTGTATGTCTTCATCATGTGTGTGCATGTGTCATGAGCAGCATCAAGCATGTGTAGATGGTGCTTTCTTAGCACTCACTGGAAGCCAGTTCTCCCCGCCCTGCTCATGGGCCTCTCTAGTTCTCTTCTTTATCACTTGCTGACAAGCTGTGTTTTTACTGAATGCCGTATTTGCTGTTTACTGAGGGGTTTTAGGCTTCTTCCTTACTGCTATGCCCTGGAATCCAGGATAGTGCCCAGTACAAACAGGCTTTGGGCAAATATTTGTTGGCTGGATAAGTGTGCTGATGTGAGCAGGCCCCTGAGCTGTGGGCATCATTCCTTGTCTGTAAGTCCTGATGTCTCGATCTTCTGATCTATTGCTCAGAACATGCCAAAGATGCAGTGTAATCGGGCACAGAAGCACATGTGTGGGTTGGAGTCAGTGGCTTCCTGGCGTAGGCCTGGTGGCTATTCTGACAGTCCCTGCATGCTGAGTGCAGCCAAGGCGTCATGCTGTGCTTTTAGTGCTTGTGGATCTTATTTCCAGGCCCAAAGGAGCCATGTCTGCCAGGCTCCAGCTAGGGCTCCCAGGGGACCTTTCATGTCAAAGATGCTGGTTCATCACCTGCATGGGATCCCACAGACCTTTCCTAGCAATATTGGCTGTCTTGGGTCTTTCCATGTTCCTTTTCTGTCCTGAAGAGAAGCTTGTTAGCATATTTAGATCTGCCAGTTGGGCAGTGGGCGGCTCAGTGGCAGGAGGTCTGCCTCAGGCTCCATCCTCACCACCACAGAAGGCTAGACAGAGCATGCACACACACACACACACACACACACACACGCTGGCCACTGGTTCCTTTGGTTTTCTGCCATTCTTGTGACCCTCAGGGAGGGCTTCTTTCTTCCAAGACTAAAAACACACGAATCTGTTTTTCTTCAAATGTTTTCATTTTTTTTGATCTGTTTTAACATTCCCCTTGTCAAGCATTTATTTTTTGTTTGTTTGTTTGTTTTTGCTTTTTTGTTGTTAGTTTTTGAGACAGGGTCTGACTATGTAAACTCTGGCTGTTCTAGAACTCACCCAGTAGATCAGGCTGGCCTCCAACTCAGGGAGACCCACCTCTGCCTATCAGATACTTGTGCAGAGGTGTGCACCACTCTGCTTAGCAAACACATTTCTTAAAAATATTAGATAACGTTTTTAGTGAGTTCCTGCCTTCCCAAGTGATTTTATTTTATTTATAGATTAATTGGGAGAATTGATGAATTTATGGTTTTGTCTCCAAGGGAGTGAAAGGTCTTTAAATCTTCTTTTTTTTTTTTTTTTTTTTTTTTAAATTTTTATTTTATGTATGTAATTACACTGTCGCTGTCTTCAGACATACCAGAAGAGGGCATCAAATCCCATTTCAGATGGTTGCGAGCCACCATGTGGTTGCTGGGAATTGAACTCAGGACCTCTGGAAGAGCAGTCAGTGCTCTTAACCGCTGAGCCATTTCTCCAGCCCAAGGTCTTTAAATCTTAAAAGGAAGATTTAAACATATTTTTATTTTATGTGTTCTGGTGTTTTTTGCCTGCATGAGTGTACTGAGTGCATGCACTGCTTGTGGAGGCCAGCAGAGGGCGTCATATTCTCTTAACCATGGGGCCATCTCCAGGCCCTAGAACTCTTTAACAAAAACATTACATTTATTTATTTTGTGTGTGTTTGAGTGTGTATATGTGTGGTGGTCAGAAGACAGTTTACATAGGTCTTCTACCGTGTGGGTCACAGAGACCAAACTCAGGTTGTCAGGCTTTGGTGGTATGAGCCTTTGCCCCTGGGCCAGGCCCTTAAAACATTTTAATGAGAATTTATAGTTTTCTTCTGGTGACTTCTGTACATTTCTTTAAATTCCTTGCTTGTCTTTTCTGGTTTGTGCTATTGTGTTTATTGCTGGGTCCTGTTAGTGGAGAGGAAACGACTCTGAGACCAGATGCCCGGCACCCACAGTTCCTTGCCCTCAAGCTGGTCCTGTTTGTCCATTCAGGTCTCCCTTCCCCGGATTTCAGAGCTGAAATGGTTTCATTCATATTCTAAGTCTGTTTGTTTCAGCAAGGTTTGGAGAGGAGAAAGCAAATATGAGGATGCCTTCCTGCAACGGAGAATAGAATCAATTTGTGGAGTGTTGTGAAAGTCACCAATCCTTACACACTTGTGGACATTTACACACCTCTCACCCCAACAGGGCCCTGTAGAGTGTGTGGTGGGGCTGTATGAGCTTGGAGAGCTGGCTGAGCCTGTGCCTTAGCCTCTATCCTCAGGTGACAGACACTGTGTGCCTCTGGCCGTGCCAGCTGCCCGCTTGCCTCACCCTCTCTGCACAGTTCCCCTCCTCTTGGGAGTTGCCCAGCTACTTGTTACGAAGTTGGGGCCAAGGACAGTGCTTATGGTGTTTGTCAAGGAACTTGTGATTCCAGATCCACCACCCTACCCCTACCCTTTTGGTTTTAGGAAGAGGAACTTGGTCTCAGGAGGAGGAGTGGCCGATGAGCCAGGCCAGCACCAGGCATCCCAGTTCAGGGCTTTCTAGTTAAAGGGGCTCCCACCTAGGTTTTGTATGTGGGAGAATGCACCCCTTTACTGTACACCTTGTAGTTTCTGAATCTGCATTGGCAAGGGTCACTGTGTGGAGGCAGGGACACAGTGGGGGACTGCTCAGGGGCTTTGGGTGGCTTGGGTTTTGGGAGGAGACTTGGCTACAGAGAAGCACATATGCGTCTGTGCCCTTGCTGGGCGGACTGTGGCCCTCTCCTTCAGGTAGCGCTGCTTGCTCAGTCCCAAGGCAGATGTTCTTTGAATCATTAGAGTCAAGCATGTGACTGAGTGAGGGTTCTATCGAGTTGGAGAGGGGCCCAGAATATTAGACTCCTGATCTAGACACCACATCCTTAACAACACAGAAGGGAACCTTCTTCCCAGACTTCTGAGGTAGAGGCCTCACAAGGATGTTCCCAGGGCTTTTGTGGGTATATGACTTCATTCATCTCCTCACTCGCATTTCCCAGAGCTCTCTCTAGAGCCCATTGGCCACAGTAGGTCTGACTCACTGTGGCCTTGCTGCAAGAGGGGCCATGCTTGTGACTCCTAAAATAGAGCCCTGGAGGAGGGGCAGAAGCAGAGCAGGCTCAGGCTCCTCCCATTGGTTTTCCACACAGCTTCTGTGCATGAGCCAGCTAAGAGTGGTGCTCCAGTGCAGTGGCCGTGACAGCACATCCCACTTCACCCCTGCGTGCGGCTCTTTCTCCTACCCTGTTTGGGATCCATTTTCATACGTGTTTGCCACATTTGGAAGAAATCACACTCTTGTAATAGGACAGGCCTGGCTGTGTGCATTTTCTTTGAAATAGCCTCTACTGTCTTAGGAAAAGTGATTATTCTGCCTTCCCCATAAGGTCTGCTGATTGGCCTGCATATCTCAGGCCATCCTGTGGTTTCCTGAGCCGAAAGTGTTGAGGAGCACTTTGCCTGGAAGGAGCCCAGGGCTGCATCTGGGCTTTTCCTTTCTTTCTCTGGGAACCCCCCCTCCCCAATACCAGACTCTTGTAATGAGCAGAGAAAGACTGTGGTTGTTCTGTGGTTCTGATAACAGCTGCCACACTCTTAAGGAATTACATCATGAGAACTGCTTTTACTCTTCCATTGTTTGGGTTTCCAGGAGGGTTGGCAGCAAGAGTGTGTTTGCCTGTGTATGCAGGAGAGAGGGTGGGGGAGGGCTGAGAGGTAGAGAGGTCGAGGGAGGGTGGGAAGAATGGGGTTTTGTGTGTACAGGCTGCTATGCCCTATCTAAGCTGATACCACCTTCCCAATGGATACAGAGAGTGCAGACATGAAAATATGTGTCTACACTAACAGTTTAATCCATCTCCCTCAGTCACTGTATTTACATCTGCAAAGTGGTGTCTTAGTATTGCTATTATTGTGAAGAGACATCATGACCATGGCAACTCTTTGAAGGAAAACATTTATTTGGGTTGGCTTACCATCCAAGAGGTTTGGTCCACTATCATCATGCTGGAGAACGAGCTGAGAGTTCTATATCCTGATCCACAGGTAGCAAGAAGAGAGAGATACTGGGCCTGGCTTTGAGATCTGAAACTTCAAAAGTCTACTGCCAGGGATATACTTCCTCCAACAAGGGCATGCCTCGTAATAGTGCCAATCCCATGAGTTTATGGGGGCCATTTTCATTCAGACCACCACAAATGGGCTTTACAGAATGCACATAAGTCCTGTCTCCAGAGTCTGGGACAAAGCTTCTGTGTAACAGATTGTGGCAGAGGCCCTGAGGGCCAAGCTCTGTTTGCCATCCTTGGGACCCAGGGCTGGAATCCTCTACACAGAACAAGGGGTGGTGAACTCTGCACTCTGATCAGCTGAGGGGAGAGCAGAGGCAGGCACGGATGCTGTGGCCACGCAGGCTCCTGTCCTGCTCGATGGACTTCCTCAGCACCTGTAAGAATCCAAGCACACAGCTGAGGGGAGAAGGGACCTCTGCTGACTGTGCTCCAGGAACCAGTGCCCCATGCTCTGCTTGCAGGCTTGAGACCCACCTCCTTCTCCTGACCCTCCTAGTGGGCCCATGTTGGCCATTTTTATGTCCTAGTTGCACACTTCATCATGTGCAGGAAAGCTAGACTTCCCCATTCCTTCAGAATCTATGCATGCTGAGCTGGGGACAAGGCTCAGAGATTAGTAGGACTTTCTGCTCTTCTCCTGGAGTGAGTGAGTTCAGGTCCCAGCCCTACATCTGCCTGTAATTCTAGCTCTGAGGAACTCAGTGCTCTCTTCTAGCCTCTGAGGGTGTATCTGTGCACACACACATTCACAAATAGAAATGAAATTTGCTACCACTTATTCACAACCTTGAATTAGAGGATTCCCAGTACTTCCAGGGAAAACTGGTAACCCCCATCCCCACCCCTGCTGCCTGTACTGCTCCCTGTAGCCTACAATGTCCTTCTGCTGTGCCCCAGCCTGTCTGTCCACTGCTTCCAGCCAGGTTCTAGCCCAGCTACTCAGCAGCCTCAGGACCTGACCTGGATGCAAGTTGTGTTGCTCTGTCCGATTGCTCCTGCTGTTTTTTTGCACATGGAGAGATGGATCTCTTGTTTGAGAGCTGCTGTCCATCCCAGGCTATTTTTGTCATGTCAAGACATGCAGGAGTCAGACGCAAATGAGTGTCTTTCTTTCTAGTGTCTGCCTTCCATGTAAAATATGATGGGCTACACATGGGCAGGATGTCCTCTCTAGGTGGCCGGGGAGGGGGGGGGTGGAACGGGACCTGTGCTTTCCACTGTGCTTGGTTCCTTGGAGCCCTCGATGGGTAACAGCCTGCCCAGCAGGAATGCAAGCCCATGTTCTCACAAAGAACAGAGCCTTGGTTGGTTGGTTTATTTAATGTTTAAAGCTAATTGTTTGTCAGGGAGTGGTGGTGCATGCCTTTAATTCCAGACAGGCGAATCTCTGAGTTCGAGGTCAGCCTGGTGTACACAGAAAAATCTGTCTTGTAAAACAAAACAAACCAAACAAAAAATAAAGCTAATTGTTTACATAGAAAAAGAGAATGGGAACTTGTAAATAGAAGCTTGTAAGGGAAGGACACAATTAATGTTACAGTAAGTAATAACGCTGATAGGAATATTCCAGGAAGGGATAACAGCTGACCTGACCTGCATGCCCCTCCTGTGCTGTGGTCAGGATTTGACCTCATGGGGCCTCAGTTTCCCAGAAATACAAGTAGTTCCTACTGTCTGATTTGAGTGGTCTGTACCTCCTGGGCCTCTTGTGGCAAAGATGTGCGTGATGCTTAGCTAGTGCCCCGCAGGATGGGTGTTGACCTTGGTGTGTAGAGAGCCCATCCCACACATGGGGGCTAGAGGAGAGGGTGGGGCTGGCAGCACACCCCTCCCTTTACCATTGTGTATGTGTGTATGCACAAGTGCCATGGCGTGCTTGTGGAGGTCAGAGGAGAACTTGAAAGGAATCACTTCTCTCATTTTACAAAGTGGGTCCCAGGGATTGAACTCTGGTCTGGAATAGTTGGCACATGCCTCTGCTCGCTGAGCTATCTCCCTGGCCCTGGCAGCATCCTTT